>CAMRHE010000146.1:3605601-4807469 GCA_947044405.1 Leptodactylus fallax | reverse complement strand
TGACAATAACCCACTAGCTCACCTGGAAAATGCCAAGCTCGGGGCGTTAGAGCAGAGGTGGATAGCCCGAATGACTAAGTTCAATTACCGCATTAAGTATCGGTCCAAGACAGAGAACCAGAATGCTGACGGGCTTTCTAGGGTAACCGCCCAGACCCCCACAGTAGACGTGGATCATGAGTTGGAGCATGTGGAGGTGCCCGACTTCAGCAGATTTTCACAGGCCTTGACCGCCACTAATCAGTTTGAGATGGAGGGGACTGAAATGGCTCCTTTCTTTGGTCCCTCACGACAGGAATGGGCACAGATACAACAGACCCATGAGGGGCTGGCACAGATGATCAAGTGTGTTGAGAAAGGCCAGAAGCCCTGTAGAGAGGAAAGAGAACGACTGACACGTGAGATATTATCTGTTCTGAGTCAGTGGGAAAAGTTGGAGATGAAAAATGGAGTGCTATGCCGAAAGGTCTATTTACCTTCTGAGATCGACATTCGATACCAAATTGTGGTGCCTAGTGAACTGGCTCGCTCGTTGGCAGTTGAGGCTCATAATAAGAATGGACATTTTGGTCATGAGAAGACCTTTCGTTGGTTACAGCGACTGATTTACTGCCCTGGTCTTCGTCAAATGGTCGAAGAAGTATGCCGCAGCTGTCGAACTTGTGAGATCCATAAGGCAATAGAACAGAGAGCTCCCCTGCAAACCATCGTGACCCAGGAACCTTTAGAAATCGTCATGATAGACTATCTAATGGTGGGCCCATCCAATAGCGGACACCAGTATTGCCTCGTAATGGTGGATCACTTCACCAAATTTGCGGTGGTAACCGCCACCAAGGACCAGACAGCTGAGTCAGCAGCTCGTGCTCTGTGCCAAGATTTCATTCGAGTATATGGGTGCCCTAAACGCATCCACTCCGACCAGGGTGCCTGCTTTGAGGGACACGTAATGAAAGAAGTTCAACGTATCTACGGGATAAAGAAGTCGCACACGACTCCATACCACCCTCAGGGAAATGGGGCCTGTGAAAGATTCAACAGAACTCTGCTACAGATGCTGCGGACTCTGGAGGAAGACAAGAAGTTACAGTGGCCTCAGTTCTTGTCTGAAATGGTGTGGGCCTATAACAATCAGGTCCATTCTACAACGGGGTACTCTCCTTATACACTTCTCTTTGGGCGGTCTGGGCGAAGTGTAGGAGAATTACAGTTGGATGATGTGGATGGGTTCCCTCCGAGGGATCCAACCTCTTGGGTGCGGGCGCACCGGCAGAGACTTGAGACGATCCATCGATTGGTGCGGCAGCGCCTGCAAGAACATCCCCATCCTGATAACACCCCAGTGCAAGAAGCACCATTGCAACCAGGCGACCTGGTGCTAGTTCGTGTCAAGAAACCCCAAGGGAAATTGGAAAGCCGATGGGAGGCTTTGCCGTATCGTGTTGTTGGCCGCAAGTATGCGAATGGGCCAGTGTATCAGGTCCAGAAAGAAGGAACTGATTGTGTTCGAGTACTTCACCGAAATATGTTGCGCCTGTGTCATTCTGAAGGGACAAATCATGATGGGCTTGCCAATGTGAATGAGCTCCCACAGTCAGAGAATGGAGGTGCGGAATGGGCCTCAGACGAGGAGGATGATTGTTGGCCGATCCCTGCTCCTGGGGATGTTCCACCTGTGACTACTGTATCTCCGGCCTGTGCCCCCTCTGGTGCGGAATCCGCTGGTCCTTCTCAGCCCATAGCTGCAGCACCCCATAATATACCACCGGTCCTCAGACGGACCACTAGGCCAAATGCTGGTATTCCCCCTGTTCGGTATGCGCAGGATGAGTTTGTTTGGCCTGCCATACATCGGTATACTACCACCCTGTGCATAAAAGTACAACCCTCTGGATATACAGTCATAGGCAGGGACTGCCAATCTTAAAGTGGGGGGGAATATGTAAGAGACAGCCAATGTTGTCCTAAGCTTTATTTGTCTGTATAAACTGTTAATGTTGAATGTATTTCTGTGATTCTGTTCCTTTAAGACAGCAGCCATTGTAATTGTGACATGATGCTGGAGTGACTCCCCCCCTTTTATGTCAGCTTGCCTGTTCTGCAGACAGAATGTGAGCAGAGAAGCAGGAAGTGACGAGACAGAGAGCAGCAGCCATCTTAGCAAGTGTTGTATTGAACTGGTGTGGAGATTTTTCTGTACAGCTAAGCTGTATCTTGGTCCAGAGACAAACAGAGTGTAAAGAGACAACAGGACTAGTGAGTCCACGTGAAAGGAACTGTGCTCAGTGGCTGATCAGTGAGACTGACATTGTGACTGTGTATATGGATACCACAGATAGAGACTCGCAGTGCTGTTGATGTACTGGACAGCACCTGCTAAACCCCGGCTTACATCCCAGCTCAGTGTATGGATTCGGCAGGACTGTCAGTGTGCTGAGTGGAATCTGCTGTTGGATTACATTGCATTCATTGGGTTTCCCTGTTAAAAAGGACTTCATTTCTCCCAAGATCCTGATAACCGTGAGGAGAGGACGTTTCGCTATAAAAGAAAGGAACGACTTTGGGCCCCACCGCGCGCTTCTACAGACTGTAAGCGGTCCACCTGGACCACTGGGGGAAAGGGGGTGCACCCAAATGTGATGTCAGGGTCAGTTAGGGATAGTTTTGAGTATATTGTTCATTCAGTGTCCATACTGCAGAATTGGACAGAGTAAAAGTAGAAACCATTGCAGAATTTGCCTTGAAATTGTTCATGCTATATTGTATATTTTTTTGCTTGTCTTTATCCCTGTCATTTTACCTTCAAATAGCCTTTATTAACTTATAGTAAATATATATTCTTTTCTTGAACTACCGCGTGTGCGTTCATTTCTGGTTGCGGAGACCAAACCACCTGCCTTGCTCTCGGTTCACAAAGGCATTGATGCTATGGACTGGCCTGCCCGCTCCCTAGACCTGAATTCAATAGAGCATATCTGGGACCATAGACTGTCCAGGAGTTGACTGATGCTTTAATCCAGGTCTGGGAGGAGATCCTGCAGGAGAACATCCACCACCTCATCAGGAGCACTCCCAGGCATTGCAAGGAAATCATATAGGCATATGGAGGCCACACACACTACTGAGCCTCATTTACTTGTCTTGAGGCATTTTCACTGAAGTTGGATCTGCTCGTAATTTGATTTTCCACTTTGATTTTGAGTATCATTCCAAATCCAGACCTCCATGGGATATTAATTTACATTTACATTGATCATTTTTATGTTTTATTGTTCTCAATGCATTACAGTATGTAATAAATAGAGATTTGCAACTGGAATATTTAATTCATTGATATCTAGGATGTGGGATTTTAGTGTTCCCTTTATTTTTTTTGAGCAGTGTATATAAGCACTGACTCCTTTGGTATTAAATTATTCATTGTAATGGTGGTCCACGTACAGTTGTGCTAAAAAGTTTACATACCCCGGCAAATTTTTTGATTTTTTTGGCCTTTTTTCAGAGAATATAAATGATAACACAAAAACTTTTTCTCCACTCATGGTTAGTGGATGGTTGAAGCCATTTATTGTCAAACTTCTGTATTTTCTCTTTTTAAATCATAATGACAACCAAAAACATCAAAATGTTCACATACCCTGGTGATTTTGGCCTGCCCAGAAACCAAACCACGGTCAGGTCGACCAACCAAAACTTCGGCCATAACTGCCCGGAAAATTGTTCGGGATGCAAAGAAAAACTCACACATAATATCAGCTGAAATACAGGACTCTCTGAAAACTATCAGTGTGGCTGTTCAAGATGCACAATAAGGAGGCACTTGAAATAAAATGGGCTGCATGCTCGAGTTGCCAGAAGAAAGCCATTACTGCGCAAATACCACAAAGAATCTCGCCTTCAATACGCCAAACAGCACAGAGACAAGCCTCAAAACTTCTGGAACAAGGTAATTTGGAGTGATGAGACAAAAATAGAACTTTTTGGCCACAGCCATAAACTTTACATTTGGAGAGGTGTCGACAAGGCCTATGATGAAAGGAACACCATTCCTACTGTAAAGCATGGAGGTGGATCACTGATGAGGTGGGGATGTGTGAGCATCAAAGGCACAGGAAACGGTCAAAGTTGAAGGAAAGATGAATGCAGCACGTTATCAGCAAATACTGGAGGCAAATTTGCACTCATCAGCCAGGAAGCTGCGCATGGGATGTACTTGGATGTTCCAACATGACAATGATCCAAAACACAAGGCCAAGTCGACCTGCCATTGGCTATAGCAGAAGAAAGTGAAGGTTCTGGAGTGGCCGTCTCAGTCTCCTGACCTCAATATCATTGAGCCACTCTGGGGAGATCTCAAGTGCACAGTAAATGCAAGACAGCCCAGGAATTTACAGGAACTGGAGACTTTTTGCCAAGAAGAATGGGCAGTTTTACCATCTGAGAAAATAAAGAGCCTCATCCACAACTACCACAAAAGACTTCAAGCTGTCATTGGTGTTAGAGGGGGCAATACACGGTACTAAGAACTGGGGTATGTGAACTTTTGAACCAGGTCATTTTGATGTTTTTGGTTGTCATTATGATTTAAAAAGAGAAAACACAGAAGTTTGACAATAAATGGCTTCAACCAACCACTAACCATGAGTGGAGAAAAAGTTTGTGTGTTATCATTCATATTCTCTGAAAAAAGGCCAAAAAAACAAAAAATCTTCTGGGGTATGTAAACTTTTTAGCACAACTGTATGCTCTACGAAATTATCACCTTTTAAAGTGTATTTGTCATCTGACGTGAGAGAGGAGTGTGCATATGTGAGTGCGGTTCCTACTATCCCCTTAAAGTTAGTAGGTGGTGGCTACATGTACCTGGGGGGCGTGGAGTGTGTTGGGATGTCATTTTCGCTCAATTTGCAGCCTGAGTGAAGGGTGAGTCCAACATTGTGTGAGGGGAGTGAACTAATCAGTTGAACCCACATATGTGATAGCTACACAGCAACTTTGGCTGTGACTCCTGTTGTGTGACCAAATATTGCCATGTTGCCCTGCGACTGCTTCACTAATGTAAATGAATGAAGTTACATTGTGGCCAAAGTTACCACATAGGCCTAGCCTAAATGATAAAAGACTCTGCTAACCTAATAGTAGAGGGTGTAGGCTGAACTCCTCAGGGAGTGTAGAGATAGGGTCCTAACCTGTTCATATATAGTTGAAAAAGGATCTCACCCTCCAAGTGATTTTGAGAATATTCGTGTTTTCATTCATCACACATGTAAGGCACGTAGAGTAGTTTTGTGACGTTTCGGCCTAAATATTGGCCTTCATCAGACTTAAAATGCTGTACCTTCCCTATAACGTTAACAACGTATACCCTGGCGCTGCTCTTCTTATTCAACAGGCTTTTTGGACCAAGCCCACCCAGCTTTCCAAAGCAATCAGCTGTGCACACCTCTCCAATTTTTTTGGGCATCCATAAATTTTGAGTCTGACGAAGGCCGATATTTAGGCCGAAACGTCACAAAATTACTCTACTTGACTAACACGTGTGAAAGAATAAAAACATGAATATTCTTAAAACCACTTGGAGTATGAGATCCTTTTTCAGCCTCTGCTAACCTGTTCCCCTTACACTTAGGCCTACATATTACAGTATTTGCATTACTGCTAATTTTGTATGACTCCTTGGATAAAAACACTCCTTAATAAATAAGTAATGTTCTTACTCTGGAAAAATTGTAATGCGATCTCTGGTCCCATAGATGTCATTAAGGCGGGGCCCCACGTGGCGTAAACGTCGCAGTTTGCCTGTGGCAGAAACGCTGCAGCAAAAACCGTGGCGTTTTACAGTCCCTGCAAAGTGGATGGGATTCTAGCGAATCCCATCCAGACATTACAAAAAAATACCAACAGCGGAAATGCTGCGATTTTCAAAACTGTTGCATTTTTGGAAATTGCAGCATTTCAATTATACCTATAGGTATAATTGAATCAGAAAGTCAGCAGAGGAAAACTCTGTCGACTTTCTGTGAAAAACACTGCGAGGAAAAACCACAATGTGTTTCTACCACAGTTTTTCCCGCACTATGTGGGTCATTAGCCTAAAGGAGTTTTCCCCTCTCTGTCTCTCTAACCAGTTTGCCTGCTGACTCTTCTTCTTACTTCCTATATTCTTCAACGGGAGTGGGCGGGCTTTGACTGTTTGATGAATAGGACACTGTGAAGTACCTCAGTAGATATAAACATTGCTTATACCAGAAAGAGATTATTTATTATCATTACTAAAAATGTAATATAATTTCAGATCAAATAATATGCACAATAAATGTATATTACATTACTCAGATTTGGAGAGAAAAAAAACCTTTTTTTTGTTAATCCATGGCAGCCTTTAATGTAGTATGAGCTGCACATAAAGTCATAAAGTGACAGTATCCCATCATAGGTCACTTCTGCATCTTGCGTTTCCAGACCAACAATCTATTCAACCTTTAACTGGAGAAAACTGTTTAAGCCTAAGGCCCCATGTAGCGAGCCGCAGCCAAAAAACGCTGTGGAAAAGACCGCTGCTAAAATGTATCACGTTTTTTTCTGTAATGTTTTTCACAGAAAGTCTGCAGAGTTTTCCTCTGCAGACCATCTGCTTCTATTATACCCATACGGAAAATGCCAGCGTTTCCGTAGGTATAATTGACATGCTGCGATTTGCAAAAACGCTTGCGTTTTTGAAATTGCAGCATTTTTGCTGTGGATTTTTTTTCTGCAATGTGTGGATAGGATTAGCCAGAATCCCATCTACTTTGCAGGTACTGTAAAACGCAGCGTTTTCGCAGCGTGAGGCCCCGGCCTATTACTTGTCAGAGTCCTTTCATCATGAAAGATGTCAAAAGTTGAAGAGAAACAGTCTATTTGCAATGGGGAATGGAATGGAGTAGAAGTAATGATGGGAACAATGGAGCCAGGATCCAAGTGCCACCAGTAATGGGTCTTCTATTGCCACAGCTCAGATGGAGGGAACCGGAGCATGGGAGTAGTAGTGACAGATGACATGGCACCAAATAGGCCTAGTACTCTCAACCACTCTCCCCAGTTCTGCTCCTAGGCCGGATACCGATGCTGGGGGTCCTGCTGTGCTACCTGATGGTGGTGGTGGTGGTAGTAGATTCCCCAGGGCGCTTCCAGTTGGAGAGGGGACCTCTCTACTCTAAGCCGGTGTGATGGTGTTTGGAAGGGCCCTGATGATAGTGCAGTAATGACTCAGGAAAGCAGTTGTGCAGTTAAAACAGGTTTCTCTTTACTTCAGCAACTGAACAATGGAACCAGCAGCTTCCAAATGGGGGTTGTAGTCTCCCAGTATTCAACTCCCCCAGCCTTGGTCTTGGGAGGATGCCCAGTGATGTTTAGGCTCTAGTGCCGTACTCCACTCCAAAGTTATCTCCACTCCTCAGCCTCCTCCAGCAGCAGATACTGGGGGCTGTAATCCAGGGTAGTCCTGGCAGGCATCTGGTTACCTTGTCGAAGATGCCGGGATAACACCTCCTGTCACAGGACTCCACTACTCCTCCTTGCACAATGTCCAATGTGCTAGACAGCTAACTCCCTGTCTCTTGGCTGTCTCTGTTAGAGCCTTGGGCTATTTCTTCCTCCAGGGGCTGTGTTGGAAACTGTTAGGCCCCAGTCCTCAGTGCTGGCATGCTGCCAACTACCCATACTCCTAACTCTAAGGCTGTAACGGTCCCTCTGGACCGCACCCAATGGCTGGTGATAGGTCAGGGGTTTGCCAATTTTAGGGGTTTGAACAAGGGGGGAACCACGGGGAAAATATGCATGGGAGAGAGCCTCAAACAATTTGCATTTAACACATAACATATAGGCAGGACATACAAACATAACCCAGAGGCTCAAAGACAAATACAATATAAGCAGGAGCACTCTGGGATGCTGCAATTCCTCCCTATTTAAATATGAGCCACCCTCGGCGACCACAGATGGGACCATGAGGCACAGGTCCTTTAGTGTCTATCTCAGGGCATCAACAGGAAACACAAGGGGACTCCAGGGCACAGGTGCGTGAGTGTCCATTCCTGAAGCAATGGAGAACTAGTGACACAAGAGGGATAACTGGGGCAGTGTCCAATATTTGCACTGTGTAAAACAAGAAGTACCTCCAGTTCTCCAACTCCCTTCAACAATCGCACAGGTCGCTTCCCTCTGGTGGTCCTTTGAGATCTCCTCAGGACAACTTCTCCTGTATCAGCAGGGATATCAGCTGGGCTGGTTGAAACAGGACCTGTAGAGACAACCTCATCCAGTTCCACACACGCAGCAGGTGGTAGCAACTCAGGAGGCGACCTGGGGACTCCCCCTTTAGCAGGGAGCTGGAAAGACAGATGGGATGAAAAATTCTGGAAGCATCCCATTCTCTAGGCTCACTTGTACAGCTGGGACTGGAGCAGCTTCCAGAACAAGGACCTTCTCATCTGAACTGACTTCTGCCAAGTGGCTTGGTACGGGTGCTGTAGGCCCCTCTTGCAGGCACAACTTTAACCGGATTTGGTGGACCTTCTCTCTCAATATTGAATACCCCCAGGTAAAGCTAAGCAGACACAGTGTAAGGCTCAGTCTCCCACTTAGAGTCCAATTTACGAGTTTGGTGGTTGTTTTTAGCCACACCTTTTTGCCTACCTGTAAGGGAGTCCACACCGCTTCCATACAAGCTTCCAAAATGTCATGCGCTTCAGTCAGGCATCTCTGATGGTCACTCACCCAGTCAGTCTTTGGCAGTGGGTTGACGTCATCTGGCACAGCCACTCCCAAGGCAACATCAGCATCTCCCAAAGATCAGGTAGTATGGGGTGTACCTGGTGGACAGCTGTTTCTGGTTGTTGTACTGGTACACCAGCTCAGGCAACTGCAACGGCCAATCTGCTCGCCTGGAAGGAACTAGAGTCCTGAGTAACCCAAGAAGAGTCTGATTCATCTTCTCATACAGACCATTACCCTGTGGATGGTAAGAGGTGGTACGCAACTTCTGACCGCATACAAGGTACACAGTTCCTGGAAGAGTTGGGACTCAAAGGCAGATCCATGATCTGTGAGAATCTTCTCAGGACAGCCAGGGGGGAGAATAAAAGACTTCCAGAATGTCTCAGCAGTAGTCTTAGCCGTTAGGTCATGAACAGGTACAGCCACTGTAAACTTAGTATAGTGGTCAGTGATAGTCAGTAGATAGGTGTATCCAGAGCGGCTGGGTTCTACTTTCAAATAGTCCAAAGCCACGATTTCCAGAGGCCGATGACTCACTAAGGGATGGAGCAGAGCCTTCTGATCTGCTTTCTCACCTCTGACAAGCAAGCAGGCAGTACATTCTCTACACCACTTCTCGACATCTGCTCTCAGACCAATCCAGTAGAACTCCGGATTCAGTCTTCTGAACCCCAAAGTGTCTAGACTTGTCATGATAGGCCTCTAGGACAGTCCCAGCATCCCAACGAGGCACCATGATCTGATGAAGCCATTCCCCTGAGACAGGATCAGTAGACCTTCAGTACACAAATCCTCCCCTCATGAACAACCTATCCCATTGTCTTCACAGCTAGCATTTTACCGGCAACTGTGAAACAGCAGGGGGGAATCGTGATCTTAGCGGTGAGAACAGCTTGCTTGGCAAGTCGTGCATAAAAGACTGGCATCTCCAACTCCTCATGACTGCACTCTACAGGTAACCGGGACAAGTTATCAGCTCCAGTGTTGGATTTACCGGGTTTGTACTTGACCACAAAGTTGTAATTGGCCAGACGAGATGCCAACTTCTGTTCCAAGGCTTCTAAATGTGCAGTAGCCAGGTGTGCCAGCAGGTTGTTGTCCGTATACTGTATACATCATATAGTGGCAGCAAGGTAGTCCTTAAATTTCTCTGTGACAGCCCACACCAGTGCCAGGAATTCCAGCTTGAAGGGACTGTAATTCTGGTAATTTTTTTCAACTCCTTTCAGAGACCGGCTGGTAAAGGCAATTACTCTCTCCTTCCTGTCTTGCACTTGAGAGAGGATAACTCCTAAGCCCTTGGCACTGGCATTGGTGTGCAGCCGAAAAAGTAAGTTGTAATCCAGATAGCCCAAGGTAGGTGGTTCAATCAGCAACCGTTTAAAGGGGATGTCAGGGATAAATTAATATTTTAACAATAAGCCCCCAATACAGTGGGCGGCCATATAGCACTGTATAATATGGACTGCGAATGTGCAACCCATATTATACTGTGCAGGGGCCACCTTGGAGCATATTATACTATGCAGGGGCCACTATGGAGCATTGTACTGTGCGGGGGCCACTATGGAGCATTATACAGTGTGGGGGCCACTATGGAGCATTATACCATGCGGGGGCCACTGTGTAGCATTATACCATGCAGGGGCCACTGTGGAGCATATTGTACTGTGAAGTGGCCACTGTGGAGCATATTATACTGTGCAGGGGCCACTGTGGTGCATTATACTGTGCAGGCGCCAATGTGGAGCATTATACTGTGTGGGGCCACTGTGAAGAATATTATACTGTGTGGTGGCTATTGTGGAGAATATTATACTGTGTAGGGACCACTGTGGAGCATTATACTGTACAGGGGCCACTGTGGAGCCTATTATACTGTGCAGGGGCTACTGTTTAGTATTATACTGTGCAGGGGCCACTGTTTATCATTATGCTGTTCAGGGGCCACCGTGGAGCATTATACTGTGGAGGGACCACTGTGGAGCATATTATACTGTCGGGGCCACTGTGGAGAATATTATACTGTGCAGGGGCCACTGTGGAGCATATTATACTGTCGGAGGCCATTGTGGATAATATTATACTGTGCAGGGGCCACTGCGGAGCATTATACTGTGCAGGGGCCACTGTGCCGCATTATAATGAGCAGGCGCCACTGTTGAGCATTATACTGTGGAGGGGCCACTGTGGAGCATATTATACTGTGCTGGGCCACTGTAGAACATATTATACTGTACGGGGGCCACTGTGGAGCCTATTATACTGTGCAGGGACCACTGTGGAGCATATTACTGTTTGTGTATGTATGCGTGCATATTTTTATATATACATGTGTATATATATATATATTTACCAAATGCCAAAAAAGCATGAAGAATTCATTGCTGTCCTGAAGCTTTCTCTGTAACTGTAATGATGATATACGGAGGCGTTTACAATATTACAGCTAAAGGAGAAGGTTATTGAGTGAGTGAGAACTAAGAGTCTAAAGATGGCTGCTGAGGGTGTAATGGGCGGGCTAGCTAGGGTAACAGGGAGGTGGAGTGTGTGTGAGAGAGGGAGGGGGAGGTAGTGAGAAAGGGAGGTGGTGTGAGTCAGCTCTGAGAAAAGCACAATGCATCATGCAGGGGCGCACCTCTAATGAGGCGAGGTGAGGCGGCCGCCTCAGGCAGCACTGTCCATCACTGTCATACCTTGTGCAGGGGCCACTGTGGAGGATAATACTGTTTGCAGGGGCCACTATGGAGCATAGTACTGTGTGCAGGGGCCACTATAGAGCATAATACCGTATGCAGGGGGCGCTGCGAGGCATAATACAGTGTGCAGAGGCCGCTGCGGGCCATAATACTGTGTGCAGGGGCCGCTGCGGGCCATAATACCGTGTGTAGGGGCCGCTGCAGGCCATAATATCGTGTGCAGGGGCCGCTGTGGAACATTATAGTGTGTGTAAATGGGGCGTTATAAACAGGGGCTATGGCGCCTGTTTATATCACACGCTGTCTGCTTATAGTGACCATGTGATGTAATTACAGTCTTGTCACATAGACGTGTATAGGACAAGGCTGTAGTTACATTACATGGCCGCTATGAGATGAATGACACTATGTAAACAGAGAAGCAGTCATGGTGCTTACACAGGTACCATTCAAACAGCTGATCAATAGGGGTCCTGGGTTTTTGAGCCCCACTGATTAGTTTATTAATGCCCTGGAAAACCTTTTAATTAGTTAACACCTGGGGCATTATTAATAAGGGGGACTATTTATACAGGGTAAACACGGACATTATTAATATAAAGATGCACTTGGGGGTATTATTCATTATGGGGAGTATTATTCATTATGGGGGTTATATCATATATTTTATAATTGGGGGTAGCAGCAGGATGGGTGTGCAGGTGAGGACAATGTTGGTTGGATGCCTGGAAAAGTGAGGAGCCAAAGATGTCTGTGTTGCAAACTTTACAGAGACAAGTCACAGCTGGAAGAAGTGGTCATGGCGGTCCAAAGGGAAGAGAAGGGAAATGTGAAGGATTAGTCAGAGACGTCACCTGTAAGTCACAAAATGTTATCGCACTGTATTCACCTAAATGATAGAGGATAAATACCTGATTGATGGGGGTCTGTCTGCTGACACCCCCACTGAGCCTGAGAATTGGGTTTTTTCCCCCACTGGTGGGAATTCAGCCTGGCCGCGTGGCTCTCATTCATTTCAATGGGAGTGCCAAAGATACCCGAAGTACAGTACTCAGCTATCTGCGGCGCTCCTATTATAGAGAATGGGGGCCACGTGGGCTCATCCATCCACCAAGCAGAAGATGTGTGAAGTTATTTTCATTGTTAATGCCGTGTTGTTGATCTGATACTGAAGTAATGCAGTAAGAAGAATTCTTAAAAACAGTTTTAGAATTTTGTGTATTGTGTATATTGTGCAACAATAACATCGTGTGAAGCTAGTAGCATAGAAGCTCAATTTTTTTTTTTTTTTTTTTTTTTGGGGGGGGCGTCTTCCTATAGTCCACCTCAGGCAGCAAAGAGGCTAGGTTCACCACTGGCATCATGGTAGGAAAACACAGGAAAATGGGCATGTAAACAAATGCAGACGATGCCAGGAGCTCACAGAGGACCCCAGAAATCACTCAAAACACTGCTAAAGGTATTTGGGTGCACTTATTAACCTATTAATAGAACTAACAGACCTTTTATGAAAAATTATTTTTTGCCTGGAAAAACCCTTTAAGTCTCAGGAAGACTGCTTCTTCTTTCTCTCCCCATTTTATGAGGATAGCAGAAAAATAAGCATCCTGCTCGTTCTTCAGGTGGATTTCGCCTGAGAAATCCCATTGAAACGAATGGAAGGCGGAAAGCTGTGCTCCTCTCATGCAGATCCAACCTCTTTCTTGGTGCCAGCAGCATCCCACTGGAGGGGCTCCATGTTAGTCCACCCAAACCCCTTGACCCCTCAGACCCCAGTTCTGCTACTAGCCTGGACCCTGCTGCCTGGGACATTTCCCTCTTAAAGGAGCCTGCATCTGCTCTGTGGCCCCTCATTCCCATGATCCCCACATTGTCCCCATATAAACATTGAGGAATCGGATATCCCGGCCTTGAGCCTGACCTAAGTGGTCTTGTCATGGATCACTCATAGACTCAATTGCTCACCCATGTTCCTACTAAGCAGGACTTTAAATCATTGATATCTGAAGTAACTGAGACTTGCAGGGTGGGATTTCTTCGGTTTGAAGGTACCTCCAGCAGATAGCCTCTGGAGTTGAAACCTTAGAGGAGGATCGTGAAACCACATGAGCTTATGTTTCCTAACTACAGGCTACGGTTCTGTCCCAATCCTCGACAGTGAGGGATATGCAGTGCCACTTGGAAGATTTTGACAACAGAGGCAAGTGCAATAATATTGGAGTCAAGGGCCTACCGGAGGCGACACAGGAGAAAGACCTCCATGCTACTTTGGAAGCGATTTTTAACACCATCCTTCGTACCCGAGGTACGTCATATGATTTGTCCATTACTTTACTTTGAAGGAAGCCATCATTGCTAAAGCAAGGCACCTGAAAGACTTTGATTTTGATGGGGCCAAAATCCAGCTTTCAAGGGTCACTCTTCAGAAATGACTTCATCTCCACCTTCTTCTCCAACTCCTGAGAGACCACCAGCTTCTTGTGATGGCATGTTACACTGGACTATGTGTTAAATGCCGCTAGTATACTAATGCAGGTCCTATTGTTTATATGTTATGTTTAACTTTCTGCAATGTTGTATAGGGTAGGCTAACTCCCACTCAGCTCTCTCCTCCTTCCTAGGTTACCCGTACTAAGGCCCGAATTTGTCCCTGACTATGGCCCAGGTGTACCCCCCCATCCCAGGGAATTCACCCAACTATGCCACCCTTCTGTGGAAGCATTTGGTTTATTTGCTTTCATTCCACAAAATGTTCATTATTCACTCACTGACAGGAGATTTAGTCCTGACTATGATACATTTCATTGCTGTTGTTTCCCCTGTCTTTGTCTTTTGTACGTTTCTCCCCCTCTCTCCTTCATTTTTTCCCTCCATCTATGATCAGAGACCTATCACCGACTACTGTTCCTCTGTTGTCTGCCTCCCTGCGGTTGCCGCTATATGAAAGCCATCTGCCATCCGGGAATTGGGTGAGCTCAGTTCTTACATCTGTATTCTACCTTTCACTACTTCCCAATGGTTATTTGTGTTACACTGAATGTCTGGGGTCTGGGCTCCAGCACTAAAAGGCATTTGGTCCTCTGTGAGCTTTGGTCCCTCCAGGCTGATATGGTGTTCATTCAGGAAACCCATTATGACCAGGCACATTCCGTTTTGCCCATCATTACTTCCCTATGGCCTACTTGGCTTTCCATAACCATCGCAAAGCTGGAGTGGCTATACTGCTCTCTTGTACCTGCCCCATTCCAGTCACTGCCTCCCATATAGACCACAAAGGCCCTTATCTTATCCTGGAGGGCCTCCTCCTATAGTTATCTGTAAAGTTTACACCCTGAACATCTCAGAGATAACTTTTTTGTGTCATGTTCTGACCCATCTGTGGACTTACTCTCACGCAGCTTGGCTGCTTGGCGGGGAATTTAATATGATATTCTCTGAGTCTGTAGATAGACTGTCCTTAGGCGACAGACCTTCCCACGCATACCAGAATAGAATACTTCTTTGTTCACGCCCTGACCCATCGATTGCTTACTGGAGCAGAGATTGGTCTCATATCCTGGTCTGACCATGCTCCGGGGACAGTTTCACAGTCTCAGTCCCCACTCCATAGACCCCCATCTACATGACAATGTATCAACACCCCAAAATTGCATCGTGGGGGTGTTGATGGGGGGAGCAAACAGAAACACTCCTTGCCGTTATCATTATTGGTATATTCCTTCTTGCAGCCATTGGAGGATGTCAGCTGTGTGTTAAAGCTGAAATCTTCACCTGATGGTGCCGGAATCATCTTCGTGACATATTATTAAATCTGTTCACAGGAACAGGTTCCCACTGCTGATATAATGATATGTCATCAGGTGGGAATAGGTTAAAGAGAACCTGTCAATCTGTCACCATGAAAATGCTGCGTAATCTGCAGACATAATATTTTAAAGCAGCAGTTGAGCAGATTGATATATAGTTTTATGGGAAAAGATTCAATATTACATATGTGTATATATATATATATATATCACATCACACAAACAAATAAATTAATACATAAAAGTTATACTGAATCTTTTCCCACAAAACTATCAATCTGTTCCTGCTTTGTGAAATGATGTTTCCAGATTAGACTGCATTTTCATGGTGACAGGTTCCCTTTTACCCCTTCCCGACATCTGCTGTACTATTACGTGTGTTGTGGGAAGTAGAACTGCGACTTCGCTCATACAGTAGTACAGTACACAAAGCATCTGAGCTAAAATCAGCAACAAGGAAAGCTGGTAGACTGCCGTGTGATTGGTTACTGTACTTCCAACCCTTCAAGCCAATAGCGTGTCGTTATGGATCCTACGTCATTGCCCATACCCGATAGCAAAGTTTTTTTAAAAATAATTTCTTAACTGATTTCTTGTATGTCTTTAACTTCCCCCCAAAATTATCTGCAGTATTAGCTATAAAATAACCTGAGATATCACTAGTTGTAAAAACAGTGAGAACTTTGAGCTTTATGATCAGTTCATATAAAAATTTACAGTATAAAAAGGCAATTGCAAAATTGCTATTTCTTTCTATTCCTTCTCTGAAGAATTGATAACAGGTAATGATGAATATCTATCCCAAAATAGTGACAATAAACACTAACAGTTGTCCCGCAAAAGAAACAAGCCCTCATACATTTACATTGAAGGAAAAATAAAAAAGTTATAGGGCTTGGTATGTGATGATGGTAAAATGCAAAACATTTGTTTGGTTATCAGTGCCTAAAACAGGCCAGTCACTAATACGGTTAAGCCATTCCCCTAAATCTCACACTCTTTTTACCTAGTGTTTTTTTTGGTGAAAAAGAAGTCAACCCCAGTAGGCCCATTGAACTGAACGTGTACATGACTAGGGGGTATCATATCTGCCTGAATGAAATTCTTAATAGGAGATGGCTTAAGAGTAATAGCAGGCACAAGTTTTAGTCACTTCAGTTGGGGAAGGGCTGCAGTTTAGGTCACCTCTGTTAGTAATAATCTAATTACAGGTGAATGGTCATTTTCCTTTAAGTGAACGTAAAGGCAGTGCTTTATATATGTATATATAGGTTATAAATTACAATCTGTGTGCTTATAGGTTGTGCAGCATTTATCATTCCCCCCTTCCACCAGCAGCTGTAGTGGGGGTGGGGGGTGGCAGTGAGGGGCCCCAGGCTCCAAGTCTCCTTTCTGTGTCCCAGGAAATCAATAACAGGCAGAGCCTAACAGTACACACAGCGCCCTGTGTTTATCAGATGTGTGCCAGGTCATTAAACACATAGCAGGAATCCAGCCACACTGCACCCAGGGATAGGAGTCAGGAGCAATACAACTGTTTCCCCTACAGAATATTTTTCCATAGTCCCCAGTCCCTGGCCCCCCATGTTTGTATACATGTTGCACGTTTTTCTTGGAAAACAGAGCCTTGGTTAAGAGCAGCTTGACATTGCGTTGCTAAGGACACCTTACACAGGGAGATATTTATACTCTACATTAAAACATAGAAAAACTCTTTAAACACTCAGGAGCTTGGATTGATATGTAAAAACTATGTCAGTGCAGTTGTGTACCTATACATTCTCTTAGATCTGCGGCTAGAAGCCAGTGAGGGCTCTGCTATATGATCAAAACTTGCATTCCAGGCTAGTATACAAAATGTTTTTAAAGAGGACCTTTCACGTCCTCATGTATATGCAGTTTTACATACCGCTAGAAAGCCGACAGCGCGCTGAATTTGGCGCACTGCCGGCTTTCCCGTTATATGCCCCAGGGCTGGAGATATCGGCGGTCTTAGTTTGACCGTTCACCGTCAGAAGGGTGTTCCTGACAGTCTAGCTTGGCTGTGAGGAACGCCCTACCTGACAGTTCTCGTTCATAGACTTGTACTGGGGGGGCGTTCCTCACAGCTGAGCGTCATCGCTGGACTGTAAGGAACAGCCCCTCTCTCTGTACTCGTCCATAGACTTATAGATGAGAACTGTCAGGGAGGGCGTTCCTCACAGCGCAGCTAGACTGTCAGGAACACCCTTCTGATGGTGAACCGTGAAACTAAGACCCCCGATATCTCCAGCCCCGGGGCATATAATGGGAAAGCCGGCAGTGCGCTGAATTCAGTGCACTGTCAGCTTTCTAGTGGTATGTAAAACAGCATATGCATGAGGACATGAAAGGTCCTCTTTAAAAGTTGTTAATACGTGGCATTAAAAGAGTATGAAATGTGGCAACCCCTGATATCTGTCATGTCCAATATGGGAGCACAGCTGCCTAATGGATTGTCCACACAAAACTTTATGGTTGAATTATTCAACCCCCAACTAAGTTTTTTTGGTGTACTAAACAGAAATATAGCGGTTACAGAGATCAGCCACTTTCAAACTGATATTGAGAGACAAATCTTGTGTGCTCATCACATGACCATGGACCGTATATAACATAACCATGGACTGATTTATATCCACTGGCAGTAAGCAGAATGAATGACAGCAAGCAGAGAACTAGAAAACCGTGAGGAATTGATACAGAAAGTATATTGGAAAATTGTACAAATTTTTATTGTGCAAACAATAAGATTTGTCTCTCAATATCAGTTTGAAAGTGGTCAACCCCTTTAAGGTTGCAATTTAGTTTATTGTATAGAAGCAATCTTGTTGGTGGTACATGGGGGTCCCAATTGCGTATTCATGGTTAATATGAGATAGGGATTATCCAATGGACAAGTTTAGATGCATTCTTCTTGTACCACCAATTATAAACAATTTTGCATAAATTAATAGTTCAGGTGTATGTAACTTTGTAATATATCTTATTAAAGGGGTTGTTCAGTTATGGACACTTAGCCCCTATCCATGGGGCTACAGGCAATGTCAGAGATTACAGCCCTGGCAGCCCCATAGAAGTGATTGGAGCGCCAGTTATGCAAGCATACTGGCTCTACATTCATAAGGATGCCTTAGGGCAGTGATGGCTAACCTTTTAAGCTCGGTGTGTCAAAATCCGTAAAAAAACCTAGTTTAACTCGGGTGGCATATCACATCCAGAAATATTCATAATGTTGTTATATTTGTAGTTCTAGTAAAAAAAAGAGTTATATTTTTGATATACTGTATGTATTTATATTATATGAATTTCTGGCCCATCACACAGTATATGACCCCCTTTTTCTGGCCCATCACACAGTATATGACCCCCTATTCCTGGCCCATCACACAGTATATGACCCCCTTTTCCCGTCCCATCACACAGTATATGACCCCCCTTTTTCTGGTGCATCACATGGTTTACGACCCCTTTTTTCTGGCCCATCACATGGTATATGACCCCCTTTTTCTGGCCCATCACACAGTATATGATCCCCTTTTTCTGGCCAATAACACAGTATATAACCCCCTTTTTTTAGCCCCCACACGGTGCCCCCATTTTTTTCCCCCACAGTATATGAACCCCTTTTTTTACCCCCCCCCCCCACACAGCATATGATCCCCCTATTTATGGCCCTCACACAGTTTCTAACACCTTTTATACCTCCCACACAGTATATGACCCCTTTTTTAGAGCCCACCCACAGTATATGACCCCCTGTTATCTCCCCACCCCCACACAGAGTAGTGGCCGATAATTTTTACTCACCTGTCCACGCTCCAGACTTGGACGCCCTCCGCTGCCGCCTCCAGAGTGCACTGTTACTGACGCTGAAAAAGGCCGGGACGCTGTACGTAGCGTTCTGGCGTTCTTCAGCGTCATGACATCAGTGTAGCGCCTAGAGGAGGCAGCAGAGGGCGGCCAGGACTGGAGCGTGGACAGGTGAGTAAAAGTATCACAGCTGCTTATTGCAATAACACAATACGTAGCTGTCGATGCGTGTCACCCAAAATGTCTTGGCGTAGCAGAACTGGGGTCTGAGGGGTCAAGGGGTTTGGGTGGACTAACATGGAGCCCCTCCAGTGGGATGCTGCTGGCACCAAGAAAGAGGTTGGATCTGCATGAGAGGAGCACAGCTTTCCGCCTTCCATTCGTTTCAATGGGATTTCTCAGGCGGAATCCACCTGAAGAACGAGCAGGATGCTTATTTTTCTGCTATCCTCATAAAATGGGGAGAGAAAGAAGAAGCAGTCTTCCTGAGACTTAAAGGGTTTTTCCAGGCAAAAAATAATTTTTCATAAAAGGTCTGTTAGTTCTATTAATAGGTTAATAAGTGCACCCAAATACCTTTAGCAGTGTTTTGAGTGATTTCTGGGGTCCTCTGTGAGCTCCTGGTATCGATGCGTGTCACCCAAAATGTCTTGGCGTGTCATCTGTGACATGCGTGTCATAGGTTGGCCATCACTGCCTTAGGGTATAACTGGTGGACTCGGTGGTCGGATCCCCAGTGATCAGACCCTTATCCCCTGTCTTGTGGATAGGGAATAAGTGTCCATAACAAGACAATCATTTTAAAGAAATATGTTTTATTTTCCACTTTTGAGTCTGTTACTTTCTACATTTTAGTCCATGGAGGAGGGGTAGGATGAGGCTGCTAGAAAAAGACCCCCAAATACCTGCTACTCTGTGCCCTTTTAACACTGCTAGGTTATAGATAAGAGACTACTGAATGAGGAAATAAATCAGTTAATCAGCCTGCAACAGCCTCCTAGTTCCCCCCTCCCTTCTCCATAGAGCTCTGTGTGTGAGTCTGAATACGGGGTTGAATCTTAGGTAAACAAGAAGTCAGATTGAAGATAAGGAGCAGGAGAACAACTTAATAAGTGGAGAAGAAAACAGATCTCTGTTATAAGATATATTGCTAACTTTCTCTCTATTCATTTCTGAATAGTTGTTTATAACTGGAGGTACACTTTAAACCAACTAAACAGCTTTCTATGGTGCTTACTAATCAGAGGGATATAATAAAGGTGTAGAAATTCTATAGAATCTTCATGAATAGGGGAGGAGGGGTTGATGTGTGTGCTCAAGGTCTAATGAGTAGACATCACATATTTCATAAATATACAAAGCCAGTCATAAACATTAGATTTCTGTTGGCATGTTTAAACAGAATCTACCAACAATCCAAGGTCTATGAGACCTTTGGGACAAACCAGAATCCAACATAGTCTGTCTTATTCTTTGGTTGACCCTAGAGCTAAGCAGTGACTTTTGAGTATGACAGCCAATGATCCCTATGGGATAAGCTAGAGGTGGCAGCGGATTACTGACTAGCTGAACATTATTGAGTGTTTGTGGGCATGTTATGAAAACATCTGCACCTTCTAATTGTTGGTGGTGGGACTTACATCCTTCCCCACAAATGCTAACATACAGCTTTATTGGTACCCATTTCTTGTATTACTCAGTATGGAAGGTGTAAGGCAGTGGTCTCAAACCTGTGGCAGCCTGGGCATTCTAGGAGATGTTGGGCTGTAGAGCCACAAGTAGGCGACCCCTGGTTAGGGAAGGTCAATTTTGTGATCATGTTGCCAATGAAAGATCTCTTGAAGAAAGCATGTGAAGTAGAGATGGGTAAACCTCTTAAAATTTGTTTAGATTCTGGTGGTTTCGTCCATGCGATTCATTTTGGGTTGAATATGACACTGTCAGGACTCCTATGACTCTATTTCAAGACCAATTTCTAGCTCATTAAGGCAAACGCATCCACAGTTATGTCAAACTGCAAGTTACTTGTATGTCTATGGAAAAATGGATAGTAAACACTGGATAAATTTGCTTTTACACATTTTAACATTTTGATGACCTGCACATGCTACAGGCTTGTAATTTTGGAGAAATGTTTGTGGCTCTGTTCCTAGTTGAAAAGTGATGAAGAAGTGGCTTTCCAAAACAAAATACATTATCCATTCATGGGAGCAGATGTGAAATCAAAATCGCGTTGGCATTAAAAGTTGCGTTTTATTTTTTGACATTGGGACCTTTTTCAATATAACTTTGTTTTTTTCATGCCAACACTTTGGCACCAGTGTGGTATAGTACAATGTAATGAAGACATGTCTGGCAGTGGTGCTAGCTGTGGCAAAGTGAGTGGTAGTATAGTATGGAATAATATGATGGAAACTAGAGACTACAACACACTGCATCAATCAGCTTATTTTTTTTATTTTTTTTTTGCTGTTATAATTGCACTTTGTATGTATTGGTTAACAAAAATAAACCCTTAATAAAAGGAGACTTTTCACTATAAACTACAATGCGCTGTGTCAGTCAGCTTGTTTTTATTGCCGTTATAACAGCACTTTCCATGTCTTTAACAAAAAAACACTATTTCCCGAAAAAAACGTAACAAAAGAGTTTTACTAAAAGGACTGCCTTGTCAGTAAAACAATGTAAGACACTCTGTGGACATTCACAGATCACAGTGCAGCAACATACAGTAATAGCAATGGGCAATGGAAAATCTGACACTGTATTACAAAGAAAATATCGCTTTATTGCAAAAAAAACTTAACAAAATCAGATTATTGGCAATGAAAGGGTTAACTGTCCAGTGTATGTGTAACTCTGTGCAAACTGCAGTCATAGGTTCCCACAGTACAGTGCTGAAATTTTTTCCTCCCCCCACTCCTATGATTTCTCTGCCTATCTGCCTAAAATTGATTAAGTTTAACTGAACTTAGTTCCACACTTGTCCTCCTCCGATTATTCTGCTGTTGTTTTCCAGTTGCAAAATGCAGCTATTGCTTTGGATCATGCGGTGATGATGGTAGCACAAGTTTCTCTCAGCTTGAACACATCTCAAAACGACTTTGCCTTCCTCAGCTAAAATCTTATATTATGTCTGTGACATCAGCACTGTAAATTCTCCGCCTACCACTCATTATTGGAGAAGCTGTCAGCTGATGTCAGATGATGCCAGAAGCCGGGCAATGTCACAGACACATGTGATCCTTTATCTCCATTTTAGTTTGCCCAAGACAAATCACAAAGGTTTCAGTTTCCTTGAAAAAAACGTTTGGAAAATTTGTATCGAATCAGACTCCTTACAAATCAGTTCCCCCGTCTCTAATGGGATGACTGATAAATAAGTATTAAACATTTCATTTCTATGTGATTATTTTTCTTAGCTGAATTTTACATTTTTATGTGGGTGAGGGACCAGGATGTGGTCAAAATATATTCTGTGGCCATCTTGTAGGCTTTTCCTAGTTTCTCAGATTGTTAAAACCTTCATCTGCTGAACACCAGGTTAGATACAGAATGGCTAACTAATATAGGTAGATACATCATGGAGCAGATACGGCTATGAATATAGTATGTATAAAGTACATGTATCTGAAGTAACATAAGAAAAAAGTTCATAACAATGGATTGGAGTATGGTCTAGGGTGGATACAGATGAAGCAGAGCATGGTCCCAGGCTGGATAAAGATGAAGCAGACAATAATCCTAAGGTTGATATAGCTGGAGTGAAGCATAAACCTAAAATGGATAAGGATGGTGAAAGACATTGTCCTAAGTTGGGTACAGATGGTCCTAGAATTGAACGCTTATGCCACCTGCATCTCAAAAACCTTTCCAGAATCTACCCATTTCTCACTGTGAGCTGCACCAGTTCTATGAAATGCACAGGCTAAATCCCAATATGCTCAGTTTATTTTTAATGAGGCCTATCATATTTCCTAATTCAACTCTTAGCCCCTTTCTTTACTATTCCTCAGAACCTGATTCTTCCTTTTTCTATACACCCCTGTACGCTAAACACCTAAATTCCTACATATTGGTGCACACACGTGTAGTAGCTGGTGACTGGTACATGCAACTTTATGTGCACTACCTGTTTCTTATAAAAGATGGCTGGACCATTATACAAACACTTATACCTTCAGTGTCACCCTCATTTTCTTCTAGATTATAAACTCTTGCAAGCAGGATCCTCACTTCTGCTCTGTAATGTTCGATTTTGTTTGTGAATGTACCCTGTGAATTGTAAAGAGCTGCTGAATATGTGGCACAATATAAAGATTATTATTATTATGGATACAAATGGAGTAAAGTGTGGAGGTATAGTAGATATAGATGGAATAGAGCATGATAATGGAAAACATAAGTTAACACAGATAGGCTCCTTGTCTTTTCTATGCAAATAAAATAGAGATGCAGTATAGCACATTGGATATGGAAAGAAAACAAATTGGATGATATAAATTGAGAATAACCTACAATGCAGATAAAAAATTAAGTCACATTAAATTAGATTGTGCCATGGATGAGCACAGGTTGTGGTATTAAAAGCCCATGCAAGGTCAGTAGGTTAAAAAGTAACTGCTGCTGATGTGAATCAATAGAAAAGTTGGGATGACCATCTGAACAAGTATGTGTATTTGTAATATCTGGGAGGAGGGGGCTATTCAAGTGATTGTGGCTGAGTTGACATAGCAGACAAAGCCCAAGGACAAAAATGGTACTGTTTCTGGTTGTAACAATAAATAAATAAAAAAATAGTAATCTTCCCCTTTAAGGCTAAGGCCACACAGGACAAATCCCCTGTGGGATATCCATTGTGGACCTTCTGCAGCAGACCTGCCACCGACAAAAAACAACCGAAATTGGCTAATTTTCAGCATAGCTTTTAAACGTGGTTCCTGGGTAGCCCAGGTTTCAACCTTTGTATTGCAAATGCTGAAAACCGCACCCAAACATGCAGTAATAATCTGCTGAAATATGATTAGGAGAAAAACAACTTTGAAGTTTTATGCAAATGAGACAGTTGGTGCACTGGAGACGGCCTTCAGTCCTGGGAGCACTGCTCTTGCTGATCAAGTAGGATGGGTGATGTCAAAGCAGTGGGAAGATCAAATTCCACTGCATGGGGTGGCGCAAGAAGAAGATGGTAGGAGTCTCAGTGACAAGAGTAGGGCCCCAGGGAGCTGAAGGCCCACCAAATGTGCAGCAATTGTGTCATTTGTATAAAACTTCAAAGTTATTTTTCTCTAAATCTACAAAAGTGACATACATAACAGAGGCTTGTTGTTTATCAATGTAATGTGCTCTATAATGCAGTAGAGACAACTAAATATTCTTGGGTGGGGTGATAGACTCCCTTTAATAATAACACAACCACTGTGGGGGTTCTTCACAATGCTAACATGTCACAGTGCAAAACTGCTTTGTAGAACGATCCATGACTACAATGGCATACATCTATGAAACATGAAGATTTAATCCCCCATACATAGAAACTGGGCGGAGGCTGGAAACTATCTGACCATATCTGCCCAAGACTAATGTAATGGTTCACACTATAAACCCTATAAATGTCATATGATCTAGAACCTACCTTATTGAAATATGGTTAAGTTTGGGGTATTGGCCCCCGAATGGCTGAACTGATGCCAGAAAGATCACCTTTAGCCCTACACCCCAATCATGCACCTTAACACAGCTTCAGCTCCCAGGGGCCAGGGCCAAAATGCCCTATGCCCTAAGCAATGAACTTATATGAAGTGGTGTGGTCAGACAAGTATTGCAAGGTAATGGAGCCCCAACTCCAACAACTGTAATATGCTTTCTACTAATACTGTGCCTTTTACCAAAATACTGAACCCAAATCATCGGCAATCAAAATATGTTCATGGACACAAATGCAAAATCTGTAATCGTCTATAGGATCCTCACCTATCATGTGCCATACATAATTTTAGTGTCTCCTTATATTGCAAAGGGGTCTTTTGATCCTCTCTGGAACCAAATGTAGGTATGACTTCTGCCTTTGCACTCTTAAAGCTGCTCTAAACCTTCATGCAGAAGATAAACCCACTTCCGCATTACTACCCAGACCACTGATACAATTTTATATATAAAAGTTCTTTAATCCATCATCAATGACCTGATAGCTGCCAGATCATCTGACATTCTGGATTAATGGACAATTATAGAAAAGTATATGAAATTCATTTTTAAGTGTAAACATCCTTCAGGAAGAAAGACCATCTAATATTTTGCCATAGAAGAACTTTCATAATTTACTGCATACTTCTGTGCTGAAGACATACTGGATTATCAAAACCTGGATTATAGTAATTTTACTGTATTGCCTGGCAGGACACATTGAACTCCTCATTAAAAGGTTAACGTCCCCTTCAAGCAAACTGACTTTAAGATATGGGATCTGCAAGTCATTCCCATCCCTCCTCCTCTCTCTCCTCCTTCTATGCGTACAGTCTCTCCCGGCCTCTCTCCATAAACACTGAGCTCAATTTTTCCACTGTTTGGTCAGTGTTGGATTAGAAGGGAGCTGGGCAAAATTCCATAAAATCCTGCAAGAGGCGAGAGGGGGAAGGGGTAGAGGGAGAAGATGGAGAGATTGTGGAGGAGGTGAGGTGAGCAGTGACTCTGGCGCCTTTACTTAAGTGCAGTGTTAAGTTCATGGGTGCCGAATCCTTAGAGATGCAAGCTCTGTGTACACAGAGGGGTCAATAATAAAAAAGAGAATAATCTATAAGTGGTCCTATTATTCACATTACTATAGTGTAACATAAAGTGAAGCGTGCAGAATAGCATACAGTTGGAAAAAAATAAATTTACATCCTTTGAAATGTCTGTAGAAACAGTCATAATAGGGTCCAATCAGGATTTTCCATCTCCATGAACTGCAAGCAGGTGTGTACTTTCTGCTCCAAGTGTTGTCAGCTCTTATTGTCCATGACAGATCCTCTCACAGGACAGACAGGTCATGACACGATCGTGAATGTACTCTCAAGACAGTCTTGCTGTTGCGGGTTACAAGCCGGTCCAGGAACCTGCGTGCTCGTTTGCTGAGGCTCTCTTTGCGGTGGCTTCTTATGCGACAGCTTTCAGTTGGGTCGGCCCCATCTCTCCGTAGTCGTATCTGACGCACCATCCCCTCAAACAGCTCTTGAACATTATGTTGCAGAACGGCTGAAGTCTCAATGAATTTACAGTCGAACACCACGGCACAAGCTCGGCCTTCTGTATAAATAAAAGCGCAGAGGTCACTACCAGTGTTTAAGGAATTTTCCCATATAAATCTTAATCAAGTTCTGTAATCTTCTAATGCTTTCTAGTACTTTGTGTATTAGTTTCTTAACATTTTCATGATCATCAAACTCTGCATCTGTATCCACCTCTGGGATATAATCAGTGAATGTTTCCTTTATTGAAAGCAAGCAAAGATCTTTAAAATGGTGAGGTATATTAAGAAGCTGCAGAACTTTCCTTATACAATCATTAAGGTTTAGCTGCGTAAAATGGAGATACCCCTTTACAGAGGGTGACTAATAAGGGTGGCAGATGGGCATAAAATAAGGAGAGGAGGTTCTATTTTGGGGCTTCCCTCTATTAACCAGAAAAAAAGATGCTAGGTAGAATAGGTGGCATGCTGGTGAAATCTACTCAATGTGCATTACATGGTTGCTCTCTAAATAAGGTGCAGACAGTAAAAATACAGTCATATGAAAAAGTTTGGGCACCCCTATTAATCTTAATAATTTTTAGTTCTAAATATTTGGGTGTTTGCAACAGCCATTTCAATTTGATATATCTAATAACTGATGGACACAGTAATATTACAGGATTGAAATGAGGTTTATTGTACTAACAGAAAATGTGCAATATGCATTAAACCAAAATTTGACCGGTGCAAAAATTTGGGTACCCTTATCATTTTATGGATTTGAATACTCCTAACTACTTTTTACTGACTTACTGAAGCACAAAATTGGTTTTGTAACCTCACTGAGCTTTGAACTTCATAGCCAGGTGTATCCAATCATGAGAAAAGGTATTTAAGGTGGCCAATTGCAAGTTGTTCTCCTATTTGAATCTCCTCTGAAGAGTGGCATCATGGGCTCCTCAAAACAACTCTCAAATGATCTGAAAACAAAGATTGTTCAGCATAGTTGTTCAGGGGAAGGATACAAAAAGTTGTCTCAGAGATTTAACCTGTCAGTTTCCACTGTGAGGAACATAGTAAGGAAATGGAAGACCACAGGGACAGTTCTTGTTAAGCCCAGAAGTGGCAGGCCAAGAAAAATATCAGAAAAGCAGAGAAGAAGAATGGTGAGAACAGTCAAGGACAATCCACAGACCACCTCCAAAGAGCTGCAGCATCATCTTGCTGCAGATGGTGTCACTGTGCATCGGTCAACAATACAGCACACTTTGCACAAGGAGAAGCTGTATGGGAGAGTGATGCGAAAGAAGCCGTTTCTGAAAGCACGCCACAAACAGTGTCGCCTGAGGTATGCAAAAGCACATCTGGACAAGCCAGCTTCATTTTGGAAGAAGGTCCTGTGGACTGATGAAACAAAGATTGAGTTGTTTGGTCATACAAAAAGGCGTTATGCATGGCGTCCAAAAAACACAGCATTCCAAGAAAAACACTTGCTACCCACTGTAAAATTTGGTGGAGGTTCCATCATGCTTTGGGGCTGTGTGGCCAATGCCGGCACCGAGAATCTTGTTAAAGTTGAGGGTCGCATGGATTCAACTCAGTATCAGCAGATTCTTGAGAATAATGTACAAGAATCAGTGACAAATTTAAAGTTACGCTGGGGATGGATATTTCAGCAAGACAATGATCCAAAACACAGCTCCAAATCTACTTAGGCATTCATGCAGAGGAACAATTACAATGTTCTGGAATGGCCATCCCAGTCCCCAGACCTGAATATCATTGAACATCTGTGGGATAATTTGAAGCGGGCTGTCCATGCTCGGCGACCATCAAACTTAACTGAACTGGAATTGTTTTGTAAAGAGGAATGGTCAAAAATACCTTCATCCAGGATCCAGGAACTGATTAAAAGCTACAGGAAGCGACTAGAGGCTGTTATTTTTGCAAAAGGAGGATCGACTAAATATTAATGTCACTTTTCTGTTGAGGTGCCCATACTTTTGCACCGGTCAAATTTTGGTTTCATGCATATTGCACATTTTCTGTTAGTACAATAAACCTCATTTCAATCCTGAAATATTACTGTGTCCATCAGTTATTAGATATATCAAATTGAAATGGCTGTTGCAAACACCCAAATATTTAGAACTAAAAATGATTAAGATTAATAGGGGTGCCCAAACTTTTTCATATGACTGTATAGTGTTATTTGTAGAAATGTATACTTGACATGAATCAGCCACAAATGCTGCAGTGCAACTGAAGTCCCGTGCTGGACCGCAGGGTGAATATTGGGTCAATCCACTTAGTAAAATCATAAATAAAGTGTACGTCTAGATTGCACAATTTTCCAGTTCTCTAAGAGCAGCCAGCAGTATAAAGGGTAAAAGTTTTCATTCTGGTTTCCATAGTTATGCGGAGTGACATGTATGGCTCTGTACTGTTATTATTTTGTTTTTCTTTATACATCATATACAAAAAATTACCTGCTTACTGAATTGCACACATGTAATACAGAAAGGGCACTATAATGAAGAACATGCTTCTTAGTTCATATTACATCCCAATGGTGTGTAAGAGCCCCATATCAAACACATGGACTGTCTTTTTGTAACATACACCCTAAAAATGCACAACACATTAGTATTGAATAACAGAGGTGTGTTTACATGTATCCATATTGAAATACCCTATGTCATCCAAATCGCTACTCTCTACAATGCAACAGTGCAAAATAGAAAAAATGTGACCTCTCTTATTTTTTGACTATACTGTATATCTTCATGGGGGATGCTTTAGAAAACAGCTGAGCATTTTATAACCTAAAAAAAGAACATAATAACCGACTAAAGTTTATTTCAATATCTACCATTGACCACCAACAGAAACCTTTAAGACACCCCAGGTTTTCCACTTGCTATGTTCCTTGGTGCAACTAATTCTGAAAGGCTTTGTATCTACAGGGCGTCAGAAAAGGGTACCTCAGGGGCGTAACTTGAGGGGGTGCAGAGGGTGCAGTCGCATCGGGGCCCAGGAGCCTTAGGGGGCCCATAAGCACTGGTATCAGCATTGAGATTGCAGCTTCCATCTGGCACAAAAGCCAAGGAGACCCACAGATTACCCTAACCACACTAAGTTTGATTAAACTCCTTAGCCTCCATAACCATCACTATCAAAAATTCACTGTAGGGATGAGGTAGGGGGCCCCAGACAAAAGATTACACCAGGACCCACAAGACTTTAGTTAAGCCACTGGGGTAACTTATCATATATCTACAACGACCAGATTGCCAGTTCTGTCCCAACCAGATTGGGCTTTATGTCAGGCTGAGAGTCAAACTTCGGGATTATACTTATGATACAGCAATGGAGAGATTCCAGGATCCCGGGCAGGTCACTTAGTATGGATGCATTGTTGTTGCAGAAGTCCTCTCCCAGTCTGACATAGTTTCTAGAAATATATCCAAATAACCATTCATATTATGTGCATGCTGCTCTTTTACCTGACTTTTTCTGTCAGAACACAGTGCAGTTATGTTTCTAGGTTGACTGAACTATATCCTATTTGCTATTATTTACTGTATTGCACGTCTTTACTAGTGATTGTAACTTGTATACCATGTTTCCAGAGTGATTTTTCCTTTTTTGTAACTATATTTCATTGCTTATCATACAATAAATACTATTTTGAAACTATAAAAAAAAGAAAAGAAGTTGTATGCAGCTCATTGACCCTTCGCTGTTCAGATTCTGATGTTTCCTCACAACAAGCCAACCACGGGCTGCAGCAGGTCATTGCTGCAGACAGCGGTTGAATAAATCGATCACATTTTGATGCTGGGACATCATCAGCACAACAGGAATAGAGATCGGCATGGGACTAGAAAGCAGTGTGTATCTTTTGTTATATTATGACATGCTCAGCTGCTTTCTAAATATTTTTTCTGGACAACCCCTTTAAATGTTCTTGGAGTTCCCCAGAGCGGGAAGAACAGATAGGCGGTAACAGACTTTGGCAGAGCATGACTGGAGCTGGAAAGAGAGTCTTTGGGCAGCTGCCATATCTATGAACAGGTTTCATTTTCCCTCAATCACTCACTCACCTTCCACAGACACTTCCCGACTGCGGACAAGGTCTGTCTTGTTCCCTACCAAGATTATTGGAATATTTTCATATTGACGTGTACGTCTTAGCTGAATCCGTAACTCCGAGGCACTCTCAAAGCTTGAGCGGTCTGTAATGGAGTATACAATGATGTATGCGTGCCCCACTCGCAAAGCGCTGTCACATCCATCAGTTCGCTTCTGAAGACAAATGAATATACAGAGTTTAATAATCTGCAACATGTAGTGACTCTAATGTGCCTGCCCATCTTTCCCTGTATTTATCAGAAGGGCAAGCAACATAAGGAACACAGCAGAAGGTTTATCATGTGTTTTCCTTGTGCCACTTGATGCAACCAGAAAAACTGTAGCTTCCCTGCACCACCATATGGAAGTCCCAAAAAGAAACTCCTTATAGCGACACAACACCAAGTCTACCTTATCTCCATGTGCTGCATAGATGAAAACAATATATTATTCCTTGTTATCAATCATATAAAGTTGGGTAGAGGCTCATCTCTAGAGCTGACTTGGCAAAAGTCAATGGAGTTTTTTACCTGGATCTCACAGATGTCCATCAAGAGGAGGCTGGTGTCCTCTCCATCCACTGTTAGTGTGCACTGGTACAGCTCTGAATGAAAGAGTCATTTGTTATTGATGCTGGATTTGCTGGATTCGCTGCCCTATGCAAGACCATATATTGAAAAAAAAAAAAATTGGGTCCCTTGCTATTAGTTAGACACTGGGGACCTGCTACATCAACAGAATTCCATGAGAGAAACAAGCACTGTAACAAAATAAGTAACTTTGAAAGTACTTTTGATTAAAAATATCTTTGTATGCTATTGGTCACTTTGTAAAATTACTATGATCCTGGGTCCCAGCTACTTCAAAGGTCAGTCTGTTGGGCCTTTTGGAGGAATCAGACTGGCTGCACCACATGAGAATATTTTTGCAATATGTTCCTTGCTAGGAAGGCCATTGCGTTCAGATGGGTGATAAACTTTAAACTGGGGTTCAATGGAAGAAGCTGGTTAGTAATACCATCTAATATGAGAAGCTGGTATATAAACATAGGGGTTGCCCCCAGAAGTTTGCAAAGGTGTGAGAGACATGATGTAACTTGCCATTAAGCTATCCTTCTCCCAGCTCACTATGGGCCGAGCTTTCCACCAAGATGGAAACCTCCACATGATAGCTTACTGACTTCACAGATGATTCACCAAAACCTCCTCATTTGTTTGCTTTAATTTTATTAAAAAAAATTATAAATTTGCTTTGATTTTATATATTACATGTGCAATGTTTGGTTTGTTATTTATTGGTTCTAAATGACTTTTGAAACGTAAGAGGTGTAACATGCGGATGGGGATTTATCCCCATAGTCCATCACTACCTTAAAGATACTCTTGGACTATTGTGAGTGTTATATAAGTCCTAACTTGATCAATCTGCAAAGATGTTTCTATTATACAGTTTGTACTGATTTATATTATGTACTCTATTTTGTCATGTACACTGTAATGCATTGTGTATTCAATAAAATGAGCTTCAAAAAATTGTTGTATTTTGTGTATCTCATATGCAGACCTATGTTTATCTGTGGTTATAGAACATGTATGTCATAAAACTTTTCTTCCATCCTTCTCCTCTTCTATAGTCTGTAAACTATCAACAGATGCAGGTACTGGAGAAACAAACAAATGCAGTAATAGACTGCACACAAATTACATAGCTCTGGATAGGAGCTGTACACACAAACAGTAGATTTTTATCTAAACTATTTACAAAGTTGCTTATCTTTTATTTTAGGTCCATTGGATTCATTTGAACATACCTTGCAAACAATGCAAGTAGTACAGCTATAAGGCACTAAGGCATTGATCACAATTGAACTCCTGTTCCAGGGGGGCTTACTTCTAAGGACATAATGTTCCATAAAAGACCACCACCAGTCCATGAGCTTCAAACTATATCTCTGACTAGGGAGAGTTCACCACCTTAGCAGTTCTATTCATCTAACTTGGGCATCAACCTTTGAGGTTTAATATTCGTTATTTGTCCTGTCCTCCATATTTATTTCAATTACATTTAAATTACATTTAGCTACAGTAAAAAAAAACAAAACTTGATATAGATTTTTTTTTCTTGATATGACCAATAGGGGGCAGCGTAATGATAATCGCTACATTCATGATACCAAAACAATCAGGTCCAACTGGTCTGAACCTCACACCCTCCCTGCACTCACCTTGTTGATGTTCTGCTGTTTCTCTGTCTTGTTCTCTTCTAAATATACCAACCAGACTTGTCTTCCCAACACCAGGATCTCCCAGCAGAACAACCCTAAAGAGTCCATCAGAAGTTTCCTCAGAGCCTTGTGATTCTGCAGGGCCACTTCCATCTGTTTCTGTAACATGCTGAGAGGGAGCAGAAACTTCCATGATGGGGTTAGCGATGTGTGAACAGTTCTGGTGTGCACAGGGTAGGGGTGTGCTTGCTCTCCTCCGCAGGGGGGCGCGAGCTGCGCACATCTAAACAAGAGAAGAAATAGGAACTCATCATACACTTTACATATAAGTCTCCCAAGATGGTGGAAAGCAAATGATGAAGTTTAATGCACTGGCATTTCACAACCTGACTTCAGAACATTGAGGTCTTTTTCCTGCATAGTCTGACTTTCCCCAGTTGAAGTTTGTGATAAATTCACATGTAACATATACAGATTGTTCCGTAGATTTGCCACAAAATCTGAAACAGATAAACCACGTCTGAACTCAACATTGTAATGTGCAGTATACTGTTGAGGTACAGACACACAACGTACACCGAATGGCTGCCATGTGGCTGAAAACTGTGACAGAATGCTGTTCCATGCATTTAAAAAAAAAAAAAATGTTAAAAGCCGCACAGTTAGGCTGCATGTAAAATTGTTGTTTAACTACAAATCTGTACACAAATACATAGCTGAAAAAAGACATAGGACCATCAAGTTCAACCAAAGGATGGGAATGACTTGGCCAAAGAAAAGGGATGTGGGAAACAAGAAATATTGCCGGCGGAAACGCCACAGAAAAAACACTGAGTTTCACAGTACCTGCAAAGTGAATGAGATTCTGGCGAATAGGTTTAATAAGGGAAGAAAATCCGCTGAGAAAAACTCAGCATAGACACAATGAAAAACATTGCATTAAAAAATGCAATATGTTCCGCTGCATTTTTTTCCACAGCTTTTTTAGCTGCGTTTTGCTACGTGGGGCCTTAGCCTTAGGCTAGGGCCCCATGCTGTGAAAACTCTGCGCTTTACAGTACCTGCAAAGTGAATAAGATTCTGGCTTATCCCATCCACACATTGCAGAAAATAATTTGTAGCGAAAAAGCTGCGTTTCAAAAATGCTTACATTCTTGAAAATCACAGCATGTCAATTATACCTGAGGAAACACTGGCGTTTTCCGTATAGGTATAATAGGGGCAGAAGGTCTGCAGAGGAAAACTCTGAAAATTGCAATGAAAAATGCTGTGGAAAAAAATGTGATGTATTTCCACCGTGTTTTTTTTCCACAGTGTTTTTTTGCTGCGCTTCACTACGTAGGGTCTTAGCCTTACTCACAAAACCATGTGATTATTAAGGCTTCATGCACATGACCGACTGCTCAATTCAAGAGTCTTCTGTTTTTATAATAGCAGGCACTTGGATTACATCCGATTGGTGTCCGTTTACATTGATCTCAATGAATGGCTCAGATCTCAATAGGACATGCTCTAATTGATATTGGCACAAAACGGAGAAGTGGAAGACAATCTATCTCAAACAAGGGTCAAACTGAATATCAGTGCAGTTTTCAGCCCTATAAGTTGCTCAGCACGTACAATGTGTCTGTACCCTGAGACTAGGCTTATAAATTGTGGATGTTCTATATCTGAGGTGCACCTGGAACACAAAAGAAAACCATACTACCATGGAGCACCTTTATTTTTAGTGGCCGCATTCTAGCTCTGAATTGATTTGTGAAATGGCAGTTGACTGTGAGCCCAGTAAAACAGACAGTGACTTTGGCTGGAGTCATCTGAAAACTGTACTGAGCGCCATGTCTGCACAGTTTTCAGACGCATCCCAGGCGCACATCAGATCTACTTTGTCCGCAATGTGTAAACCTAGCCTTACAAGTGAATTTCAGACTGGTAGTGAATAACATAGAGTATGCAAAGATGTGGCACTTTGTCATATACTTTCAGAAGCTCTGCTTGCTGTCAGTGAATATAAACATTCTTGACCAAATGTATCTTACAGCTCAGGTTGTATTACAATGCATCAGTGTAACACGTATTAGCCTGGAGACAAGGACTGAATATTGTCTATACTGCATATAATGGTAGCACTCAGCTGTAAGCAGGAAACAAACGCAAAGTTGCAAAAACTCAACAATTGTGGCTTACATGTAAGGGTGGGTTCACACTTGCGCCGGCACTTCGTCCACCACGAATCCAACTTAAATGTCAGAAAAAAGGATAGGGAAAGGATTGGGAAAGGTTTGAGATGCATTGCTTAAAAACCCATTAACTTCAATGGGTTTTTAAAGCAATGCGCAGGTGTGCGCTTACACCCTCTGCGCCACAAAGCCGTTTTTTTAGTCGGAAACAAAGTCCTGCATGTCCGACTTTAAGCAATGTGTCTCAAACCTTTCCCAATCCATTTCGAATCCTTTTTTCTGATATTTAAGTTGGATTTGCGGCGTACGGAGTGCCGGCGCAAGTGTGAACCCACCCTAAAAGGGGAACAAGTTAGACAAGAGGTTTCCCATTTTATCATGGGCACCTACTGTAATCACTAGTTTAATATATCTACTTCATTGGTACATTTTGTAATAGTGATGTAATAGTAACACAGCAGCATAGCTCGTTCCAATGTATCAGAGAAAGTCTTTTCTATGATATTTTGTTGTTTTGGCCTACAATTTATGTGAAAGCACAGCAAATATGCTAGAATTTTGCAAAAATTGGGGCAAAGCCGGGATGATATCAAAAGTGAAGCCACATAGTGTAAATATATTTTAATGAGACTGGAACATATCAGCAGGATGTGACCAGGAGGAGTTATCCTGCCTCTAAATATCAACAATAAAAGTTTCACTTCATCAAGTAGAGATCCTGAAAATGAGGAGGAATAGAAACACTAGGAGTAAATTACAGGACTTTTGATTCCAGAAATCCCCTTTAACCTTGATATGGGAGCACTGACCTAGTTGTGGGACAATGCAGAGTAGCAGCTGGCTGATAGGGTGTGAAGTATTGACGCGACTGTGATTATTCATACAATCCATTGAAAGGCTGGCGTAGTATGTTTGGGTCACTGAACTGTGAGGTCATATACAGTCCTGTGCAATACCAACAATGCTTGCGTGGAAATGTATTAATTTCTGGTTCTTTGAATAGCGCCAACATACACCGCAGTGCTGTACACATTCACACTGATCAATGATCTCAGAAACTCACAATGTAATGAAGTGTCCAACTAGTGAAACTCTGGAGAAACTACAACTCTCAGTGGGCTCTGACAGCCTACAGAACATTAGGCTAGCCATCAAATGACATGTCAAGCTGCAGAGAGTTGAATAATAACCCAGCAAGAGCAGAATGAAGATCTCTCTATTGTTCTGCATACTCTCAAGCCACCACTATTTGCCTATGTATCGTAGTCATAGGTATGTGTGTGGCATGAAAGACAGAGCTTATCTAATGCTTAGCAGGTACACACAGGATTTTTATTTTTCAAGTTATGGAAAAAATGCCATATTGAGCTCAAAATTCTGGCACTTTGTTAAAGGGGCATGGTTAGGTGGCCACAATATTGACATATACTAGTTGATAATGTAGTTTTGTTTCCAGACCAGTCTAAACAGATTCAGAGCAAATCTAAATAAGCCATACGATTGAATCTATATACACTATGGATTCAGTTCACTATAGTGAACACTGCCTTATTTTCAATGCAACAAACTTCAGATGTGCAAAGTCTTAAAAAGGTTTCCACTGTGACATAAAACAAATGTGCTCTGCAAATTATACATGAGTACAACTCCTATTCTCTTCTGGGTGTTCAGATCTTACCTCTGCCCGGTGCTGATCTCTGCTATGTCCTGAGCTTTCTCTCTGGACTGTCCTCTCACTGCATATGAGAAGCTGCTCTGTCCCAGGACAGTGCTCGCCGATATGGTGTTTCGTCTGGGATGAGAATGTCTCTTGCAGCATCCAGCTGTCTCACTGTAAAGCATGGGACAGTTGTGTTTTATATGACAGCAGCAGCTCCCAGCAATAGAACCACACCTCCTGGATATACCCCCAGCAGCTGAACTGTATGAATTACCAAATGTAAACCTAGCACTGTTGTAGGGAAAGAGTTAAATAAGGCAGAGGAACGTCAAAAAAGTCAAAGTCAAAAATCAGAACAGTTCCAAGGTTTGTCCACTTTTATGTAATGGAATCCCTGTGTAAAGGAAAGTTCTACAACTCTCTAACAGACTTTGGGGGACATTCATTAAAGTGTTTTTTATACTGGTGACCTATCCACAGGATAGTCTATCGCAAACATAACAGATCTGTGGATAGGTCAGAAGTATGAAAAATTCTTTATACATCAGTCTCAAACTGTCATCCACTAGCACCATATTTATTAAGAGGTACAACTAGCATCTGGAATAGATTTCACTTAACACTTAAAGGGGTTGCCCAGGAATAGCACCAACCCCTGTGGAGGCCAGAGAAGTGCAAAATAATACTTCATTCACCATTCAGTCTCACGACAGTGCCTGGATGCTGGAAGTCCTGCAGCCCACGGGACCAATGAGACCAAACAGCTTCCTCTGTGGTTGCTGGAGAGAGACTGGTGACGTCGCTTACATATGTCACTGACTCCTTACCATTGACTGTGAGGCCACTGATTGATCTCAGCGGTCACGTGGGACACAGGATTTCCAGGCCCCGATGCAAAACCGTACAGCCCCCGGTGGCAGACAATGGAGTTCCAGGGACAGGTAATTATGCTTTTTTTTTTTAAATTTATTTTACAACTCGCTAGTCTCCACATAGGCTGGTCCACTTCCTGGACATCCCCTTTAAGGCTAGATTCACATCTTCATTTCCATCCACTGCTCTGATCTGTCATAGGATCAGAACAATGGACTAAAAACTAATATAATGACAAATGTAGATGGAGCACATTCTGTTTGCATCCATTCATCATTCACTGTCTTGTTTTTTACATTACAGCACATGATGGTGTATGCAAATGGCGGGTACTTTGTCTACAAACGTCATTATATTAGTTTTTAGCCCATTGTTCTGATCTGATGACAGATCACAGTCAAGCTAAGGCTTCATGCCAATGTATCAGGCTAGAATTGAGACTGTTTATCTTAAAGTGACAGAAGCAGATTTATAATGTATTGTATACCAGACTTAATAGAGGTACCAACTGACAGAGTGAAAGAAGGATTTATGAAGAGGCCCCGGACTTTTCATAAATCAGGTGCATGTCCTTGCACCAGAATGCAGAGTTACACCAATTAGGAGCTGGCATAGATTTCCATTATGATTCAAGCCAGAAAAATTTTTAATGACTTGCCCAACAAAGGGGCATGGCTTACTGAAAAGGGGGTATTTCCTAATGGGAAAGGGGCATGATCTGAGTACTTTTTTTTTTTTGCCTTTTAGAGTCAACAAAATAGGTTAAACTACACAGATTTATCATTATGCATTTGTCACTGTGATAAATCTAGTGCAGTTTAAGAATGACCAGTCTAATGTTTACACTGTCTATTAGATAGTAATAGTAAATATGTCTCAAGGGGGAATTTCTGAATGTTTATTATTGCCGTTTTCTATTGTTAAAAAGTTTAAAATTTTTGCACAAAACACATTTTGTGAAAAAAAGGTGATCTTTATTGTTTTATTACTTTTATGAAATGTGGGCAGTGTTTTAGTGTATTTACTAAATTTAGAACAGAAACTGCTGTTAGTTATAGCTCAAATCTACACCAGCTCCTAGCCTTTAAAGGGGTGATCCGGAGAGTGTAAATTAACTTACTTCTTCTGGCGACATTTTAAAGCTGGACCTGGGAGTTCTGGGTTGGTTACAACCCCGGGTCACATGATCGGAAACAGCCCCATTCCCCCATTCATTCCACCTCCTCTCTCCTTTTCACAGGCAAACTATAGTAAAGCCAGCCCTTATAGCACAGGTAACTAACTAGCTGTGCATACAGGAGAGTAAGGAGAAAGCGATGCAACCCAGGGGACTGGGGCTGGTTCTGAATACATGACCAGGGTCTGAATGAGCCCAGAACTCCCAGCTCAAACAATAGCCAGAAGCAGTAAATTAATTTACACTCCCCAACCTCTTTTAAGCTCTGGTGTTCACATCTGTTAAAACTCTAAGGGGGCGTTCACACTACCGCTGGTGACCGTCAGTAGTGTCCGTTAATGTCTGTTATGATAGGTGTCCGGTTTTTTTTTGTTTTTTTTTTTAAAAGACACTATCAGAACGGACATCAACGGTAGTGTGAACCCTGCCTAACGGTGGCTCAGTGGTGCACAGCCTTGCAGAACTGGAGTCCTAGGTTTGAATCCTGCTAAAGACAACATCTGCAAGGAGTTTGTATGTTCTCCCCGTGTTTGTGTGGGTTTCCTCCCACACTCCAAAGACGTACTGATAGGTAATATAGATTGTGAGCCCTATATGGGACAGTGACCGTCAATGTCTGTAAAGCGCTGTGGAATATGATGGCAATATATAAGTAATAATAACCTGTAGATCTCTGGCTGCTGTGAAACTACAGTTCCCAACATGCCCTTTGCTAATGCAATTTACTAATATCCAAGATGAGATTTACCACTGTTGATGTCTTATAATGAACTGTATAAATGCAGGGTTGTATACAAACAGGGGCGTAACTACCGGGGTAGCAGTGGTAGCTACTGCCACAGGGCCCGGAACATTACGGGGCCCGGAGCCCTGTGGCAGTCGCTACCGCGAACCCCACAATCACTGCTATCCAGGGGCGTAACTACCGGGGTAGCAGTGGCAGCGACTGCCACAGGGCCCGGAACATTACGGGGTCCGGAGCCCTGTGGCAGTCGCTACCGTGAACCCCACAATCACTGCTATCGTTATACTCCGGGGTCTTTTGAGACCCCGGAGTATAACGATCGGGGGCCCAGGGGAGGTGAGCGAACATAAAAAACACTGTAACTCACCTCTCCGCCGCTCCGCAGGCTTCGGGCCTGTTTGGTGACGTCCCAGACGTCAGCCGATGTCATAATGCGTCGCGACGCCGGCCTGGATCGCGCGAGATCCGGTCCGACATTGACGAAGGCCGAAGTAGCGCACGGGAGTGCACCGGAGCGAGGAAGAGGTAAGTTGCAGTGTTTTCTATGTTTCTATCCTCCCCTGGGTCTCCGATCATTATACTCTGGGGTCTGAAAAGACCCCAGAGTATAATAATCGTTCATGGGTGGTCCACTATGGGTCATAATACTGTGTGCAGGGGCCACTATGGGGCAAACTACTGTGTGCAGGGGCCACTATGGGGCAAACTACTGTGTGCAGGGGCTACTATGGGGCAAACTACTGCGTGCAGGCGCCACTATGGGGCAAACTACTGTGTGCAGGGGCCACTATGGGGCAAACTACTGTGTGCTGGGGCCACTATGGGGCAAACTACTGTGTCCAGGGGCCACTATGGGGCATAATACCATGTGTCAGAATGGAAATCTACACCAATGGCGTAGATTTCCTGTACAACTCATGCGAGAAGTAGTCAGGCCTAATTTTCTATTTAAATTTTCGCCACAGGCAGCAGAAAAGCTAGAATCAGCCCTGTATTCAATGAGATCTGATAGGTGGCAGATTATATTTGGAATTACTGGACAGTCACAGAAAATTACCCTGTAACGAATCAAAAGCCCAACACAGAATGTTACCTCAAAGGCCTTATTCACACATCCAGGTCTTTTTATTGTCCATTAAGTCACGGTCTACATGTCCACGATTTTCCATCTGTATGTCATCCATTTTACCTATCCATTTAAAAAATGGAAGGAGATCCATTTTGGTCCAACCCACTGGAAAAGGTCACATGACTGCACAAATAATTTTGGAAAAATGCCAGTGGTGTTCTGACCATTGACTTGCAATGTTTTGTCCGAAAAAAAAAGTGCGAAAGTAGTGTAAGCTTATGGTTTGTTTTTTTTTCCTGTGGAACAAAACACAGACATCTGAACAGACAGATAGAATTCACTGGGTTGTTGTGCTGTTTGGAGAAAACACGGACAGCACACGGACATAAATCACAGAATGAGGCCTCAATTTGCAGTTGTCACGGCAGAATCTCTGCTCAGTGTTCTGCTTTTGGTCTTCAGAAATCCACACTGTGCAGGATTATCAGATTTTCTGGATTTCTGAATGCCAAATGAATGGCATCATAACTGTACATAATGCTGCTCCTTTATTCCAACACCTAGTGGTTTAGAAATCCTTTAAAAGCTAACCTCGGGGGCGTGGCTTGACTGCCGAGTTAGATGGCCGCAGCTTGAGAGAGCTCCGTGGCCTCACAGTAATAAGCGGCTCATCGCTCTGCTCAGCGCCGACATACGCCGGCTCATTACCTCCATAAGGGTCCAAATACATCAGGGGACATCGCAGGATGGCGAAGCGGGGAAAAAAGGGTCTTCCCAAGCGGCTCACAGACTTTTTTGCAGCGCAGGCCTCTGGGCAAGATGGCGCCGATGCGTCCCTTCTCCCTCAGCACCAGCGCCCAGTCGACCGCTTATCTTCCGGGACGACACATACCACAGGTGAGCTGTCGCAGCACTTGACCCCCCCACACCTGGGTTCTACGGGCGATAGCACAGACTCCCAAGGGAGTCATTCCAGCAGCCAAGCAGGCCCACAGCAGGCTTCTAAGAGGGGCCTCCAACCCTCCTCAGCAGCCATGTTAGCTGCAGCTTGCCAGCTTGCTGCTTCCCCTGCACCTACAACTCCACCGACAGGGGCCACTACCCCCACACATAGCCCAGTGAAACAACGAATGAAATGGGATACCACTTTCTGTTTTGATTCGCACCCGGGGACCTCTATAGAAGAACCCCAACATTACGAGTCTGATGTGCTTCAGTCTATCCCAGCAGGCATCCAATCAGCTTCTGAGTCCTTCTTGAAAGATATGATGCTAGCTTTGCATAGATCTATTCAGAAAGATATCACTAAAGCAATTTCATCCGTTTCCTCCACGGTTGACTCTCTTGGCGATAGACTTAACCATGTTGAAAATAAAATGGGCGAGTTTGCTTCTGCACATAATACCATAGTAGATGCCCATAACGATCTCGAGGAAGAATTGGCGGCAGTTAAACTTAAATTAGCCGACATGGAGGATAGAAATAGACGGAACAATGTTAAGTTTCGTGGCATACCAGAGTCAGTCGCTGCCAGAGAATTGATTCCTTTTTTTGCCACATTGCTCCGATACGGACCTGATCATCGACAGGGCACATCGCCTTCCAAAGCCGAAAGGAATGCCTGACCATATACCTAGGGATACTCTTGCCCGCATACATTTTTACCATGTCAAAGATTGTCTCATGTACGAATCCAGGAAAAGATCTTCTCTGCCTGAGCCTTTCAAAGCTATTCAACTATTTACAGATCTGTCTCAGGCCACCATTGCCGCCAGAAGAAAGCTCGCTCCCATTACGGCGGTCCTTCGTCAACACAATGTTCCCTATAAGTGGGGATTCCCTACAAAAATTATTGTCGTGAAGAATGGAGCAACCCATACATTTAACTCCCTCGACACTGGCAAGAATCTACTGCTACAATGGAACCTACCACCACCTGCCCCTGATGTCCAGAAACCACCCAGAACTGAGTCCCACAAACTGGATCCTCTGTGGAAATCCAATAGCTCTGCCGAGTGAATACCCTGCAATGGACACTCTGTGAGTCACTTGCGCTACCATCTGTGTTTGTACTCTATGGCAAACTTTCCCCCAAGTTTGCGCAGTATTATACTGCACGGTTTTGTACAACTACTCTTTTTATTGTTAACTAGTTCTAGGTTTAACACTTCTCTTAAAGAGTTTTACCCTCTTAGGCCTGATGGACTTATTCTTGGGAACACTCTAGTACTTCAGTCATCTCACTGCCAGTTTGTGTACTTAATTTTTAAATGTTTTCATGGGAGTAAAAATTTTGTCACTTAATGTAAGGGGCCTGAATAGTCCCTTTAAACGTTCAATGTTGTGGAAGGAAGCTCTCAGATCTGCGGCGGATGTAATATGTTTACAGGAAACGCACTTCTGTGACCCTCGTCCACCAAGGTTTTCTCATAGACTTTTCCCATACATCTACTGCTCAAATGCCTCTAGGAAGGTTGCAGGTGTCCTTATAGCAGTTAAAAATATGGTATCCTTTCAGCTCGTACATGTCATCACTGACCCCAAGGGCCGCTATGTAGCTCTCATATGTTTAATTGATAACTGCCCTTTTACTATCTTGAATGTGTACTGTCCTAACACATCTCAAATCTCCTTTTTAAATCGGGTATTGAGGAAGGTAAGGAAACATGCACAGGGTCAGGTTATTTTGTGTGGTGATCTTAATATAGTGCATGATGCTGCCGCTGATTCTACTCATCGCGGCAAGCATGTGCCTCAACAACTAGGGCCCTGGCTTCGACAAGAGGAGCTTCATGATGTCTGGAGGTGTTTTCATGCCTCCGAGAAAGACTATACCTATTACTCTGCCAGACATCATTCATATTCCATAATAGACATGTTTCTGGTCCAGACTGATATGCTCTTTAGAGTACAATGCTGTGAGATAGGCAATATCACGTGGTCCGACCACGCGCCTGTTACCCTTACAATCCGTTATGGTGCCACAACAGCCCCCCCTGTGTCATGGCGCAATAATACATATGTCATGTCCCTGAAATCAGTGTCTGAAAAATTATCCACAGACATTGTCGAATTCTTTGATATTAATACTCCATCAGTAATTGACAAATTTTGCCTCTGGAATTCCCATAAGGCTTTTGTCAGGGGCTTATTGATTCAGCATACATCACACTTTAAGCGCATGAGATCACATGCAATGAAGGAGCTACTGGCTTCCATTGCGCCTATAGAGAAACAACATAAGACAGCCCCTAATCCCACTTTACTGGCTTCCTTGCAAAAAGCTAGAGATGACTTAAGGGCACACCTATTGGTGGATTTCGAGAAACACTCTAAACAACTGAAGGCGTCCTACTACCGGTCGTTTAATAAAGCAAGTAAACTGATGGCATAGCGAGTCAAGGCGGCTAGAATTAAGTCTAGAATTCCGTTTATTCTCTCCAAATCGACTAATGTAAAACTGTTTCATACGCAGCATATTGCTGATGAATTCAGTAAATACTATCAGGACTTGTACAATTTAAGGGAGGACCCGGACACCGTGCAGCCTTCTAGATTGGATATCATTCAGTTTCTCAACTCCTTGCAACTTCCCTCTATCTCCCAAACGCAGCTCCAATCTTTAAACGCTCCCATATATAATCAGGAAGTGGCTAAAGCGATAGATGGCTTAAAGCCCAATAAATCTCCTGGTCCAGATGGGTTCTCGGGGGAATATTACAAATTATTCAAGTCACATATCCTATCTCATCTTACAGTAGTGTTTAACTTGGCAATGTCTACTGGCAGATTTCCCCAGGAGATGCTAACTGCTACGATCGTGACGTTACCTAAGCCGGGCAAGGATACCTCTCTCCCCTCTAATTACAGGCCTATATCATTATTAAATGCAGATGTCAAGTTATTTGCCAAGGTTCTAGCGAATCGGATTTTGGACATAATGCCCCAACTGACTGGCCGCGACCAGGTGGGCTTTACCAAAGGGAGACAGGCCCCAGATGGAACGAGACGTGTGATCGCGCTGGTTGCGGCGGCCCGGGCTCCGCGGACGCCTTCTCTGCTCCTGTCCTTGGATGCGGAGAAGGCGTTCGATAGGGTTCATTGGGGTTATCTTTTTGAAGTTCTAAGTAAGTTTGGCTTTTCGGGCCCCATAGCTACTGCGATCTCCGCACTCTATTCCGACCCGTCCGCACGGGTGCTGGTGAATGGGGTTCTTTCCCGCCCCTTTCCTATCACTAACGGCACGAGACAGGGATGCCCGTTGTCCCCCCTAATATTTTCCTTAATGATGGAGCCTTTAGCGGAAAAAAATAAGGTCACACCCTGGTCTTAATGGTATTAAGTTGGGTCATTTGGACCATAGAATTAATTTATTCGCAGATGATGTAATTCTTTCCCTTTCTTATTCCGACAACACACTCTGCACGGTTGCCCGGCGTTGTCGGACTTTGGAGCGTTGTCATACTATAAAGTTAACGAATCCAAGTCCCAGATTCTGGGACTTGGTCTGACACAAAGTCATATATGTTATATCAAAGACTCTTCATCTTATCAATGGTGCCCACTATCGTTACCCTATCTCGGAATTCAGCTGACTCCGGACCCAAAAGATCTAGTTAAAGCCAACTTTCCAGGTTTGTTAGTTTCCCTTCAGAAAGAGCTGGATGTGTTGACTAAATTTGAACACGGATGGCTGGGGAGGATAGTGTTATATAAAATGTTGATTCTTCCTAGAATACTCTATTTTTTGAGAACCCTAGAACCACCTTCTGTACCACCAGCTGTACTAGCTACAGTTAAGGCGTGGCACGCTTTTTGCGACATCTCAGATAGCAACATCCCTGGGGTCACCCTGAATCTGCCTCTCAAAGTGCTCCCTCATAAGATTCCGCATTTGTCCCTAGACACTTGGAGCAGCTGTGGGATAAAGTATATCTCTGATTTATACATAGGTGACACTATGGTACCCTTCTCCACGCTAGAGGAGAAATATAACCTACCTACAAAAGAGACATTTACTTATGTTAGATTAGCTTCCTATTTATCTGACGCCCCCTTGGTTCGAATTAGCCTGCCGCAGCCGGCCGCTGACCTATTGCACTCTCGGACCACCCCGGCTACATATGCCACTAAAACTCTGTATTGTATGCTGAACTTGGATTGCACCTTTCAAAAAACAAAACACATGCTTCTCTGGGAGGAAGATTTGGGCCGAGGCTTTGAGGTTCACTGTTGGCGGGAGATGGTTAGGTGGGCTAAGCAATCCACGGTATGTGCCTCACACTGGGAGCAATACAGCAAATTGCTCTTGCGTTGGTATTACCCGCCTCTCCGTTTGGCTAAGTTTTTTCCTTCGTGCCCTTCATGTTGTTGGAGAGGTTGCGGAGGGTTTGGCTCTTTGACTCATGTGTTTTGGCACTGCCCAATCATTCAGCCTTTCTGGATATCTGTGTTTTTCCTGATCAACACATTGTGCGGAGTTGGGGTGAGATCAGAGCCCGAGATGGCTTTGCTCCTGCTGGGCATCCACGAGGTGTCGAGCAGGTATAGAACTGTCGTATGCCAGGTACTGGGGGCTGCTCTCCTACTTATTGCGTGCAGGTGGAAATCCACCTCTTGTCCATCACTGTCAGAATTGATATCAATGGTATCGTTGAACTATCAATTTGAACAAATCTATGCATGCAATGGTGGAAGCTTAGATAAGTTTAGGAGAAATTGGGAGATATGGTTGACAGCTTTCCCCCATCCAGTGCCCACTGACAGACCATATGTTTTGGCTATTTTCAACCCCAGGATATACGTCGTCTTCCTTCCATTCACCTATGGTATACTACACTAGACTATTTCTAGGGTATTTGTTGGTCTATCTCTATACTTCAGTAATTCTTGATTACAGCTGGCACAGGTGGGTCTGCGCGCGTGTTTACGGGACAGACCTCCAGTTACTCTACTGATTGCTACAGAGTGGTGCGCTCCCTCCCCCTTTGTTCTTCAGGCCTGTTGTGTTGTGTTGTGTGGTGTTGAGTCGAGTTTGCTTTAACCGACTTGGTGGACTTGACTTCGCATTACTGTACTTTACTTTTTCCGCTTGTTCTGATCTCTCCCCTCCCCCTCATGGCCACGATGTGCGTACTATTTGTACACAGTGCTCTGCCAAGCCTAGCTAATTGTCTACATATTTTATGTTTTATTTTTACAGAATACTAGGATGTAATTTACTATATATTTGTGTGTATGATGTATGTATATAGAGTGTTTTGTACTCCTTGTGTACTTGCGACCTATAATGCCATGACTGTATTTTGCATTTTACATTCCTTAAGTTGACCTTTTGTATGATATCCATGCAAAAATTTCAATAAAAACTATTGACATAAAAGCTAACCTCACGCAGGGAATAGCTGCGGAAAAGACTGCAGCGGAAATGCATCACAGTTTTTTTTTCTACAGTGTTTTTCACAGAAAGTTTGCAGAGTTTTCCTCTGTGGACTTTCTGCTTCTATTATAACTAATTATTACCATAAGAAATGGCTAAATAATATAAAACTCAACTTTTATTAAATATATTAAAATACTACTGATATATATATCCAAAAATAAATAAATCACAAACGGCTTGATGTGAATAAGACAATATTTTAAGGCATATTATTTGCACTATGTCTTTTTTTATTTCTCCATCAAGCTCTTTAAATCAATTGCCCTTCAAACAATGATTTCTATTTATGAGAGCATTAAATAATAAGCGCTGAGGCATATCTAGAAAATGATAAAATAATGATGGTTAGAAATGTGGTGGCTAGTAGCTCAATCATGTGACCCTTATAAACAATCAGTCGCCTTTTCAATTGCCAAGCCAAACCACTCTGAAATCTCCAGAGCCTATTCAGCAAATAACGCTAATGCATGTTTTAGGCTCCTACAACTATTTGCAGAGATTCTCTTCGTTCCCTCTATTTGCAAAAATTCTCTTAATTACCTATGCGTTTCCCCTGGAAAATAAATGCCAGGTTCATCAGGGGACAATTGAAAAGATTTTTTCTAACCTACAAAGATTGATAATGCAGTGAAAACTGCAGTTCTCAGCGCCCTGATGGTGGACGCTGATACTTCAAATGGTAAGCCATGAACGTAGCGCTCACTGAGGTCTTAATATATCAGAACGCAGGGAAGAAATCAACCAATCCCGTTCCGTGCAGAGAGGGGATGTGTCCAAAACCACTCCCACTCCTCTCCGATTGGTTCAATGGGAACGAGACATCGCTATGGTTACACAGAAGTGCCCTGTCGCGTCTGTACAGAACTACTCCTGTGTTTATCTTCCGTCAGCTGGCGGAAGGTAAATAAACACCAATTCAGTTATCAAATGAGCACTCAAACGTATGTCATTATCAATAGACGTGAGGATCAACTGATTAGTCGGCATGTCTGGGAAGTACATGGAGGAGATTCCAATCGTATCTCCTTTCAAGGAATTGAAATTGTGAGATCAATGATCTGCAGAGGTGATATGGATAGTAGGATCTTGCAGAAAGAAGCCCAATGGATATATAGCTTGAAAACTGTAAAACCTCAGGGCCTTAATGAGGTCATTTCTTTTGTCCCTTTTACAGTGCCTTGCGAAAGTATTCGGCCCCCTTGAACTTTTCAACCTTTTGCCACATTTCAGGCTTCAAACATAAGGATATAAAATTTTAATTTCTTGGTGAAGAATCAACAACAAGTGGGACACAATCGTGAAATGGAACGAATGTGGGGCATGCCAAATTATTCGGCCCCATTAAGTTAATACTTTGTAGCGCCACCTTTTGCTGTGATTACAGCTGCAAGTCGCTTGGGGTATGTCTCTATCAGTTTTGCACATCGAGAGACTGAAATTCTTGCCCATTCTTCCTTGGAAAACAGCTCGAGCTCAGTGAGGTTGGATGGAGAGCGTTTGTGAACAGCACTTTTCAGCTCTTTCTACAGATTCTCGATTGGATTCAGGTCTGGACTTTGACTTGGCCATTCTAACACCTGGATACGTTTATTTGTGAATCATTCCATTGTAGATTTTGCTTTATGTTTGAGATCATTGTCTTGTTGGAAGATAAATCTGCATCCCAGTCTCAGGTCTTTTGCAGACTCCAACAGGTTTTCTTCCAGAATGGTCCAGTATTTGGCTCCATCCATCTTCCCCTCAATTTTAACCATCTTCCTTGTCCCTGCTGAAGAAAAGCAGGCCAAAACCATGATGCTGCCACCACCATGTTTGACAGTGGGGATGGTGTGTTCAGGGTGATGAGCTGTGTTGCTTTTACGCCAAACATATCGTTTTGCATTGTGGCCAAAAAGTTCGATTTTGGTTTCATCTGACCAGAGCACCTTCTTCCACATATTTGGTGTGTCTCCCAGGTGGCTTGTGGCAAACTTTAAACGAGACTTTTTATGGATATCTTTGAGAAATGGCTTTCTTCTTGCCACTCTTCCATAAAGGCCAGATTTGTGCAGTGTACGACTGATTGTTGTCATATGGACAGACTCTCCCACCTCAGCTGTAGATCTCTGCAGTTCATCCAGAGTGATCATGGGCCTCTTGGCTGCATCTCTGATCAGTCTTCTCCTTGTTTGAGATGAAAGTTTAGAGGGACGGCCGGGTCTTGGTAGATTTGCAGTGGTCTAATACTCCTTCCATTTCAATATGATTGCTTGCACAGTGCTCCTTGGGATGTTTAAAGTTTGGGAAATCTTTTTGTATCCAAATCCGGCTTTAAACTTCTCCACAACAGTATCATGGACCTACCTGGTGTGTTCCTTGGTCTTCATGATGCTCTCTGCGCTTTAAACAGAACCCTGAGACTATCACAGAGCAGGTGCATTTATACGGAGACTTGATTACACACAGGTGGATTATATTTATCATCATCAGTCATTTAGGACAACATTGGATCATTCAGAGATCCTCACTGAACTTCTGGAGTGAGTTTGCTGCACTGAAAGTAAAGGGGCTGAATAATATTGCACGCCCGACTTTTCAGTTTTTTATTTTTTACAAAAGTTTAAAATAACCAATAAATTTCGTTCCACTTCACAACTGTGTCCCACTTGTTGCTGATTCTTCACCAAAAAATTAAAATTTTATATCCTTATGTTTGAAGCCTGAAATGTGGCAAAAGGTTGAAAAGTTCAAGGGGGCCGAATACTTTCGCAAGGCACTGTATATAGGCCTAAAATAATTGATATATCTCTGTATAGATCTCTGTTTCATCATTTTGATAGCTTTATAGGTGGGTTGGATATATATATATATATATATATATATATATATATAGGACCCTTTAATAATCTTGGGGGTATTTTGAATGGATATTAGCATGTTATCTATATGATAGGAAGGTTTACTTTTATTTTATTTTTTGGATACTTTCTATATTTATGTGTTTTTGAGTAAGTTTTGATCATATTGATGATTTTTTTTTCCCTTTTTTGCGCAATAATCTTGAATATACGTATGTACTATAAAATAGAGTAACTACTAGAGCCATTCTCTGATACATGACACCAAATTTGCGGTTTATGTTGATATAGTAATTAATATGTGGGGCTATTTGTTATGCAGGTTTGGTTTAGGTTGTGTAGCATTACTACATTTATAATAATGGATAAACCCAGGTTTCGAAGTTAGTATAGAGTGTGCAGAGATAGTGCTTATATATTTTAAGCACTCTAATGTATTATCTTGTTAATAATCGAATTGATTGAAATAAGCGCTTAGGAATATGCAATGACATACGTTTGAGTGCTCATTTGATAACTGAATTGTTTATTTACCTTCCGCCAGCTGACGGAAGATAAACACAGGAGCCGTTCTGTACAGACGCGACAGGGTGCGTCTGTGTAACCACAGCGATGTCTCGTTCCCATTGAACCAATCGGAGAGGAGTGGGAGTGGTTTTGGACACACCCCCCTCTCCACGGAACAGGATTGGTTAATTTCTTCCCTGCGTTCTGATATATTAAGACCTCAGTGAGCGCTACGTTCATGGCTTACCATTTGAAGTATCAGCGTCCACCATCAGGGCGCTGAGAACTGCAGTTTTCACTGCATTATCAATCTTTGTAGGTTAGAAAAAAATCTTTTCAATTGTCCCCTGATGAACCTGGCATTTATTTTCCAGGGGAAACGCATAGGTAATTAAGAGAATTTTTGCAAATAGAGGGAACGAAGAGAATCTCTGCAAATAGTTGTAGGAGCCTAAAACATGCATTAGCGTTATTTGCTGAATAGGCTCTGGAGATTTCAGAGTGGTTTGGCTTGGCAATTGAAAAGGCGACTGATTGTTTATAAGGGTCACATGATTGAGCTACTAGCCACCACATTTCTAACCATCATTATTTTATCATTTTCTAGGTATGCCTCAGCGCTTATTATTTAATGCTCTCATAACTAGAAATCATTGTTTGAAGGGCAATTGATTTAAAGAGCTTGATGGAGAAATAAAAAAAGACATAGTGCAAATAATATGCCTTAAAATATTGTCTTATTCACATCAAGCCGTTTGTGATTTATTTATTTTTGGATATATATATCAGTAGTATTTTAATATATTTAATAAAAGTTGAGTTTTATATTATTTTGCCATTTCTTATGGTAATAATTGGAGAGTAATAATAGACCTTTGTGAGTGGTCTATTATAACTAAACCTATATTTCTGCAATGTGTGGATGGGATTAGCCAGATGTTTCCACCGCGGGCGAAATGCTGCATTTTCGCAACGTGTGGCCCTATCCTAATATGTAGTTAGTTTCACATAGACTAGAAATAATTTCTCTAACAATCTGACATTAGAGACTGTGGTTATGAGTCCTAGTGGCGAATATGTTGGGCCCTAAACCAGCTGACCAAGAACTGTGATAAGGGTATGTATAGGCAACATACTCCCAGATTAAGGGTGGATCATAGATGTCGGGTACGGGTAACATTTTATTAATTATACATGGGTTGCTTTCACAGAGGCCTCATAGAAGATTCTCTAAAACATCTTTAGGCCGGGTCCCTACATTGCAAAAATGCAGCGTTTTGGCTGCGGTGGAAATGCTGAGGCAAAACATGCTGCATTTTACATTACCTGCAAAGTGGATGGAATTTGGCTAATCCCATTCACACATCACACACATCACAAAAAATCTGCAGCGGGAAAAGATGCGTTTTTGAAAATTGCAACATGTCAATTATACCTATAGAAACCCTGGCGTTTTCCGTAGAGGTACAATAGGGACAGAAAGTCTGCAGAGGAAATCTCTGCTGACTTTCTGTAAAAAGACTACTGTAAAACACATGATGTGTTTCCGACGCGTTGTTTTCCGCCTTAGGCTAAGGCCCCACGTAGCAAAACCACTGCGTATTTCATTGAGTTTTTGCTGCGTTTTTTTCTACCTATTAAATGTATAGGAAAAACGCTCACAATTCTGCAGTTAAACTGAACATGCTTCGCATGCATCTTTTTTATCACAATGTGTGGATGAGTTTAAACAAAATCTCATACACTTTGCTGGCACTGTAAAACACAGAATTTTTTTCCACAGCAGTCAAAAACGCAATTTTCACAACATGGGGTTTAGGATGAGCCCACACATTGCAGTAAAGCTGCTTTTTTATTGTAGACTTTGCTGTGGTGTTTTGAGCCAAAGTCAAAAGTGGCTTCAAAAAGAATGGGAAATATATTTATATTCTCCCTTCTGCTAAATCCAATCCTGTCCTTGGCTAAAAAAAAAAAAACGAAGCAAAATCTACAACAAAAATGTAGCTATTCAACAAAGTGTGACCTTTTACATTTAGTAAAATTCTATATATATTCCTTACAGTAAAATTCCACATTATGGAAAAAACAACATTTTGAAAAATTCAGGGTGTTAATTTTACCTGTGGAAATGCAGCGTTTATCCCATAGAATTATACTGCAAAAGCAGTGAACAACACAAATGTTCTAGCTATGTTTTTGCTGCATTTTTGGTACTTTTCTCCCTTTTTTTTTTTTTTAAATTTAGCTGTGATTCGCTATGCATAGCCTTAGCCTACACAATACATTGCCTAACCTACAGGTCTGCATTGTTGACCCTACGGGCTTTGTTCAGTTGAACTGGAAAGACCCCTCAACAATTAAATTGAGACGACCTGCTACAACAGGTGGAAAATAAACGTTTCTTTGTAAAGCAATGGAAAGGCAGCAATTCCCCTATAAGCCACCATAGTTAAAGCAGGAGTGAGTCACATTGTGAAGACGGGAATTTAGTGACAAGAGCATACCCCGAACTTTGCAGTGTGTGACTGTAACTATCGCTCCCAGATGTCACCCCCATTTGATGAGAATCACCCACTTACTCTAGAGGAGCTTGAGATACAGTAGTTCTGCAGACTGTACCCAACAAAAAGCAATATCAGGATGTCCCCCTTCTGCATCTCCTAAAATCATCTTCCCCCATCTTTCCCTATTTAGTGGAACTTTTCATGGGCTTTCCTGCATGAAGTAGGATTCGGACCCTGCTTCACTTTATGAGGTAAGTTTCTTTATTTGGCACCCACTGCCAGGATTAAGGCCAATAGCACACTGTCTGGGGTATTTTGTTGGCAAGGAGAACCCAGCATGGTTTAGTTTAAGACACCTGTGTTAGGCTGAGGCCACACGTTGTGAAAAAGCTCCTTTTTCTGCTGCACATTTTGCAGTGTTTTTTTGAGGCAAAGACAATGATGGCTTCAAAAGGAATGGGAAATATAAAGTAAGTACTTATACTTCTACCTTCTGCTCAATTCACTCCTAGCTTTGGCTCCCACTACAGTTAAAGACTAAGGCAGGTTGCAGACGATCGTGTGCTAGCCGCCGGCCATAAATGAACACCATCTGTGTGCCACCCATGTACCGGACCTGCTCCATATTTTGCCGCTCAGACTGTAATCCTGCACATGGGACCGTGTAATTCATGGTCATGTGTACAGGTCCACAGAAATAATTGGGTCAGTGTGCAAGGGGCTTAAATGGGAGAGGGATCTTAGCCCACTCCTGGAGGGACACTGGAACAGTGTCCTGCTCCTCACTCTCATGCTCTCCTTATTTGAGGCTCACCCTTGTCCTACATGCTTCTGATACATTGGGCCTATAAAACGCCCTGCTCCAGTACAAAATCAAGGTAAGATTACATTATATAGGTTGGATAATGCACGCCTAAAGCACATGCTCCTACTGGAACGGTATGTTAGACTTAATTCATAAAGTCTATAGAATTAGGCTGCAAGTGGAACCCAAAATCTGTGTTCTGGGTATTAAAGAGAAAGATATGGAGCATATTTCCCAAAGAGACAAAGCCCTTGTTGTATCATCTTGTTCCATGGCTTGTTGTATAAGAGCAAAGTGTACAAAGCAACTGTACATGAAGGATGTAAGAAGTTTTCATCTTACAGACTGTGTCACATGCCACACACTAGATATACATTCCAGGCCAGAAAGATAATAGTGGTTCAGGCGACTAAAGAGTCCAGCTCTTTTCTAAATACAGTTATACAGCTGGACAGGGGGTGCCATGGACCAATTTGACAAGATTTGGGGACCATAGCTTAAGCTGGACCACAGAGGCCTCTGCACTTGTGACGTATTAGTCTGGTCACTAGGGACATCATTTATTTTCATAGGATTGATTTGGTGTACTTAGATAAATTCCGGAAGGATGGTGGTGGACATTCTATTGGGGAATAGTTTTATTTACTTCTGTTTTTTTCACCGCTGAGTCTCAGTTTTTCCATGATGAGCCAGTGTAGAGCCAGAGTTTCCTGTCTTCTTTGTGCCATTGAAAATTGGAAAATCATTAGCGTTTTTTTTTTTCAAATAAAAAAGATCTGACTAAAAAAGTGTGGAAAACCCCTATAAAAATAATATGGATTATTGGATGATCATAGAAGAATATACAGTGTATATACAGAACTATAGGGTTACCAAGATCTTTAATCTTTCTGGTTTAGTTTCTCCAATTGCCAGTCACTTGTTCAATTCTGTAAAATCTCCACCAGCACCTCAACCTACTCAATGCATTGTGCTTTGGTAGTCTAAAACACTACCTTCTGCTGTTGGCTGGTCTATTCAAGACCAGAAGACAATGTCTCAGACTACCAAAGTGACTCAACAATCTGAGCAAACAGCCATTCACATCAACAACTATGAGGATAGAATACTTTTTATTTCTTTAAACAAAACCATTTAACATCATGTTGATATTAGTGGCTAGCAATGAGTGACATTATTTCTTGCTGGATATTATTTACCACAAATGTTTATTTAAGAAAATGCTTTATATTTTTCTGAGGTCAAAGAGCATGCCACTGCTGGCACATATGAACATGGCAGCAGATATCATGTTTGGCACTGAATAGTGACACAATCTGTACTCCACAGATCATGTCACCTTACTTCATAATCTATAGTCCTCATTAAAAGGCTTCCTTCATAAAACCTTGCCCCATGGACATCAATCGGTATGGAGTGGAACTTTCTAATGTGCACCCACACACCATATTGGCTTGTAGAGGTCAGTGGTAAGGATGGAAGATTATCCTTTTCCTTACTCTACTCAGGGCCATGTGTACAGTGCTATAATTTGTTTGTAGAATGGCTACTTGATTTTGACAAAAAAATGCTTTTTATTCCTATGCAAATGAGCTAAGAGTGCAGAATGTTCTGGGGTGGCTGAGCATCGCAGCAAGATCTTCCTCTTGCTCAATACCTTTCCCAGCAAAACTGCCATAATCACAGTTTTCCCTCACCTCCTCGTGAGCAAGAGGAAGATCTTGCTGCGACACTCGGCCCCCCAGAACACTCCTCCAATGCATGCTTTCCTCATTTGTATAGGAAAAAAAGAAGCTTATTGTCACAATTAAGTGGCCATTCTACAAACAAATGATAGCACTGTGCACATGTTTCTGAGCACTATAAGGTACTGGGGCTAGTTTAACAACATTTTGGTGCTGACAGACTCCCTTTAAATATGAAACAGTTGTGGCACCATTTAGTGCTATCAAAATAACTTATATCAAAATAATCATAATAAATGTAAGTCATGTACTGTTCTAAAGTTAAAAGATTTCCATTTATATCTGCCTTTTTGGCTTCATTCACATCTGTGTCAGAGTCTAATTAAGAGGCTCCATCGCAGGTTCCACTGAAAATCGGTGGAGTCAAAAGTCCTGCATGGAAGACTTTTCTTCTGCTGGTTTCAGTATAAAACTGGCAGACACCCGCTGGTCACCCGACGGACCCTATTATAGTCTATGGGGTTCGCGGGTGTTCGCAGGTAACAACTGTTTTAGTGGACAGGCTCTCCATCATTCAGGTCCCACAGCGGATACGAATTATGGAGAGCAAGTGCAAGTGTGAACCTATCCTATGATAGCTTGGTATCAGTTAACACGGTCACTAGTGCAGCTCCCACATTGGTTATCATCCAGCTTTTCCAGATATACATGTCTTTACCTTGTAAATACTGAGGGGATAATCTGTTACCATTGGACCGCTGCTACTGTCATCTCTTTTACCACCTATTATCCCCACAGCATTGTTATTTGAAGCATCATATGGCCAACTTATGTCCTATTCACACATAGTGGCACTAGTCCTGTTTTAAAGCTATGAACTAATGTTTGTTTTTATTTATGAATTAATAAGCTTTTGTATTTGTGTAGGAGTACAGATTTCCCAATTTGTCTGACGCAGCTAAAGATATGAACTTCTAACCTCGCATACACCACACCGGACTATTTGGCATTATAAATTATATACAGAGACGAAACCCTTGTTGTATCATCTTGTTCAATGGTTTGTTGTATAAGAGCAAAGTGTAAGAAGTAACTGTACGTGAAGGGTGTAACAAGTTTTCATTTTACAGATTGTGTCACACACCACGCACTAGATATACATTGGCTTGTTTGGCGGGATATCCAGGAGCACATCTTCATCAGTTGGACAACTAGAGGGAAGCGAGGGGATCGTAATTAATGTATGCTTTATAAATATCCATTTCTCTAACGCTATTAAAGGTAAAATAAAGTGTGATTATGATGGTTAGATTACCTGGAAAGAGAAAAATAAAAACATGGTCTTATGCGTGGTCTGTGAACAAACTAAAGGCTCCAAGCCCAAAGAACTTCAACTTTAATAAATCACATAAAATCCAGATAAGACATTTCACCAGGAAGACTTGCTTATGCGTTTCAGGTTTACAACAAACCCTTAGTCATAGCATGGCAATTGTTAGCTACCATGATGTTGTCTGAGGAGACTACCTACATGAAATTGACATTTGATCCCACAAGTATTTTTCAACTGAAGCTGTTTGAGTTGGTAGCTGAAAGGGTTAAATTAGGCGCTGTTATCAATAGACAGAGTATATCAAAATACTGCATACTACAATTGCCTTATTTCATTGTTCCCTAGAATTCATAAACCTGGATTTCCTCTTAATGAGAACCAGTGCCCAGAAGTGCACCTCTAATGAGGCAAAGTGAGGCGGCACTGTCCGTGACAGCTAGGAGGGGGCGGCATTTTCACTTTTTATTTAACCTAAACCAGCCCAAAACAGGCCACTTTAAAAAAAAAAAAAATTCTGAGCGGTACCTTTCCTGGCCTGACTTAGAAGACATCTGCTTCTAGGCGCAGGCGGGCGCGATGACATCATAGCATTGCGCCTCCTACACTGAGTCCTATGCGCAGGTCAAGAAGAAGAGGCAGCGGCTCCATCAAGGGATCGCAGGTAGAGGAGTATAACTTTTTTTTTTTTTAGTGCAGTTGTAGGTATTTTAATAATATAAAGGGTCATTAGGAAGGCGCATTTTATATAAGGGGGCTTTATGAACTTGAGGTGTTATTTATATAAGGGCATTATTTAAACAAGGGGGGTTATTTATATAAGGGACCATTAGGGAGAAGAAGAAGTTACAGGTCTGTGAGAGCCAGAAATCTTGCTTGTTTGTAGGTGACCAAATACTTATTTTCCACCATAATTTGCAAATAAATTCTTAAAAAATCAGACAATGTGATTTTCTAGATATGTTTTCTCATTTTGTCTCTCACAGTTGAGGTCTACCTGTGATGTCAATTACAGGACTCTCTCATCTTTTTAAGTGGGAGAACTTGCACAATTGGTGTCTGACTAAATACTTTTTTTTCCCCACTGTATATATAGATGGGTACTCATTTATAAGCGTTCATTAGGGGGACATCAATTATATAAGAGGGCATTAGAAAGCATTTTGAACATAAGGGGTGGTTAAGTATATGAGAGTTCATTAGGGGACATTATGAATATAAGGGGGCATTATTTATACAAAGGGTCATTAGGGGAGCGGTATTTATGTCAGGGGGAATCAGGGGAATAATATAAGGCGGCAATTAATTGTCCAGCATAACCACTTTTTTAATATGAGACCGCGGAAGGTGATAAAAAAAACCCCAAAACCTACTCACCTGTCCCTTGTGCTCCGATGTCTCCCACTGTGGTCTGGTTCTGCTGCTCCAGTGTTTTCTTCTAGCGGAAGTCCCCGCCGCACTTGACCGCTGTGGTCGCTGACATAGGATGTCACAGTGCTGTGGGGAATTCCGCTGGAAGAAAACACTGGAGCAGCAGGACCAGACTGCACTGGGAGACACCAGAGCACCTTCCATGGCTTCATAATAAAAAGTGGTTACCCCTTTAAGGTGGCACTTGGGCTTTATTAAAGGGGCTTTCCAGCTTATTTTTATTGATGGGCTATCTATTTAGGACAGATTATCAATAAGAGATCAGTGGAACCCCCCGATCAGCAGTTTGAAGGAGCCATTGTGCCTGTTTATATCATACGCTGTCTGTTTATAGTGACTGTGTGATATAATTACAGCCTTGTCACATAGACATATATAGGACGAGGCTGTAGTTACATTACATGGCTGCTATGAGATGAATGACACTATGTAAACAGAGAAGCAGTCATGGCGCTTACACAGGTACCATGGTTCATTCAAACAGCTGATCAGTGGGGGTCCCAGGTTTTTGAGCCCCACTGATTATTTTATTGATGACCTGGAAATCATTTTATTTAAGAAACTCCTGGGGTAGTATTAATAATGGGCACTATTTATACAGTGTACACGGCCATTATTAATTTAAAGATGCACTTGGGAGTATTATTCATTTTGGGGGGTTATATCATATATTTTATAATTGGGGTAGCAGCAGGATGGGGGCTTTGTGTAGGTGAAGACAATGTGCGTTGGGTGCCTAGAAAAGTGAGGAGCCAAAGATGTCTGTCTTGCAAACTTTACAGAGACAAGTCACAGCTGGAAGAAGTGGTCATGGTGGTCCAAAGGGAAGAGAAGGGAAATGTGAAGGATTAGTCAGAGACGTAACCTGTAAGTCACAAAATGTTACTGCCCTGTATTCACCTAAATGGTCTGTAGAACACTCTGCAGAACCGATATCTACCATTATATGGTCACCGTATAGTGATAATATCGGTATACCCAAGTTGGGGGCCCTTTTGGATGTGCGAACCCCTAGCTACGCCTCTGCTCCTAGGTTATGCAGTATGGCTCCTGTGGTCTCCCTGTCCCTTCTTCTTCGTCACCAATTGAAGTAAGAATTTTATATTAACGTAATAATGAAATAATGCTCTGGAAAGTATTTATAGAGGATAAATACCTGATTGATGGGGGTCTGTCTGCTGAGATCCCCACTGGGCCTGAAAATTGGGTTCACCCCCCCTCACTGGGAATATAGCCTGACCGCAGCCAGACTGAATATAGGTGTGTCACTTGGTGGATGGACGAACTCACGCTCTCATTCACTTCCATGGGAGTGCCAAAGTACAGTACTCAGCTATCTGCGGCGCTCCTATTAAAGAGAATGGCAGCCACGTGCGGGCTCGTCCATCCACCAAGCAGAAGATGTGTTAAGTTACTTTCATTGTTAATGCCGTGTTGTTGATCTCTGATACTGAAGTAATACAGTAAGAAGAATTTTTAAAAACTGTTTTATAACTTTGTGTATTGTGTATGTTTATTGTGCGATGATAGCAGCGTGTGAAGCTAGTAGCATGTAAACTCAATTTTTTTTTTTTGGGGGGTGTCTTTCTATAGTCTGCCTCAGGCAGCAAAGAGGCTAGGTTCACCCCTGCCTGTGCCAGTGGGTAGATAGCCCCTTATCAAATATATCCTGGATTTTATATGTGAAACTGGGATGGTCTTGTCAGCCTTGAACAAGATCGTGTAGGAATGTAATTATATGCGACTTACAACCAATGTTACTTTGTTATATACTGTTATTCCCCACGATCTGGCCTTGTTGGCATTGAGATGGTTTTTGGGTGCATATAGTACTTATGCCATTGGCTTCCATGAATTCATTAACTATTGTATATTTTCTATTTTCATATATCTTTTGTATATTTTCTATTACGGCATAATTACTTTATGTTTGATGACTTTTTTTCTCCAAATTACAGGTGCTTCAACGGGGGCCAAATTTTCACCTTATTGATGGCTAGCTTTGATGTGGTTTCTGTTTCCATCCTGGATTTGATTCTGACTGGTAATGTTACACACGGAGAAACTCTTATTGCTACCTATTGAAAATCTACCTCTGGAAATTCCATTCCTTATGCCACTTCTTGTCATTCATTTCATACAGTTAAGAGTGTCCACATTGGTGAAATGATTTGTGCTCTTCACAATTGTTCCTCGCATCATGAATTTTAAAAGGAAGTTGATCCTTGATCCTCAATTGTCTGTGGTTGTGGCTCCAGGATATCACTGTATAGCAAATAAAGCCACGACCATAGGCAATTTTGTATTACCCAGTTTCTGTTCCACTAAATGCACTACAAATGATACTTGGTTGCAGCATAGAGGGTCATTTTAAGTGCGGTCATAATATCTGCACATGCTGCAAGGTGATGCAAACTGGCAAGGATTTTGTCTCCTTTTCTAAAGGCAAGTCCTATACTATACACCAATATATTGATTGCAAAACCACATATGTGGTTTCCTTCATTTTTGCACCACCTGCTACTTGCAATATATGGGTTGCACTACAAATAGTTTAAAGTGTAACTAAATTGCATCTCTTTATTCTTACCTTGTTTCTGTATTGAGAGCTGTTTTTGCCTCTCACTTAATGTTACTGTGTACCAAAGTATAGGCTGTGTAAGATATAGAAAAAATTAGGGTAGGGGAGGGTCACTTCAAACAGTTATATCTGGGACATTATAAAACAGTCAAACTTGCCTTTGGTGACATATGAAAGAGGAGATTCTCTTCTTTCATATGACACTAAGGTCCCAATCCCGACTGTGTTTTCTACCAGTGATATCTCTAGAAATAATTTAGACAGCACTGTACGCAAGTTCTACGTATGTGTTACAATATAAAGATATAACTGTTTGAATTGACACCCCCCACCCATTTTCTCTACATGTTACACAGCTCTGTACAACCCTACACAGTAACATTCTGTGAGATGCAGAAACAGCTCTCTATACAGAAACAAGGGAAAGAATGAAAAAATGCAGGATTTCACAGAAAGGCTCTAAAATTTGTTAAGAAAGTATATTATAAAATTTATTAATGACACAAATACTGACAGCATATCAAAATTTGTGTGAAAGTTTAGTTACGCTTAAAAAAAGAGTATGAAGAAATTTGTCTGATGTCCCCCATGCTAAAACCAGGAATGTATCAGCGGCATCCCTTTATTTTACCAGCGTGTCTACATCTAAAGTAAAAGGGATTGAGGTAGAGATCATACCTGGAAGCTAATGAATCAGGAGATTTACTGGATGTTTATCCTAGGCATAAGTGTCCTTCATGTGAGCCAAGATGTCTTTCTGCACTCTTAAAGCATAACGATTTTTGTATTGTTTCTTAAGCTGTTCACATTTGTAATCAGTGTCGCAGCTTTAATGATTATTATTTCTTTTGTGTTACCTTTTTTTTTTTTGTGAAGTGTAATTAACTATGTAACTGCTTTACCTGAGTGGTAGTTAATGTACTGGCTAATAAATGTATTGATTGGCCAGTTGTTCCTACTTATTGCAGATGGCAGCTATGACTAAGGGCGCATTCACATGCCCGAGTTTCAGCCGTGAAACTCAAGTCTGTGCCAGATTTACTGCCCGGGAGAGGGACTCCTAGCAGTATTGTTATCTATGCGCTAGGAGTCCCTGCCTCCCAGCGACATGCTGTGTACTAAAATCAGTAAGGGACAGTATGTCTCTGGGAGGCAGGGACTCCTAGCAGCATAGATAACTAAAATGCTAGGAGTCTATCTCTCAGGTGATGCGAATGTTACCTTAGGGCTTGTTGTGAACTTTAAATTGTTGGTGTCATGTCTTATCTGGATTTCATGTGATTTATTAAAGTTGAAGTTCCTTTTACCCTCAGCTGGAGCCCTTTGTTTGTTCAGGCATGTGCTAAAAGCAGGTCTGGGTTTCTCCATGCAGCAATGTGTGTGGGATATCTGAGCTGGACTTTTGCCCTCGTTTCCTATGTGCAGCCACAGTCTGTAACCTCTTTCTGTTGTGAGTACAGCTATTTGTGTGCCACACTTCTCCAGTTCTCAGTTGCAGAGACAAGGAAAAGCTAGAACCAAATTCAGCCATTCTAGCTCTCATGGAGCTGCTGTTTACATTACCTGGTCACTTACAGTCTTCCCCCTCTCCCTCCTGGTGGTCACAGTGAAAGAAACCTTTACTTCCTATTTATCTATGTAAAAAATGATCTGGACAACCCAGGGAAGCTGAAGGGTTCAGGTTTGTGTCCTACTAGTTATTATCTGCACTTTGAGAAACTCGTGGAAAAGTGTAAAAGATCTCCTGCATGGATATTCCCTTTCATAAACAGCTGTGTTATGCAGAATTTAGGCATGCAGCTTTAGATGCATTGTTTTAGCCAAACATAAGAATGAGGATACAAAAGGGAAGTGAAGCAGAAGTCTTTCCTCTTTACTTCTTCTTCTGTTTTTATATAATCACTTATTTGGCTCAGGCTAGGTTCACACCTGTGCCTGGTCTCCACTCAGGACTTCCGCAAGCAGGACTTTTCTGTCCGCATTTTTCGGGCGGAAATCCGGCAGACCCCATTATAGTCTATGGGGTTCGCGGGTTACCACGGGTAAACGCTATTTTAAGCAGATCAGGTTTCTGTTCGTGGGGTCCCCAAGCGGACCCCAGAAATGGAAACCCAAATGCAGGTGTGAACCTAGCATCAAAAAGAACTGCATAAAAATATGGCACCAAAATTACATGTGTAATTCCAGCCTTATACATTAACATCCATTACACTCACCTGGGCATGCTAAGCAGGAGTTCTCTACAGAGTCTGTCTGTCTCCTCTTTCCATGACTTCCGAAGAGAATTTCCAGTTTCCAGCAACTTCTTAATGTCATCCTGAAGCCCTGTAATCATCTGAGCAAAGAGATTGGTAGAGGTCATGACTGTAAATCTGAAGATATAACAGCAAGTGTCTTTTAAGAAGAAGACAATTGAAGAGGCTGTCTGGGAAAAACAATTATTTTTAAAATAATTAAAAAAAAAAAAATTATACTCACCTGTCCCCGGTGCTTCAGTGTCCTCCCAGCATGGTACGGTCCTCCTGCTCTTCTCAAAGTGAAACTGCACGCCGGCTCTGTCGGATCCCTTCTGCTCAGCTGCTGATTGGACTCAGCGGTCATTGGCCTTGTCTGCCACGTGTAGTGGGGACTTCTGCCTGAAGACAACAACGGACCAGGAGGACCGGACCGTGATGGGAGGCACCGGAGTACCAGGGAAAGGTGAGTATGATTTGGTTTTATTTTTTTCACCGTCCCTGACTGATTTAAAAAATAATTTTGGTGTCCATTTTTGCCTGGACAACCACTTTGAACATAGGGGCAATAAAACACATAATAATATTTATAAGACATTGGACAGTGTGTATTGGAATATGTCGTGCTAGAAAGGACACAACCTTTCCGACCCCAATAAATATTCCATGTTTGCAGAATAAATCACAATGTTGATCATTTCTTGACATGTAAAATGAATTACCAAAGTGCAGCATAATTGTACCTATAACCATTAGCTGTCACATTCACCTGCTGATATGCTTTAATTTCACTCTTCATCTCCTGGTTCTGAAAACATATCCTTTTCAGAGACAGAGGTAGAGACTCCAGACATTGCTGAGAACAAAAAAAAAAAAAAGTTTAGCGAACATTTCCCAGCATGCAGGTCAAACAAGAGGATACTGCTAGGAGCTAAAAAGCTAATAGAATTATGAAGGCAGCTCTGGATGCGACTGAAGTATAATACATGATGTCACTCAAGATCATTGCAGGATTAAAGGGGTTATCCGGTTTCTAAGACTAATGTTCTATCCTTAGAATAAGCCATCGATATTAGATCTGCGGGGTTCCAACAGTAGGGATAGCCACACAGCTCACTTGCTGTACAAATTGTAGTGACGAGAGTAAGAACTGCAGAGATGCCCTATAAACAAGAATGAGGTTCACACATCTCTACACACCAGTATTAATGGCCCTGTTCAACCAAACTGATCTGTTTTTTTTATGTAAAAACTGGTGCACAGTTTTATCTGTCTTTACTTTAAAAAAAAAAAACAAAAAAAAAACCCGTTTATATAGATCTGTTGAATGGCCAGCAGAAATGTGATATGAATGGAGCCAAGAAATAAATAACAATAATGTATGCATACTTGGCTAAACGGAGCATGCATGTGTATGGGGAAGTCAGCTAAAGTATGGGGACCTTTAGTGTATGCAAAGTTACTGAATATTATATAAAGATTATATTGAGTTATAAACTGTAAAATTCTGTCTAAAAGCTGTAAAATGTTTGTCACCAGGAAATAAACAGGGACGTGTACAGCAAGATAATGTTCAGATGTCACCTAATTTTATATATATTTCTTAATAAAGGAAATCTAAGCCCCTAAATCATCCTGCTCAGTGCAGAGGGGCCCCCTATTCTGGTCATGTGCAGCTTGTAACCAAGAAGAGTAGGGTCAATTATTTGTTATATGAGTGGATAAAAAGCTGCACATGAGCCATAAAGTATGTTCTCTCTATGGTGTAGAGAGGCTGTATTTACATCTGTACATACAGTTCCATATAAAGGTATATTTTTAGAATCATAACAATAATAATCTAATAGGTCACAATAAATATCCATAACTGACAAGCCTCTGAGGAGTATGGAAATAGCACTTCAAGTCTATGTTTAGGTCTAATAAAGTTTATATATCTTATTCATTACATTTTGCCTACCATCTATCTATATAGCTGGAAAACTGTCATTTTCATCTACAACACAGTGCTGCAACTAGGTCTTATGGAACTTCAATATGTATTGCACTGAGTGGCAAAAGGCACATCTGAGAGCAGCAGTAAACTTTACTGACCAATTGGGTGAAATGATTTGGCTCCTTTTTTGGAGTGTTTCTGGAAGATTTACATGAGGGAAGAATGTAGCTTAAAGAACAGACTCAGCACGGACCCAGCATGGTGCATGCCAGACATAGCTCCGAGAACAGAGGAGATCCCCTGATATCGGCACAGACAACAGAGCGGTATCTTTCCTGTCATGTCAGAGATTCCTGTGCTTTTATTACTCCGCTTTTATATAAATTTATTACAGAACCCTAGATATATAGAAGTGACGCAAGAGATGTCCTAATATACGAGCAAGGGCAACATCTGCAAAGAGTTTATATGTTCTCCTCATGTTTGAGTGGGTTTCCTCTGGATACTCTGGTTTTCTCTCACACTCCAAAGACATACTGATGGGGAATTTAGATTGTGAGACCTACATGGGACGGTGTCTGTAAAGTGCAGAATATTTTGGCGCTATACAAGTAATAAAAAAAAAACTTGTTTACATGGTTTATATAACACTAGAACTCCAAACTATATGTGAAACTGCACTAACAAAGACAATTTCAGTGTGCTTACTGTGTCAGCAAATATGCCACTCGACTGTATTAATAGAAATGGTATTCTCACCATAGACAATGAAGGCATATCCTTAGGATATGTCATAAATAGATGCAAAGTTAATAGGTGCAATACTGTAGATCAGGGGTGTCAAACTCATTTTCACTGGGGGCCACTTCAGCCTCACGGGGTACCTTGAAGGGCCAAGATTATTTTACACATGTATAAAAGTAACTTCTCCTTAACAGTTAAGTGAGCTATTAAGGAGTAGTTACATTTGTACATTACTACTGTTACAATCAGCCCTTTGAGGGCAACCAGGAAGAACATAATGTATTGTTAAAACCTAAGACATTGGCATGTTACATACTATCCTCATCCTTTTCTGAATATATCAAAAATTAAGCAATATACAAATACAGTTTACCCCTGCAAACGGTATTATGCTTCATAGTGGCCCCTGCACATGGTATTATGCCCCATAGTGACCCCCCACCCATGAACTATTATTATACTCTGGGGTCTTTTCAGACCCCTGAGTATAATGATTGGAGACCCAGGTGGTGACAAACATAAAACCAGTGTTACTTACCTGGGCTCCGGTGCTCTCCCTGCGTTCGGCCTTCTTCAAAGTCGCACAGACCGACGTCGCGGCATAATGACGTCGGCCTAGCTCGCGTGACGCCTGCGACGTCACCAAAGAAGACGGAAGCCTGCTGGGAGTAACATCGGATCGCCGGAGAGGTGAGTAACTCTGGTTTTTATGTTTATCACCTCCCCTGGGTCTCCGATTATTATACTCCGGGGTCTGAAAAGACCCCGGAGTATAATAATAGTAGTAGTTGATGGGGTTCGCGGGCCGCGGCCTCACTTACCATCCCCGCTCCTGCACACAGCCGCTTCTGCGTCCCATAGCAGAAGGGGAAGCGGGGGCGGCCACGATCAGCAGCGGGGATCGGTAAGTAAATAGGCCGTTACGTGCCGGGGATACTCCAGCAGGCAACGGCCTATTTATATATGTAAAAAAAACTTATTTCACCTACCTCCGATGCCTTGATGGAGCCGCCGCCTCCTCTTGTCCGCGACGTCTGCATGTCAGCGTAGGAGGCGCGATGACGTCATTGTATCGCCGCCTGCGCTGACATGCAGAGGTCTTGTAAACCAGCCCAGGACAGGTATCGCGTAGCTTTGTTTTTTTTTTTTTTTTTTTTTTTTTTTAAGCGGCCTGTTCTGGGCTGGTTTACATTAAATAGACAATAAAAAATGCCGCTCCCTGCGGGCCAGATAAGTGCCGGGCCGGATAACAGAAGGCAGCGGGCCGGATTCGGCCCGCGGGCCTTGTGTTTGACACCTGTGCTGTAGATGATAGCTACCGGTCACATCTCTGGGACCTGCACTTCATTTTTTAATGGACAGGTGGGCTAGTGCGGTCACATTAGTACCACATATGATAAGCTATGTGGTTCAAGTACCATTTCACAATTATCTGCTGATATTCTTGATATGATTCTCACTTTTTCACATCCTACTTTATACCCTTCCTGTCCCAGCAGGATTTCATTTCATGTAGCATTTATTGTACTGTGACATTTTTTTAATTATTTGTGTGGTGGAATGGAAAAAGAAAAACTCCTGAGCCCCTCTATACACCGCTTTCAGCATTATGATGTACATGTATGGGTTAAACGAGATTTTCTAATCATCATATATCACCTATTCAATTGGATACACAAGAAGTCAGATATCTCACAGAACTGTATAGATTGGTAGCACAAATGTTTGACTGCTGCTCCATACAACTCCTCTCCACACTGTGAACATGCTGCTGAGGAGAAACCGTGTTGAGACCCCATAAAGCTAACATTTATTGCCTGTTCTGTAGATTTGTGACAAAAGTTGTTTGCAGAAACCCATTAAGCCTGGGGTATTTGTCACATCACTTGCAATATCTCATGAAAGTTACGTTCATAAGCAACAAAATGTAATCCTATGGATTGCATCTGTTATGGGATGGTTGCTATCATTATGTGATAAAAAAAAGTCTCTGTGTAGTCTCAGCTGTCAGAAGCAGCAACAGCATGTTCCAGGTCTCCCAGAAGGCACACTTTTTTTTGTTATTCAGAAGTCCCCATGTATCGTACTTCCCTAAATGATGTGCAATGAACTGATAACTCATGTCTATAGTCTAGTGACGGTAATAGTTGAGTTGTAATGTAAAATAAACCTTAGTTTCACTCACCTCTGCTACACTCTGCAGTACACCGTCTTTCAGTTTCTGATGACTTTCCAACAAATTTTCAATCTCTGTTTGAGCCAATGCTTCCACATCAGCAGTCTGGTCCTGATGAAGGAGATGTAAAGGACAAAGACTGTGAGGCTGCATACTTCCTGTTCACCTTCTACATAACATTTGATAACAATGGAATGGAGGCCAGTACTCTCACTGTAATATCACAGGCACCTTCTTTTAGTGCAGACAACTGGTAATTTATATTTCTTCACTTAGCAAGAAACACACAAGCTTGACGGTTACACATTTTGTGGGAAACAGTTTCTTTGACAAAATTACCATCAACTTAATAACTTTAAATTTAGCTTTTTTGTGCCAAGAGAACTTTGCAACACAACAGTAGCACTGTAGGAATCAGAATACACCGCATGCACTATGCTTCAATCAGAATGACCAAGACCCAGACCAACAAATGGACAAGTCAGTCCAAGTCTACAGTTCTTTAGGCTAAACTCCCGACATTGGAGAAACACTAAAAGAAAGGTAAACATCTTAGTCAGTCTTTCCTTTTTACCCTCACGCACATATGATACTTGTACACCTAGAGGAGGACACCCTGTTTACTTACAGCTGGACTATACTGGGATATGTGCCCATTACGAGATGATTATCTCTGGCGCTTCCATTGAATTAAATGGAAGCATGGATGCATCCTGTCTAGCACAGGTATGACTACATTCAGCCAGTTGCTGCAATCAGGCTGAATGCACAGTGCAGTTAATAGACCCCTGTTCTCAGGTAAGCTAGCAGTCAGGTACCAATAGATCAGCTATTTATCCTTTACTCTATGGATAGAGAATACATATTCTTCATGGCATAACACCTTTAACCTCTATTATGAGAAAAATATTCAAAGGTTTTCTAAGAGATGCTATCCTGGTGTATCTTGAAGATAATACATTTATAACACAGTATCAGCATGGGATTCATGGGATTATGAGGAATTGGTCTTGGCAGACTAATCTGATCAGCTTTTATTAGGGGGTAATTTCCAGACTGGATATAGGGAAAGCTGTGCTGTTGTACTGTAATGGTACTGTACCACATAAAAGGCACAAATGAGAATGTTGGGACTAGGGGAAAATACATGTAGCTAAACTTTCAAGCAACTCAGTATTTGTGTCATTAATACATTTTGTAATAAACTGTATTAATGATTTTTGGCTCCTTTCCGTGAAATCTTGCACTTCTTATTTCTTTATTATTTCTGTTATTGCTTAAAAGTGAAAGTACAGAACACCTTCCAAACCAATAATTGTGCAATGAAGGGGCTTTTAATAGGAGCAGAAACATACATCTGTGGCTAGAAACCAATGAAGCAAAGCAGAGATAATCATCTTTTATGAATATGCAAATCAGACTGAAAGTGCATTGGGGGCGGTGTCTGATTTGCCAAATTTGCCTACAGGCAGTTGCTCAGGGTCTCCTAAAGAATAAATATCCAATGTCTCTTTAGTCGTGCCTGACATTTTCTGTGTCTGCCTGCATCACAGTTGTCTGTAGGCAAATCTGGCAAATCAGGTCCTGCCTCCAATGCACTTGTAGGCTGACTTGCAATCTCTCAAAAGATGATTATCTCTGACTTGTCATTGGTTTGTGGCCAAACAGGTAAGTTTGTATGACTATTAGCAGTCCTTACATAGCACATTTATAGTTTTAGTAGGCATTTTGGATTTGACTTAATGCATAGTGCACTGTGTACGGGCTGAATTATATCAATATGTAAATGATCTTCAATAAACCCAAAGCAATAGACTATTTGTACCGAGAACCAAACAGGGAACATGGAATCACTGCTTATGGTTAAAGGAAGTACAATTTCATCACAAAGCTTAGAACTACTGCTTTACTGTCAAACCTCATAGATTGTAAGCCCTTGCGGGCAGGGCCCTCTATCCCACTGTGCCAGTTGGTCACTGTTTGTATTATCTGTTTTGTATATCTTGTGTACTGTATGTAAATCCGCAATTGTAAAGCACCATGGAATTAATGGTGCTATATAAATAAACAATAATAATAATAAAACTGTAGATTTATGGAACATTCTCCTGCAGGACTTGATAATGGTGGAAAGTGTGGTAAGCTTTAAAAAAAGTACTAGATAGCTTTTCTTGTAAACCACAATGTACAGATCAACTGGTATTAATGTAAAATGCTGATCCAGGGATCTGTCTTATTGACAGCAGGGGTCAGCTCTGACTTTTTCCACACTATGGCAAATAGGTCAAATGTGACAGGGTGGTTTTTGCTTTACTTTGATTCAACTTAGGTTTATAAATATAAAACAGTTGAACTTGATGGACCTTATATGCATTTTTCAACCCACATACTACTTACTATGTAATTACTGTTATGCAATTGCCGGTTAAGCAATTCCCAATTGATGGAATTGCTTTTTAAGTAATTTACAATTACACAGCAGGCAACTGATAGCAAGCAAAATAAGCTACCAATCTAACACCATAAAGGTTAGCAGAATCTAAGGCACCCCCAAGGTTTTCACCAGAACCTGCAGCAAGGCTGGCTGGACCAGATTGCATTCCAGAACTGGTTTAAGGAACAGTCCATCAAACCTACAGCAAACAAAGAGTGTAATACACAAACCGGATCAAAACCAGGAGAGAACAGGAGTATCCAAATCAACAGCAGAAAAATACCAGAGTCTAAGCCAGGGTCAAGTCCAGGAGTTTACAGATAAAGCCAAATCAGAAAGAGATCGGATAACCAGGCGAGCAAGCCAAAATCAGTAACCTGAGATACAGCAGAAACCAAATAAGTTCTGAGAATGCAACCTTACTACAATATAATAACAGGCATCTGACAAGTCTCAATGCTAGGAATAAAGCCTCAGCTCAGGATTAGACAGTGAGGCAGTATCCTAACTGTCTCTCTGTCTCAAAGCCTAGACTGGCTGCAGACCCAGCCAGAATTTTACTGGTATGAACAGCAATCTTAAAGCCACTGCTGTGAGCAGAGCTGCACTGAAAAGAATGATGGATATAAGTAGGAGAGGCAGAGTCCTCTGATGAAATATTTATATATATTGTGTTATGAGTTGTGTCTATGTTTTAGATTTTGTCATTCATTGTCGTTGTGGAGTGTTGGATCTACAGTACAGCCCAAAAGTTTGGACACACCTTCTGATTCCAAGAGTTTTCTGTATTTTCATGACTATAAAAATTGTAGATTCACACTGAAGGCATCAAAACTATGAATTAACACATGTGGAATTATATACTTAACAAAAAAGTGTGAAACAACTGAAAATATGTCTTATATTCTAGGTTCTTCAAAGTAGCCACCTTTTGCTTTGATTACTGCTTTGCACACTCTTGGCTTTCTCTTGCTGAGCTTCAAGAGGTAGTCACCTGAAATGGTTTTCACTTCACAGGTGTGCCCTGTCAGGTTTAATAAGTGGGATTTCTTGCCTTATAAATGGGGTTGGGACCATCAGTTGTGTTGTTCAGAAGTCAGGTGGATACACAGCTGATAGTCCTACTGAATGGAGTGTTAGAATTTGTATTATGGCAAGAAAAAAGCAGCTAAGTAAAGAAAAACGAGTGGCCATCATTACGTTAAGAAATGAAGGTCAGTCAGTCCGAAAAATTGGGAAAACTTTGAAAGTGTCCCCAAGTGCAGTGGCCAAAACCATCAAGCGCTACAAAGAAACTGGCTCACATGAGGACCGCCCCAGGAAAGGAAGACCAAGAGTCACCTCTGCTGCGGAGGATACAGTGCCTTGCGAAAGTATTCGGCCCCCTTGAACTTTTCAACCTTTTGCCACATTTCAGGCTTCAAACATAAAGATATAAAATTTTAATTTTTTGGTGAAGAATCAACAACAAGTGGGACACAATTGTGAAGTGGAACGAAATTTATTGGTTATTTTAAACTTTTGTAAAAAATAAAAAACTGAAAAGTGGGGCGTGCAATATTATTCAGCCCCTTTACTTTCAGTGCAGCAAACTCACTCCAGAAGTTCAGTGAGGATCTCTGAATGATCCAATGTTGTCCTAAATGACTGATGATGATAAATATAATCCACCTGTGTGTAATCAAGTCTCCGTATAAATGCACCTGCTCTGTGACAGTCTCAGGGTTCTGTTTAAAGCGCAGAGAGCATCATGAAGACCAAGGAACACACCAGGCAGGTCCGTGATACTGTTGTGGAGAAGTTTAAAGCCGGATTTGGATACAAAAAGATTTCCCAAACTTTAAACATCCCAAGGAGCACTGTGCAAGCGATCATATTGAAATGGAAGGAGTATCAGACCACTGCAAATCTACCAAGACCCGGCCGTCCCTCTAAACTTTCATCTCAAACAAGGAGAAGACTGATCCGAGATGCAGCCAAGAGGCCCATGATCACTCTGGATGAACTGCAGAGATCTACAGCTGAGGTGGGAGAGTCTGTCCATAGGACAACAATCAGTCGTACACTGCACAAATCTGGCCTTTATGGAAGAGTGGCAAGAAGAAAGCCATTTCTCAAAGATATCCATAAAAAGTCTCGTTTAAAGTTTGCCACAAGCCACCTGGGAGACACACCAAACATGTGGAAGAAAGTGCTCTGGTCAGATGAAACCAAAATCGAACTTTTTGGCCACAATGCAAAACGATATGTTTGGCGTAAAAGCAACACAGCTCATCACCCTGAACACACCATCCCCAGTGTCAAACATTGTGGTGGCAGCATCATGGTTTGGGCCTGCTTTTCTTCAGCAGGGACAGGGAAGATGGTTAAAATTGATGGGAAGATGGATGGAGCCAAATACAGGGCCATTCTGGAAGAAAACCTGTTGGAGTCTGCAAAAGACCTGAGACTGGGACGGTGATATATCTTCCAACAAGACAATGATCCCAAACATAAAGCAAAATTTACAATGGAATGGTTCACAAATAAACGTATCCAGGTGTTAGAATGGCCAAGTCAAAGTCCAGACCTGAATCCAATCGAGAATCTGTGGAAAGAGCTGAAAACTGCTGTTCACAAATGCTCTCCATCCAACCTCACTGAGCTCGAGCTGTTTTCCAAGGAAGAATGGGCAAGAATTTCAGTCTCTCGATGTGCAAAACTGATAGAGACATACCCCAAGCGACTTGCAGCTGTAATCGCAGCAAAAGGTGGCGCTACAAAGTATTAACTTAAGGGAGCCGAATAATATTGCACGCCCCACTTTTCAGTTTTTTATTTTTTACAAAAGTTTAAAATAACCAATAAATTTCGTTCCACTTCACAATTGTGTCCCACTTGTTGTTGATTCTTCACCAAAAAAATTAAAATTTTATATCTTTATGTTTGAAGCCTGAAATGTGGCAAAAGGTTGAAAAGTTCAAGGGGGCCGAATACTTTTGCAAGGCACTGTAAGTTCATCCAAGTCACCAGCCTCAGAAATCGCAGGTTAACAGCAGCTCAGATTAGAAACCAGGTCAATGCCACACAGAGTTCTAGCAGCAGACACATCTCTACAACAACTGTTAAGAGGAGACTGTGTGCAGTAGGCCTTCATGGTAAAATAGCTGCTAGGAAACCACTGCTAAGGACAGGCAACAAGCAGATGAGACTAAAGAACACAAGGAATGGAAATTAGACCTGTGGAAATCTGTGCTTTGGTCTGATGAGTCCAAATTTGAGATCTTTGGTTCCAACCACCGTGTCTTTGTGCGACGCAGAAAAGGTGAACGAATGGACTCTACATGCCTGGTTCCCACCGTGAAGCATGGAGGAGGAGGTGTGATGGTGTGGGGGTGCTTTGCTGGTGACACTGTTGGGGATTTATTCAAAAGTGAAGGAATACTGAACCAGCATGGTTACCACAGCATCTTGCAGCGGCATGCTATTCCATCCGGTTTGCGTTTAGTTGGACCATCATTTATTTTTCAACAGGACAATGACCCCAAACACACCTCCAGACTGTGTAAGGGCTATTTGACCAAGAAGGAGAGTGATGGGGTGCTACGCCATATGACCTGGCCTCCACAGTCACCAGACCTGAACCCAATCGAGATGGTTTGGGGTGAGCTGGACCGCAGAGTGAAGGCAAAAGGGCCAACAAGTGCTAAGCATCTCTGGGAACTCCTTCAAGACTGTTGGAAGACCATTTCAGGTGACTATCTCTTGAAGCTCATCAAGAGAATGCCAAGAGTGTGCAAAGCAGTAATCAAAGCAAAAGGTGGCTACTTTGAAGAACCTAGAATATAAGACATATTTTCAGTTGTTTCACACTTTTTTGTTAAGTATATAATTCCACATGTGTTAATTCATAGTTTTGATGCCTTCAGTGTGAATCTACAATTTTTATAGTCATGAAAATACAGAAAACTCTTGGAATGAGAAGGTGTGTCCAAACTTTTGGTCTGTACTGTATATATCAGTAAATCTCGCTGAACTGAAGTGTTTTCTGTGTCCAGTAATTCTAATTTGGTATGGTAATTAGTATAGCAAGTATATGCAGGTTATCAATTGAGCAGTAAGTGAATTTAGTGCAGATAGTCTCTAATTAGCAAGTCTTTGGGTGTAGCTACCAACCCCAGACGTTATGACTCCAGCTGTCAGTCTGGAAAAATTATGACATCCCAGACACAGGTTCCAGGAAGTAGGTTGGGGTGAGAGTTCCATAAAAAGCGTTGAGGTACATGAGCTCAGTTTCAGGTATTGGAGCTACAGGTCACCTGTAGATCTGCCCAACTACTTCCTGTCGTGTGGATGTGTCATTGTAGAAGGTCACTTCAATCCTGTGCAGCCTAGTGTGATAGGTGAGTTGGAAGGAGGTGTAGAAGTGGAGTCTTCCTTTTAAGGTCAAATGTGCATGTGCGGTGAGTAAGGTATACGGATACCTGACAGAAATTGATCAAGATTGAGATATATCTTTTATTAGACCAATTTGTGACAACTCCTAACTATTACAATGTACAAATATATGAATGTACAATATAGAGATCTTTCTAATGATTTCTTCACACTTAGGCCTGTCAGCATGACAAGGAGGATCCTTACCATCATCATAGACGGGACTAAATTTTTGGGATGGGACATTAATCCAAAGATTTATTCTGATTGCCATACTTGGAGTTGGGAAGAATCATTTCCCCTAATATGGGACACTTTGACACTATAGTCTCATGCCTTCGTCTGGATCAACAGGAGGGATTATAATTTGGACTTGATGGCCTTATGTCTTTAGTCAACCTTATCAACAATGTTACAATATAAAAATATAACATCAACAGAACTTAAGACATATGTTTGATCAGGAGGCAAGTGTGGCACCTGTGTTACATCCGCTTACACCCATACAGAGCAGGATAAAAGACAGACTTTAGGAATACTCTTAATTCATCTATATATTTGTATTGCTTTGCTTTATTCATCATAGCAAAAATGAGTTGGAAAGATGCTCTGGTAACTATTGTACTATTATGACTACTAGTATTTTGTCATCAAAACCCCCCACTGTTTATATGCAGTGGTCTTATCCACAGCTGCATCATTTCAGAACAGGCCAGTGTTCAGGGGGATGATGTCAGTTTTTGACAACTGCATACCTTATTGTAACCCTTCTCACCTGATGCAGCTCAGTTAATACACACAGCTCTCTCTCAAGTTCTGCAGCCAGAAGAATTTTTACTGAATGGCCTCGATCGCGGTACTCTCTCAGTTGTTGCAAGTCTTTTTGAGCCACTTTTATCTTTTCCTCACAATTCTGCAGCTGAAGACGCAGCCCTAAATCAGGGTCACATAACAGAATTTAGTTCTTTAATGGTATTGCTAAACTAAAATAAATAATTATTCTAATACTGTTAGAATATCTTGTTAGAATTCTAATTCAATGTTTAGAAGACATACATGCTCACACACAGGTTAAATGCATTGTCCTGTTTAGAAAATCCTTAAGTTGGAGATGTACTACTTAAAAACATGGCGCTCACTCTAGAGGACCTGCTTTGCAATTTTTTTTTTACCATGTATCTCAATGTATAACGTTTGAAAGTTGCAAGAAAACCCAACTCTCGTGATACTAAGATTCTTCCATTAAGACTGCATGTGTCCTGTCTCAGCTGTTATATACCTCCCTGTTGACTGCACTGAAAATAGAGAGAACATTGACCATTGGACGTGTATCTGAATGCTGGAGTCTGTTCTTGGCATATGCTATACATTTGCTCACTAGTTGCAGCGTACTGTCCTTTCTACAAATACTGCTACGTGAACCCGAAAAAACATTAATTTTACAAGAGCTAATGTTACTGAGCTCAGAGCTATTAGGGAATTAACTCAGTTTAAGTTTTTTAGATAAGTTTACAAATGGCTGCCAAGGGCTAATTCCATGAAAGAGCTTACATTGTAATAAGAAACAATTCTTGGTAGGTGTTCAGCACTCAGGTCTAAGTAACCTGCCTTCTTGATTTTACTTTCTGATAAGAAGGACTTGTTTTTGGGTATTCACAAGTCAAGGAATTCAGACATGGCTTCTTGATTCTAGATTTTACATCAGAAATTAAATGTTTTCATACTTGTATATTAAAATAAAGCAAAGATTTAAAAAGTAAATCTGTTTCCTTATCGTTCCATAAGCAACACAACATTTAGGGACTCGGCCCTGTAAAGTGATAGGGATTTAGTGGACCACTTGAACAGTATAAAGTGCCCAAGCTCCATTCCTTTGTGTGTTTAAAAAAAAACACACCAGCAAAAAATTTGAGTCCCTGCCATTTAGATTAGAGCCACATGACGACTTCGGCCGTGACCCTCATCGTGCGACCAAAGATTGCCGTATCACCTTGCAATCCTTCACTCATGTTTGTGAATGGTGTCGCATTGCAACCCCAAGGGAACAGCCTACCCTTGCAGATAAGTAAGTTTTGCAAAATAAAGTACGTTTTTGAAAATCTTTTCTAATAATCTATTCATAAAATCTGAATGAATAGTTTAGAAACAAAAATGATTTCAATAAAATAAAACATTGTACTTGGGACCTCAGACCCAATAACAGGCCAACAGAGGCACAAAACAAACAAACCTTTCATTTAGTTTTTAAGAATAGTTTCAATATATTAGAAAGGCAAATTTACACTCTCTTGAACATTTAAAGAGGACCTTTCGCGTCCTCTGGCACCTGCGGTCTATATATACCGCTAGAAAGCTGACCTGATGTGTACCCAGGTGCAGGAGATTTCGGTGTTGTTAGTTTCGGCACTGATATCTCTCTACTGTCAGAAGGGAGGGCCTTACTGCCAAGCGTCATTGCTGGGCAGTAAGGAACGCCCCCCACCCCGACTGTACTCTTTCAGAGCATTACTGTCAAAGAGGGCATTCCTTACCGCCCAGCGATGATGCTGAGCATCAAGGCCCGCCCTTCTGACGGTGAAGGGGTATCGGTGCCGTTAGTTCCGGCACCCGGGCGCGTACTGTCAAAGCTTTCCAGCGGTATGTAATACCGCGGGTGCCAGAGGACGTGAAAAGTCCTCTTTAATTCAGTAACATTAGATTAGGAAATAATCCAAGATTAAGGAAATGTTCCATCTAAGTGAAATATAGGAATTAGTGACCCCTCACCATTCACACATCCCTCTTTCTTTTCTCTGGTCAACTCTAGAACCTGTTGAGCATCCTGAAGTTGATGTTCTGTCCAAATCTGTACTGCACAGACATTACTCTGAGGGAAGATAAGGAAACTAGATAATGAGTTAAACCGTATGTACACAAGAAAGTTATTTCTGTTGAGTAGCTATAAAGGGCACAGACTCATTAGTCACACCTGGGCCTGGTGCCAGAGGGGCCCCAAAGGTCTTTCTGCCATGTGAGAGGAAAGTGGTGCTATAAATGGTCGATGCAAGTGTAATGCCATGTCATGATAATTGCACATATTGCAGTAATGCTACATAGAGCAGACTAACTGAACAAAATACTAAACACATGTGCACACAAATCTATACAGTATACAGTGGGGAAAAAAAAGTATTTAGTCAGCCACCAATTGTGAAAGTTCTCCCACTTAAAAAGATGAGGCCGGCCTGTAATTGTCATCATAGGTAGACCTCAACTATGAGAGACAAAATGAGAAAACAAATCCAGAAAAACCCATTGTCTGATTTTTAAAGAATTTATTTGTAAATTATGGAGGAAAATAAGTATTTGGTCAATGACAAAAGTTCATCTCAATACTTTGTTATATATCCTTTGTTGGCAATGACAGAGGTCAAACGTTTTCTGTAAGTCTTCACAAGGTTGGCACACACTGTTGCTGGTATGTTGGCCCATTCCTCCATGCAGATCTCCTCTAGAGCAGTGATGTTTTGGGGCTGTCGCTGGCCAACACGGACTTTCAACTCCCTCCAAAGGTTTTCTATGTGGTTGAGATCTGGAGACTGGCTAGGCCACTCCAGGACCTTGAAATGCTTCTTACGAAGCCACTCCTTCGTTGCCCTGGCGGTGTGCTTGGGATCATTGTCATGCTGAAAGACCCAGCCACGTTTCATCTTCAATGCCCTTGCTGATGGAAGGAGGTTTGCACTCAAAATCTCACGATACATGGCCCCATTCATTCTTTCATGTACACGGATCAGTCATCCTGGTCCCTTTGCAGAGAAACAGCCCCAAAGCAGCCACCCCCATGCTTCACAGTAGGTATGGTGTTCTTTGGATGCAACTCAGCATTCACTCTCCTCCAAACACGACGAGTTGTGTTTCTACCAAAGAGTTCTACTTTGGTTTCATCTGACCATATGACATTCTCCCAATACTCTTCTGGAACATCCAAATTCTCTCTAGCAAACTTCAGACGGGGCCCGGATATGTACTGGCTTAAGCAGGGGGACACGTCTGGCACTGCAGGATCTGAGTCCCTGGCAGCGTAGTGTGTCACTGGCGTTAGCCTTTGTTACATTAGTCCCAGCTTTCTGCAGGTCATTCACTAGGTCCCCCCGGGTGGTTCTGGGATTTTTGCTCACTATTCTTGTGATCATTTTGACCACACGGGGTGAAAGCTTGCGTGGAGCCCCTGATGGAGGGAGATTATCAGTGGTCTTGTATGTCTTCCATTTTCTAATTATTGCTCCCACAGTTGATTTCTTCACACCAAGCTGCTTGTCTATTGCAGATTCAGTCTTCCCAGCCTGGTGAAGGTCTACAATTTTGTTTCTGGTGTCCTTCCACAGCTCTTTGGTCTTCCCCATAGTGGAGTTTGGAGTGTGACTGTTTGAGGTTGTGGACAGGTGTCTTTTATACTGATAACAATGTCAAACAGGAGCCATTACTACAGGTAATGAGTGGAGGACAGAGGAGCCTCTTAAAGAAAAAGTTACAGGTCTGTGAGAGCCAGAAATCTTGCTTGTTAGTAGGTGACCAAATACAGTACTTATTTTCCACCATAATTTGCAAATAAATTCTTAAAAAATCAGACAATGTGATTTTCTAGATATGTTTTCTCATTTTGTCTCTCATAGTTGAGGTCTACCTATGATGACAATTACAGGCCTCTCTCATCTTTTTTAAGTGGGAGAACTAGCACAATTGGTGGCTGACTAAATACTTTTTTTTCCCCACTGTATCTACCTATCTATAGAGAGTAAAGATATTATAAATCCTGGGTATAGAGACCCACATCCAGATATTGCATGGGGAAGTAGAAGCAAAAATCAACACATCTGGATGTCATCTATGCAAAACTGTTAAGCCATAAGGGAGTGAGGTTGTATCACAACTCAATTAGACAAAGGAATGACAGCCATAATGGTTTCCTAAAACTTATACTGAGATCAGTTCTATAAAACAAAGATTTATTAATCCTGTCTAAAATTTAGACAATGTGAACTTAAACCAAAGAGTCTGAAAATGTACCAAATCAATTATAGTGGTGGATGATAAATCTGGTGCATCCTTGGACTATCTAGCTATACCACCTATTAGACAAGGGTGTTAACAGTGCTCGTAACAACTATCAAACATAAATAAAGCACAACTACTATTAAAATATAACCTTTATTAAACTCACTAAAAATTGTCGGTATAGACTTGATAAACATACGTAAATACGCAAAAAAAAATATTGTAAAAAAGTGGACAATAGGAAATAATGACTAGCCAATAATGTATATCTGGGGTAAAGTGGTCCAAAATATCCCAGGACCCCTCAGATACAGAAATGTAACCACCTCCACATGTACCCGATAACTACCCCACTTTTCTCTTTGTATATGTGGCCAAAGTAGTGTGATAACAACCATTGTATTAGGGTGTCATAATTTAATTTACCTCTTGATATATCAATAAGGGCATCAAAATCTGTCGGAGTCACTAGTGATATCTCCCATATATCAATGACAGATATATTCGCCAATAATTTGAAAAAGGGATATGTATAACGATTCAATTTCCTTCACTTCGTTTATTTAGATTTGGTTATTCGTGTTTCGGGTCCCCTTCCTGATTGTATTTACCCTAAAACATATTATAGGGACATTAACATCTGTGACGAATGCCATAGATGTTGGTCTCTTTTTTGATCTATGGAGGATTAGTGATCTTTTCACATCTCTCCAAGCATTATCATAAGAAATGGAGAATGTTCCCATTTGCCATAACATCTAATTTATTATCATAGTGGTTATCCTTTTTGTACCAATTATTTAACTATGCATTGGGGCATTTAACTGATCGTCTTTGCCTCCTTCGCTATTTAAACAACTGAATGACAGCAGAATAGCATCCTGGCTCCCATGACAACAGACACGCCTGATCTGACGAGCCCCTGAATACAAGGGGCGAATTCTACGCAGTGATTGGCGAGGTCCGATGACATCATGACTGGCGGTGTGGTCTTCTGAGCTGGGCTGTGATATATAAGTTCAGCTCTTCACAGCGGTCGGCGTCGGCTACTCTTCAACACTGGTGTCCACCTTCAGGACAACAGTAACTGCAGTTTTAACTGCACCATATTAGAAATTGGCTTGACCTAATATCACCTTGTCCTCCTGATGAACCCTCAAATGAGGGGGGAATACGCGTTGAGGGATCTTTTTAGGATCACAGAGTTCGGTGTATTAGTTGGTTCAGAGCCAATCACTGGGCTATGAGCTCATGTTATTTATCTACACCATGATATGAACCTTTGTAGTGGACTAGCAGTACTTGCTGGTTCCATGTAGTGATGGACATCTTGTAGTGTAGAGACCACTCTACAACTAATATACAACTAGACTAGTGTGTATGGTACATGACTGATCCTTAGGTATTGCATTATTTAATGTCACATTTCATCTCTTAGCTACACTTTATTTTGAGCAAGAGTGATATTTATCTTGTGATACATCCATATACAGTCATATGAAAAAGTTTGGGCACCCCTATTAATCTTAATAATTTTTAGTTCTAAATATTTGGGTGTTTGCAACAGCCATTTCAATTTGATATATCTAATAACTGATGGACACAGTAATATTTCAGGATTGAAATGAGGTTTATTGTACTAACAGAAAATGTGCAATATGCATTAAACCAAAATTTGACCGATGCAAAAATTTGGGTACCCTTATCATTTTATTGATTTGAATACTCCTAACTACTTTTTACTGACTTACTGAAGCACAAAATTGCTTTTGTAACCTCACTGAGCTTTGAACTTCATAGCCAGGTGTATCCAATCATGAGAAAAGGTATTTAAGGTGGCCAATTGCAAGTTGTTCTCCTATTTGAATCTCCTCTGAAGAGTGGCATCATGGGCTCCTCAAAACAACTCTCAAATGATCTGAAAACAAAGATTGTTCAACTTAGTTGTTCAAGAGAAGGATACAAAAAGTTGTCTCAGAGATTTAACTTGTCAGTTTCCACTGTGAGGAACATAGTAAGGAAATGGAAGACCACAGGGACAGTTCTTGTTAAGCCCAGAAGTGGCAGGCCAAGAAAAATATCAGAAAGGCAGAGAAGAAGAATGGTGAGAACAGTCAAGGACAATCCACAGACCACCTCCAAAGAGCTGCAGCAGCATCTTGCTGCAGATGGTGTCACTGTGCATCGGTCAACAATACAGCACACTTTGCACAAGGAGACGCTGTATGGGAGAGTGATGCGAAAGAAGCCGTTTCTGAAAGCACGCCACAAACAGAGTCGCCTGAGGTATGCAAAAGCACATTTGGACAAGCCAGCTTCATTTTGGAAGAAGGTCCTGTGGACTGATGAAACAAAGATTGAGTTGTTTGGTCATACTAAAAGGCGTTATGCATGGCGTCAAAAAAACACAGCATTCCAAGAAAAACACTTGCTACCCACTGTAAAATTTGGTGGAGGTTCCATCATGCTTTGGGGCTGTGTGGCCAATGTCGGCACCGGGAATCTTGTTAAAGTTGAGGTTCGCATGGATTCAACTCAGTATCAGCAGATTCTTGAGAATAATGTACAAGAATCAGTGACGAATTTGAAGTTACGCCGGGGATGGATATTTCAGCAAGACAATGATCCAAAACACAGCTCCAAATCTACTCAGGCATTCATGCAGAGGAACAATTACAATGTTCTGGAATGGCCATCCCAGTCCCCAGACCTGAATATCATTGAACATCTGTGGGATAATTTGAAGCGGGCTGTCCATGCTCGGCGACCATTAAACTTAACTGAACTGGAATTGTTTTGTAAAGAGGAATTGTCAAAAATACCTTCATCCAGGATCCAGGAACTGATTAAAAGCTACAGGAAGCGACTAGAGGCTGTTATTTTTGCAAAAGGAGGATCTACTAAATATTAATGTCACTTTTCTGTTGAGGTGCCCATACTTTTGCACCGGTCAAATTTTGGTTTAATGCATATTGCACATTTTCTGTTAGTACAATAAACCTCATTTCAATCCTGAAATATTACTGTGTCCATCAGTTATTAGATATATCAAATTGAAATGGCTGTTGCAAACACCCAAATATTTAGAACTAAAAATGATTAAGATTAATAGGGGTGCCCAAACTTTTTCATATGACTGTATATATAGGATCATCATAATAGAGGATCCATTGCTATTGTTGGCATCAAACCGTTAAGCGGACTAGTGATATCTAAAATCCGCTAGGTTTATGTAGCTATGGATGGATTGGAATGTGGACCACACTACCACCAATGCACTACTAGACTAGCTTGCCTTTTTATGACTGATCCCTGGACACCGTACTATAGTACTCTTTAGCCTTTAGTTACCTGATATAGTAGAAAGAGTAATATTGATCCTGTGCATTTTGTGTCTACATAGGATCAGCGTAATATAGGATCCATCACTATTATTATTATCAAGCCGATATTTCATTATAAGTGGATAGGTTGTATATATTTGTGGTGAACATTATACTAACCCCTTTTTCAAATTATTGGCAAATATATCTGTCATTGATATATGGGAGATATCACTAGTGACTCTGACAGATTTTGATGCTCTTATTGATATATCAAGAGGTAAATCAAATTATGACACACCTAATACAGTGGTTATCACACTACTTTGGCCATATATACAAAGAGAAAAGGGGGGTAGTTATCGGGTAAATGTGGAGGTGGTTACATTTCTGTATCTGAGGGTCCTGGGATATTTTGGACCACTTTACCCCAGATATACATCATTGGCCAGCCATTATTTCCTACTGTCCACTTTTTTACTATATATTTTTTTTTTCAGTATTTACATATGTTTATCAAGTCTATACCAACAATTTTTAATAAAGGTTATATTTTAATAGTAGTTGTGCTTTATTTATGTTTGATGGCTATTAGTTGCTTTATTTTGCACCAGAATTTTGAGCAATTCTGGTGCACACTGTCACATCGCAAGCCACCCTCTTGTCGCTAACCACACCTCTTCTGGCTAAAAACACTTCCTTTTGGAGCTAGCAGGTAAATTAAACTAGATGCAACAGTTTATGCCAGAATAGCATCACAAATGTTCAAAACCTGAAGCAAAACAATAGTAAATGTGTGCCAATAAATACAAATGCAGAAGTAAACTCTGTCCTGAAACTCACCCCTGCCCTGTCATACTGCTGAAGTTGCTGGGTGGCGCTTTTCATAGCGTCTTCTTCGATCTCTAAGATTCGTCTTAGCATGGAAGCATTCTCTTCCTCTAAGCGCTTGCACTGGTAAAACAAGCTAGACAGGGGCTGCCTAGTGGAAGTCTGGAAGAGGAAAAGATACTGATATAAACATATAGAAAAGTCTCATAATAAACCTATACAATGCTATAATCTGATTCTGGAGCCCTCATTAGATCAATATTCTGGCTGACGGTCTTGCAGTGGTGTAATGAGGCCATATTATATATGACAACTGAATTAATAAAGAGGTTCAGAACCACTCAGTTATTTGAAATTTTTAAAGACGATTTCCACCTCAGCGTAATGAAATGTGACATAAGTAATGCTGGCCAATAATCTCAAAGGCAACACCCCATTCGCCCCTCAGTCCCTTTCAGTTATCATAACCGTTATTACTAAACCCAGCAAAAAACGGACCAATTGTACCAGCTACCATCCGATTTCCTTGATTAATGTTGAAGTTAAATTCTACTCCAAGATGCTGGCTAATCATCTCTCTCCCCTAATGCCGGGCTTGGTTCACACTGACCAGGTCGGCTTCATTTTGGGTCGCAAAGCATGCAATAATGTATGTAAGACTCTCCTGGCCACTGAAGTGGCCTGAGCTGCGTCTTTACCCATGTGTCTCCTCTCTGTTCATGCTGAAAAGGCATTCGACCGTGTTCACTGGGGATTCCTGCGAGCTACCCTTGAGCAAGTGGGCATAGGCCCTGGTTTCCTGGGGAAAACTCTATTGCTTTACAGGTACGCCTCGGCTAGGGTCCGGACTAATGGGATCCTCTCCGACTCGTTTCCATCTGGCGGTGGCTCTGAGGGCCAATCCCAGTGTGCACGGTCTCCAGGGGGCCACCAGGTAAAGGCGTATTTATACGCTGACGATCTGCTCCTCTATGTCACCCAGCCACGAATGTCGTTCCCCTCGATACTGTGGGAATTTCAACGGTTTGGTCTTGTGAGTAAGGTCAATCTTTCTAAAAGTGAAGCTTTGAATGTTACCTTGGCTCAGCCGAGGTTGCCCACCTAGCTGTACAGTTTTCTTTTAAGTGGCAGCCCTGCTCCATTAAATACCTGGGGATCAAGATTACCTCTGATCCCACTACCCTGTTCAAATATAATTACCTTCCTCTACTAGAGAGAACTGAGGTAGACCTACAGAAATACAGTGCTCTTGACCTCTCTTGGTTTGGTCGTATTAACGTGTTGAAAATGGACATCAGCAGCATCAGTCTTCAGCAAGATCGCAATCTCGCACATCTGCTGTCAGCTCTGCCACTTTGGGTTTGGGCAGAGCTGACAGCGCATGCTCCGTCGGCCATCTTGGTTATCATCCTACACGAATGTACTGTGCTTGTGCAGTACACTCATGTAGTTCTAAGGAGAACCAAGATGGCCGACGGAGCATGCCGAACCTAAAGTGGCAGAGATTGCGATCTCACTGAAGACAGATGCTGCTGATCACGCAGCAGGAGAGGAGGCAGAACAAGGGAGCTCATCATCGGAGGGGGCGTGAATACAACGGACAGGAGGAGGGAGCGAACACACTGAATGTTATGACGCTGCTGTGCTTGGAGCACAGGGTGATCTTCATTTGCATATCTGCAAAAAACGAATTTACACAAAAAACGCTGCCTAAAAAACAGAAACAAAGGTAGGACTAGAATAGTCTTTATAAAGGCTATTCCAAAGTAGAGTTAGTGAAAAATTGTTTTCTGAATTATAGACTGCCTTTAAAATACATGGGGTGGAAAAAAACAATTTTGCAATTTTAGGGGGGGGCTTGTCTTTTTGGGTTTTGCTTTGTACATTTAATAGACTTAAAAGTGTATTCTCATCTCCAGGATCATATTAAAACTTTTAGCTTAAAGGGATATTCCCATCTCAAGGATCCTATTTATACTGCTACAGTGGGGAAAAAAGTATTTAGTCAGCCACCAATTGTGCAAGTTCTCCCACTTAAAAAGATGAGAGAGTCCTGTAATTGACATCATAGGTAGACCTCAACTATGAGAGACAAAATGAGAAAACAAATCCAGAAAATCTCATTGTCTGATTTTTAAAGAATTTATTTGCAAATCATGGTGGAAAATAAGTATTTGGTCACCTACAAACAAGCAAGATTTTTTGTTTGTAGGTGACCAAATTCTTAATTGATCTGCATTTATATTAGATTTCTAGTAATCATAATAAATAATTTCTCATGGTAAAGGAATGTCTATATCTAGTGAGGTACTTCATAGGGTCTTGTTCATCAAATACTCAAAGCAGCCTCCTTCCAGCTTGCTGAAGAATACAGGCAAACTGCTGAGAGAGAGAGAGAGAGAGAGAGAAAGAGATATGGGAAAACCCCATTAAGCTAACTGAAGCGCTTTACCTAATATATTGCTTTATCTATCTTATCTATCATAGGTTACAGACCACCTCTCTGGTCGGGCTGATGAGTTCCTGACCACCTATACTGTCTTTTCTTTCTCTCTCTGCAAATTACTTTCAGTTGCTGAGCCCAGATTGATAAGGGATAGAAAACTTTCTTCATCAGCGTCTCTGTTATCTTTTTATGTAAATCCAGAGATAACTACAACTTAGAAACAAGCATGAAACATGCTGCTAGCCTGAGCTGAAATCCAGAAAGTGGAGGGGAGAGGAGACAGAAAGGCAGGTGAAATCCTGAGATGAGATAAAACCTTTAACTTTTTAAATATTTTTAGTCTACACAGTTGTGGTATAGCATTCTTTTTGCAGAGACTGCTGAAGTTCTCATTGGTACCAATTGGGGCACTTATGACTGTTTGATCACATTTTACCCATTTTTGGGGAGTGAAAGCGACCAAAAACAGCAATACTAAACCTGTTTTAGGCTGTGGCCCCACATTGCGAAAATGTAGCTTTTTGGCCATGGTGGAAACGCTGTGGCAAAAAACGCTGTATTTTACATTAACCACAAAGTGGATGGGATTCTGCCTAATCCCTTAGACACATTGCAGAAAAAAATCTGCAGCGGAAATGCTAGCGTTTTTGAAATCGCAGCATGTCAATTATACCTACGGAAATGCTGGCGTTTTCCGTATATGTATAATAGAGGCAGAAAGTCAGCATAGGAAAACTCTGTGGACTTACTGTGAAAAACACTGTGGAAAAAAATGTGATGCATTTCCACCGCAGTCTTTTCCACAGCGTTTTTTTGCACTGATTCACTGCATGGGGCTTTGGCCTTATTTAGTTTTTGTTATTTTTACAGCGTTTATTGTGTGAGATAAATATCATAATTGCTTTAAGTGGCAATACAAATTCCCTCTCCCTCTGCCTAAACGCTTCGGTGGCACAGTTTCTGTGCAGTCATAGTACTTCTAGTAGTCGCTGCAAAAGATGTGAGTTCGTCTCCTGAGCTAGTCCATACTGGTGCTAAAATTGTATGCCAAATAGCTTTAACATCTTGGTGCCAGCACTGTATATGTACAGTAGATGGTGTCTAGGGGTTGATATAGCCTATGCCTGTACGTGATAAGAGATGAATATTTGCTATTGTTCTGCCATCTAGCGGTTTATATAAGTATTACATGCACAAAGACAAGCTGATATTTGTACTTTCTTGCTATGTGTACAACGTGAATGCTCCGAAGATGAAAAAATATTTCAGAGGTGACCCATGTTGTAAAGGGAGCTAAAGAGATACATACATATACACATACCATCAAAATAGGACCACTTATTTTCAGTTTGTCTGTCTCCAAATCACAATTCTTACATAGCTGCCAGTCTGAAGTCTTTTGTCGGGCTTTCACTTTGGCAGTATTCTCACCACCTATAAATGTAATTTTACAGACTTCAAGGGATGTTCCAGAATTTTAAAATCTATAAATGTGAGTTCAAAATTTCAAAGCAACTCACTTTGCAATAATCTTTGTATATACTTAATTGATACTCATCTGGTCTCCTGCACCTGGTTTCACACTTCCCTACCCTCCATACGTATGTACCCTCCATACATGATGGATTCTCTTTTGTTATTCACTATTTCTGTATGCGTCCTTCACTCCTTTTGCTGTACTCCTTTTGCACTCAAGTTGCTGAGTGTGGTGCCACACAATGTACTGGATGCAGCTTTATATAATATATATATATATATATATATATATATATAATATAACGTGTCCACACGTTAACAGAAAAACTGGGCTGCCAGTAATAATATCCAGCTAAAATTAATCAGCGTTTCGCTTACTAACTTCACATTCACATGACCGAGTTTCAGCTGTGAAACTGAGTCCGTGTGTTGGTTGGATTTACTGGGCTGCACCCAGTGTCTGCTACAGGGCCCACAACTTTTTTTTTAAATAGGTCATTACCTGCTAGAGTAACTCCAGCAGGTAATGGGCCTTATTTACATACCGATCCCTCTTCCTCCTCATGTCCGACTCCGTTTCCCCTTCTGCCTCCTGGGAGCCTGTGCATCCCATATGACGTAGCTCAGTACGTGGCTGACAGTAATGTGATATGGGACGCACTGGGGCAGCCTGGAGGTCAGAAGGAGAAGCAGAGACGGCCGTGATCAGGACTGGGGATCGGTAGGTAAGGCCGCGGGCCTGCGGCAAGAGTATTTGTTGGGCAAACCCTGCAAGATTTGTGGCAGTACCATTCAGACCAAATATTTCTGAACTGAAACCGCTATTATTATACTCTGGGGTCCCTTCAGACCCCAAAGTATAATGATCGGAGGGCCAGGGGAAGTGACCAAACATAAAAACCAGTATGACTTACCTCTCCTGGGCTCCGGCACAACTCCCTGATGTTTGGGCCTCTTTAGTGTCAGGCCGGCGCCACGATGCATAATGATGCCAGCATAACTCATGTCCGTGATGTGATTGAAGAAGGATGAAAAGAGCAGGTAGTCGCGCTGGAGTTCAGGAGATGTAAGTAACATTATTTTTGCAATTTGGAACGAACACCGGATGGGCCACGGTGGGATATTATACTTTGTGTAGAGGCTGCTATGGGACATTATACTGTGTGGAGGGGCCGCTATGGGACATTATACTGTCTATAGGGGCCGCTATGGGTCATTATACTGTGTGAAGGGGCCGCTATAGGATATTATTCTGTGTTAAGGGGCTGCTATGGGACATTATACTGTGTGGAGGGGCCACTATGAGACATTATACTGTGTGGAGGGGCCACTATGAGACATTATACTGTGTGGAGGGGCCACTATGAGACATTATACTGTGTGGAGGGGCCACTATGAGACATTATACTGTGTGGAGGGGCCACTATGAGACATTATACTGTGTGGAGGGGCCACTATGAGACATTATACTGTGTGGAGGGGCCACTATGAGACATTATACTGTGTGGAGGAGCCACTATGTGACATGATACTGTGTGCAGGGACCGCTATGGGACATTATACTGTGTGGAGGGGCCGCTATATATGACATTATACTGTGTGCAGGGGCCGCTATGGGACATTATACTATTGAAGGGGCCACTATGTGACATTATACTGTGTGGAGGAGCCGCTATGAGACATTATACTGTGTTAAGGGGCCGCTATTGGACATTATACTGTGTGGAGGCCAATATGGGACATCATACTGTATGGATTGCCACCAAGTCCCAACAAGACTGCAAAGTCAGCAAGGAGGTGGCAGAGTCATGTTTTGGGCTGGAATCATGGGGAGAGAGCTGGTAGGCTCCTTTATGGTCCCTAAAGGTGTGAAAATAACCTCTGTAAAGTATATAGAGTTTCTCACTGACCAGTTTTGTCCATGGTACAAAAAGAAGAACCGTGCCTTCCATAGCAAAATCATACTTCATTGGCTGCTATGGGCATAAAAGGAGAGAAACTAGTGTGGTCACCATTGTCCCCTGACCTCAACCCTATTGGGAACCTATGGAGTATCCTCAAGCAAAAGATATATGAGAGTGGGAGGCAGTTCACATCAAAATAACAGCTCTGGGAGGCTACTCTGACATCCTACAAAGAAATTCAAGCAGAATCTAAAAACTCACAAGTTCAATGGATGCAAGAATTGTGAAGGTGATATCAAAGAAGGGGTCCTATGTTAACATGTAACTTGTCCTGATAAGATGGTTTTGATGGAAATGGCTTTTCATTTCAGTAAATGTGACCTCTTAATGCTGCAAATTTAACAAATGACCATTTTCAGTTCTTTACAACTTATAAAATGTTTAGAAACTCTGTTGTGCATAATAATTTGGAACAGTGGATTTGGATTTTTTAATTTGTGAAAAAAAATGTTATCATTGGGAGGTTTGTCCAATAAAATTAGATTTATACTCTAATGGTTGAAGATTTGAACATTACACAAAGTGGCAATTACATCGACTATTTAGGAAAATCAGAGAAAAATATAATTTGCATAATAATTTGGAACGTGGTGTATGTGATTCCCAGGTTATAGAGACATCCGGGCTGGTATTAGTTAGGAAACAGAAAGATCCTTCTGGATTTCATCTATCAACGTGGTGGACATGAGAAGACTTTCATTGAGAAGCAGCTACCACGTTTTCCCGTGGTTAAAAGGTCAATGATACTAAAATCAGGGCATGGTCAAAAAAAAAAAAAATTGAGTCAATATGTGCAGTCTGCAGGTGTTGCCGATGAGTGTGGGAGATGAACAGATACGTCAATATGTGAATAGATATTATGTGGATGTGAGAAAAAAGAGTAGTTAACCTGAAGGGGTTGCGCCAGGAGTCCATAAACTGGAATTTCTGCAGTGTGATCCTCGTTCGCCGGAGTGCCATTTGGGAAAGGGTGGAATACCTACTAGAGGTGTCTAATAAAGGATCTAAGGAAAGCACACAGCCAAGGAAGTCAGTTGTGTGAATAGGCTCTTCAGTGTTCTGCCTTGTTCCTTTCCAGTGATAGAGCACTGACCCATTCAAATCTATGGAGAAATGCTCACATCCATTTTTTTTAGATTGGTGTGTCAGTTCCCCTTTTTTTAGACAGCATGTCCTATTTTTGTTCACTTTTCACTGAAGACTTGGCCCATTGAAGTCTATGAGATCAGTGAAAAATGGATGAAAAACTGTTGAAGCTCAGACAATAAAACAAAACACACAAACACACTGTCCCTCATTTACTAAGGCAGATGCACCTAGAAAGTGGCAAACTAATCATGTATTTTCATAAGAGATTGGGTGGTTTATTGGTTCCACATCTTTACAAATATTATATAGCCGCCCGACTCTCTCAACTAAGTGCTGTCCATAATGAACACGATCGTCCCCAATGGGTAATATTGGAACCTGCACTGGTAACCCTGGCCTACTTACAGGCCTTCTTGTGGGCCCCTTGGACAATAGCCCGTACTCTTCCAGTTGCCGCTAAGGTGATGGACTATATGTTACAATTGAGGCAGAGGGTTAGTTTTCAGTATGGATTGCGAAGCCAGATCCTCCCCTCTAATACCATTATTCTATAATCCCCTCTAACCGACTGGTTTCTCACCCAAGGTGTTTGTTTGGTGGAGACACACCCGGTTTCGCTATCTTAACAACTTCCTCTGCAGCTGTCGGGTCTTCACCAAAGATTATTTCACTAGCACATTTTCCCCACCTCCTTCCGAGGCATTTCGGACTGTGCAGGTATTCCATTTTTTTGCGTTCTCTCACCCCACACAATCCGGAGGTATCTCTAACAAGCTTCGAGAGATTGTGCCTGATAAGGGCTCCCTTTCCTTTATATACAGCTTGCTTAACGCCCCACCCCTTGACGGTAAGCTTGACTTTATGGTGGCCTGGAAGCAAGACCGAGGACACTACCCTGACCCCAGTCCAATGGGCAGACTGCAGTACACCAATTGGCAAAGGCAGTTGGCAAGTCACCCTCATGGATTACTCTTTAAAAGTGCTTCATAGGACATATCTGGTCCCTCATCTACTTCACCTCTTTTTTCCTACTGTTTCACCCTTTTTCTTTAGGAGTTGTAATGCCTTAGGCACTACCCTCCATGTTTGGTGGACCTGCCCTCAAGCCTGACGCTATTGGCTGGCTATCCATAGGATTGCGGAACAACTCTTTGGACAGTCTTTCCCATTTCAGGCCCCCTTATTTCTTCTTAATCTTAAACCCTCTAATTTAAAATATGTCCAATTTACAGTAAGCTATTACAATATATTTTATTAGCAGCCTGGATCCACATTGCCACCAACTGGAAAAAATCCTTTCTCTCAGTGGCTGAGGTCATGCGGCAGGTGGATACCATCATGCTCCATGAGAAGATTAATTACATTATATCTGATACCCGCCCAATTTTTGATAAGGTCTGGAGACATTGGGTCAATAGGTCTTGCATCCCAGGTCTGTCTCCAGCTCTAGCCCTATGATTGGATTGTGTCCCTACTTCCCTACTCCTCTGGACCCATGGTGGTCATCTCTCGCTGCCCCAAATCACTGTAGTGCTGCATTCTCCCTTCCTCTTCTCTCCCGATTCAGGGTGATTTTTAAGTTTATGTTTTATTTTATCCTTGTTTCCCCCATGTTCTCTTTGTATAATATATTTTGTTATATGATGCTAACTCTGATATTTACTGTCATTTTATGACTGTATTTTATTTGACATGCAATTTGCTATGTTTTTTCTTCTTGTTGTTGTAATTTAATAAATACCTTTGAAACTAAAGTGGAAAACTAAGGCGCATTTTAGCCCCTATGCCCTGCACGCCACTTTTTTAGACAGTGGGTAGAGCAGAACAGGAATCTAGGCAGGTGGGTCAGGGAGTCCCAGGTCTGCCAGATTTACTAGAACTCACAAATTTGCACCAGTTTCTGAATGGCATAGATTTCCAATCAAGCACATCTGAATTCTGATGAATCAGTTAGTGTAAGAATTGCCTGCCTTAATAAATTTCTCCCACTGATGCTACATGGATCTTTAGAAACGTATGTCAGTGTTCTCTCTGTGAAAAAAAATGAACAGAACACAGGAGATAAAAATGTATGTGTGCAAGGGATCTAGAAGATGACATTTTTCTTGAGGCATTAAAAAGCCATTAAAAAGTTAAATGACAGCAAAATAAAAAAAACTCACAAAACCACCAATATTCTAATACCAATACACCATCTATATACTAATATTCCATAATTCATATTACCTGTTCTATGAATGACAGTCCAGCTCTTTACAATGGGTTCTATCATATTCTTGTAGGTTTGGCGAGAGACACAGTGGCAGTTAGGGATCTTTGTACAGGTGGTACCACTGACAGTCACCTGCTGAGACATGCTATGATCCTGAAAAAAGTACAAGATACATCATTTACTCGAACATAGACAGATCTTAGGCATGTGATCAACCGGACAGCAAACAAAACTTCATGAATTTTTGCTCCAAACCTATTGGACAGCTTGTAGGCAGTTTAGGACAAGGGGAATGGCAATAGCCAGTAGGCAATTTATAAACTATCAGTCTATATTACAGAATATATTGATATATGAGGAAGAATCATCCAGAATTGTTATTTTATGGGGAATACAAGTATCTACTAAAACAGATATCTCAGGGAAGGTGTAAAGACCTCTTTAATACAATATAATGTTAAAAAAGTAACAAAAATTAATAGAATTCAATAATAATAATAATAATAATAATAATAGGCACAATAGAAACATTGACAGAATGGGCAGTCGTGTGAAGTGGTGGTCAAGTTTTTGTTATTTTTTCCTCAAAAATTTTTATTAACTAATCTTGTGGGGTTCACCCATCTCTACTAATGAAGTGAGCCGAGGCTTCTGCCCACTGGAGCATTATACATTTAAGGCACTGGGGAACATTTAATACTGTGTGGGGTGCTCTGGAACATCATACTGTGTGGGGCCACTGTGGAGCGTTATACTGTGTGGAGTATTATACTGTGTGAAGACAGTGTGGTGCATTATACAGTATGTAGACACATTGGAGCATTATACAGTACGTAGACACCGTGGAGCATTATACGATGTGGAGGCAGTAGGGAGCACTAGGGAACATGATACATGAATATACCTCTGCTTGCTTTTATCATCTCTGTTGGTATGTTCCTTCTATCTGGACTCAGAAACTAAAACACTCCTGCTTCAATCATAACTACACCTCTGCTTGCTTTTATTATCATCTCTGTTGGTATGATGTTATCCTACTTTGTAGTAATTATGTGAGCTTTGAAGTCACTGTCTTTATTCCCTGCTGTGTCCTCCCCATTTTCTCACCTTTCCCTGTCTCTGATTCTATCTCCATGTTTTCACACCCCTATTCACACCTAATACACATAAAACAAATGTATTGCTAGCTAGTATAAATCTAAATGCAGTGGTCAGTTCAACATCCAAAGTGCAACTTAAAGTGTACAGACCAGAATTAGGCCAGAAGGGAACTGAAGATAACAAAAAAAACACTAAAACAAATCCTAGCTATTGTCTAACAGAAATGCTTCTCACTGTAATCACTGTTGTTCTTCCCATAATTGTAAAAACAACTCTTCCACCCCAAACCACCCTTGTCAGTAAGAAAATCTTTATCTCTCCATCTATTCTACCCCACCACCTGACCTTCTCTGCACAGCTACTCACACACCTGCAAGCTTTCCGCCCCAGAAACACACAACCTCACCACACTCTCTCCTACCTACATCTGCTATCCCACTCCCTGCTACTCCTTATTTCTGGCAATATATCTCCTAATCCTGGACCACCCCAGCACTTCCCTGCTGTCGGATCTTTCCACATAACCGGCATCAGCGCACGGAACCCCCTAAATCTTACACCTATCTTACTCGCTCCTGCCCCTCCCCATGCCCTCTGGAACGCTTGCTCCGTACGCTATAAACTTGACTACATCCACGACCTCTTCATTTCTCGTGAGTTCTCATTTCTCGGTATCACAGAAACATGGCTGACACCCTCAGACACCACCTTCCCTGCTGCTCTCTCCTATGGAGGTCTGCAATTCTCGCACACTCCCTGCCCCAACAATAAAACTGGTGGAGGTGTAGGCATACTCCTTTCTGACAATTGCTCCTACACCCCAATCCAACCGCTACCTGCTATCACCCTCCCCTTCTTTGAAGTGCATTCTGTTCGCATTTACTCACCCTCCAACCGGATGTCATATATCGACCGCCAGGACCTACCGCTGCCTTCATCGACCATTTCACCACCTGGCTAAAGCACTTCCTATCCACAGACACCCCCACCATCATCATGGGTGATTTCAACATCCCCATTAACTTAAACCACCCACCCCTCTGCTTCCAGTATTCTATCCCTCACCACCTCCTTTGGTCTCTCTCAATGGTCCTCCTCTGCCATTCACCTGCCTCTGCTCTCTATGCAGCCTTTCTAACTCTCCGTCCACGCTCTCTGACCACAACTTGCTGATATTCTCTGCCCTCTCCTCTGTAATAGACCCCCCAACCCCCTAAACCAACAAGCCCCCGCAGGAACCTTAATCGCCATGACATCCGCACGCTCTCAGACTCTCTCCTACCACTCACTGACATATCCTCACTCCAGGATGCAGATGCCACTGCGGCCTTCTATAATACCACCATTACTTCAGCCCTTGACTCAGTGACCCCCTTCACAAACACCAGAGCCCAACCGATCAATAGATAACCCTGGCACACTGATCTGACTAAAAAACTGAGACGTGCCTCACGGGTTGTAGAACGCATCTGGAAGAAAAGCCACTCCCAGGAGGACTTCACCAGGTATAAAGAGGCAGTTCTCAACTTCAAGAACGCATTCACCTCTGCAAAGCAGGTCTTCTTCACCACACTCATATCTGTCCTATCCCGCAACCCCAAACAGCTAATCACAACCTTCGACTCCCTTCTCCGTTCTCCTGTGCCCCCAGCTGATGACTTTGCCTCTTACTTAAATTGACACCATCAGAGACAGTCTCAACCTAAATCCCCAACAACCACCTCACCCAACTGTCCTGTGCTCTTCATCTTTAACCTGTTTCTCCATCGTCACTGATGAAAAGCTCTCGACCCTAATCTCTAAATCCCACCTTACCTCCTGTGCACTCGACCCAATCCAGTCACATCTCATCCCCAACCTCCCTCAAGTCTTTACTCCTGCCCTAACCCATCTCTTCAACCTATCCCTAACCAGAGGATCCTTTCCTTCCGCCTTCAAACATGCTACCGTCACACCTATACTTAAGAAACCGTCCCTCGACCCCTCCTCTCAAGCCAACTATTGCCCCATCTCACTGCTCCCGTACACCTCTAAATTGCTTGAACAACACGTCCACTCCGAACTGTTCTCCTATCTCTCGTCCAACTTACTCTTTGACAGACTACAGTCAGGCTTCAGACCCCATCACTCCACAGAAACTGCCCTAACCAAGGTCACTAATGACCTTCTAACTGCCAAAGCCAAGCATCACTACTCTGTCCTCCTCCTCCTTGACCTCTCCTCTGCCTTTGACTCAATCGACCATTCCCTCTTGTTAGAAACGCTCTCATCCCTTGGCATCACAGACCTTGCCCTTTCCTGGATCTCCTCATATGTCACCAACGGTACATTCAGCGTCTCCCACTCGCACACCACCTCCTCGCCACGCCCTCTTTCTGTAAGTGTCCCCCCCTCAAAGGATCTGTCCTAGGACTCCTCCTGTTCTCCATCTACACCCTCAGCCTTGGCCAACTCATAGAATCTCATGGTTTTCAATACCACTGCTACGCTGATGACACTCAAATATATCTCTATGGATCAGACATCACCACTCTGCTATCCAGAGTTCCAGGGTGTCTCACAGCCGTAGCCTCCTTTCTCTTCTCCCGCTTTCTCAAACTCAACATGGAGAAAATGGAGTTCATCATCTTCGCCCCACCTCGCACGACCCCTCTACCTGACCCATCTATCAAAGTTAATGGAACCACACTTACTGCAGTCCCATGGGTCTAATGCCTTGGGATAACCTTGGACACTGACGTATCCTTCAAGTCGCACATCCAAACCCTCAACACCTCCTGCCGCCTCCAACTCAAGAACATCCATCGAATCCACTCCTTCCTCACCCCTGAAACTACAAACATGCTAATCCATGCCCTCATAATCTCCTGCTTAGATTACTATAACACCCTTCTCCATGGCCTGCCAGCAAACACTCTCGCCCCCCTCCAGTCCACCTTAAACTGTGCTGCTCACTTAATACACCTCTTCCCCCCGTTCTTCATCCGCCGCTCCCCTCTGCCAATCCCTTCACTGGCCACCTGTTGCCCAGCGAATAGAGTTCAAAATACTAACGCTGACATATAAAGCCATCTACAACCTGTCCCCTCCATATATCTCTGACCTAATCTCCCACTACCTGCCCACATGCAACCTCCGATCCTCCCAAGACCTCCTACTCCGCTCTGCTCTTATCCACTCTTCACACAACTGTCTCCAAGATTTCTCCCGTGCATCCCCCATACTCTGGAACTCATTACCAAGACACATAGGACTGTCCCCCACAATCACAAGCTTCAAGAAGGCCCTGAAGACTCACCTATTCAGGAAGGCCTACAACCTCCAATAACACTACTGTCACCACACCACCATCTGTACAGCCTCTACCTCCACCTTCTGTCTCTATCCCTCTTAGACTGTAAGCCCTTGTGGGCAGGGCCCTCTATCCCACTGGGCCAGTTGGTCACTGTTAGTACTGTATTTGTTTTGTATATTTTGTGTACTGTATGTAAACCCTTAAATGTAAAGCACCATGGAATTTATGGTGCTATATAAATAAATAAATAAATAAATAATAATAATATGGGAGCCACAGGACAGGAAACTGTAAGATACATCGTGAAGGAGGGAGGCCCACAAATTATACTGGTATGAGGCCCCAAAATTCCTGGTGGCAGAATAGAATAAAAAGCAGAATACAGTGTTAAAAGGCAGAATAAGAGGAAGATAACAGTACGGTAGAGGGGGGTCCTGGTAAAATTCTTGTTCAAATGTGGGTCCCTCCTTCAGAAAGTTTGGGAACCACTTTGCTAGACATATTGTGTGGATTCTCATAAAAAGAAGCTGTGACTTAAATGCCATGATGCACCAAAATAGTTTTGGAAAATTCTGGCTCAAAGTAAGCCAACTAAAGAGTGGTATAAACATAGATTAAACAGTCTAAAGATACACACGTGGACAAAATTGTTGGTACCCCTCATTTAATGAAAGAAAAACCCACAATAGTCACAGAAATAACTTGAATCTGACAAAAGTAATTTGCCAAACTACATGTTGACAAGCCACTTCTGGGAGAATGTCCTTTGGACAGATGAGACAAAAATCAAAATTTTTGGCAAGGCACATCAGCTCTATGTTCACAGACGGAAAAATGAAGCATATCTTGAAAAGAACACTGTCCCTACTGTGAAACATGGAGGAGGCTCTGTTATGTTCTGGGGCCGCTTTGCTGTATCTGGCACAGGGTGTCTTGAATCTGTGCAGGGTACAATGAAATCTCAAGACTATCAAAGGGATTCTAGAGAGAAATGTGCTGCCCAGTGTCAGAAAGCTTGGTCTCAGTCACAGGTCATGGGTCTTGCAACAGATTAATGACCCAAAACACACAGCTAAAAACACCCAAGAATGGCTAAGAGGAAAACATTAGACTATTCTGACCTAAATCCTATTGAGCATCTTTGGAAGGAGCTGAAACATGCCGTCTGGAAAAGGCACCCTTCAAACCCGAGACCATAGGAGCAGTTTGCTTATGAGGAGTGGGCCAAAATACCTGTTGAGAGCTGCAGAAGTCTCATTGACAGTTACAGGAATCGTTTGATTGCAGTGATTGCCTCAAAAGGTTGTGCAACAAAATATTAAGTTAAGGGTACCATCATTTCTGTCCAGGCCTGTTTCATGAGTTTTCTTTTTTAAAAAATTCTGTTGAAGCATGGTTGAAAAGTAATGTCTGACTTTCATTTGTTCATTTTCATAGAATTTTTATATATTATTACTTTTGTCAGATTCAAGATATTTCTGTGACCATTGTGGGTTTTTCTTTCATTAAACGAGGGGTACCAACAATTTGTGTACAAAGATGTTGTGTATGCCAAATTTATCATCCAGCATCAGCCACTGTAATAAATCTGACATATTTTCAGACTGTCTGTCTTAAAGGAGTTGTGCTGTAAGGAACAATTATTCCCTATCCACCGCTGGTCCTCCCAGCGATCAGGAGAACGGTGGAGCGCCATATACTGCTATGGGGAAGCTGGGACTGTAATCTTTGGCAGTCCCATCAGACCCATATTTCACTGTCCTGTGCATGAGGCCTTAGTAAATCTAGGTCAATATGTTCTTGTAAAAAAAAAAAAAATCACCTTTAGGACACCTGCATTCCAAAAGGTAAAATTTTACTTGATGCATCATGGGCCAAAATTCCCCCATTCCTGAAAAGGTTAAACAGCTGTACATTTTACATGAAAGAAGCTGAGGGATAAAGAGACTAGTAGATCTGCAATGTTGCATGTTTCAAATGCCCATAGGTTTTTGATGGCGAACCTATGACACGAGTGTCACAGGTGACACGCCAAGACATTTTGGGGGACACACATCAGCAGCTACTTATTGTGTTATTGCAATAAGCAGCTGCCAATAATTTTTGCTCACCTGTCCACGCTCCTGTCCTGGCCGCCCTCTGCTGCCTCCTCTAAGGCACGCTACACTGACGTCACGACGCTGAAGAACGCCGGGACGCTACGTGCAGTGTCCCGGCCTTCTTCAGCGTGGGCAACAGCGCACCCTGGAGGCGGCAGAGGAGGGCGGCCAGGAGTGGAGCGTGGACAGGTGAGTAAAAAGTATCAGCCACTACTCTTTGTGGAGATGGGGGGATAAAAGGGGGTCATATACTGTGGGTGGGCTTTCAAAAGGGGGTCATTTACTGTTTGGGAGGTATAAAATGGGTCATAAACTGTGTGTGGCCATAAATAGGGGGATCATATGCTGTGTGTGGGAGGTAAAAAAAAGGGGTTCATATACTGTGGGGGGCAAAAAAAGGTGTCATACACCATGTGGAGGCTAAAAAAGGGGGTCATATATCGTGTGATGGGCCAGAAAAAGGGGGTCATATACTGCGTGATGGGCCAAAAAAAGGGAGTCATATACTGTGATGGGCCAGGAAAAGGGGGTCATATACTATGTGATGGGCCAGGAAAAGGGGGTCATATACTGTGTGATGGGAAGGGAAAAGGGGGTTATATATTGTGTGATTGGTCAGAAAAAGGGGGTCATATACCATGTGATCGGCCAGAAAAATGGGTTCATATACCGTCTGATGGGTCAGAAAAAGGGGGTCATATACCGTGTGATGGGCCAGAAAAAAGAGGTCACATACTGTGTCATGGGCCAGGAAAAGGGGGTCATATACTATGTGATGGGCCAGGAAAAGGGGGTCATATACCGTGTGATGGACCAGGAAAAGGGGGTCATATACCATGTGATGGGCCAGAAAAAAGGGGGTCATATATTGTGTCATGGGCCAGGAAAAGGGGGTCATATACTGTGAGATAGGCCAGGAAAAGGGGGTCATATACCGTGTGATGGGTCAGAAAAAGGGGATCATATAACGTGTGATAAGTCAGAAAAAGGGGATCATATACTGTGTGATGGGCCAGAAATACATATAATACAACTACATATATCAAAAATATAACTTTTTTTTACTACAGCTACAAATATCACAAAATTATGGATATTTCTAGATGTGACACGCCACACGAGTTAAACTAAGGTTTTTTTTACAAATTTTGACACACTGAGCTGTCAAAATCTGTCAGATCAATCTGGGACACTAAACCACCTACAGGTCCTTATAGACCTGGGGTTTAGTGTCCCAAATCGCCCCGTTGTAATGCAATCCACAAGAGCATTAAAAATAAAAAAACCTTTATACTTACCTAGAGAAAGGTCCGATCTATGCTGTTCGGCGAGAACAGTCCGGTTTATTCATGAGCTTCTTCGTTGGCACACCTCCCGTCGTCTTCGCTGTTCATCAGTGAAGCCAAAGATGGACACCCCGGCTTCACTGCGCAATTGCAGGGCATGTGCACTGAAGCCGAGGTGTACTCCTCTGACTTCACTGAAGAACTGCGCAGGCGTGGGGAGTACAGCGGCAGGGTGAGTATAAAGCTTTTTTAATTTTAATGCGGCCATGAATTGCGTTATAACAGGGTGATTTGGGACACTAAACCCCAGGTCCATATGGACGTGTGGGTGGTTTAGTGTCCCAAATTGCCCTGACAGATTCCCTTTAAAAGGTTAGCCATCACTGCCATAGGTCATAGTTGAGTAATCTGTTTTTGCAGTGAAGTGCACCACCAGGTGGATACTTTGTGGTACTACATCACTGTCTTAGGAAGAATCTGGGTCAATCAAACAAGAATTATGCAGTTAAACAAACACTATCTGAAGGAGGTATTTATGTCAGTCAGACTATCAGTCACACTGACTCTTGGGGTAGTCAGACTGTCTCCGAGGGTAGTTATGTCAGACAGAGTTGCTTGGGGTTACTTATATCACACAGACTGTCTCAGGGGGTAGTTAAGTCAGCCCTTTATTCAGTGAAACTGTTTCTGAGGATAGTTACTGAAAATGATCTATGGAGCAGTCATGTCAGGCTCAAGGGGTACATATGGCTAGTAGACTGCTCTGTTAGTCAGGTACAATTATCAGTCAGAATGTCCCTGGGTGCAGTCACGTATGTTAGACTGTCTCAAGTGGTATTTATGTCAGTCAGGCTGTCTTTGGGGGTAGCTACAACAGTCTAGATGTAATTCTGATGGTAGTTGTGTCAGGGGATAGTTATGTCTGTCACACCGATTCAATCAGTCTGTAGCGGTAATAGAGCGCCTCTGCAGGTACATTTATCAGTCAGACTGCCTCTGTGGTAGATACATCAGTCTGCTGCTGCACGTAGTTACCAGTCAGACTGTTTCTATAGGTACAATGTACCATCCAGACTGTCTTTGCCGGTACATTTCTCAATCAGACTGTCTCTGCCGATATAGCTGTCAGTCAGACTCTCTCCAGACAGCACCCCTCCGGTTACCGTCTCGTCTCCTTTGCTGTCTTTGTGTCTGATTTTTCAGCAGTTTTCCTCTTTATTCTTCACGTTATCCTTACCAATGTTAATCTGTTACTCTGGCAACATGTCGACGTCATCACCGGCTGCCATGTTACCACCCCCAAACCAGGAGGTATTCCAATATGGCGACCTATTCTCCCATCATACTGTGTTTCCTGACGGTTACCCAATGGAGTGTAATGACGAGACTGACCGGCAGGGGGACAAGCGTGGCACGGGCAACTTCTTCACTCGCAGAAGCTAGAACGTTGCTGGTGCTGAACCGCTTATGTTGGACCCCAAACTGTACTGCCTGCTCCAAGTGCCCGCAACACATGAGGTGAAAACAAAAGTACGGGAGGGTACACTCAAGCTTAGATACAGCTGCTCAGCAGACTGTATCATACATGATAGACTTACATATACTACGCAGTAGTATGACACATTATAGACTTAGATACAGCATCTTAGCAGACAGTGTCATACCATGGGCTTAGATACACAATGCAACAGTTAGTATCATGCATCAAAGGCTAATGGAGCGTTCATACTATTGTTAGTGTACGTTGCTAGCATCCGTTACAAAATGTTAACAAAGGACACTAACAGATCTGTCATAAGTCTGTTAAAAATCCCATTGATTTCAATGGGATTTAATCTTTTGTTAGTTATTGACTGTTTTCACCAAATCCGTCTCATGTCCATTATTTTAATGGACATAATAACGTGGGGTGCAGGACTTTTGTGTCCGTTTAAAATAACAGACTTATACGGATGTTAAATGTCCCTTATTTTTTAACATTAATGTCCATGGCTAACGGATAGTAATGGATGGTTGTTATCATTGTCTGTTTTTTTTTTTCTGCGCATGCTCAAAAAGCAGAACAAAAAAATAAGCAAAAAAACTAACCATTAAGTGGATCAGTTAAATAAAACAGTCACATTAACATCAGATAATGTCTGTTCTGAAGGCCAAGATCACATGAACCTATGTAAATTCATCTAATGTATCTCTTGTAAAACCAACAGATTATTCTACATTCGTATAGATGTCCGTATGTCTAAGGACACAGGATTGGGGGTAACTTGCTGATCAGTGGGAGTCCCACTGCTAGGACCCCCACCGATTTCAAGCACTGGGGTGTTTCGCACCCCAGTTTTGAATGGCAGTTGACCGGACAGTGTGTGCTGCTGAATTAATTTGAATAGGGAATGCCACAGATAGCCAAGAAAATGACTGGAGTGGAGTGAGCTGTCTGATTAGCAACTACTTTCAAAACCCCCCAGTTCTCAAAATCCATTAGGGGTCCCAGCAATCCTACGAATAGGGGTAACTTGCTGTGGCTGGATAACCCATTTAATTGCCTATTAAGGTGACCATACACCTTAGATGGTTATTTGCCAACAGCTGTTCCTTCCGAAGGCTCAATACACATGCATGCTTGGCTTCAGGGTTGTGGAGTCAGAGTAGGAAGAACGTTATAGACTCCAAATTCAAAATAAAATCATTAATTATTTTAAATTATATAATTATTGATATTGTATAATTAATTAGCCAACCAGTACCCTGCTTCGCACTGATCATTGAGCACTGTATACTCAGCTATGGGAGCCACCATAATGCGACTCCCCTCTGACCCAGCGGTCACATGTTCCACTGGGGATCAGAGACTGTTAGAGCTGCTGGGTTCTAGAGGACCCAGATCAGCTCTGCAGTCATTAGCAGGAGGCTGCGTTCATCCTGTAAATGGGGCTAAGGTATCAGCCCCAGTTACCAGGGACATCAGCCTCCCCCACCCAAAAAAATATTGTTCAGATCCCACTGTAACACAATTTAAAAAAAAAAAATACATAAATAGAAAAGTAAAAAATATGAATTAAAGTAAAATAATTAAAAAAATAAAATAAAAATAATATGTCAATACCACGCCCATATCACAGGTTCTAGCCCCACCTACTGATGACACAATACAAAATAAAATTACCGTAAGGGAGAGGAAAAACTATTTAAGGCTAAGGCCATTGCGGAAATGCAGCTTATTTTGTTGCAGTTTTTTGAGCCAAAGCCAGAAGTGGATTGAGCTAAAGGGAGAAGTATAAGAACTTCCTATATATTTCCCATTCCTTTTGTAACCATTCTTGGCTTTGGCTCTAAAAACCGCAACAAAATTTCCAACAAAAAAGCTGCGTTTCCGCAACGTGGGGCCTCAGCCTTAAAAAGTTTTTTAGTAGCACTTTGTGCTATTTAAAAAAAAAAAAGTGAAACATAAAAAGCAGACATGTTTTCCCTCCTCTTTTGTTTATATTGTCCTGGATATAAAAAATAAAAATAAAAAAATATGCAAAAATAAAAATAACAAAAATAAAGCCCTATGTGTCACTGAAAAAAAAACACAAAAATTAGTTGAATAACCCAAATGATAAAAATGTTAAAGCCCTCAAAACCTCATATACGAAAAAACCCGAAAATGTGCCTGGTCCTGAACCAGAGAAATTGGCCGGTACTGAAGTAGTTAAAGGAGTATTCCCATGAACATAATCATTAGAGATGAGCGAAGTATTCAAAATTTCGATTCGGCAACTTCACCGAATTTCGCTATATGATTCTATTCGATCCGAATTAATTTGCGGCGAATAAACAGCTATTTCCTGTCTGCAGAGAGCTCGGGTGGGCGGCAAAATTGCGGAAGCCCTTGGATGCCACAATCATGTCTCTCTCTCTCTCTCTTCTCTCACTCTCCAGCACGGACAACTTTTATTCATGTGGAAGGATCTGCTAACAAGCAAAGACACACCTACCCAATCACATCACTAGAGAACATCATGTAACCGTCTGATGTCACAAAGGTCCTTACTAAATATTCGTTACCGCGAAGCATCAGGAAATCCGGATTCAATGTGAATGGAATATTTCCTGAAATTGAGATTGAATTCCACTTCTGCAGCTTCGATTCGCTCATCTCATGTTTGTCTTGTAGACAATTAAAAGTTAAACATTTTTGCAAATATAAATAATTCTAAAAATTCTGCAGCGTTTTCAACATTTATCATCTTAGTGGTGACATCTTATGTCTTGATCAGTTGCCAATGGATACGACCATGAATGCAAGAACTTTCTATGGTTTGGGATTAATTGTGGACAGGTTATCAGACAGGGACACTACATGTATAAGAAGATAACCTGGCCATAATAAGGAAATCCTAGCTGGGTTTCAGAGTACAAAAGTGCTTGCATTCGTGGTCATATCCATTGACAACTGATCAAGACAAAAGATGTCATCACTAAGATGATGAGTGTTTATTTATTTATATTTGCATAATTGTTTAACTTTTACTTGTATCAAAACTTAAATAAGGTTATGTTCATGGGAAAGGCATTTTAGGCTAAGGCCCCACAAAGCAAAGCGCAGTTAGAAAAAACTGCAGAAAAAAACGCGGCAGAAACAAATCACGTTTTTTTCCGCTGCATTTTTCATCGCAATTTCACAGAGTTTTTCTGCTTTGGACTTTCTGTCCCTATTATACCTATATGGAAAACACCAGCATTAATTATATATAATTGATGTGCTGCGATAATTGGCATGCTGCGATTTTCAAAAAAATAAGCGTTTTTGAAAACACAGCTTTTGCGCTGCAGATTTTTTTCTTCAATGTGTGGACCGGATTAGCCAGAATCCCATCTACTTTGTAATTACTGTAAAGTGCAGCATTTTCACAACGTGGGGACCCAGGCTTAATGTCTTATCTACCATAAGTGGTGGGTAGCAGCAGCTATTTGTGTGGATGTGCAGATGTCAGGGTCACTTCACTCCTTTGTAACCTATTGTGAAAGTGAGTGTGGAAGAGAAGTCCCCCTTTTAGGGTCACATTCAAGGTCACATGTGCTCGTATGGATGGGGGAGTTGTTTGGATCTCTGACAATATTGAAATTCTAAATTCCCAACCATTATCATAGCATCTGTTTTCACGGGTGGAGACACTCCCATAAACATTAGGTGGGCAGTGGTTCCTGCCGAAGTCAGTGAGTACAGCCAACATTCATCTAAAGTGTCAGTAACCCAGTATTACACATAAGCCCCCTTGCAGATGACCGTATGAATGGTCAGTGTGCTATCTGTGTTTTTCCTGGACAGCACACTGACCCATTCATTTCTATGGGTCCGTACACATGACCGTGAATGACACAGTCACATGTGTGGGCCAACAGTCCGGGCCGCAAAATATGGAACAGGACCTATTCCTGTCTGATTTTGCGGTCCTGCTTTCATGGCTCCTATTAATTTAATGAAAGGGGCTGTGGAAGCACGGGCGGCACACGGGAGACTTCCGCGTGTCCCCCGTTCGCCACCTGTGCCATTCATTCACGGCAGCTGGTTAGCTTTAAACATACTCCTCAGCCAAAAGTTTCACTGAAGATAGCCTAAGGCTACATGCACGCGAATGTACATATGTATATGTCCATGAGAAAACCACAAATGGATGGTATCGGTATGTTGTCCATGCCCTACACAGGCATATACATTTCAATGAATAAGCCCAGATCACATACTCTTTTCTGATAGGTCAATATGATATATCTATGAATCATAGTAAGGTTCTTGATCAGCACCTTTTATTTCTGGAATATATGATAACATATTTTCTATGATATGCAGCAAAACATCATAAAGCAAATTTACAGGGTTGTACAGATCGCTGTAGTCAAGAGGCCAGAGTCAGGTAAATATGTCAGATGCTAATATACCAGCCACACCAGAGTGTCAGCTGGCACATACATGGGAGTCAATACCCAATGCTATTCTATATGCAGCCTTTTAGTTATTCTCCTCCTTCAATTGGATGCTTCTCACCAGGTCGGTAATAAGTGTCTGCAGAAGCTGTGACCGCTGCTTTCCCACCTCCAGGACGCTGCTGTGGTTCACTGACTCTTGTATCTCATATGCTTGCGCCACCCGGTTAGTGATCAGTGAAAGACCAAATACTCGCATCCCACAGTGCTTTGCAACCACCACTTCTGGGGCTGTACTCATACCTATATGGAAAAGAGTAATATCTCTTAGATCTGTGACTTGCAACAAGTATATAAGTAACCTCCCACCCCAATGCATTGAAATTAAGTGTTCTGCAGCTTTCTAATATATTTTATGTTTCTAATATACAGTATTTGCTGTTAGAGAATGGAAGCTTCTAGGGACTGAACATTTGTACTAACCTAACACTTCTTACAGCTGAGGGTTTGTAACAAATGAACCAAAAAAAAAAAACTGTCTAACATGCCTTGTGCCACTTTTATCAAGTGTTTTGATATTTCGACTAGTACAAATAAGGGAGTGGCTTTGTAGGAAAGGAGTGTGGTTTTCAGGGGAAGTGGGAGTGGCCTATGTTGCAACACTATGTGACAAAAAATGTTCTGGTATAAACTAATAAGAGGTGTAAAGTTAAACTAAACAGTCTAATAATGCGACAGATTTCTGAAACAGCATCAGATACGTTGATAAATCTAGCACAGTTTAAAACTGTCTAATCTAAGTGTGAACCGAGAGCAAGGCAGGTGGTTTGGACTCCGCAACCAGAAATGAACGCACACGCGGTAGTTCAAGAAAAAAAATATATATTTACTATAAGTTAATAAAGGCTAGTTAAAGGTAAAATGACAGGGATAAAGACAAGCAAAATATACAATATAGCATGAACAATTTCAAGGCAAATTCTGCAATGGTTTCTACTTTTACTCTGTCCACTTCTGCAGTATGGACACTGAATGAACAATATACTCAAAACTATCCCTAACTGACCCTGACATCACATTTGGGTGCACCCCCTTTTCCCCAGTGGTCCAGGTGGACCGCTTACAGTCCGTAGAAGCGCGCGGTGGGGCCCAAAGTCGTTCCTTTCTTTTATAGTGAAGCGTCCTCCCTTCACGGTTATCAGGATCTCGGGAGAAATGAAGTCCTCTTTAACAGACAGGAAAACCAACTGAATGCAATGTAATCCAACAGCAGATTCCACTCAGCACACTGACAGTCCTGCCGAATCCATACACTGAGCTGGGATGTAAGCCGGGATTTAGCAGGTGCTGTCCAGTACATCAACAGCACTGCGAGTCTCTATCTGTGGTATCCATATACACAGTCACAATGTCAGTCTCACTGATCAGCCACTGAGCACAGTTCCTTTCACATGGACTCACTAGTCCTGTTGTCTCTTTACACTCTGTTTGTCTCTGGACCAAGATACAGCTTAGCTGTACAGAAAAATCTCCACACCAGTTCAATACAACACTTGCCAAGATGGCTGCTGCTCTCTGTCTCGTCACTTCCTGCTTCTCTGCTCACACTCTGTCTGCAGAACAGGCAGGCTGACATAAAAGGGGGGGGGGAGGGGGGGTCTCACTCCAGCATCATGTCACAATTACAATGGCTGCTGTCTTAAAGGAACAGAATCACAGAAATACATTCAACATTAACAGTTTATACAGACAAATGAAGCTTAAGACAACATTGGCTGTCTCTTACATATTCCCCCCCACTTTAAGATTGGCAGTCCCTGCCTATGACTGTATATCCAGAGGGTTGTACTTTTATGCACAGGGTGGTAGTATACCGATGTATGGCAGGCCAAACAAACTCATCCTGCGCATACCGAACAGGGGGAATACCAGCATTTGGCCTAGTGGTCCGTCTGAGGACCGGTGGTATATTATGGGGTGCTGCAGCTATGGGCTGAGAAGGACCAGCGGATTCCGCACCAGAGGGGGCACAGGCCGGAGATACAGTAGTCACAGGTGGAACATCCCCAGGAGCAGGGATCGGCCAACAATCATCCTCCTCGTCGGAGGCCCATTCCGCACCTCCATTCTCTGACTGTGGGAGCTCATTCACATTGGCAGGCCCATCGTGATTTGTCCCTTCAGAATGACACAGGCGCAACATATTTCGGTGAAGTACTCGAACACAATCAGTTCCTTCTTTCTGGACCTGGTACACTGGCCCATTCGCATACTTGCGGCCAACAACACGATACGGCAAAGCCTCCCATCTGCTTTCCAATTTCCCTTGGGGTTTCTTGACACGAACTAGCACCAGGTCGCCTGGTTGCAATGGTGCTTCTTGCACTGGGGTCTTATCAGGATGGGGATGTTCTTGCAGGCGCTGCCGCACCAATCGATGGATCGTCTCAAGTCTCTGCCGATGCGCCCGCACCCAAGAGGTTGGATCCCTCGGAGGGAACCCATCCACATCATTCAACTGTAATTCTCCTATACTTCGCCCAGACCGCCCAAAGAGAAGTGTATAAGGAGAGTACCCCGTTGTAGAATGGACCTGATTGTTATAGGCCCACACCATTTCAGACAAGAACTGAGGCCACTGTAACTTCTTGTCTTCCTCCAGAGTCCGCAGCATCTGTAGCAGAGTTCTGTTGAATCTTTCACAGGCCCCATTTCCCTGAGGGTGGTATGGAGTCGTGTGCGACTTCTTTATCCCGTAGATACGTTGAACTTCTTTCATTACGTGTCCCTCAAAGCAGGCGCCCTGGTCGGAGTGGATGCGTTGGGGGCACCCATATACTCGAATGAAATCTTGGCACAGAGCACGAGCTGCTGACTCAGCTGTCTGGTCCTTGGTGGCGGTTACCACCGCAAATTTGGTGAAGTGATCCACCATTACGAGGCAATACTGGTGTCCGCTATTGGATGGGCCCACCATTAGATAGTCTATCATGACGATTTCTAAAGGTTCCTGGGTCACGATGGTTTGCAGGGGAGCTCTCTGTTCTATTGCCTTATGGATCTCACAAGTTCGACAGCTGCGGCATACTTCTTCGACCATTTGACGAAGACCAGGGCAGTAAATCAGTCGCTGTAACCAACGAAAGGTCTTCTCATGACCAAAATGTCCATTCTTATTATGAGCCTCAACTGCCAAGGAGCGAGCCAGTTCACTAGGCACCACAATTTGGGATCGAATGTCGATCTCAGAAGGTAAATAGACCTTTCGGCATAGCACTCCATTTTTCATCTCCAACTTTTCCCACTGACTCAAAACAGATAATATCTCACGTGTCAGTCGGTCTCTTTCCTCTCTACAGGGCTTCTGGCCTTTCTCAACACACTTGATCATCTGCGCCAGCCCCTCATGGGTCTGTTGTATCTGTGCCCATTCCTGTCGTGAGGGACCAAAGAAAGGAGCCATTTCAGTCCCCTCCATCTCAAACTGATTAGTGGCGGTCAAGGCCTGTGAAAATCTGCTGAAATCGGGCACCTCCACATGCTCCAACTCATGATCCACGTCTTCTGTGGGGGTCTGGGCAGTTACCCTAGAAAGTCCGTCAGCATTCTGGTTCTCTGTCTTGGACCGATACTTAATGCGGTAATTGAATGTAGACATTCGGGCTATCCACCTCTGCTCTAACGCCCCGAGCTTGGCATTTTCCAGGTGAGCTAGTGGGTTGTTGTCAGTCAGTACTAAAACTTCAGCACCGGTCAAATATTCAGAGAATTTCTCGGTCATGGCCCATACCAGTGCCAACAGCTCCAATTTAAATGAACTATAATTCTCGGGGTTTCTTTCAGAATCTCTCAAAGACCGGCTGCCGTACGCTATGACCCTCTCCTGGCCATCCTGAAGCTGGGAAAGCACTGCTCCAAGACCATACAGGCTTGCATCTGTATATAGCTGGAACGGCAAGTGGTAATCAGCATATGCCAAGATTGGGGCTGTTGTCAGTGCATCCTTCAATGCCTGGAAGGCTTGTTCCTGTTCAGGTCCCCACTTCACGGACCGGTTCTTTGGACCACCGGATGTGCCTCGTAGGAGAGCATTAAGTGGTGCTGCTACCTTGGCGAAATCCTTAATAAACCGTCGATAGTAACCGGCTACTCCAAGGAACGCCCTCACTTCTCGCAGGGTAGTCGGTATCGGCCAATCTTGAACAGCCGCTATCTTGTCTCTTGATGGTCTCACCCCTTCTCCTGATACGCGGTGACCCAAGTAATCAATTTCAGATTGGAACAACCGACATTTACTGGGTTTCAATTTGAGCCCATGTTCCCGCAATCTTCGAAATACTTGCCCCAACTGGTGGAGATGGTCTTCAAAGGTCACAGAATACACTATAATGTCATCCAAGTAGATGAGAGTGAACTCAAAGTTGAAGTCACCGAGACATTTCTCCATCAACCGCTGAAACGTTCCGGGTGCATTTGTCAACCCGAAGGGCATCCGGTTAAATTCGTACAGTCCCATGGGCAAGATGAATGCCGTCTTCTCCTTGTCTTTTGTGGCCATCGGCACCTGCCAATACCCACTAGCCAGATCTAGTGAGGAGAAGTACCGGGCTCTCCCTAGCGCTGAGAGGGACTCCTCAATCCGTGGCAAGGGGTAGGAATCTCGTACGGTGCAAGCGTTTAACTTCCGATAGTCTACGCAAAATCGGATGGACCCATCTTTTTTTCTTACTAACACCACAGGAGCCGCCCAGGGACTCTGGCTTTCTTGGATGATCCCACCCTGTAGCATCTTAGCTAACAGTTCTTTCACTTCCTGATACAACTGTGGAGGAATTTGTCGGTAGCGCTCTCTAATTGGAGGGGTGTCTCCTGTGGGAATCTCATGGTAGATCCCTGTGGTACATCCAAAATCTTCAGCATACCGTGCAAAGGTGGCTTGGTTCCCCCACAACAGCTCATCTACCTTCTGCACCCATTCCAGAGAACATGAACTTACATCCATCTTCATCTGTTCTCGAATTACACAGCCATTCCATTCAGAGGTGGGTTCCTCATCTTCTCCCATGGACACAGTTACGGTCCACTCATCCCTTTCAGTCGGCTTCAGCTGCATTGGAGTTACTTTCCTTACTTCCTCCGGAGTCACATAGATGTTAGCCAGCAGCCTCCCTGGGGTCAGGTCCACACTCTGGTCCTGAGTGTTTACACATCGAAGTGGTACTCTTCCATTGCGAACTATTGCCAAGGAACGGGCCACTAGCGGATCAACACCTCCTTCGGCTGCCTGCAGTGGTTCTACCAACACAGCTATGCCCTCTAGTTTCCGACAGGTGCCTACGGGCATGGACACTATTGTCTCCCGACTGGGTGGCAGTGTAACTTTTGTATGCAAAGGAACTGAAATTCGAGCCAGAGGACGCTGTGCATCTGAACTTTTCTGTAAGCCACATGTCCGGATCAGCCGCTGGAAAGCTGTTTGAGTAGGCCGATGGGTGGTGGTTTCTTTCCAATAACCGTGACCTTTCTTTTCAAAGAGGATCTGATCTAATTCTTTTAACACATTCATCCCCAAAATGACAGGGACCTTTACTTCATGTGACTCCTGTACCACCACAATGCCTTTCCTACCTAGATCTTGGCCACATACCCGGACATTCATCCAGGCCACTCCCACGACCGGAACTGGTAACTGGTTAGCTGCGACCACTCGTACGAATGTATGGGGATCATATTTCACATGTTGCCGGAAGTACCGTTCATAACAGTCTCTACTCAAGGTCGTTACTTGGGAACCCGTGTCAATCATCCCGGTAACCGGAATACCCTCCATTTCCACCTGTATGACAGGACTTGCAGCGATCAGGTCATCATCAGGGCATCCTCCCCACATAGTCTCCTTGTCAGTTTCCCCTACTACACGCCCTACAGCAGCAGGGGACTTCAGTTTAACGGCGGTCTCTCATAAGTTTGTCGCTGCTCTGGACATCTAGCAGCAACGTGGCCCATCCGTCCACACTCCCAGCAGCGTATCTCCCGTCGTTCTGGCCATCTGTTTGGGCCCCTTCGGTAAGCCCCTTCGATTTCTCCTGAGCACTGCACTAAATGATTTGGACCCCTTCGGTAGGTCCTATCCTCACCCCTCCAGCGGGGTGGTGGGTGATTCTGACTTGCTGGGTGTGGATGGCTCACCCTTTCATCTCCAGTCTTCTGGAAGTCTGCAATTTTCATAGACTGCTCATCACAACGAGTGTGCAAGTGTTCCATTTGTTCTTGCAGTTTCTGCATTACTGTGAGAATTTCTTTAACCGTCCCTTTTTCTACTGTCTCTGAGCCAGAACTAGCCCCCTGTGACAAAGTAACTCCAACTGCGGTCTGGGGCTTCGGGACCATACTATTGGCACGGGAGATGGCCTCTACCTGTACATCATGGAATTTAGCATCAGTCTCTCGTCGTATAAAATCCTGCATAGTCACAGTTAAACTGCCGTCACGTATCCCCAGGACAAACTGGTCACGGAGAGTCCGATCAGGGTTACAGAAGGCTGGCGAGCCCCCTCTTTCCTTCCTTTGAATATCTCGGAGCAGTTCTTGTAGGGCATTTGCATATTGGGGAAGGCTTTCATTCTCCTGTTGTACCCTCTGGAAGAACCGAGCCTGCAGAGACCCCAGCAATGCAGTTTCTCCATAGATGGTTTCTAGAATCTGGACTACTTGCTCAAATGTCTGCCTTTGTTCAAATGGCCTCAGTATCACCGTGGTCTTAGCATCCCCTTGTAATGTCAATATTGCTAGCTCTACTAGTACTTCTGGTGTGGTCTGGTACATTCGCTGTATCATTCGTATCTGTTCCACCCACATACTCACTGACATATTATTGCCATCAAATTTAGCTAACTGACTCATTATAGCCCCTGCTGGCATTCTTCCTCTAGCACTATTCTCCCGAACGGGTGCGTCACCGTCCATTCTGGTAAGCGGATCCTGCCGACTACGCCAATTTGTGAACCGAGAGCAAGGCAGGTGGTTTGGACTCCGCAACCAGAAATGAACGCACACGCGGTAGTTCAAGAAAAAAAATATATATTTACTATAAGTTAATAAAGGCTAGTTAAAGGTAAAATGACAGGGATAAAGACAAGCAAAATATACAATATAGCATGAACAATTTCAAGGCAAATTCTGCAATGGTTTCTACTTTTACTCTGTCCACTTCTGCAGTATGGACACTGAATGAACAATATACTCAAAACTATCCCTAACTGACCCTGACATCACATTTGGGTGCACCCCCTTTTCCCCAGTGGTCCAGGTGGACCGCTTACAGTCCGTAGAAGCGCGCGGTGGGGCCCAAAGTCGTTCCTTTCTTTTATAGTGAAGCGTCCTCCCTTCACGGTTATCAGGATCTCGGGAGAAATGAAGTCCTCTTTAACAGACAGGAAAACCAACTGAATGCAATGTAATCCAACAGCAGATTCCACTCAGCACACTGACAGTCCTGCCGAATCCATACACTGAGCTGGGATGTAAGCCGGGATTTAGCAGGTGCTGTCCAGTACATCAACAGCACTGCGAGTCTCTATCTGTGGTATCCATATACACAGTCACAATGTCAGTCTCACTGATCAGCCACTGAGCACAGTTCCTTTCACATGGACTCACTAGTCCTGTTGTCTCTTTACACTCTGTTTGTCTCTGGACCAAGATACAGCTTAGCTGTACAGAAAAATCTCCACACCAGTTCAATACAACACTTGCCAAGATGGCTGCTGCTCTCTGTCTCGTCACTTCCTGCTTCTCTGCTCACACTCTGTCTGCAGAACAGGCAGGCTGACATAAAAGGGGGGGGGGAGGGGGGGTCTCACTCCAGCATCATGTCACAATTACAATGGCTGCTGTCTTAAAGGAACAGAATCACAGAAATACATTCAACATTAACAGTTTATACAGACAAATGAAGCTTAAGACAACATTGGCTGTCTCTTACATAAGTGTGCACTCTCTAACTTTTAGACACTATTAGTAAATCTAAAGTCCCATGTGCCCCAAATATATTAGTGTTGATTTTTAAATTTGTGACCAAAGTCCATGTGTCACCGTGTAAATGTAATATGGTTCTGTGGTACTTGCAGATTTTGCAGCAGATTGCTCTGTAGATTAAAAGAGTGACATCTACTGTAAAAATGTACAGCTTTTCTATAGCATATGAATATGCTGCAGATTTGAAAATTTGCAACATACTCCTATTTCTGTGTTGAATCCTGAACATGTGAATGAGTTTTTATAAATCCCATCCACATGTATTGTACTGTGCAGTACATTGCTGTGGGTTTGGGAAAAAACATACATCTGAATAAAAAACAAAAATTAAATGGATCTGTGTGCTGTCCGTGTTGAACAGTGACAGAACACATCCATTAAAAATAGACATGTGAGTAAGTCCTTATTCTTCCTGTCCAGTGAAATTCATTGATCACCTCTGCTCATATGCTGATAAATCATGGTAATGGCACCAAAACAGGCTTTTACACAAAAACACAGGCTTTTACTGTGTGCCCCTTACCCCCTGCCTGTTTGAGCAGCATAAGACCAGTGTCCCAAAAACAGCAGCACTTGGACCACTGCTCTCACCATCAGTAGTCAGGCTCAGTCAAAATACAGCCTTTGCTGTCCACTGGCAAGGACACAGGCAGTGCTGGCATGCACACCAAACAGTGGCACAGAGATGTTAGTCTCTGCTCCATGCTTCTACTTCTTTTTCAGATGGGATCCCAATACCAATACCCCCTCCTCTCGTTCCTCTTCTGTTAACTAAACACTCAATGCTTGTTAGGCTAGTATGTACAGCGCTTAGCTGCACTCCGGGTCTGTGCCTGTGCATGCGGGCAAAGCATCTGTGCTACGTCACTTTTATTAGAATAAAGATGCGTATCCCGCACTGTGTGAACCTGGTGCCCAGCTGTGTTCTCATAGCCAGGTACCTGCTCTTAATGCCCAGGATCAGAAAACCCAGTACCAGTACCCAACATGTGACTGCTGAGACCAGTAATTGGCTGCTGTGGTCCCCTGGCCATCTGCAGTTCCAGCCTGAGAAGTCTGTGGACTAGAGGGAATGGGAGGCATGCCACACAAACCGAGGACCAGGGTTAGAAAATAGGGGTAATTGTATCCCACCCCTGGCGCCCAGTGAATTTTCATTTATCCTGGAAAACCCTTTTAATAAGTTTCTCCATCATGTGCCTCACATTAATTTCAGATTAGTATAGTACATGTTTGTATTTTTTTTGTGTTTTTAAAGGCAAAGTACATATTGTTTTTGTATTGAGAATCGTGATACTATATTCAGTATCGGTATGTTGTGACAACTCTATTACATACTCTAACAGTAGTATTAGTAGATTGTCCTTGTATTGTCTGTCGTTCAGGGGAGCACTTTGTGACTTACAAGCATTATTATAAAACTGTTTCTGATTTATGTGATTCTGATAAAATATTGATATTAGGAAATTGTTTGTTATGGAATGTATCTGATATTTTAATGCCCACCAAAGATGAGCTCTGTATGTAGCTGACTCAGGTCTGAAGAATTGAACTTTGAGGTTCATTGCCCTATGTATAGAGTTCAGTGACCCTTATTGGGAATGCACTGTTTATAAGCCAGCCAATTGCCCTATGTATAGAGTTCAGTGACCCTTATTGGGAATGCACTGTATATAAGTCAACCAGAGTGCCTCATAACAGTGACAACCACTTTGCCCCTATAATGTTGTTAGCCACAGTGCCCCCTTTAGAGCGACTGCTTGGTTACACCATAACAAAGAGAGTCACAGTGACTCTATGTAAGACCCCTATAACAGTGACAGGCTTCTTTGTCTTTTTGCACTGTTAAGGGTCATTGTCCATGCAAACTGTTTATCATGTTCAGCCTTGAAATATCAGAACACGCTGTACTAAAATCAATGAATGCTTGCTGAAGGAAATGGAAGCCCTTTTATGCTTTATTTTTCTTCCTTGTTGTTCCAGCAGCAAATTTTCATAATTATTTTTATATAGAACATGCACTGCCCCTTTAATTGGAAAAGGTTATTCTGTTGCGCTGGGTGGCAGCGCACTGGGCTATTTGCAATAGGTTGAAAGACTATCACAAAAGTGTTTTCTGCCACATGTGCCTGAGACTGTCACAGGTGTCACTACAGAGAATTTATCTATTAATCTCATACACACATTGTAGAAAAAAAAGAGCTGCGAAAAAGGTTTTGAAAAACACAGAATGTTAATTTTAGCTATGGAATCATAAGCATTTTCCCTATATATGTAATAGGGGAAGAAAAGAACACAGTAAAAACTCAATGTAAAAAGCTGTGGAAAAAACACTGTTTTTTTTTCCCACAGCATTTTTTAGCTGTGTGTTGCTACATGGCGCCATAGGCTAAGAGAAATTTGCACCAGATAAATAAAAAGCACATGTTGTTTAATAATATTGGCACATGTGACACTGTCAGAAGTCAGAAAATCAAGGTTCACGCTGACTATGTAGTTTATGCCAGTTTTTGGCATAAAATGCAGTAAAAAGTCACAAGTCATGGCCTATGACAATGTTAAATTAAAAATTGCAAATTTTCTCCGCACTCACCAGTTTTCAAAAACATGATAAAAGTGGGTGTGTTTCAGGCAACTTTAGATTTTCTGGCAGGATTTGTGTCATTAATAATTTTTGTAATATACTTTATTAACACATTTTGCCTCCGTTCTGTGAAATCCTGCAATTCTTTATTCGTTCCTTGGCTTCTGTATTGAGAGCTGTCCCTGCCTCACACTGGGGCTATGTATAATGTAGAGAAAATGAGGGGAGAGGAGGGTTAATTTAAACAGTTATATCTCAGACATTATAAAATGTACAACTTGCTTTTGGTGTCATATGAAAGAGGTGATTCTCTTCTTTCATATGATTTTAAGGTTATAGAGCTATCTATATTATTTCCAGAGATGTCACTGGTTGAAAACACAGTTGGAATTAGGATATTTATATGCAGCTACATAATATATAAAAATATCCCAATCTCCTCTTTCATATGACACCAAAAGCAAGTTTGTACATTATATAATGTCGGCAATATAACTGTTTGAAGTGGCCCTCCTTTACCCTCATTCTCTCTACATTTTACACAACCCTGTACTCCAAGCTCTTCCTCTACAGTAACATTCAGTGAGAAGCAGGAACAGCTCTCAATAGAGAAGCAAAGGAAAGAATAAAGAGATGCAGGATTTCACAGAAGGGAGCCAAAATTTAATAAAGTGTATCAAAAAAGTTATTTATGAAAGTTTAGTCACGCTTTAAGACTGGAAAGCCAGAAAATGGCACAAATTTTGCCTTAAATCTACACCTGCTTAAAGCAGGTGTAAATTTGATTTTCTGACTTTAAGGGTATGTCCATAAAGCACATCCTCAGAGCGGATTAGGGTGGGTTCACACCTGCACTTCAGTCCGTCCGTTGCCAATCCGAGTGAAAATCTCGGCGAACGGGATTGGCATCGGATACAGACCGGTCAGCAATGCATTGGTTAAAAACCCATTCATTTGAATGGGTTTTTAAAGCAATGCGCGGGTGTCCGATTGCACCCTCTGCGCTGCGAAGCCGTTTTTTTTTCGTCGGACACGAAGTCCTGCCTGTCCGACTTTCTTTCCGACGAAAAAAAAAGGATTCGCAGCGCAGAGGGTGCAATCGGACACCCTCGCATTGCTTTAAAAACCCATTCAAATGAATGGGTTTTTAACCAATGCGTCGCTGACCGGTCTGTATCCGATGCCAATCCCGTTCGCCGAGATTTTCACTCGGATTGGCAACGGACGGACTGAAGCGCAGGTGTGAACCCACCCTTAGCTGGCATGGACTTGTTGGCCACCAATCTGTTACAATTTAGTATTGCAGCATTTGAATAAATCTCATACAAAAAATCTGCAGCACAAATTTACCCATGGTGCTGGTTTGCAAGTCACAAGTCTGTCAGTTTATGCTGCAAGTTTTGAAAGCAAATAGTGAAAGTAGAGGGCTACGTACAGAGATTACGTTTAGGATTCCACAACAAAAAGCACCGCATTATGGGCAGTTTCTTCCATGGCAGAATTTGGAAGACTCAACTGCTGATTTTCGTCAATATTGATATAGGTAATATCTCCTATGCTTATCACACAGTACTCACCTACAGCATCTGCCCCCAGTCTCTGCAGAAATTTAGCTTCTGCAACAGACTCAAAGTTTGGCCCGCCCACCATACAGTAAACACCTTCATGTGTGAGATCTGCATAACCAAGTTTATGGGTGATTTCCAGAGCAGTGATCCGCAGGTCACGGTCATATGTGTCCCAGAGGGAAGGAAACCGTGGCCCAAACCTGCAAGAAAATTCACAAAGTATTATTCCTTATAATGAATAAGTCATGTACTTTTTAGACCAATACATGCATCAGTTATGCAAAACTGTGTAATGTTCATAGCTCCATCCATCCAACAATCTGCAGCCCATAACTGCTGCATAACATTATGTATCAATGACTTCTACTACTCCACCCTCTAGTAGATCTCTTGAACAATGGAGCAAAGTCCCTAGGCTCCTATTCACATAGAACTCCAAAACACTCATAAGACTTGTTTAGGTGGATGTTTCATGACAGGCTACATTATGGAGAGATGAGTGATTTTTGTGCATACCATCTTATCTTGCTAAGATGTTTGGTGCCAGACAGATAAGTCTTGCTATAACTGCATTGTTGCTACAGACTGTGTTTTATTTCTTAGTATTGAGCTATGAACAAATTTTGCAGTTTTGGACTTCTATGCGAATAAAAGTCTAGGGACCTTGCTCCATTGTTCAGCAGCTCTACCAGGGGGTGGAGTAGCACGAGACATAGATGCATATTATTATGCATCGGTTATGGGCTGCAGATGGTTGCAGCCATTTACCCAAACTCTACTTCTACAAAGAAAAGAAGTTAATAAATAGCGTGGCCCTGCAGTAGCTGACGTATATATTATAAGACAGTGCAGTGCCTTAGCTGCTGTGGAACCATTATAATATCATGATATAATTATGATTTTACATATTTGAAGTACCATATACTGTATATGTAGCACCTATCTACATATCATTCTTCTAGGTTTAGAGAAATGATGAACAAAAGCTGTTTGGGCATTGTGGAATTTGTAGTTTTTGACTAGTTTAGATCAACTCCTCCCCGGTCACCTCTCATCATTGGGTCCTCTCAGAGGGTTTAGAGCAGCCAGTCCCGGCATGTTGATGTGATCCCGAATAATCATCACGTCTCCTGGTCTGTACTTTTCACAGAGCGACCCCGCAGCATTTGTCACCATCAGAACCTTTACTCCCAGCAGCTTAAACACTCTGATTGGGAAAGTGACCTAGAGAGACATTGCCAGAATGTTACAGGCTGACAGGGTAAACTAATAAATGCAGTGCTGAAATTTCCTGCACATACAGAGAATATAAACACATGGTACTGTGGAGTTCTTTCTGTGTACAAATTCTGAGAACGGGTTCCTCTACCTACAATTGAAATGAAATAGTACTGTCTACCCATGCATGTAGAATACAGTGGGGTGCAAATGGGTAATGTGCAGTCATTTATTCATAGTACTGGCTGAGAAGGGATCCTATGCAGTTATTTATACACAGTGAGGTCTTATAGAGTAAGAATGGTTAATGTACAATTCCATAGGTACAGAATAAAAACACATATTTGCTATAATGTCCATTGTTTAGAACTAGGGAAATAGTACTGTGCAGTATGAACATGATACTAATAATTAAACCATAGAAGTGGTACCGTGCATTGGCCAAATTACATTAAGATATTGATAGTGACACTCAGAATGCTTGATAGAGAAGTGCATACATAACTAGAGAAGTGGTATTGAACAGTGTCCGTAGATACTGAGTAAGAGAAGTAGCGTTGTGCAATGTCTCTTTAGAACAAGGTTAGATTTGGGATAGGGCTGGGCGATTAGGACCCAAATCAAAATCTTGATTAGTTGAACATTTTACCTTGATTTGATTAATGAACGATTAATTTAGGACACTCTTGTTTTTACATGCCACGCCCCTATTTTATATGCCATGTCATGCCACTGAATTTTGGTTATTCATGTATTGGATAGCGTGCGGTTAGAGACCTATCCTTTAGCCAATGGCAGTGCAAGACAGAATAGCTTGGATGCAAAGTAATTGAAATAATTGGGTGTCTGTGTATGTCCTCCCTATTATTTAGATGAATGTTTTACTTTATCAGTTTTGATGTTTGTTATATTGACTGTTCAAGTATTTTCTAATGTCATATATTTGGAAAAATTTAATAAAAACTATTGAAACAGAAATAATTGGTGTGCAAATTTACATCGATTAATAGAGCTGACTTCAGTTATTTTTCAATTAATTGCCCATATGGAATAGTACTAGCACTGTGAAGTGTCCATACATACAGAATACACTCAGAAACTAAATTCTAACTCAAGCAGAGGATCGCAGATCATCCAAATCCTCCGAAGCTTCCTGCCTCTTCTTTACCTTATCCTAAATACCCAAATTATGGGACAGATTGGTTGCTTTGCATGTGCTGCCTAGCAACAGCACTGTACAGTAGGCAGATTAGGTAGAGTCTACTTAGCAATTAGACTGTCACTGTAATCTGTTTGACACTGTGCTGACAGAAAGAGAAGAATAGCAGGATGCCAACAGTCACTCTACACCTTCAGGGTTCAGCCTAATAAAGCATCTTTAGAGTAAGCCGGAAACAATATAACACAAGCTGATCAGGCGGTTGTCACATGCATAGACCTCAGATCTTACTTTCCACAGGGGATATCCTTCATAAACATGGAATCGTCCTTTCATACAGACACATGACTTGCCCTGTAGAGTACCAAACACCAATTGCCCTGAATGTCCTGCAACTAAAATAATAAAAGAGTGTAGAATAAAAATAATGTGAAGCACAAAACAGCAATGCACAGTTAAACTTCATGTGGTTTTGGCAATTGGTTTTAGGCTGGTATCCTAATAGTAACTATTTTTGCTATACTACTTTCAGAGGATCTTTGTAGGCTTTGTTGTTGCTTACCTGTACTTGTTGGAAAATGTGGAATTTGACTGTAGTCAAAGGTCTTCGGGTTGTTTAATGTCTCTGCAAGGAGACCCAGACCAGAACCACAGATGATGGCAATGTCTGGGGGAGACTGGATTTGGTCCAGGAGCCACTGAGCCGTCTCCTCACAGTCTTCATATCTGTTGGGTCAGTATAAAAGACACTAAACACAAGTGCAGACTAAAAGGAGGTTATGCTAACTCCCTTTTATTAGAAAGCAGGCTCCAGAATTCTCCCTAACAGCCTTCTGACTGAGCTGTTTCCACTAACAAACTGATTAGAGCATGTCTTTTATTTACAATAAGTAAATAAAAGGTACAATCTGAGTGGTTGCTGTGGGCAAAGCTAATTTTAGTACATGAGACCCAGTGAGATTAGAGAAGTGAGACTGGAGAACCCCTTAAAGTGGCTAAGTACCAAATACCTCACAATATTTGAATACACTGTTGTGAGACATTTTAAGTACTTCCCCTGAGTTTCAGGCAAAGTTCACATCTGTTCCAGGCTGTCCATTGTTCTGGTATGTCGGGGGACCAGAACAACGGACAGGCAGACTGCTACAATAATATATGCATGTGGAGCCTTATGGACTCCATTGACTATAATGCCATCCATAGGTGTTCGTTGTTTTTAAACTGAAATTGGCGGACGAAAAATTTACGTATGCAGATTTCAGACAGACACTGTGTCATGATGTGAAGTTCATATGACAGTCTAAAAATGTGCCTCATGTGTAGAAAGTATAACCTGAGGTGGGTGTGAGACATTGTAGAGAGGTCAATTGCTGGACTATTAAGTACTATCTGTATTGATTTACTGTTGCTTTTAGGGCACCAATCAGTTCTGTAGCACTGGGCACAGATTGCCATCACAGTGTAAACTTATTGCTACAATAGTATGATGTGCGCCAACAATAAAAAACTACATTGTGGGAGATTATAGACAATTGTTAACCATTATCTGTAGACTAGAAATGTAGCAAAGGAAGCATTAGTGGATATCTGTTTTTAGTATGTGGTCAGAGTTTACGTGTGTGTGTGTGTGTGCACAGCTGACTTGATGTATGGCTTAGAATATAATACCCTACTGTCCTCTCTCTGCTCACCTACATCTAAAGTAGTGAAAGCCATGCTGTAGCCATTTACTGTCAGGTGAGTGACTTTAATGTGAGATATACATAGTGGCATGGAGGTCTGGTGGTTTCACGTAGCTGTGGCTTCTGTTGCTAGCCCTAGCACACTGAGGCCAGTGAGGGAATAGCTCATCTAAAAAAAACTGTAAATCAGACTAAATTTCTACATGTTCACAATTTACCTTGGTAAGCAATTGGATGGGATTTTTTTATATAGTGATTAGATTGGATCTAACATGTTGATTCGGTCATCATGGCCATTTACACATCTCATTCTACATGTCCACAAGCTTGATCAGGTTATAGTGAATTGGCTTTATATTTCATATATTGTATAAAGAAAATGTATAAAAGAATTAAGAGGAATTAAAGTATTTTCCCCCCTAAAATGGCCAAATGCATTGCCCCCAGTGCAGAACTCTCACCTGAGGTCATCCTTGCTGTGCATAACTGCCCGTGTCTTTCCTTGCTTGCAGCTTAAGTGTCTGTAGCGATCTTGACTCTTAACCAGGAATATAAGGATGTCTGAAATGGCCTGAGGATGGAGTTAATCATTTGCATGGGACAGACGTAGAGTTAGGGTTGGAGTGTGGGAGAAAAGGGGGTGTGTGGTGCAGCATCTGATCAGTGACGAGGTGTGACTTGTCACTGCCTAATCCACTACTTTGACCTCTTGTAGCCAATTCTTACAGCATCCATGGTATTAAGGTGTCCATACAAAAAAGATATCTGCAGACAGTCAATATAATGGCCTAATCACTGGTACCCATGGCGACGCCTAATTTCTAGAAATCCTGTACCCAAACAATTCAACTGGTGGGCCCTAGACATCCCAGCCCAATGCTGGTTGTAAAAGTGATGCAAAATCAAAATAATCATTATAGTCATCTGGTATTTGATGGTGTGACCGAACAGGAGTGTGAGAGGAGAAATCCCAGTTATATGGTGATGGATGAGGAAACTAGTCCAGAAGTTATGTCACTGTCACTTCTTTTGAAGGTGTGGCATCCTTCTCCTCAAGACTTCAAGGGTGTATTGTAGCTACATCTCCTGGAGGTTTGAGAAAAGAGGAAAGATCAATCACTGTAGAGGGATGGAGAAGTTGATCTGGCTTTCTAGATAGGAAGGCATTGCTTTGGAACCTTCAGAGAGAGGACTGTGTTGTCACATATATGTAGGAATGTGGTCCATCTTTAGTGCAGTGGTAGTGATAAATGTACTCTAAGAAATAAGGTGGTTGAGCTCCTGCAGATTTTCAACTAGGGTCAGCATAAACTCTGTCACAGGTATGGTAACCCTACACACTTCAATGCAAACTGTAATGTGCATTGTGTGAGGTGTAGACCACCTATCTGCATCTTGTGCAGAGATTATGTGTCACCTGTGTGGTGATTTAGGTGACCCCTTCAGCTGTTGTCCTTGTTCCTTTACTATTGTGCTCTTAAAGAGGACCTTTCATGTCCTCATGCATATGCGGTTTTAGATACTGCCAGAAAGCCAACAGTGCGCTGAATTCAGCGCACTGTTGGCTTTCCCGGTATGTGAACCGGGGCTGGAGATATCTGTGCCATTAGTTTCGGCACTGATATCTCCCCACTGTCAGAAGGGCATTCCTTACAGCCTAGAGTCGTGTGCATTGATAAAAATAGACAGACACAAAGACAGTGGGCAAAGAGGGAAGGGAGGGAAACAAAAGGAGGAAGAGCGGGGCAAAGCAGAGGAAGGAAGAGGACCCGAGGAGAGGAAGGACAAGTAAAAAAAAAAAAAAATTAGGATTTAAGGAATGAACCTAGAAAACTCTGCAGACTCCTGGAACTCCACCCATGACTGCCAGAGAGCATCAAACTTAGAGAAATCTACAGGGTCCTCCACAACCAGAGTCTCCATTCTCCCAATATGTTGGAACTCCCAGAGCCACTCCATCAGAAAGGGGGAAGTCGTCCTGCGCCAGTGGCGGAAGAGCCATGTTTTTAATAATACCAGCCTGCAACTGTCTAAATACCCATCTGTCACTTTATACAACTGCATATTGAACAATACCCGGCTCTTCCCGACACTCCTAGTGGTGTTAGGTAATAATTGCGGACTTAGTGCTAGCCTTTTCACTGGCTAACACTAAGCACCGCCTTGACTCCATCAATCAGTCAGCAGCCATTACTAAGGTGCTAATAAAGGTAATAAACACGCACAAAGACAAAATAAGATTGACAAGATTGTAATAAAAACTCCAACACAACCCCCTCTGACCATTTTATCAAAAAAACAAATGATGATCATCAACAGAGTTAACGTATGCGATGTAAACATCTAACAATTAGTAAATCTGAGCCATTGAGTTCTGTTTAATCTTGTGTACTGCAGCTGTTAGTAAACAGTTAAAATCAATTAGTAGCACTATAAAAAGTTACAGTATAGCCCTAGCCCTAATCCAACACCCCTTATAGACTCCTAGTAGAGGATACTCTGCATTGATTTAATTTTTCAATTATGCACCCACCCCCATCACATCTCTTATCAGGAAATGGAGAACCTCATGCTCTCAGTTAAATAACACTGGGGAGATTGTTGTACACTTCTATATATGAAGACCATAGTTTATCTAATATCCTGCTCCTTTGAGTATAAAATCACCTGCATTATAACCTTATTACATTCTGAATGTATTTGTATTCAGCCATGTGACATCTGTTATATTGTGACATCAGTATATATTTTCTAATCCCAAGAGTTGACAATCTATGGTAGCCTAAATCAGTCATGAATCAGCATTTCATATATCTCTTAAATATGAGAGACATTTTCTTGGCTATTTAACCATCTTGTCTGACCAAGTCATCAGTCATTTGGTTATAACTTCATAACTTTTTTATTTTTCTATTAACAGAGGTACATAAGGGATTATATTTTTTGTGCGACAAATTTTACCTGTTATTTATTATTTCTCTTACTTGTATAGCACCAACATATTCCCCAGCACTTTACAGACATTGGCAGCTGTTGTCCCATATAGGGCTCACAGTCTAAATTCCCTAGTTTGGGAAGAAACCCAAACATGGGGAGAATATATAAACTCCTTGCAGATTCTGCCCTTGGCGAGATTCAAATCTAGGACTCCAGTGCTGCCAGTTAATATTACTAACCACTGAACCAACATACTGATACCATTTACTTCTCAGTTGTACTAGAAAGACGAAACAAAATTCAGAAAGGGGTGGAATTAGAAGAAACTAGATTTTCTGCATTTTCTTATGGGTTTTGTTTTTACAGTGTTCACTGTGCAGCCAAACTGATATGTTACTCCGGTGTCTCCCAGCGCGGTCTGGTCCTGCTGCTCCGCTGTTGCTGTTGTCTTGCCGGAAGTCCCTGCTGCACTATGATGTCCCGGGTCCCTTTCCTTAGGCCACTGATTGGCCTCAGTGGCCTAAGGAAAGGACATGGGACAACACAGGTGGTCTGATTGGCCTCGGCGGTCACATGCAATAGGAACTTCTGCCGGAAGAAAACACGGGAGCAGCAGGATTGGACTGTGCTGGGAGACACTGTAGCACCAGGGACAGATGAGTATTTTTGTTTTGTTTTTTTTTGTTTTTTTCACCTTCCCCAGCCTAAAATAAAAAACAAAATTATCCTGGACAACCCATTTAAGCAGGTGTGAGCGCAATCCACTTTAAGCTTCACCGTATTAAAGTCCAGATTAGTACAATTGGTATATGAGCTGGCTCAGAGAAACACACACAGTCACAAGGTGCAATTGTGTGACCAATATGGATTCTGGTCTTTAATGGCAGATAGTGAGTAAGTTTTAGCGCTATTGGATAAGGCACAAAGAAGAAGTTTCATCCCATGATAGATAACAGTTTTCTGCAAAGGAGGGGGTGAGCTCTGGGCAGTGCCCGAGAAAGGAATGTAAGATGGAGACAGGCACAAGCTGGCATCCTTCACATTTCCCACCTTTTGTAAATTATATAACCCATACCCAGGGTACATTAGGAGCTGCTAGTCAGATCTTCACCTCATTTCCCAAAGATATGTTATACCATTTACATCGGTCTAACACCCTCCGAGAGATGCCTTCACCATCATGTTTGTCAGTGTGCCCAATCACCCTTACAACCTGCAGTTCTGCTACCCCAGGTTTTTGTCTCTTTCTAGAGAGTTTCTTTACAAGCCAGATTATAACTTTTATAATCAAATAGATATATAACCACAGCAATAATATTTGGAATATTCCCATAAACCATCTATTTAATCCCTTATACATTGTACAATACATACATATATATTCAGCAATGTCAATAATATCAAGTCTCTGAACAGTAACAATATAGGGCTAAGTACAAAATGCATTATCTGATTTTCAGTTGATGAGAGGGCTGTGAAAATATGATACTAATGCTGAGCAGTGACATATTTTATATTTGAGGACATGTGTAATGTCCGCATCTGTTCAGACTTCTGCGCTGTCCTCAGGCTGTATGGCTTAGCGTAGGAGGCGCTCCGGCTATGATTTTATGCTTTTAGGATTCTTGTTATACTCTGTCAGAACACAGCTCTATCTTCTTCCCTCTGCTCCTCAAACACTTAACTTCACTCTTGCTTATGTGATTGACATCCTTCCTTTCCACTCACAATGCTCTGGCAGATCAGGGTCCTGTCCAATCAACCCTGGGGCGGATTCCTGACATCCTATAAATGGTTTTCTAAACCACACCTAAGGGCTTGCTATTAGTCTCTGTTGAGCATGCTAGCGTTTTTCTCATGTACCTCTGTTTTTGCTAACCTGTCTATTCTTCCAGTTCTGGTTTTGTTCCTGCTGCCTGACTGGTTCAGACCCTTGGCTTTTTCCCTACCCGTTCTTCTTTGTTTTGTCTTGTCTGTGTTTGCACTTGTGATGTGGGAAGGGACCTTCGCCCAGTTGTCCTCTGCTGCTTAGGGTAGCTGAGGCAAGCAGGTAGGGACTTCGGGGTGGGTCTAGTATTAGGGCTCACTGTCCTTGTCTTCCTTTGTGCTTCTGCGACGTATGCAGCAGACGAAACCTAACTGAATTCCTAACAACATGGATACCAACTTATCTCTACTACATATAGTGCTTTGAATTAGTCCATGTAACGTAATATTAACCAAATATATTGTCTCCTTGATATATATTGTCTCTCTTGCTCTACAGATAGGACCATAGTTGTGTGCTATACCAAAGGCATAGTGGGCTTACTCTCAGCCATTTTACACTGTTTTAGTGACTGTTTTTAGTTCAGCTTCTTGAGCTGAGACATATGAGGGTAATGGTTTTGCTTGTTTTACCTCGTGTCTCGTCTACAAAGAACTCAAAATCAAAGTTAGCAATAAGTTCATTTACATGACCAAACCCTACAATTTCTTGTTGTATACAATGTTGTTCCATACTGTCATCAGAAAATACTTGTGTGTATAAGTTGTCTGACTGTGCTTCCTTCCCCCCGAATCTATTGGTAACAGGGTAAAGGGATTGAGTAATGTACAGCGTGCAAGGGTGACATGAGGAAGCATAAGTAAGGCACACTGTAGTCTGAGTTGTCCAGCCATTGAACAGTGCTTAGGCTGGACCGGGGACAATATACCATGTACATCCTTTGGTGGCTTCTTTTCCTGCTCTGTTTTCTGACTATTTCCAGGCCCATATACATAGGTTTCCTATCTGGACTTTCAATGCTATTTCTTTTTTCTTTTTTTAACTTGTATTTTATTAAAGATTTTCAAAGTATACAAAATGCAGTGCAAACGTGATATAAATCACGATATATCAAATTATAATAATAGAAATGAGGGGGGAGGAAGGAGCAAGGAGCAGCGATGGTGAGCTTGTGATGAGCTGGTATTTGGGGGGGGGGGGGTCAATGCTATTTTTATTAGCCCTTGTAATAGTGACTTCCCAGGTTCCTTGGATACGCAAAAAAGTCAAATAAGTATTCCCTCATGTGTTCGCAAAAATGAACTTATAGTTCAGTATTTCCAAAATTCAAAATCTGCATTAACAATGGGGTCGTCTTCTCCATTTTCTAAACTTTGTATTTCAATGTTGTTATAAACAATCATATTCGTGTATCATATCAAATTACTCTATGTTCTGCAGCCATCAGAAATGCTACCACTCCCCCTTGCTGAATATAGTGGGAGTAAGAGACTACTAGTCAAGGACAGAGCAAGACAAGTATCCAACAGGGTTTTTTTTTTTCTTATCATGCCCGCAGCTGTTCTCTCGCCTGTTTCTCATGCTGTCTGGTGGAACAATATGTCCCAGCAAAACCTGTAATACATAGTTTACAAGTACCAGCAGCTTATTCATACAATGCCCTACAAGTAAATTCAGTACTCTCGAACTTCTACACACTCCAGAATTACAAACAAATCAATGAGGTTAGTAAATACTCAAAATAGTCTCAATCAACATAGTAGGCAGAATAAATGGGAGAGAATTAAATAAGAGATCAAGTAAATCCCCTGATCACCTTGACACAAACATGTTCCTTAGAATTCTCACCATAACAAAAACTGTAAAGAAAAATCCATTACAGAACAGATATGTAAGTGACTTCTAATTTGCCTAGTCAGCACTGAAACAAAGGAATTTTTCTTAATAAACAGGCTTCTTAAAAAGACCAGATGAATTACTTTTCACATGTGACAGGATCTTCCGCCGGAAGAAAACACAGGAGCAGCAGGACCGGACCGCGCTGGGAGACACCGTAGCACTAGGGACAGGTGAGTGTTTTTTGTTTTTTTTTTTTTTTTTTGTTTTTTTTACCTTCCCCAGCCTAAAATAAAACAAAAAAAATTTTTCCTGGACAACCCCTTTTAAGCAGGTGTGAGCACAATCCGCTCGAAGTTTCAGTGTATTGAAGTCCAAATTAGTACAATTAGTAAATTAGTACAATTTGTAAAAACACACAGTCGCAAGGTGCAATTATGTGACCAATATGGATTCTTGTCTTTAATAGCAGATGGTGAGGTTTTTATACATTGTAGGTGTGGTTATATATTGCAGAGACAAAGAGAAGGTGCGATTAGTATAATTAACATAACAAGATTGGGTACAAAGTTGTCACATAAGTTTTAGCACTTAACTATTGGATAAGGCACAAAGAAGTTTCATATCATTATAGCTCAAGGGGCGTAAATACCGGGGTAGCAGTGGTAGCAGCTGCCACAGGGCCCGGGACATTAGGGGGCCCGGAGCCCTGTGGCAGCCGCTACCCGAACCCCACAAACCAGTGGCGGTACTGTGAAGATGGCTGGCCCCCGGACCACTATGATAGCGGTCGGGGAAAGCCTGGTTCCCCGACCGCTATACATACTGTTATTGGAAAGGGGCCCTGGCATATTGCATATTGACTGAGGCCTGTGTTTAGGCCCCAGCGGTCACATATGGCGCGGCCACGTAATGACGTCAGTGCGCCCCTACGTGACCGCAGAGGCCCAATCACAAGCCTCAGCAGCGACATCAGAAGAGGGCCTGAAGACACTGAAGACGGCAAGATGGAGCGAGGATGCCAAGGAAAGGTAAGGTAAGGTGAGTATGAATGTTTGTTATTTTTAATCACCTTCCCTGGGCCTCCGATTATTATACTCTGGGGTCTGAGAAGACCCCAGAGTATAATAGCACCGAAGCGGAGGGGGGATGTTGGGAGCATATAATACTGTGTGGGGGCCACTGTAGAGCATATACTACTGGGTGGGGCCCACTGTGTGGAGCATATACTACTGGGTGGGGGCCACTGTAGAGCATATAATACTGGGTGGGGCCACTGTAAAGCATCTACTAGTGGGTGGGGGCCAATGTAGAGCATATAATACTGGGTGGGGGACACTGTGGGGGGCATATAATACTGGGTGGGGGACACTGGGGGGTATATAATACTGTGTGGGGGCCACTGTAGGGAGCATATAATACTAGGTGGGGCCCACTGTGAGGGGCATATAATACTGGGTGGCGCCCACTGTGGGGGGTATATAATACTGGGTGGGGCCCACTGTGGGAAGCTTATAAAACTGGGTGGGGACCACTGCGGGGAGCATATAATACAGGGTGGGGGCCACTGTGTGGAGCATATTATACTGTGTGGGGCCACTGTGGGTAGCATATTATACTATGTGTGGGGGGAACAATGTAGAGCATATAATGCTCTATGGGGGCCACTGTGGAGCATATAATGCTGTGTGGGGGCCACTGTTGAGCATATAATACTATCTGGGGCCACTGTTAAGCATATTTTACTGTTTGGGGACCCTTAACCTGTTCGGAGGGGGCCCCATGTCAAATGTTCGCCTTGGGGCCCAGCCATTCATAGTTACGCCACTGTTATAGATAATAGTTTTCTGAAAAGGAGTGGATGAGCTCTGAGCAGCGCCTGAGAAAGGAATGTAAAATGGAGACAGGCACAAGATGGCATCCTCCACACAGGCAAGGGCTATGCAGCAGGCTACCACTGAAAAATAAATTTATTTGCATATAGCTGTATAGTGGGCCCTGAAATTAATTTTACTGGTGGGCTCTAGGCATCCCAGTCCGACACTGTCAGTGAACATCACAGTCGTGTGTATAGGGCCATAGAACTAAATAGATCCGTGTATTTATTATCCTTTAAAAAAAGGATAGTACACAGACTAAAATATATGTTGTGTACATTAAGCCTAAGATGTTTTATATCTGGGGGCTCTTGGGAAGGGTAGTGGGAAGTGGGGGAGAGTTTGTGTGAAGAGGTTTGGTGTTTTAGTCAGGGCCTTGTCTGGCACTGATGCCAGGAGTCTGCAATCTACAACTCCCTGTAGCTATCAGGACAGGCTAGGAACTCTAATCTCCTAGGAGCAGAACAGGCACAGGTTGAAGGAGATAGCTGCCCCCCAATATATTGGGCCTTAGCCTTACAAGAAAATTTCAAAACCACTTTAGACATCTCATTTTTTATCAATAATACGTTTATTTAGCTCTAAAGTTTACACATTCAGGGGTTAAAGGAGAAAATGCATCACACAATTTATTATGCAATTTCTTCCTAGCAAAGAAATACCCTACATGTGGATGTAAACTGCTCTTTGGACACACAGCAGTGTGGCAAAAGGAAGAAATGCTGGAATTGTTTTCAGGTGCCTTGTTTCATTTGCAGAGACCCTAAAGCAGGGGTAGGCAACCTTTTTTGTTTGGCGTGCCGATTTTAATAAAAAAATCAAAGATGAGGTACTCGGAGTGCCGGTCAATAATTGGAAGTCTGACGACCCCTAAACTAAAGTCATATACCACAAACCATAACACAGAAGTGCTGCCACCAGATGCTTTAGGACACATGCGTTTACTGCTATTTCCTGGGACGCTCCTGTACTTTCTGATTAGAAGCAATGAAAGTCCATGTACAGCCGCCAATTAGTGGTAAATGTAAGTGTCCAGGAGCACCGTATGGCAGCAGTCTTATGGTGAAAACACACTATGTATCTGGATGCAGCTATATTTGGAACTTTTTAATTCGATGTAAAACTGGTGCATTTTTGCACAAAAAAATGTGCAAAAACACATCCTTAATATAGAAAACACACCGTTCTACAGAATAATGTCCCATAGTGGTCCCTGCACACGGTATTATGTCCCATAGCGGCCCCTGCAACATGGTATATGTCCCATAGCGGCCTCTGCACACGGTATATGTCCCATAGCAGTCCCTGCACATGGTATTATGTCCCATAGCGGCCCCTGCACATGGTATTATGTCCCATAGCGGTCCCTGCACACGGTATTATGTCCCATTGCTGCCTCTGCACACAGTATTTGTCCCATAGCGGCCTCTGCACACGGCATTTGTCCCATAGCTGCCTCTGCACACAGTATTTGTCCCATAGCGGTCCCTGCACACGGTATTATGTCCCATAGCGGCCTCTGCACACAGTATTTGTCCCATAGCTGCCTCTGCACACAGTATTTGTCCCATAGCGGCCCCTGCACACAGTATTTGTCCCATAGCGGCCTCTGCACACGGTATTTGTCCCATAGCAGTCCCTGCACACGGTATTTGTCCCATAGCAGTCCCTGCACACGGTATGTGTCCCATAGCGGCCCCTGCACACAGCAATATGTCCCATAACGGCCCCTACACACGGTATATGTCCCATAGCAGCCCCTGCACACGGTATATGTCCCATAGTGTCCCCTGCACACGGTATTATGCTCTATAGTGGCCCCTGCACACGGTATTATGTCCCATAGCGGCCTCTGCACACGGTATTTGTCCCATAGCTGCCCCTGCACACAGTATTTGTCCCATAGCGGCCCCTGCACACAGCAATATGTCCCATAGCGGCCATCAACACACGGTATATGTCCCATAGCGGCCCCTGCACACGGTATTATGCTCCATAGTGGCCCCTGCACACGGTATATGTCCCATAGTGGTCCCTGCACACGGTATTATGCTCTATAGTGGCCCCTGCACACGGTATTATGCTCTATAGTGGCCCCTGCACACTCACTAGCTATTATTATACTGTGGGGTCTCTTCAGACCACAGAGTATAATAAGTAGAGGGCAAAGAGAGGTGATGAAACATAAAAAACAATGTTACTCACCATTCCACACTCCGCAGCCGCTCTGTATCTTCGGGCGCTTCTGCCTGTAGTCAGCGACCGCTCATTGAGTCTCAGGGGTCTCGTCGCGTCATTATGCTTAATGACGTCAGACGCAGACGCGACCCCTGAGGCCCTGTCAGCTGACTTTAGGCAGAAGTGCCTGAAGAGTACAGAGCGGCTGCGGAGCGTGGAATAGTGAGAAACATTGTTTTTTATGTTTGATCATCTCCCCAGGGGCTCCGCTTATTATACTCGGGGGTCTGAAGAGACCCCACAGTATAATAATAGCAGTTTCGTTTCGGCAGTGTTTGGTCCGATCGAAACTGCTAGGTGAGGAGTCCGCTGCCGTGCCAGGGAAATAAGCCTCGCGTGCCAAGAGTGGCACGCGTGCCATAGGTTGCCGACCCCTGCCCTAAAGTATCAGTACAATGGAAACCCCCCAAAAGTGATCCCATTTTGTAATATACACCCATCGGGGAATTTATCAAGGGATATAGTGAGCATTTTTACCCCACAGGTGTTTTATAAAATGTATTAACATTGGGAAGTAAAAGTAAAAAATTACTTTTTTCCAGTACAGTCGTTTTAGCCCAAAATTTCTCATTTTCGCAAGGGGGTTAAAGAAGAAAAAAGATTCCACAGATCGTTACACAATTTCTCCTGAATATGGCAATACCCCATATGCATTCATAAACTGCTATATGGTGGGGTTACGAATGGATTTTATTTTGCTTACTTATATAGCACCATCATATTCCACAGAGCTTTACTGAGATATTGTCAACTGTCCCAAGTAGGGCTCACAATCTAAATTTCCTGTAAGTAGGTCCTTGGAGTGTGCCTGAAGTAAACCCACACAAACCCAGGGAGAACATACAAACTCCTTGCAGATGTTGTCCTTGGCAGAATTCGAACCTAGGACTTCAGCACTGCAAGGCATCAGTGCTTTTAGTGGTTGCCATGTCAGATTTGTACAGCCCCTAAAGTACCAGTACAATGGGAAACCACAAAAGTGACCCCATTTTGTAGACCACATCCCTAAAGGAATTTATTTCAACACCACTGGTGTTTCATAGAATTTTGGACCAATGTTCATAGAACATTGGACCATGAAAATGAAAAATTACTTTTTTCCTGTAAAATGCTGCTTTAGCCCCAAATTTTTCATTGTCACAAAGGGTTAAAGGAAAAAATGCACCCCAAAATTTGTTAAACAGTTTCTTCAAATACAGAAATACCCCACACATGGATGAAAACTGCTCTTTGGACACACAGCAGGGCACAGAAGGTAAGCAGCATAATTAGTTTTGGAGGGCATAATTGTCAGGTGCCGTGACATATTTGAAAACCCGTATGGTACCAGTGTAGTAGAGAATACCAAGAAGTGACCTAATTTTGGATACTGCACCTCTCAAAAAATTTATGAAGGGTTATAGAGATAATTTTGACACCAGATATTCTTTTCAAAAAGAAATGTGCAGCAGATGGTGCAAAATGTAATTTGAAATGTTTCCAAATATAATGCTATTTCAGTGCCAATATTTTATGCCTAGCCCTACATCTAGCCCTAATCTATTGCCTGGAATTACAACAGCACTCAGCAGTGAAAAAGCACTATTCGCATGTAAGGAATAATTTGGTTCTCTACACTGCAGTGATGGGCAATTACAGAGGCTCTGACGTAAAAAATTAACCCCCACCTATGATCTCATTTTAGAAACTTTTATCCCTCAATTTTTCCAGGAAGTATAGTGATCGTTTTGAGCCCAAGAGTGCTTCTCAAAAGTTAATGTCCAAAGTTAAAATTGAAATTTTTAACCTTTCCCAAAATCATACTATTACAGTGGATGTTGATTATTTAAATATGGCGGATGCTCAGAAGCTGAACGCCCCCATAGCCGCTGAGTCTCTGCTGTATTATACAGTGGAGACCCGGAGGCAGTGCCTGCGATTAGCACCATTCTCCTGGCAGCGCATGGGTGCCGCATTTTGGAGTGGATTGCCGGCCAGGCTTCTCATTCAATGACTTCTATTACAGGCCACTCCAAGAATTTTTTATTTTTTTTTATATTTAAGGCATTAAAATGTAAAAAATAAAAAAATTATAAATTTGTTACTGACCCACAGAATACAGGTGACATTTCATTGTGGTAGTGCCTGCGATCAGCGCCATTCTCCTGGCAGCGCATGGATGCCGCATTTTGGAGTGTATTGCCGGCCCCCAAATCGGTGATCCATTGACATGACAGCCAGGCTTGTCATTCTATGACTTCTATTACAGGCCACTCCAAGAATTTTCTTATTTTTTGGATAAGTTTGGATATTTAAGGCAATAAAATGTAAAAAAAAAAAAAAATAAAAATTATAAATTTGGTATCACCATAATCTTTCCAACTCACAGAATACAGGTTATTTGTCATTTTGGCTGCACAGTGAACACTGTAAAAAAAAAAAAAGTCTGTATGAAAGTTTCTCACAGTTTTTCTCTAAATCCACCCTATCCAGTCCTTGAACTCCATGCTGCTTTTGCAGAGCCCCGGAGGTGTCACTATAGTATTCTCCAAAAAGTGATTACATTTTGTAAATTACACCCAGGGTTGAACCCAGCCTCTTTGCTCCCTGAGGCGAACTATAGAAAGGTGTCCCCCCCAAAAAGATACCCAACCTGGCTATCTTTGGTTGCGTGATGGGGCCCCCCTAATTAAAACTGTAGGACACGCCCCTCCATTTGCAGATCAGAAATCCCCTTATTTGGCTCCCACATAGTATAACACCCCCTTTTATTGGCCCCCATATGGTGTACAACTTCCTTTTTTTGGCCCCTCACACAGTACATGACCCCCTTTTTCTGTCCCCCACACAGTATAGAACCCCCTTTTCTGGCCTTCTTCACAGTATACAACCCCCTTTTTCTGGCCCAGCACACAGTATGTGACCACCTTTTTTTTTGCCTGCTATACGGTAAACGATCACCTTTTTCTGGCCCCACTACACAGTATATGATTCTCTTTTTCTAGCCCACCACACAGTATACAGCCCCCTTTTTCTGGCCCACCATACAGTAAATGATCACCTTTTTCTGGACCCCCACACAGTATACGACCCCCTTCTTCTGGCCCATCACTCAGTATACGACTCCCTTTTTCTGGCCACCCCCCACAGTATATGACCCCTTTTTCTGGCCCATCACACAGTATACGACTCCCTTTTTCTGGCCACCCCCACAGTATATGACCCTCTTTTTTTTGTTCCCCAACAGTAGATGACCCTCTTTTTTTGTTACTCCCACAGTATATGACCCCCTTTTCTTATGCTCCCACAGTATATTGTCCCCTTTTTTGTCCTCCCCCACAGTATATGACCCCTTCTTATAGGCCCCCACATTATGTGACCCCTTTTATTTTTTTTACTTTTCCCCAGTATATGATCCCCCTTTTTTATGACCCCCCACAGTATATGTTAGGCCCCTACCTATTGTATTATTGCAATAGGTAGCAGCTGATAATTTACTCATCTGTCCACGCTCCTGTCCAGGCCAGCCTCCACTGCCACCTCCAGGTTGCGCTGTTGCTGACACTGAAGAATGCCAGCACACTGGACGTAGTATCCTGGCGTTCTTCAGAGTCGTGGCATAAGTGCAGCGCCGTTACCTATTGCAATTATACAATAAGTAGCGGTTGATTAAAAAAAAAATTGCCACCCCCCATTTTATTCCATGAGGCGCCATCTGAAGCCATCGCCTCAGGTCACATCATGGAAGATTTGCCCCTGATTACACCCCTCAAGGGATGTAGTGAGCCTTTTTACCTTTCGAAAGTTGCATTAATTTAGTTTCCAGAAATGAATCTGCATTTGTGAAAAGTTAAAGTTGAAATTTTTCCAGAGATATGCCATGTCATTGCCCAGTATATTATGCCCATCTTGTGCCATCAGACAGACACTTTTGAAGTGTTCATCTCTCACACAAGCTGGCCTAATATATTGTGCACTGAAATGACTTATTTCTAGAAAAATTGCAATTTTCAGATGTGCATTCATTTCTGGATAATAAATTAATGTAACTCCGGGAGAATAAAAATGTTCACTCCACCCATGGATAAATTCCTTAAGGATGCAGTTTCCAAAACCTAATCACATCTCAGGAGATTCCACATTTCAGGGGCTCTGTAAAAATGAAATAGTGTCTATAAACCAATCCTTTGCTTGTTCCCTTCTGTGTCCTGCTGTGTACCCATACAGCCCTTTATACCCACATACCTGTATATGACATAGTTAAAGGGGTTGGCGACTTTCAGACCAATATTGAGAGACAAGTGTTATTGTTTGTATAATAAAAAGTTGCACAATTTTCAAATATACTTTCTGTATAAATTCCTCACATTTTTCTAGATCTCTGCTTACCTCTAGTGGATGAAATTCTGACCATGGTCATGTGATATACACTCCATGGTCATGTGATGAACACACAGGTGCTCTCAATATTGGTCTGAAGTGGCCAACCCCTTTAAGTGGGTTATCCCAGGTACAACAATATATGTGGGCATGAACTGCTGGTTTTGCTATACAGCAGAGCACAGAAGGGAAGGAGCACTAGTTCGCTTTTAGAGAGCAGATTTAGGCTAAAGCCCCACGTAAACACTGCGATTCGCCTGCAGCGGAAGCTCTGCGGAAAAAATTGTGGCGTTTTACAGTCAGAGCAAAGTGGATGGGATTCTGGTGAATCCCATGCCCACTTTGCAGGAAAAACCGCGCTGCGTACACGCGGCAATTTCCAAAACTGTCACGGTTTTGGAAATCGCAGCATGTCAATTATACCTACGTAAACGCCAGCGGTTTCCCCATAGGTATAACTGAAACAGAAACTCCACAGAGGAAAACTCTGCAAATTTTCTGTCGGGAAGAACCACGATGTGATCCCACTGCGGTTTCTCCCGCAGCGCTTTTTTGCTGCGGGATGCCACGTGGGGCCTTAGCCTTAGATGGCTTTTGGATGCTATGTCATGTTTGCAGAGCCCCTGAGGTGCCAGTAGAATGGAATCTCCTGGAAAGTGACCCCATTTTGTAAACTTCACCTCACAATTAAATCTATCAAGGGAGTAGTGAGCATTATTTTTCCAGAAGTGAATGCACAGCGGATGGTGAAAAGTAAAAATGTAAGCTGTGCGAAGTACATTGGGTATAACAAATTCCCCACTATTTTCCAACTAACTCCAAGGATTGAGGGGCATTGTGGTTTCTGTTCCCTCATATATTCTTTTTTTTTTTTTTAATTAAACTGTTTTTATTGAATTTTTATAAAAAAAACACATTAACAGTATAGAAAGAACCAAAGAAGTACATCACAACAAGTGGCCAATGAACTTCACAGTAGGTAAGCGAACATGGATGTGTTTAAAACAAGAAAAATAACACAGAGAAAATATGGGGAGGACAACAGGGGGAAAGAATGTGGGAGAAGAGCGGGTAGAAGTTAGAGACCTTGCAGGACGCAATGGATGTCCCAAAAGACCATATGGCATCGAAACGCCTCCACCGTGTGGTTAAGGGAGGCGAGTATTCCAAACTACGGATGTCCTTTACAAGAGCGATTAGCTCAAGACCAGTAGGAGGAACTTCCTTCTTCCAATGGAGGGCAATGAGTGTTTTAGCAGCGGTGCACAGGTACAGAAATAGCTTGGAAGTCTTTTTACCCAGGTGTCTGGGCAGTAAATTGAGCAGGTAGGTGAGAGGATCCAGTGGGACTCCCTGCAGAAAAAGGGCAACAGTAAGGGTGTTGACCTCTATCCAAAAAGGGCCGATCAGAGGACAATCCCAAAAAATGTGGATTAGCATACCCACTGTCGCCTGGCACTGCCAGCACATTGGAGAAATACTCGGATTAAGAGAGTGAAGTAAGGCCGGGGTGTGGTACCAATGCATGAGCAATTTGTATTAGGTTTCCAGGAAAGTAATACAGGTCGAGGACTTGGCCGCACGAGACCAAATGATCTGCCATTGACCAGGTGAGATCTGTCTATCTAGAGCCTCAGTCCACCTTGTCATTCCCTCATATACTCTAAGCCTACAGTGTACCCTAATGTATACTTGCACAGCTTAGACATTCCCTTCTTGCTGCAACCAGTTTTGCCCTAAAGGATGTGGCGATTTTGGTGTTCTTTTTTGTTATCTGGCAAATTTTTCTGGCAATGTAGCCATATCATGTCTAGTTTTTTTTGGGGGGATGAGGTGTATTTAATGACACCATAATGGCGTGCCTATATCTTATTGACTGAATTTTATTAACTCTTTATTGGGAGGGGGATAAAAAAAAAAATATTCTGGCATACGTAACAATACATTATTCTATGGGTCAGTGTGATTATAGTGATACCTCATTTATATTGTTTTTTTATCGGTTGCTAATTTTACAGAATAAATCCCAATTGCGGAAAACAGTTAGTTGTTTTGTATTGTATTTGTCTATTGATGGAGATGGTTTGCAGGACGAGCTGTGCTTTTTATTAGTACCATTTTGTGATGCATATGACTTTTATTCCATATTTTGTGAGGCGAGATGGTGAAAAGTCATTACTTCCAGCCTTTTTTTCTTTTTTTTATGACGTGTCGGATAAGTAATGTTTTAGTTTTATTTTATAGGTTGGTTCTTTTGCAGCGATACCAAATATGTATTGTGTTTTTATACATTCTGTCCCTCTTTCAGTCCTTTGAAAGTTGGGAGGTACAGTGGGGGAAAAAAAAGTATTTAGTCAGCCACCAATTGTGCAAGTTCTCCCACTTAAAAAGATGAGAGAGGCCTGTAATTGACATCATAGATAGACCTCAAATATGAGAGACAAAATGAGAAAACAAATCCAGAAAATCACATTGTCTGATTTTTAAGGAATTTATTTGCAAATTATGGTGGAAAATAAGTATTTGGTCAATAACAAAAGTTCATCTCAATACTTTGTTATATATCCTTTGTTGGAAATAACAGAGGTCAAACATTTTCTGTAAGTCTTCACAAGGTTGGCACACACTGTTGCTGGTATGTTGGCCCATTCCTCCATGCAGATCTCCTCTAGAGCAGTGATGTTTTGGGGCTGTCGCTGGGCAACACGGACTTTCAACTCCCTCCAAAGGTTTTCTATGGGATTGAGATCTGGAGACTGGCTAGGCCACTCCATGACCTTGAAATGCTTCTTACGAAGCCACTCCTTCGTTGCCCTGGCGATGTGCTTGGGATCATTGTCATGCTGAAAGACCCAGCCACATTTCATCTTCAATGCCCTTGCTGATGGAAGGAGGTTTGCACTCAAAATCTCACAATACATGGCCCCATTCATTCTTTCATGTACACGGATCAGTCGTCCTGGTCCCTTTGCAGAGAAACAGTCCCAAAGTATGATGTTGCCACCCCCATGCTTCACAGTAGGTATGGTGTTCTTTGGATGCAACTCAGCATTCACTCTCCTCCAAACACGACGAGTTGTGTTTCTACCAAACAGTTCTACTTTGGTTTCATCTGACCATATGACATTCTCCCAATACTCTTCTGGAACATCCAAATGCTCTCTAGCAAACTTCAGACGGGCCCGGATATGTACTGGCTTAAGCAGGGGGACACATCTGGCACTGCAGGATCTGAGTCCCTGGCGGCATAGTGTGTTACTGACGGTAGCCTTTGTTGCATTAGTCCCAGCTTTCTGTAGGTCATTCACTAGGTCCCCCCGTATGGTTTTGGGATTTTTGCTCACCGTTCTTGTGATCATTTTGACCCCACGAGGTGAGCTCTTGCGTGGAGGTCCTGATGGAGGGAGATTATCAGTGGTCTTGTATGTCTTCCATTTTCTAATTATTGCTCCCACAGTTGATTTGTTCACACCAAGTTGATTGCCTATTGCAGATTCAGTCTTCCCAGCCTGGTGCAGGTCTACAATTTTGTTTCTGGTGTCCTTGCACAGCTCTTTAGTCTTCACCATAGTGGAGTTTGGAGTGTGACTGTTTGAGGTTGTGGACAGGTGTCTTTTATACTGATAACAATTTCAAACAGGTGCCATTACTACAGGTAATGAGTGGAGGAAAGAGGAGCCTCTTAACCGGTTGACGAACCGTCCTGGTTTCTGAAGTCTAGCTAATTGTAAATTTACGGCTGGCACTTCAGAGACACAGTGAGCGGAATTGGGAGCGGGTGTTAGCTGTAAATGTCAGCTAACACCTTGCTCCATAACCCCCCAGTCGGAACTGAGTTCCGATCGGGGGTTTTAACTCCTTAGATGCCGCGGTCAAACATGTTGTCGCCCCCCCCCCCCCCGCCGACCCCCGCAGTGAGATCGGGGGGTACCGATATCTATTTTCTGCAGCCCCCACTACCTGGTTGATCCTGCCGGGACCTCAGGAAGTTAGCCTATGCATCTGCATAGACTAACTTCCTGTATAGACTCTCAATACATGTGTATGCTGTGTATTGCAGTCTATAATACTGAACCAGTGATCAAAGCAGGTGTCCTTATAGAAGAAGTAAAAAATGTAAAAAAAAAAAAAGTTTAAAAAAAAAGTGTGTAAAAAAAAAAAATTAATGAAGTTATAAAGCCCCCAAAATTCCCTTTTCGTATATAAAAGGAATTCTATAAAAAAAAACAAACTAAAAATTAAAACAATACATATTTGGTATTGCCGTCTCCGTAACAACCAGTACAATAAAACTGAAACAATATTTAACGTACACGGTGAATGTCGGAAAAAAAAAAACACCCAAAAAAACGCTGGAAGTAATGATATTTGGCTATCTCGCTTACAAAAAATTGCTATAAAAAGTGATCAAAAATTCATATGCACCTCAAAACAGTAACAATAAAAAAGGACATGCCCTCCTGCATGAAATAAGCCCTCAACCAACTCTGTCAACCGAAAAATAAAAATGTCACGCATCTCAGAAGATGGTGATGCAAAAACAATTGATTTTTTTTTTTTTAGAAAGAGTGAATATAATTTATTCAATAAGTTATAGGCACCCCAAAAAATAGTGTCATTAAAAAATGCATCTCATACCGCAAAAAAATCAGCCCTCATATGGCTACGTCACCAGGAAAATAAAAAAGATATAGCTTGTACAATGTGAAGACAAAAACCCCCAAAATCACCAAATCATTTAGAACACAACTGACTGCGGCAGGAAGGGAATGTATAAGCTGTGCGAGCGTATATCAGGGGACACTCCAATTTTAGAGCTTACAAGGGAAAATAAACTAAAAGTGACCCCGAGAGTGACCCACCCAATCATAGGAGCTACTGGGGATATAGTAGGGAATTTGGTGTTCTCAATATACTCCGCACAGCTTACATATTCACTCTTCACCATCTGCTGTGCATTCCCGCTTGGGATACTAATGCTTATTACACCCCCTGATAAATTCTTTGAGTGGTGCAGTTTTCAAAATGGGGTCACTCCCTAGGGGATTCCACTTTTCTGGTACCTTAGAGGACCTGCAAACATGACATGGCATCCAAATACCAAACATCTAAATCTGCGCTCCAAAGCCACATATCGCTCCTTCACATCTGCGCCCTGCTGTGTACCCAAACTGCAGTTTATGCCCACATGTATGACACTGGTGTACCCAGGATAATGTACTTAATGTGATAGCTGGGTATAAACTGCCGTTTGGGCATAGCCGGGCACAGAATGGAATGAGCGATATTTGGTTTTTGGAGCACAGATTTAGACAGTTTAGCTTTTGGACGTCATGACACTTTTGCAGAGCTCCTGATATGCCAGTAAAGTGGAATCCCCTGACATGTGTCCCCATTTTGGAAACTGCACCCCAGAAGGAATTTATCCAGGGGTACAGTGAACATTTTTAACCACAAAGTGTTGCTATAATTTATTTTCCAGAAATGAATACGCAGCTGATTGTGAAAGGTGAAAATGGCAATTTTTCCAGGAATATGTAATTTCAATGCATACTACCTTGTGCCCGGCTTGTATTAAATATGAACACTCCAAAAGCTGTTGTGCCCGGGATACCTACTTAACAGTTTTTGGAGTGTTTGAGTCTGCTGACACAAGCTGGGCGCAAAATATCGGGCAATGAAATGGCGAATCTCTGGAAAAATTGCAATTTTCCCTTTTCATTATCAGCTGCGCATTCATTTGTTGAAATTAAATGAATGCAATACTCAAGGGTTAAAAATTCTGCGGATTTCACTTTACTGCCAATTCAGGGGCTCTGCAAATGTGACATGACGTCAAAAAACCAAACTGTGCTCCAAAAATCAAAATAGCGCTCCTTCCCTTTTGTGCCCAAACAGCAGTTTATACCCACATATGGCATTAAGTATGTTATCCTGGGTACACCAGTGTCATACATGTGGGCGTAAACTGCCGTTTGGGCACACAGGAGGGTGCAGATGTGAAGTAGCACTATGTGGCTTTTGGAGCATAGATTTAGATTGTTGGATTTTGGACACCCTGTCATATTTGCAGAGACCCTAAAATTGCCCCTACAAAATGGTCACTTCCTGGGAAATTCCAATTTACTGGCACCTCCAGGGATCTGCAAAAACAACATGGCGTCCAGAAAGTCCCTCTAAATCTATACTCCAAAAGCTAAAAAGCGCAGTGCTCCTTCCTCTCTGAGACCTGCTGTGTACCCAAGCAGCAGTTTACACCCACATATATAATTTTTTTTTGTACCCAGGATAGCTCACTTAATAGTTTTAGGAGTGCATGTTTCTGATTACTCAAAATGGGTACAACGTATTGGGCACCAAAATGGCATTTTTCCTAAAAATTTCAATTTTTACTTTGTACATTAATTTTTGGGAAGCATTTTTAGGCTCAAAATGATAATACCCCTTAAGAAATTCCTTGAGGGGTGTAGTTTCTAAAATGGGGTCACTTTTTTGAGGGGTTTACATTGTATTGATAATCTAGGGGTTCTGCAAATGCAATATGGTACCTGAAAACTATTCCAGCAAAATCTGCCTCCAAAAGCCAAATAGCGCTCTTTCCATTCTGAGCCCCACCATGTACCCCTACAGCAGTTTACGACCACATATGGGGCATTTCTCTGTTCAGGAGAAATTGTGTAACAAACTGTGGTGTGTTTTTTCTTCTTTATCCCCTTGTAAAAATTAAAAATATGGCGCTAAATGGACTGTTTATTGGAAAAAAAGTAATTTTTAAATCCCAAAGCTAATAGATTCTGTGAAACAGCTGTAATTTCCAAAATGGTGTCACTTTTTGGGGCTTTCCATTGTATTGTTATTTAGGGGCTCTGCAAATGCGACATGGCACCAGAAAAATATTCCAGCAAAATCTGCCCTTCAAAAATCAAATAGTGCTCTTTCCATTCCGAGCCCCGCTATGTACCCATACAGCAGATTATGATCACAAATGGGGTATTGCTGTGTTCAGGAGTAATTGTTTAACAACCTGTGGGGGGCTTTTTCTCCTTTAACCCCTTGTGAAAATGAAAACTTTGGGGATAAATTGATGTTTTAGTAATTTTTCATTTACACATCCCAATGTTAATAAAATCTGTTAAATGGCTGTGGGGTCAAAATGCTCACTATACCCCTTGATAAATTCTGTCATGGGTGTAGTTTCCAAAATGGGGTCACTTTTGGGTGGTTTCCAATGTATTGGTACTCTAGGGGCTCTGCAAATGAGACATGACACCTGAAAACTATTCCAGTAAAATCTGCTTTTCATACCCCCAGTGTCGCTCCTTCTCTTCCGTGCGCTGCTGTGTGCCCAAAAATCAGTTTACACCCACATGTAGGGTATTTCTGTGCTCGGGAGAAATTGTACATCAAACTGTGAGATGTATTTTCTCTTTCAACCCTTTGTGAATGTGTTAATTATAGGGATAAATGAATGTATTATTGGATAAAAATGAAATGTCTAAATTTCACCTCCATATTGTTTTAATTCCTGTGAAATGCTTAAAGGATTAACAAACTTTCCAAATGCTGTTTTGAATTATTTGAGAGGTGCAGTTTTGAAAATGGGGTAATTTATGGGGGTTTCTAATATATAGGCCTTTATAATCCTCTTCAGAACTGAAGTGGTCCCTAAAGAATGAGTTTGGGAAATTTTCTTGTAAATCTGAAAAATCGCTGTTACACTTGTAAGCCTTCAAATGTCCAAAATAAATTAAAGGACGATTAAAAGGTGATGCCGATATAAAGCAGAGATATGGTAGATAATATTTATTCATGTATTTTGATGGTATGACTATCTGTCTGAAAAGCAGAGCATTTCACATTTTGAAAATTGCGATTTTTTTTCAAAATTTCCATCAAATTTCCAAATTTTTTATAAATAAATACAAAAATATTGATCAATGTTTACCACTAACATGAAGTACAATGTGTCATGAAAAAAACAATCTCAAAATCACTTGTGTAAGTTATAGTGTCTCAAACTTATTGCCATATAAAGTGACACATGTCAGTTTTGAAAAATGAAGCCTGGTCCATAAGTCACTTTTAGGCCCGGTCCTTAACCGGTTAAAGAAGTTACAGGTCTGTGAGAGCCAGAAATCTTGCTTGTTTGTAGGTGACCAAATACTTATTTTCCAACATAATTTGCAAATAAATTCTTAAAAAATCAGACAATGTGATATTTTAGATATGTTTTCTCATTTTGTCTCTCATAGTTAAGGTCTACCTATGATGTCAATTACAGGCCGGCCTCATCTTTTTAAGTAGGATAACTTACACAATTGGTGGCTGACAATACTTTTTTTCCCCACTGTATGTCAATGCTCTGTGCAGTCTTATGCAGTGCTGATGGACAGGTCAAGTCACATGCCCCTCTATCAAGAGCAGTTGTGGGACTTGTGTGATATGGAAACACGTAAGATCACTGTAATAAGGCGGAAGCACGCCGCAGCATCGGGGCTGAAGCTGTGATAAAGGTATAATAAGTGGATTATTGTACGGTTTTCAGCAGATTTGAAAATGGTAAAGTGGCCCTCTTTGATGCTGGCAGTAGTCATTATTATTTAGCTGTTAGACCCCTTGCAGATGACCGTGGTGTGGTTCAGTGTGCTATCGGGGTTTTTCCCGGATAGCACACTGACCCATTCATTTTCTGTTGACCCACACACCCGACAGTTAATTACATGGTCCCGTGTGCGAGCCAACAGTCTGGGCTGCAAAACTCAGGACAGATCCTATTCCTGTCTGGTTGTGCGCCTGTGCTTCCGTGGCTCCTATTCATTGAATGAATGGGGCCGTGGATGCACGGCTGGGGCACAGGTGGCACACAAATGACATCAATCACGGCCGGCAGCTAGCAAATGTTAGTGTGCAACCAGCCTTAGATGTAACTTATTTCTGTAAAGCGCTGCGGAATATGACGGCGCTATATATATATAAATAAATAGAGGTTAGATGGGATCTGCTGGAAATCTGCCTACCCCAGCAGACCATTGGATGTGTGCGGCTGTGCAGATGGGTGGCACCAGACCTGTCTTTTAGAGGCTTAACTCCAACTAATATTCAATGGTTTCAGAGCTAAAGGTGTTCAGTTTGGAAAGTTATGTTTGTCTTTGGCTACTTTAAGAATATGAAGGAGCCTCCTTTCTTACATACTCATGTATTCCTTTTATTTCATGTACTTTCAATCTTCTTTTACATCTTATTCTCTTTTCAGATGCTCATAGCCTTATGCTCTTCTTATCTATCTGCAACAGCCACATTAGTAAGTACCTAATGTTGAATACACATATTGCAGAATTTAGCTGGTATCATGGTGATCGGAGAATGACCACAATATAACATAATAATCCTGTTTAACACAGAAGGGCTGAACAATTGCCTGGAGGCAGGAAAACTGCACCCAATATTGTCTGATGATGCATATGGAGCTATTCTAGTCACTAATGGTCACATCAGTGCTGCAATAATCATTCCTAAGTAAAATAGTAAAGGCTAAATTCATGAGTTCATATTTTCCTGGTCTTTTGCTCTTGTATTCATTTTTATAATTTTTCATTAATTTCATATTCATTTTTATCATTATTATTTACAGTAATACATCCCCTTATACAAAAGAACAACTATAATACTGCCTCCTACATTATGTACAAGAATATACTCTTACATACAAAAATAATACTGCTCCCTGTGTGCTAGAATAGTATAATTATTTTATTATTACAATACTATCCTATATACAAGAATATATAGAGCACTGCCTCCTATGTACAAGACTATAAATTCTATAGCACTGCCTCCTATAGACTATAACTGATTTATACTATCCCATGTACAAAATATATAGAAGGGATTGGCCACTTTCAGGCCAATTATGAGAGACAAATATTATTGTTTGTTTAATAAAAAGTTGTACAGTTTTCAAATATACATTCTGTATCAATTCCTTACAGTTTTTTTTTTTAGATCTCTGCTTGCTGTCATTCATTCTGTTACTTCTAGTGGATGAAATTCTGACTATGGTCACATGATATACAGTTTATGGTCATGTGATGTGCATAGCTCATTACCAGTCAGATGTCTGATTACTGTGCTGTGACTATAAGGAGCTGTGCACCTGTGTGCCCATCACATGACCATGGACCGTACATCACATGACCATGGTCAGAATTTCATCCACTAGAGGTAAGCAGAATGAATGACAGCAAGCAGAGATCTAGAAAACTGTGAGGAATTGATAAAGAAAGTATAATGGAAAACTTTACAACTTTTTTTTATACAAACAATAACATTTGCCTCTCAATATTGGTCTGAAAGTGGACATCTCCTTTAATACTATGCTTCTCACATTACCATTGCACTTGTTGAAAATAATACTACCCCAAAAGGGTTGGTTAGCTAGAGTGGAGAGTGAATCCCTTACAGAAAAAGAAATGCCCCTAAGCCCCTTTTCAGCTAAACTGCATAAGAATAAAACCCTGATTTTCATGAAAATGGAGCTGTAATGGAGAATAAGAAAGACATTTGTTAACAGTGTAGAAGCATCCCTACAAGCTACTGTCCTTAGTTTGATACAGCTGTTCCTGCTGATAGGAACCCTTTAAGGACATTGTATGCTTGGAGTTGTCTTGATGCAGAATCAGCATGTTGAAATCTGCCGTCTGAGAGAGTCAGGATCCACCTGATCACCACCTCCATGCAAACTAGATAGTTGCCCCTACATAAACCATCTCATTTAGAACAATAACATCTGTGTGCATGTTTAATTGCAGGTAAATGTTCTATGCTCTCTATGATGTTTTAGTAACTCCCATAGAAGTACGGAGGAGTTATGGAGCCATCATAGCACAGAGAACTACCCTGTTTCCCTGCCTCCCACAATTGCTGTTTCTGTTGCTCCTATTTACCCTACCACAGTTACGGAAATCGTGGTGTCTTTGTAACTCCCACCTTGTGGTTGGGAGAAGGAGCTGCATCCAAACAGGGTGAGAATGAAATGAGAATATCTTTTTAATGATTGAAATGGCGAATATGCCAAGTTTAATGGGTGCCTTTTTAAAATGCCATTATAAAATAGACACCCTAATTTAATAGAAACTGTCCTTGTTCCTTTTCGGTCTGAATACAGCAGACACATAACAGTATATATAATGAAATAGTGCACAGTGGGAGGTGAGCAAATAGAAGCCTCAGATTGGCATTTTGGGGAACAGTTTAGAGTTATTCAGCAGCACAGTAAATGCATGTTAAAGTGGAAGGTTCCCTTTAAGAATGCTGCAGATATATAGAAGTCTATGTATATGATAGCTTGATATTGATTACTTGGATATATATACATAGTTTACATGTAGATTGTATCCAGCAGCTGGGACCTCGGAGGTTAAATGAGGAAGACAACACTGCCAGCAGCCAGAGGCCGAACACTTTTACCTACTGCAGATCTCCTGGGACGAACATGACCCAGAAGACGTCCTTGGAACTCCTGGCGCCTGATGCTGCCCGAGCATACCTGGATAATGTCAACATCACGCAGCAGGAGGTAAGAAGAGTTTTTTTCCCCCATCTCAACCTCACTCCTAGTAGATGCCCTTGCTATTTCTAGAGCATTCCTGATTCCTCTATAGATGTGTATCACACTGGAATGATGCATGCATATTACTGTAAAGCTATGCCAAGGTGCAGGTGCCCTTAGGGCGACACGTGCTGACTGTCCCCCTCCCTTTCTCCAGTCACACATGGCTGTCTGCGCTGTTCGGTAGGATTGAGCAGCTTTTTCTGAGCTGATCTTGGCTTCTCTGCCCATTAATGAGCTGGTGCAGACTCAGACCCGCCCAGCAACCAATGGCAGCTCAGGAGAAGAGTTGGGGGGGGGGACTGCAGGCAGACTTGTGTTTACACCAGCCCCCCCAGACTGAAGTGGGGAGACAGGCAGTGAGGCAGCGTCTGGGACAGAGAGAGAGAGAAAGAGAGCAGAGCCAGAGACAAAGGAAGGAAGAGAGGAAAGAAGAGCTGGTTGTGATTAACACAGAAAGAAACTCCTGGGCATTAATTGGCACTGTGACCTTCTCCTGCAGTGCCAGCATCTCCCACTGCACCTTGATCTAATGCAGGCCACCTATTCTCCATCCTTCCTGTAGACTGTCTGGTCCTGCTAACCCTTTCAGTGGTCAGCATCCTGTTCTTGGTGTCCGCTTCGCCTGCTTACCCAACACCTTCTGGATTGTCAGATAGAAGCAGCATGGCATTTCTGTAGCAACTTGTAACTTCAAATCTTAGGATGGTGCAACATAAGACTGTTGGGGAGAACCCAAAGACAACTGATGCTGTTCCTGGGGGGCCCAGCTGGTGTAAGACCCCTAGTGGGCACATCAAACGTCCAATGAATGCCTTCATGGTATGGTCTCAGATAGAGAGGAGGAAGCTGATGTCTCTGTGCCCCAATATGCACAACGCTGACATCTCTCGCAGCCTTGGACAACGCTGGAAGTTACTGGAGGACACAGATAAAATCCCATACGTTCGAGAAGCAGAACGTCTGCGACTCAAACACATGGCTGACTATCCCAACTACAAATACCGGCCACGCCGACGTACCCGAGATCCGGCAAGCAGAACACGTGCCAGACTGCCCCGTACCACATCTAGGTGCCAACCTGCTTCCTCGCCATGTCAGTCGGAAGTAAATCTGGGATCCAGCATGCACTGGGGGGAGGAAAACCCTGGGTGGGGGGGGCACAAAGCCAGCCAATCGGAAGATACGCAGAATCGGGAGTCATCAGCACGCAGCCCAGAGGTGCCCCCCTACTCCCATGCCCGCTCTTTGCCCTCCTCCCCAGAGCCAATTGAAGATGATGACGGTGTTGAGGAAAGTTTACCCGGACTCTGTTCAGGGTCTCTTTGTGTCCCACTGGAGAGAGAGCTTCTTCCAAGCAACGGGTCCCATTTTGAGTTTCCCGATCACTGCACCCCTGAGGTGATGGAAATGATATCTGGGAGTGGCCTCCTCGGAAGTGTGTCTGACCTCGTGTTCTCCTTTTGAACTGAGACCCCATTTCCCACAGAGAGGCGTCGGCAGCAGGTAACACCTCGTGGAACTGAATGCACAGACTCCCGTCCACCCAACGAAAAAAGGTGAACGCATGGAACACTCTCACTTTCTGCAGTCTCTGAATACTTATCGTCCTGACTGTCTCTCCAGACACTTACTCTACAGTTTCTCAGGGTGCTCTCTGCTGTCTCTTTCAGGTTCTGGCTCACAGACAGGCTTCCCTGCTTTCGCTCACGTTGCTGTCTGAATTTTCGGCTATCTATCTAAGCACTCTTATGCTGTCTCATAGTGCACTCTCTCTAGCTGTCCCTCGAAAGAGTTATCTTTCTTTCCAAACTGAGCGCTCTCTCCTGTGCTGTCATCATCTCCAGGCCTATAATATAGATAGGCAGACACACTGTGGACCTACATGTCTACATACAGACATACACTGCACATGTGCCACTATCTGTCTGTCAGTCTCACCCTGAGCTCAAGACAGGCACGACAAACTCAGTGACAGGTAAGGGCATACAGACTGTTGTGTGTACAAGCCTATCTATCTATCTATCCATCTATCCCATTATCATCGATGTGTTTATCTTTCTCATTAACATCTATCTCATTATCTTCTGTCTATCTCATTATTATCATCTATCTATCTATCTGTAAAATTATCATCTATCTTATAATTATCTATCTATCATCTATGTGTCATATTATCATCTATCTTATAATTATCTATCTATCTATCTATCTATCTCTCTATCTAATTATGTCTGTCTGTTTATCTATTTACCCCACTCTAAATTCTCCTCAGGATAGTCTCTCCCTCCTCTTCTCTCTGTACAATGTTAAACCTCAGGACTAGACCTCAGGACTAATTTCCCTGTAAATCAGGGACTCAGAAACCCTCTACAGACCTCAGGACCCCCTTCAGCACACAGACCCTCCCTATTGTCTCACTTTTATCCTCAGAAGCTCTCAGGAAACGTTACTGACCTCAGTTCCCCTCATATAGCAAGGGGGGGGGGGTGACCAACCACTATACAGCTCCTGACAGCCTCGGCACTGTCTATATATATATATGCGTCTGGCTGCCGAGAATCTCACGTGTCTGTACATTTGTGCATTAAGCTGCCTGTGTCTGCTTCACTGCATGTATATATAATGTATGTCTGAGCTGCGCTTCCAACATGCAGCAGTCATCTAGTCTCTGCTGACATGCTGTGCAATAATCGTGCCAGTCACGTTCACACTTATGCTCTATATACACAGTATATTTCTATACCAAGATGCATGTGCCCATATATTGGCAGAGGCAGCACAGGAAAGAGCGCTAGAACCAGAGGGGCCAAAATGCATTCCTTAGGGGTGTTATATTTCTTTATGTTGGGGGACATAGATATTTTTTGGGCCTTGGGTGGGGCAGGATACTGGGATGGGATCATTCTTTAAAGCGTAAGGATTATTTAAGGATAAGGGAGCGGTGAGGAAAAGAATTACCTGTTTCTTATTTCCTAGACCCCTTTCCACCATCTTGTGAATTTTTCAGATTTGACTTGCTCAGGAACTCAAGATTTAATGCAGGGAATTCATAACTGATTGTAAGGACTCGGAGCCTAGACATCTGATTGGACTGACCAGATTTACTAAAGAAGTCTTGCGTTCCAGAGATGCCAGCAGGGCGGAGACACTGAGCAGTTGGAAACCGTCAGAGCTGGGGCACTGAGGGATTGGGGTTACCAACATAGCAGTGTCATCATGTCCCATGGGATCATGCTATTTGCACATTTGGGGATTTTTCATGGAATGGAGCCAATTTGTGACTTTTTATTTGTAAATGTTTGAAAAAAAAAAAAAAAAATCTCCTTCCAGATCCTTGACTGTAGGTTCTGACCAGATGCAATGGGATAAATTTAGGGGCTAGCTGGTTACAAATTAAGGGGAAGGGATGTTGGGAGGAAGGGATGGGATACCGTGTGAAGGTAAAGAATCCATCATATCTGGAAATCAATAAAACGCAATGAAAAATGTGTTTACTGGATGGTGTTAACTAGTAAATATAGTAAATAGTCAGAAATGTTTCATGTGACTCTGATCACCTGATATGTTTTTTAATTAGTTCCAGTTTGTGAATGAAAGCAGGACTGCAGTACTCCAGCACGGCCACTATACAACGGACTGGTTCTATCCACTGCACAACATCCAATGCCGAAGGCTGGCTGATACACCTGATTGCTGCAGGGTCTGGGAGCTGGACCCAACTCATCTGACACTGGTGACCTATCCTGTGGCTAGGCCATCAGTATCAAAAACACTAGAGAGCCCGAATACATGTGCAATATTGAATGATGTTAACGCTTTTAACCGCCAGACACTCCATGCTAGCCATGCTTCCTTTTACAAATGTATTGGGGGGAGAATTATTAAAGTATCTAAAACATAAACTGACCATAGCAACCAATGATAGGATAGCTTCTATTTTGTATTCTGCTCTTGGAAAGCTGTGCTCTGATTGGTTGATATGGGCAAGTTTTTCTTTTAGACAGTTTTCATAAATCTGCCACATTGTGTAAGTAAGAATGGTGCCCACTGTCTGGGGCAGATGCCGTTCTTTTAACTGTTGTAATTGCACTAGAAAAATCCTTGTGGAAATATTTGGATGCTGATGCGGCATGATGGATCCCCAACTCTAATTTTACTAACACTGCAGAGTGTTTGCAAGTTATATGGTGAATGCATTCGTAGCATTAAAGCAAACCTGTCAGGTAATTTTGCTGCCCTATCTCAGGTAATGATATTCTGAGCTATGTAATATATAGGCTTATATGATATGCTGCATAATTTCTGAGTAAATGAAGCCCTGCTTGCTCCACCCACACAAAGTGATTGACATCCTTCTCTGCAAACGCACAAATGATACAGGGAGTCCTATCAGAATTTTCTGTGCTCTCTGAAATTCTGCTCCAAATCATAGAAACCTATATATAACAAAGCTCAGCTTTTCCCCTTCTGTTATGTACTGCCCTCAGTTATGGCAGCAGTGATAAATCATGGATATATTCTGTAAAGTTCACACAATGAGTTGCGTGACAGTCTCACTTTAAAGACTAATACAAAATAGTGGAGTGTATTCATTAATAATACACAGTATGAAATAGTTACTGGCGCCAATCTCGCCTCTTTCCACAAGGCTGTAGGGTCACACATTTGTAAAGTAACAAAAATAGTGAGTGACTTTGTATGCAGGTAACATTATTGTCCCTGTCCGCAGCCAGTCATGTCAGCAGTATTGAAAGCTTCTGGGCTGAGCAAGCTCCTTACAGAACATCTTAATGTAGATGAATTCATCCTGGTACAAGATGTATTAAAGGCAATTACCGCGCTTGCCTGAAACTCCCAAGATGATCTGCAAGAAAGATTTCCTCCACGGTAACAGCTTCTGATCATGTTTTCTAGTAAACAGACATCAGCAGCAGCATGATATAGATTAGAGGTGTACATTCCGAATAGCAGGAGTAGATCTGACTATAAGATATGAAATAAGATCTAATGGCTATGTCTGAAAAGTGAAAACCTAGAACAAAGACACACTGAAACTGTACATAATAGACATTGGAGGAGTTTATCAAGACTGACATTTAGTATGCTGGTCTTGATAATCCCTGCGCTGCTGGAGGATGTGCTTTATTTATGACGTAAATGATCATAAATCTGACATGGCTGGTGGCCCCACCCACGCCACAGCCCCTTTCAGAAAAGTGGCGCAGGCAACGTTTAAATGACACAGGCACAGGACCGTGACACTGGTGGTACAGGACTGTGACAAACTGACACCTGTGGTAACAGGACAATAATACAATGATACTTGGAGGCACAAGACCGTGACAGTAGTGGTACAGGATTGTGACAAACTGACACTTGTGGTAACAGGACAATAATACAATGATACTTGGAGGCACAGGACCGTGACAATGGTGGTACAGGACTATGACAAACTGACACTTGTGGTAACAGGACAATAATACAATGATACTTGGAGGCACAGGACCGTGACAATGGTGGTACAGGACTGTGACAAACTGACACTTGTGGTAACAGGACAATAATACAATGATACTTGGAGGCACAGGATCGTGACACTGGTGGTACAGGACTGTGACAAACTGACACTTGTGGTAACAGGACAATAATACAATGATACTTGGAGGCACAGGACTGTGACATCGGTGGTACAGGACTGTGACAAACTGACACTTGTGGTAACAGGACAATAATACAGTGATACTTGGAGGCACAGGACCGTGACACTGGTGGTACAGGACTGTGACAAACTGACACTTGTGGTAACAGGACAATAATATAATGATACTTGGAGGCACAGGACTGTGACATCGGTGGTACAGGACTGTGACAAACTGACACTTGTGGTAACAGGACAATAATACAATGATACTTGGAGGCACAGGACTGTGACATCGGTGGTACAGGACTGTGACAAACTGACACTTGTGGTAACAGGACAATAATACAATGATACTTGGAGGCACAGGACCGTGACACTGGTGGTACAGGACTGTGACAAACTGACACTTGTGGTCACAGGACAATGGCACAATGACACTGGGGATAAGGTGACACATGGGGTACAGGACAGTGAAAAACTGACAATTAAAGAGGACCTGTCAACAAGTACAAAATTGAATACCTATAATAATAATACAAAATATATATTTATATAGCGCCAACATATTCAACAGCACTCTACAAATCATAGCGTTCAAGTACAGACAAAATCAGACATTACAGAATAATAAATAAGTTCATACAATATGAATGAGGGCTCTACTTGTAAGAGCTTACAATCTATGAGGTAGAGAAGGTGACATAAAAGGTAGTATTGCTTATACAGTGGTTCAGTCATTTTTTATTATAAAGGATACTTTAATTACACAAATAGATAAAACTATATGAGCCGTCACCAGTGTCCGTTTATGAACAGATCCAAGGGGCATGTCATTACAGTCTGTTAAAGGCATAATGTCCTGTGGGGTAATGGGGGTGCGTGAACAGGGGAAGGTTAATTTTAGGGAGGCTAACTGCAGAAGGATTTAGATTAGGAATTGTGATAGGCCTGCCTGATGAGATGTGTCTTTGGGATGCGCTTGAAGCTGTAGAAGTTGTGAGTCAATCTGATAGTCCGGTCTAGAGCATTCCAACATATCTCAATCTAAATACTGCTGTGCTCCTAATCAATTTTGTGTCTGTATTTTTGTTTTAAATCCCTTCACCTGTTCAGAAGATATGGTCCCTGGAAGGTATATGTAAATTAGTGCTTATTCTCCAAGTGGGTGCTAACATTCTGTTTTCATACAGCACACAGAGACACAGTCCTAGAGAACATGAAAAGGTTACTACCCTCTTAGAGAACAAGAGCTAATTTACATAAAACTTAGCAGGGGCCATAACTTTTGAATAAGTTGATGCTTTTAAAGACAAAAAAATGTCAAATTGATGAGGGGCACAGCAATACCCAAAGAAGGGATGTCATTTAGCATGTTATACTTGGTGATAGGTCCTCTTTAAAGGGACAGGACAATGACCCTCCGATACTTGGGTTGATAGGACAGTGCTACAGAAAAGGCGTTACATGACAGTGACACACTGATACTTGAGGTGACATAAAAATGACACACTGAAACTTGGGGTACAGAACAATTACAGACTAAGACTTGGGGTATAGGAGCTTTACACACTGATAGTTGGGGTGATTGGACAATGACACAGTGACAGAGAACAAAAGGTAGAGGACGATGACACACTGACACTTGGGGTTACAGAGCAATGACAAGCTGAGATGTGTGGTCTGACACACTGACACTTTGGGCAACAGGATAATAATGCATAGAGTACATAACAATGATAAAATGACGCTTGAGGTACAGAACAATGTCATATTGAAACTTCGGTGACAGAACAAATGACACACTGACTCCAGAATGTATAGAACAATGATAAGCTGAGGCTTGGAATACACAACACTGAGAAACTGACACACGAGATGTCAGAACAATGACATTTTGGCTGACAGTACACTGAGAAATTGACTTGGGGTGACAAAAGAATGGCACATTGACATGTGGAAACTGACAAACTGACACTTGGGGTAATGTACAATGACACACTGAAAATTGTGTACAATTCAATAACACTTGGGATGTGACTGAGAACTGACACTTGGATACACAAAACAGTTTCAGGTACATGTAGCCCTGTCCTCACTAATATTGCTAATTCATTGCGGACAATTTTTTTTTCTTTACAACAAGTGCCACATCCATAAGTTTAGGTTGATGCTATATTTCCAAAAAGGCTACACAACACATTGCTCAGGATACAACTGCATGTGGTGGATCGATCTCTTATGTACGTACAGTACAGAGTATCTCAGTGACATTTTTCCCTTTCCACAATGAGCGATTTGTACTTTATGACTGTCAACATCAAACATGGGCAGCTGCCAAATCCTTACATCTAATGAACAAAGTGACTCAGTTTTGTCTCAGACGTCTTCTCCAGTGTCATTCTGGATCACTCAATCCAGCATATGTCTACTGTATAACAAAAGATTATATAGCAGCAGACAGAACTGTGCTAGTCAGGGTTAACTTTCTGCTAGGAATGTGGAAATGCTTCCTGCTGGTTCTTTGATCTGCTTTTCCACACTGACCAGCTTTGCCCTAAAGAGCAATTCCACTTTAAAGCCATAATCATGCTGTACAATCCAAAATTCAAGGGGCTGAGGATACCAAAGGGGTTGTCCAGGGAGCAGTAATTTACTTACCTGGTCCTGGGGATTGCAGATGATGGACCCCTGGGTCATGTGGTTCAAGACAGTGTTTGGCCCACCCTAGGTCATTCCACCACCCTCCTCCCCCGATCTCACAGGTAATTAATTATCTGACCAATGTGAGCTGTGGGGGTGCAATGCTGCCTCCAGGAGCCCAGGGGTCTGCGATGTCGCCGGAACCCCCGGGGCCATCTTCTACGATCTCCAGGACCAGGTAAATAAATGCTACTCCCCAGACAATACCGGGGCCCCACGTTGTGAAAATGCAGCGTTTTACACCGCGGCAAAAAACGTTGACTTTTTCATTACCTGCAAAGTGAGCAGGATTCTGGCTAATCCCATCCACACATTGCAAAAAAGCTGTGATTTCAAAAGCGCTTACGTTTTTAAAAACACAGCATGTCAATTATACCTAAGGAAACGCTGGCGTTTTCCGTATAGGTATAATAGGGGCAGAAAGTCCTCAGAGGAAAACTTAGGCTAAGGCCCTACGTAGCAAGCCGCAGCCAAAAAGCTCTGCGGAAAAAGACCATGACGGAAACGCATTGCGTTTTTTTCTGCAACGCTTTTCGCAAAAAGTCCTTTCTGTTGGTATGATTGACATGCTGTGATTTTCAAAAACGCAACAATTTTTGAAAACGCAGCATTTCTGCTGCAGATAATTCTCTGCAATGTGTGGATAAGATTAGCCAGAATCCCATCCACTTTGCTGCATTTTCACAACATGGGGCCCCGGTGTAAAGGGATTTTCCAGGCTTTATAATTCATGATCTATCCTCTTCATGTATATGTGGTTTTACATACTGCTAGAAAGCCGACAGTGCGCTGAATTCAGCGCGCTGCTGGCTTTCCCGGTATGTGCCCCTGGGGCTGGAGATATCTGGGGTCTTAGTTTCACCGTTCACCGTCAGAAGAGCGTTCCTGACAGTCTAGCTGGATGGTAAGGAAAGCCCTCCCTGACAGTATTCCTCCATAGCACTGTACTTGGGGGGCATTCCTCACAGCTCAGCGTCATCGCTGGGCGGTCAGGAACGCCCCTTCTGACAGTACAGGGCTATGGGACGAGTACAGTCAGAGGGGGAGTTCCTGACCGCCCAGCGATGACGCTGAACTGTGAGGAATGACCCCCCAGTACAGTGCTATAGACGAATACTGTCGGGGAGGGCGTTCCTCACAGCGCAGCTAGACTGTCAGGAACGCCCTTCTGACGGTGAACCATGAAACTAAGACCCCAGATATCTCCAGCCCCGGGGCACATAACAGGAAAGTCGGCAGTGCGCTGAATTCAGCGTGTTGTCGGCTTTCTAGCAGTATGTAAAACCGCATATACATGAGGACGTGAAAGGTCCTCTTTAAAGATCAACAGCCCTACCGTGCAACTTATTGAATGCTGCAGTACTTACTAGGCACAGCACCATACATTTGTGCTTCGGTTGTGTTTGGTATTACATTTCAGCCCAGTCAGTTGAACAGAATTGAGCTGTGAACAGGCCATGTGACTGATGAATGTGATGTCACATGACTTGTGAAAGAGAAGCAGCACTTAGGGAGCGTTGGTGTCCCTTCAAACAGCTGGTATCACATCCCGATAGATTTTCATCCTAAGGATAGGCCATCAGTTTAAAAGCCCTGAAACACCCCTTTAAAGGGTCAATCAGCTGTTTAAAACTGATGTCTTAAATGGATAGTATAGGACATCAATTTTAGATTGGCAGAGGTCTGACTGCTGGGACCCCCACAGATCAGCTGTTTTTCCATGATGGCACAAGCTGCATTGCTTACCATACTTTTAATATTGATCGTAGTGCGTACTGCAGCTGTTGTCCCATTGAAGTCTATGACCACTGAGCACTGCAGCTCGCAGAAGCACAGAAAATGGCTGATCTACAGGGTTCCCAGTAGTTCAGCTAGGTGCCAATCACTGTATGCACTATTTGGACAAAAGTATTAGGATATCTATACTTTACACCTACAAGAGCTTTTATAACATCCCATTCTAAATATAGATGAATATTGTAACGTCCTTGCCTGTCCGGGCTTTGGCGCCGTCCTCAGGGCGCACGCAGCGGTGCAGGAGGCGTGCCCGGTTGTAATTCTTTCCTTGGGTTTTTCTTGTATTGTCTGAACACTGTCCTATTCCCTCACCTCCTTAATTGATTTTCCACCACACCCTTCTCCTTCACCTTGCTCTCCCCCTGCTCCACTAAGAGTTAACTTTAGTCCTGCCTTTGTGATTTCCCATTAGCGCCTGCTATTGCATTTTGCTTACTGGCTATACTCCTTGTTCCTTGTTACCTGCTCTTCTGATTTTCTGACCACTGGCTTTCCTTTGACTATTCTCCTGGATTTTGATTCTGTGCTGCATTGCTCGATTGTTACCGACCCCTTGGCTAGCTGACCTCCCTTTGTTGTTTGTGCGTTCTGTGTTGTCACTTATTCAGAGTAGGGACCGGCTCCAAGTTGTTCCTGTCATTAGGACAGTGAGACAAGTAGGTAGGGACAGGGTCTGGGTCAACTTTAGGGCTCACTGTCTCTGTATTCCCTTCCTCTCAGGTTTTTGCAGCAGCACTGGAGAATTGCTCAACTGGCAATTCCCTTACAAATATATTCTAAATATAAACGTCTATAAATAGACATTAATATAGAGTTGGTTTCCCCTTTGCAGCTAAAATAGCTTTCCCTCTTCTTGGAAATATCTAAATTTAAAACAAAAACATTTCCTTTGCTGGAACTAAGGCCAGCTCCTGAATAACAACCTTTACATCACTCCACATCTCACTTGGCATTATGCTTGGTGATACAACATTTGCATGCAGTTGCTTGCCCATGGATACCATGACGCTCCTGGGGCACAGTTTTTAAAATGCCAGAGGAGGTTTGGAACAGTTATTGGGGGAAATTTATAATGCCTTGAATGCCAGTTTTCTGGTATACAAGACATGAAAAAGTTGGGGTTTTGCATAAAAAATTGAGACTCTTTTCTCTTATATGCTGCCCTGGCCACTTTCCTGAGAGGGCATTGCGAGGGATGTGATTTGGGTGGGGCGACCAGCCCTGGCAGGTTTATGATCTTTTACACCAATTTACTGGAATAGATGGTGCCTGAAATTTACGCAAGTTATGAGGTGGGGTAGATTTCAGATCAAGCCCTGCCAGAGGATGTGTCTGATTTATGAGAAGGCTTGCGTCTCGTCATAAATAAGGTGCATTCTCCAGCAGTGTAGTGATTATTAAGACTAGCATACTACACTCCTCTCTTGATAAATCCCCCTATTGAGTCAGCAGAGCGTTGACGACTTTTATGCACTATGGGGCAGATTTATTATTCCTTAAACACCAGCTTTCTTCACCTCCTACACCACTTTGCCAAAAAGGGTATTTGGTGAAGGTGTGCAGGGGTGCAAATTTATCATCATTTATGCTGGAAATCTGTCATAAATGATGGGGGAAATGTACACCAGCTAGAGTGCAATTGCAAAATTTTTTTGCTCCTATTTAAAAAAGCACAAGTTATAAATACAGCATGAAAAGGATCCCTGTTTAGGTCACGCCCTCTTTTCCCATCAAAAAGCTGAAGTGGTGAGGGCAACATAACATATGGAAAAAAGACGCATAAAAGAAGCACAGGGCAGAAAAAGACCTCAAAAAAGCACAAAATACACAAAAAAAAGGTTCAAATAGTAAATGTGCCCCATTATCTCATCTACACCAGTTTTCTGATGCAGATGGGTGATAATTTGGCGCAAGGCCCTTTCTTGTGGCAAACATATACCATATTCCATGTTAAGCACCCCTTTTCACCACATTCTGTGAATGTGGACGGGGTGTGTTAGAGGGCTGAGGTGGAAATGCCTTGGCCCGACATATTTATTATAACTCACACCAGTTTTCAGTGTTAGTTATATAGTAAATCTACGCCAGTTTCTGCACCAGAGCCTCGCGATAAATCAGGCATGTTTTGTGTCTGTCAAGCCGTTATTAAGACTGGCATATCAAATGCCAGTATTAAAAAAATCTGCCTCAAATATTTACAGATTATGGGTGAGATTTATCAAGCAAACTGCACCAAAAATTTGTTTACCTTGGGCCAAACTTATCAAGTGTTTTAGACACTTTTAAGCCTGGGCCCACATGGCGTAAATGCTGTTGTTTACCCGCAGCGGAAAAAAAAGTGGCATTTTACAGTCACTGTGCAGTGGATGGGATTCTAGCTAATAGCAGCATGTCAATTATACCTTCGGAAATGCCAGCGGTTTCCCTATAGCTATAATTGAAGCAGTAAGTCCGCAGAGGAAACCTCTGTGAACCTTCTGTACAAAACGCTGCGGGAAAAACTGCGATGTGTTGCCGCCGCAGTATTTCCTACAGCGCTTTTTTGCTGCTGGACACTGTGTGGGGCCTTAGCCTTAGCCTTAAGATTTGTATGAAAAAAGGGTGTGCCTAAAGTGCGCTAAAATTTTGGCACATTTTTCTGGTGTAAACTAAGACAATAGGAGGTGTAAAGTTAGACTAGTCCCGTGTTGGCGAACCTTTGGAACACGTGCCAGAGGGGGCACTCAGAGCCCTCTCTGTTGGCACGTGCGCCGTCGCCCCATCCAGGCTCCCTGATCGCTCACTACCAGGGAATCCGATACAGGATTCACTGTTAGTGAGTGAGCGCTTCTTTGAGCTGTATGTGCCAGCACATACAGCTGAAAACTGTCTGCAGGACCGTGGCTTACACTGACAGCAGAGTGTGACCTCTGCCCTGACGCAGGCACAATGACGTAATTCATCAGCGCCTGCAGTGATAGAAGAAGGAGGACGCTACTTACCTGCTCTTCGTGTGAGTGCTGGTAAGTTGCATATTATACTGTGTGGGGGCCCAAAGTGGAGCATATAATACTGTGCAGGGGCCCACTGTGGGGCATATAATACTGTGTGGGGTCACTGTGGAGCATATAATACTGTTTAGGGGCCACTGTGAAGCATATAATACTGTTTGGGGGCCGCAGTGGAGCATATAATACTGTGTGGGGGCCCACTATGGAGAGTATAATACTGTGTGGGGGCCCACTGTGGAGCGTACAATACTGTGTGGAGGCCCACTGTGGATCATATAATACTGTATTGGGAGCCACAGTGGAGCGTATAATACTGTGTGGGGGCCACTGTGGAGCATAATTTAATGTTTGGCGGCCACTGTGGAGCACCTTGTACTGTCTGTAGGCTACTGTGTCGCCTCAGCCAGGCTCCTGGATCGCTCGCTAACGGGGAATCCGGGACAGCTGTCCCAGATTCTTCAGCAAGCGAACACTTCTTTCAGATGTATGTGCAAATACACATACATCTGAAAACTGTCAGTGTAGGCCACAGGACCGTGGCAAACTCTGACTGAAGCATGTACCTCTTCCCCAACGCAGGCGCAATGACTTCATTCTTCAGCACCTGTTTTGCAGTGGAAAGAGGCCTCCCTGCTGCTCTTTGTGGCAGTGCAGGAAAGTACAGAAGCATGTTATACTGTGTGGGGGCCACTGTGGAGTATATTATACTGTGTTGGTGGCCACTGTGGAGCACATTATACTGTGTTGGGGGACACTGTGTAGTATATTATACTGTGTGGGGGCCACTGTGGAGCACATTATACTGTGTTGGGGGCCACTGTGAAGTAAATTGTACCATGTGGAGACCCTTCACTATTTATATCGCACAGTATATGTTTTATAGCAGACATGTGATACTATTACAGGCTGTAATAACATTGCATGGTCACTATAAAACAGGTCCTATGCGATGTAAATAGTGAACATTAATTGTTCAAAAGTACCAAATGCAAACTTCTACCTTTCAGTACAAAGTTGTTTTGTATCATTGAAAGCTCTGTAAAGCCCCATTCACACGACTGTATTTTGCGGATTGGTAACTGTCCACAATTGTGAATCCGCACAGTATTAAGGTTAAATTACTGTGCTGGCACTTTGCAATAAATTAGTGGGTTTTGGGTTGCAGTTTGGGAACTTGGTCTCTAAAAGGTTCGCCACCACTGGTCTAAGGCCTTCTGCACATGACCATAGTGGTTTTTACTGTCCGCAAATACTGATCCGCAAAAACATGTCCACATGTCATCCGTAATCACGAATCCACAAAAAGACTTGAATAATCCCCTACACTTGTATGTGCCGCAAATGCGGGCAATAAAAGGACATGCTTTATAATTTGCGGTCTTTGTATATGGCATGGACATACAGCTGCAAAAACTACAGCTGTGTGTATAGGCCCATGGAAATGAATGGGTTCTCAATCTTATCCGCAATTGCGGATAAAAACTATGGTTGTGTGCATGAGGCCTTAAATCACTGTCATGCTCTGCTTCTCCAATTATGCGGCTTGCACTACCATCTAATGGTTGATCATGGTTATTGCAGACCAGATAAAATGGATGCATCTTTGAATCTGTCCCAAAGAATGAGTTTACATGCAGCAGATTTGTTGCACTCCAGTCGACAACTTAAAATCAGTTCTATTTATCTGAATGAAGAGTTTCTGCAGCAAGCATGTGGATTTCTGCAAGTCTCATTCACATTAATGAAACAGTGAAAGAAATTTCTTCAACAAATCTACTGTATGTGAAACGCACAAGGGCCAATGACATCTTATAAACAAACAGGGGAGCATATTCCATCAGGTGACCAGAGGCGATGGCTTCAGGTGGTGCCTCATGGAATAAACTGGGGGACGGCATTTTATTTAATCGGCAGTAACTTATTGTGTTATTGCAATATGCACCTCCTGATAATTTTGACTCACCTGTCCACAATCCTGTCCTGGCCACCCTCCTCTACCGCCTCTAGACAGCGCTATACTTACGCCACGATGCTGTAGAACGCCAGGATGCCACGTCCAGCGTCCTAGCATTCTTCAGTGTCGGCTACAGCGCATCCTGCAACATTGATGATGAACACTTCAAAAGTGTCTGTCTGATAACACAAGATGGGCATAATATACTGGGCAATGACATGGCATATCTCTGGAAAAATTTCAACTTCATCTTTTCACAACTGTGCATTCATTTCTGGAAACGAAATTAATGCAACTTTCGAAAGGTAAAAAGACTCACTACATCACTTGAGGGGTGTAATCAGGGGCACATCTTCCATGATGTGACCTGAGGCGATGGCTTAAGATGGCGCCTCATGGAATAAAATGGGGGGCGGCAATCTTTTTTTTAATTGACCGCTACTTATTGTATAATTGCAATAGGTAACAGCGCTAGACTTACTGTATGTCATGACTCTGAAGAACGCCAGGATGCTGCGTCCGGCATCCGGGCATTCTTCAGCGTCGGCTTCTGCACAGACTGGAGGCGGCTAGGACAGGAGTGTGGACAGGTGAGGCAAAATTATTAGCGCTACTCTGTGTGGGGGTGGAGGGAAAAAAGGGGATCATATACTGTGTGGGGGGGTATAAAAGGATGTCATAAACTGTGTGGGGGTCATAAATAGGGGGGTTATATACTGCAGGTGGGCTTTGAAAAAGGGATCATATACTGTGTGGAGGCCATAAAAAGGGGTCATATATTGTGGGGTAGGCCATAAGAAAGGGGTTATATACTGTGGGGGTCCATAAAAATCAGGGTCATATACTGTGGGGGGCTAAAAAAAGTGGGTCATATACCATGTGATTGGCCAGAAAAAAGGGGCCATATACCGTTTGATGGGGCAGAAAAAGGAGTTCATATACCGTGTGAAGGGCTAGAAAATGGGGTCATCTAGTGTGTGGGGAGCCAGAAAAAGGGGGCCATATACCATGTGGGGGGCCAGAAAAAGGGGGTTTTATACCGTGAGGAGAGCCAGAAAAAGAGGGTCATATACCATGTGATGGTGCAGAAAAAGGGGGTCATATACCGTGTGGTAGGACAAAAAAAGTGGTATGTAGGGGCCAAATAAGGAGATTTTTTGATCTGCCAATGGGGGTGTGTGTCCTAATTAGGGGGGCCCCATCACACAACCAAAGATAGCCGGGTGGGTATCTTTTTTTTTTTTTTTTTTCTTGGTTGGGTTCTATAGTTCACCTCAGGCAGCAGAAAGGGTAAGTTCACCCCTGAAAACAATACAAAATGTTGTTGATCATCGTTAGGTTATGTCAGTGCCTGAAAAAAGAAAAGAAAGAATTGATTTTGCTCCCATTGCATGAATCGTGCTTTGTTGATGCCTTAGGCTAGGTCCCCACAGCGGAATTTTCACTGTGGGATCCGTCACAAAAAGTCCGCCTCACATTCTTTTGAATGAGAATGAATTTTGCAAAATCCACTGTGTGAACCGAGCCTTAGACATTTAAACAGTTAAAGTTGTATGGTCATCTATGCTAGAGTATAACTAGGAAGTATTCCTCATCCCCAGTTTTGGCTCATATCTTAGGCTTGGTTCACATCTGCGTTCGGGTTTCCGTTCGGGGAGTCTGCTTGGGGACCCCCCGAACGGAAACCTATACGGATAAAAAAGCGGTTTACCTGGGAAACCCACGGACCCCATCTATTACCTATATGGCAGCAGAGTTTCCAGCCCCGCCCACAGAAGTAGCATCCAGTGCCCATAGGCAGCCAGATCACTTGATCAGTTTGGGGTCCAGGTGTCAGACCAACAGTGGTGCACTTGGGGACCTGAAAAATGGAAACCCTATCCAGGGTTGGACTGGGCCACCGGGGGACCGGTGAATCCCCCAGTGGGCCCCATGCATTTAGTGGGCCCTATTGGACCCCCACTGCTTTTTTTTTAGTAGACAGTGGAGGTCTGGTAACGATCACGGTCGGGCCAGAGTGCTCCGTGTCTCGCTGGAGATGCCCAGGGCACCGCAACACTGATAGCGATCGGGGAAAGCTTGGTTCCCCGAGCACTATACATATTGTTAATGGAAAGGGGCCTGACATTATGGGGGACTGTTGGAAGTATTTTATACTGATTGGGGCCACTCTGGACAGAATATTATACTGTGTGAGGCCAGTAGAGCATATTATACTGTGTGGGGCCACTGTGGAGCATATTATACTATGCTATGGTGAAGCATATTATTCTGTGTGGGGGCTGCGGTGAAGCATATTACACTGTGTAGGGCCCCTTCATTATTTACATCACACCCCATCTATTTTATAGCAGACATGTGATATTATCACAGAATGTAATTACATTGCATAGTCACAACAAATCTGTGCTATGTAAATAGCGAAGGAGTGAGGGCTCTTGCAAAAGCAGCATGATCCCTTTAAACAGTTGATCAGCAGGGGCCCTGGGTGTTAGACCCCCACTGATCTCTTACATCTCTTAGACTGTTAGGACCCCACAGATCAGATGTTTACCAGAACACGCAGTCACCTGTCACACATCCCCCGGGATCAGCTGTGTGAATAAACCGTGTTACCTGTGTAAGCACCATGACCACTTCTCTGTTTACATAGTGTCATTCATCTCATACCGGCCATGTAATGTAACTACAGCCTCATCCTATACACATCTATGTGACAAGGCTGGAATTACATCACACAGTCACTATAAACAGACAGCATGTGATATAAACAAGCGCCATAGCCCCTTCATATAGCTGAAGCGGGGGGGGGGGAGGGTTCCACTGATCTCTTATTGATAATCTGTCCTAAGGATAGATCATCAATAAAAATGAGCTGGAAAGCCCCTTTAATAAAGCCCAAGTGCCACCTTAAAGGGGTTGTCCAGGATAACCACTTTTTTAATATGAGGCCAGAGTAGGTGCTCCGTTGTCTCCCAGCGCATTCCAGTTCTGCTGCTCTGATGTTTTCTTCCAGCGGAAGTTCCCACAGCAAAGTGACATCCCGTGTCAGCAGCCTCAGCGGTCATGTGCGGCGGGGACTTCTGTTAGAAGCAAACACCGATGCAGCAGAACCAGACTACGGTGGGAGACATCGGAGTACTGTGAGTAGGGTTTTTTTTTTCTTTCACCTTTCCCGGTCTCATATTAAAAAAGTGGCTATCCTGGACAACCCCTTTAATTAATTTCCCCCTTATATTATGCTCCTGATTCCCCCTGTCATAAATACTGCTCCCCTAATCATCCTTTATATAAATGATGCCCCCTTCTATTCATAATGTCCCTTAATGCCCCCTTATATAAATAACCACCTCCATATGTATACACACGTGGACAAAATTGTTGGTACCCCTCGTTTAATGAAAGTAAAACCTACAATGGTCACAGAAATAACTTGAATCTGACAAAAGTAATAATATATAAAAATTCTATGAAAATGAGCAAATGAAAGTCAGACATTGCTTTTCAACCATGATTCAACAGAATTTTTAAAAAAAGAAGACTCATGAAACAGGCCTGGACAGAAATGATGGTTCCCTTAACTTAATATTTTGTTGCACAACCTTTTGAGGCAATCACTGCAATCAAACGATTCCTGTAACTGTCAATGAGACTTCTGCACCTCTCAACAGGTATTTTGGCCCACTCCTCATGAGCAAACTGCTCCAGTTGTCTCGGGTTTGAAGGGTGCCTTTTCCAGACGGCGTGATTCAGCTCCTTCCAAAGATGCTCAATAGGATTTAGGTCAGGGCTCATAGAAGGCCACTTCAGAATAGTCCACTGTTTTCCTCTTAGCCATTCTTGGGTATTTTTAGCTGTGTGTTTTGGGTCATTATCCTGTTGCAAGACCCATGACCTGCAACTGAGACCAAGCTTTCTGACACTGGGCAGCACATTTCTCTTTAGAATCCCTTGATAATCTTCAGATTTCGTTGTACCCTGCACAGATTCAAGACACCCTGTGCCAGATACAGCAAAGCAGCCCCAGAACATAACAGAGCCTCCTCCATGTTTCACACTAGGGACAGTGTTCTTTTCAAGATATGCTTCATTTTTCTGTCTGTGTACATAGAGCTGATGTGCCTTGCCAAAAATGTCTATTTTTGTCTCATCTGTCCATAGGACATTCTCCCAGAAGCTTTGTGGCTTGTCAACATCTAGTTTGGCAAATTCCAGTTTTGTCAGATTCAAGTTATTTCTGTGACCATTGTGGGATTTTCTTTCATTAAACGAGGGGTACCAACAATTTTGTCCACGTGTATATATACAGTGTATATATATATATATATATATATATATATATATATATATATGTTGCTCCCTATTGCCTCCTTATATAAATAACCCCCCTTGTATTAATAATGCCCCTAATAGCCCTTATATAAATAAAACCTCTAAAATTCATAAAGCCTCGTTATATAAAGTGCCACCTCCTAACAACCCCTTAAAATACCCACAACTGTGCTAAAAAAAAATAAAAGTTATACTCTCCTACATGCGATCCCTTGATGGAACCGTCGTCTCCTCTTCTTCACCCGCGCACAGGAGGTCTACGTCTCAGCGCAGGAGGTGAGATGCTATGACGTCATCACGCCTGCCTGCGCCAAGAAGCAGACGTCTTGTGTCTGTCTTCTCGGTGTCTTGTAAACCGCAGGCCTGAAGTGGCTTGCAGTTTACAATACAGAGTCACAGCTTGAGTTTTAACTAGATCGATGTCTTGCAGACGCCGATCTATTTAACGGTAAAGCATATATTAATTATGGCCCCGGGGGTGGGCCCCACAGAGGCAGAGGGCCCGGGGCAGCCTAGTAGTAGGAGGGCAGCCTAGGCTGCGTGCGTCACGTCAGGTCAATTTACCTGCGGAGCGATGTGACCTTACGGGACGCATGCAGACCAGCGCTCTTCCATGCCTCCCCTCCTAGCTGTTGCCGCCTCACTTTCCCTCATTAGAGGTGCGCCCCTGGGTGTGGCCTACAGTTTTAAGTATAGGGACCCTATATGCAGAGTCGGATAAACCATTGGTGCAACTGCACAGCTCATTCTTGATAGTGGTGATTATGGTTACTGCAGAGGTATCTCAAATACTTGAAAGGGATACAACTATAGTACCCACAACTGCAGTTATGAAGAATACAGTGTGTATCCAGTGCAGCGCCCAGCATGTAAACAATGCTGAGAGCTGCATGTTCTGGGAAACAGCTGATCTGCAGGAGTCTTGCATCTTCTGGGCTTCTGATGCTTCCCAGCATCCTCTTCGGGGCTTTGCCCCAGAGATCACCTGTCCCAGAGGTCACTGCTGGGGCCTGTAATTGGTCCTCAGCTGTTAAGTGGGGAAAGCTGACGTAATTAAGAGTATATTATAAGTGTTTTTTTTTTCTTTTGTTTGTTTTGTTTTTTTTAATCATGCGCAGCGGCATGTACAGACATCACATAACGCCGGGCCCCTTTCCATTAATATGTATAGCGGTTGGGGAACCAGGCTTCCCCTGACCGCTATTATAATGCGGCGGGACCCCGACCATCTCCAGCTTCCAGGCCCGGTTGCGGTCGCACCCCGATCACAGGGGTGCCCTTACACCTTAACAACAATTTTCTACTGCCTATTAGACTGCAGGTAAATGTCTAAGCTAATGGACTTCATGACTAGCCATTATGGGTGGATTGTTAGAAAGACTTACAGGTGTTCTGTATACTGAACTATTAAAAAACAAAGGGCCCATAACTGTTCATGCACAGGGGCCCTCAACTATCTATGTCCACCCCTGATCACAAAGGTATGTGCCCATGTCTATTTACAGGTATGTCACCTAACCAAAGCATTATATTGGAGAGTAAAAACTAAAAGAAGTGGCGCTCATCTTACTAGCGCCCACTTGCTACAAAGACATAAGTAAGGGTCAGCCATTTGCCAAATATGTCATAAACATATACTGTATCTCCCTTTATTTCACTATGTACTATGTACGTTATATTTACTGTTTTTTTACTTGCATTTTTGTATATTGCTTATTTGCTTTGTGTAATAAACTAGAATGTAGAATGAGGGTTTATGGAAGATTAAACAAAAGATAAAGCCTAAGGCCTCATGAACACAAATGTTGAAAAAAAACATTGAAAATGATTCTACATCGGTTTTTTTCTCATCCATTTTTCATTGTCGTGTGCATGAGGCCTACTGCTGGATTCACATAGGCAATTTTTAAATGATATCTGTAAACCATAGCCAAAGTATGCCTAAGGCAGTTTGGCCACGGTCGGGAACGACATGAAAAGAAAATGGGGTGTTTTACAGTTGCTGCATAGTGGATGAGATTCTAGCGAATCCTATCCACACACGGCGGAAAAATATGCACAGTGGACACACTGTGATTTCCAAAACCGTTGCACAATGTCTGATAGATTTGTATAGACGGCAGAGGAAGACTTGCAAGGCAAGATAGGGCAAGCTGCATGGACTACACCATGTACTCCCGCAGTTGTGTACACGGTCGGACTGGCCCACTGGGGGATCGGTGAATCCCCCCGGTGGGCCCCGTGCCCGTAGGGGGCTCTGCTTTTTTATAATAAGCAGTGGAGGTGCGGTAACAGCCCCTATTCACTTACCTCTCCCCGCTCCTGTCCAGGGGACCCCCCCCCCTGTGCGCCGCACATTACGTCATCGCGGTGCACTCGGCCCAGACTAAAGCAGGAAGAGGAGAGGGCGCGAGCAGGAGCGGGGTGAGGTAAATGATGCAGCCAGGTTCTCCTCAGTTTTGCGATCCGGTTTTTAGAAAAGGATCGTAAAACCGGGAAGAAGTGGCGCTGCTGGCCTGGTTCTGCTACTAGTAGAACAGAAGGCCACAGGCTTCCTGTTCTACAACTCACAGGCTTGTAGGCCGTACCTGCTACTTACCTGCTCTCTGGCGCCTCCTGCTTCTTCCTTCCTGTTGTGATGTCATGTGCGCCCGGAGCAAGAAGGAGTGGGACCAAGGAGCAAACAGGTAAGTAATCACCCAATCTACTATAGGGGGGACCAGTGAAGGGGCCCCTTTATTATTCCCCCTATACAGTAGCCCCCTTCACTATTCCTCCCCCCATTACAGTGGTCCCTTCACGGATCCCCCCATACAGTGGCCCCTTCACTATCCCTCCCATACAGTGGCCCCTTCACTGGTCCCCTATACAGTATGGAGACCATTGATGGGGTCATTATATTGTGGAGGGGGGGCAGTGATCGAAGGCAATAGCCTGGGGGACATTAAAGGGCTTTTGCAGGATAACATTTTTTTTTTTATATAATTACGCCTGGGCAGGTGAAAAAAAAAAACACCACAAACTTTCTCTCCTGTCCCCAGTGTCTCACAGCATGGTTTGGTCCTGCAGCTCTATTGTTTTCTTCCAGCGGAAGTTCCCTCTGCACATGACTACCTGTAATGTCACGTGACCCCTGAGGCCAATCAGCGGCCTAAGTGAAGGGACCTGGGATGTCACAGCCAGTGAGGACTTTCGCCAAAAGAAGACAGCAGAGCTGCAGGACCGGACCGTGCTGGGAGAACACCGGAGCACCGGGGTCAGGTGGGTATGTTTTTTTTGTTTTTTTTTGGGGGGGGGGGGGGGATAGAGGCGGTTCACGTCCCCCGGACTAATTATGAAAAAGAAAAAAATTATACTGGACAACCTCTTTAAAGTATGGCACATTAGGGGGTTTATTAAAGGGGTTGTCCAGGCATAATTTGTTATGGTTTATCCTCAGGATAGGCCATAGATACCTGATCTGTACGGGGCCGACCCTGGACTGATCAGCTGTACGGAGCCACTGGCGCCCATCTTGTACACAAAACGGGGCCAGAAGCAGAAAGCTCTGTCCACTGTTTATTAGCTGGGCACCTTCACTGCATCTCAGCATTTATTGAAGTCAATGGGAGCTGAGCTGCAGTGAAGGCGCCAGGTGACTATACAGCGGATGGAGCTTTCTGCTTCCGGCCCTGTGTTGTGTACAGAACAGGCACCGGAAGTGGCTCCGTACAGCTGATGGGGCAGTGTGTTAGCCCCCTACCGATCACGTATTTATGTCCTATCCTGAGCATAGGCCATAAAAAAGATTAACCCTGGACAACCCTTTTAACATGCCCCACACAGTTTAATGTCCCCCCCACAGGAAGTCAGCCTCCATCACTGCTCCCACACAAAATAATGGCTCTATCACTGTTCCACATAGAGTATGGGGGACCAGTGAAGAGGCCACTGTATGGGGGGACCAGTGTAGTGGCCATAAACAAAATTGGCCCAGACAACCCCTTAAAAGAGGTTGTCCATAAACAGGAGTAACCACTGTGGCCGCCAGGAAGGTGTAAAAATAAAATTTTTTTTTAAAAAAAGCATACTCATCTGTCCCCAGCACCCCGTTGTCCCTTGCCTGTGTCTGTTTGGTTTCATGGCGGCGCCTCATTTCCAGAAATCCTGTACCTAATTGGTCTTAGCGGTCACATGAGGTGCAGGACTCCCAGCAGGAAGGCGCCGGCATGAGACTGAATGGACACTGGTGGTGGACAACGGAGCGCTGGGGACAGGAGAGTATGCTTTTATATTTTTTTATTTTTTATTTTACACCTCCCACCCGGCACATGGGTTGCTACAATTCCTGGACAACCTCTTTAAAGGATTTATCCATCTTTCTAATATTGATGGCCTGTCCTTAGGATAGGCCATCAATATTACATCTGCGGGGATATAACAGCCAGTACCTCTACAGATCAGCTTTTCCAGGACAGAGTGGCTACAGGTAATGGTAACAATTCTAGGAGCCACGCTGTTCACTTGCCATACAGGGTGTAGCAGTAGGTTTAGGTAGTGCAGTGGTGCACATCGTATGGCGGGTGAACATCATGGCTCCCAACATATTATTATCTTTATCTGCCCTGTCTCGGTACCGCTGATCTGCAGGGGTCCTGTTGGTGGGCCCCTAGAAACAATTCCACTGGTGGGCCCTAGACATCCCAGTCCGACACTGGTTGTGTGATTACATTTCACAGCATGTACACTTGCTCAGCTGTTCTCGGAGCTCCCACAGAAGTGACTAGAGCATCCTGGGATTTGCAATTTCACAACAGCTGGAGTGCCAGAGGTTCTGATTATACTCTGGGGTATAAATTAGCCTAGGCCAATTCATACCCCTCAGGCCATATAATACCCCCATCAGTAGCATTGAGTGATATACACTAGAATTCCTTAATTTTTTAACATTTTATTGTGGATTCAGCTTTGTCTGGTAAGTTAAGTGAGAAAGCAAACTGACTTAAAACTCTAAACATATAGACTTTTATTACTTGAACCATAAAAACTTGACTGTTCATAATATAATAAAAGTTATAACGTTTTGAAACTTCAACTTATAAAGGTGACTTTACATGGGGCGATTATCGACCGAATGTTTATGTGTCATCTGATCAGCGCATGATGTGTCATACACTGATCAGGTGACTCGGAGGACCAGCGGGGATAGGAGACAGCGCGAAATTCAAAAGCTGCAGCCAGAGAAGTGAGAAATGGCGGCTGGTGGAGGCAAGGAGGAGGGCCAGGACATACTGGGCAGTGAGCATGTAAATAGTTATTTTTTTCTCACTTATCGCTCAATGCAAGGGACAAATATCCAGGACAACAAATTCGCCCAATAGTCGTCCCGTGTATTGGGACCTTTAGACTAGCAAGTCCTTGCTACAATATAAACATTTAAAGGTAAACACTGATAACAACATTAATCCCTTAAAGACCCATCCCAAAAGTGCGTTAAGAACCAGGCCTCGCTATTCAATACTGACATGTGTCACTCTATATGGCAAGAACTTTGAGACGCTTTAACTTACATAAGTGATTAGTGGTAAACATTAATCAATATTTTTGTATCTATTTATAAAAAAAATAGGAAATTTGATGGAAATCTGGAAAAAATTGCAGTTTTCAAAATGTGAAATGCTCTGCTTTTCAGGTAAATAGTCATGCCACCCAAATATATTAATAAATATTATATACCATATCTCTGCTTTATATTGGCATAATCTTTTAATCATCTTTTAATTTATTTTGGATGTAAGAAGGCTTATAAGTATAACAGCGATTTTCCAGATATACAAGAAAATTTCCCAAAATAATTTTTTAGGGACCGCTTCAGTTCTGAAGGGCATTATAAAGGACTATATATTAGAAACCCCCATAAATCACCCCATTTTCAAAACTGCACCCCTCAAATAATTCAAAAACGCATTTGGGATGTTTGTTAACCCTTTAAGCATTTCAAAGGAATTAAAACAATATGGAGGTAAAATTTACACATTTCATTTTTTCTCACTAATACATTCATTTAGCCCTAAAAATAACACATTCACAAAGGGTTAAAGGAGAAAATGCATCTCCCAGTTTATGTAATTTCTCCAGAGCACAGAAATACCCCACATGTGGGTGTAAATTGATGTTTGGTCGAACAGCAGTACACGGAATGGAAGGAGCGACACTGGATGTTTGAATAGCAGACCCCCTAGAGTACCAATACAAAGGAAACCCATCAAAAGTGATCCCATTTTAGAAATTATACCTCTCAAAAAATGTATCAAGGGGTATTATCATTTTGAACCTAAAAATGCATGTTGACCCTACAGCTGTTTCACAGATTTTATTAACATTGGGACATGAAAAAACTATTAAGTGGGCTATCCTGGAGACAAAAAAATTATATATGTGGATGTAAACTGCTGCTTGGGCACACAGCAGGGCTCAGAAGGGAAGGAGCACTGCGCTTTTTAGCTTTCGGAGTTCAGATTTAGAGGGACTTTCTGGACGTCATGTTATTTTTGCAGAGCCCTAGAGGTGCCAAACTGGAATTCCCCAAGAAGTGACCCCATTTTGTAGGGGTAAGTTTAGGGTCTCTGCAAATTTGACATGGTGTCCAACAATCTAAATAAGCGCTCCAAAAGCACATAGTGCTCTTTCACATTTGCGCCCTGCTGTTATGCCCACATGTATGATACTGTTTTACCCAGTACTTAACAATGTCATATGTTGGTATAAACTGCTGTTTGGGCACAGCTGGGCACAAAAAGGAAGGCGCACTATTTTGGTTTTTGGAGCACAGTATGGTTTTTGGACGTCCCGGGTATCCCGGGCACAACAGCTTTTGGAGCGTTTGTCTCTGATACAAGCTGGACACAACATATTATGCACTGAAATTACATATTCCTGGAAAAATTGTCATTTTCACCTTTCACAATTAGATGTATATTCATTTATGGATAATAAATTAATGCAACATTTGAGGGTTAAAAATGCTCCCTGTACCCCTGGATAAAATCCTTAATGGGTGTAGTTTCCAAAATGGGGTCACATGTCAGAGGATTCCACTTTACTGGAATTTCAGCTCTGAAAAAGTGTCATGGTGTTCAAAAACCAAATAGCGCTCTTTTCCTTCTGTGCCTGGCTGTGCCCAAACAGCAGTTTATACCCACATATGACATTAAAGGGGTATTCTCATGATGATAACCATATCTATATTTGTAGATAATTAAAAGTTAAACATTTTTGCAAATATAAGTAGTTAAAAATTCTGCAGATTTTTAAAGATTTCCTCTAAAAATCATAGTGGCAACAGTCTGTTGTCTTGATCGGTTATCAATGGATATGACCACAAATGTAGAAACTTTATATGGTCTGGGACTTGTCAAAAATCCAGCTATGATTTTCTTATTGTAGCTGGGTTATCAGGCAGGGACACTACATGTATGAGAAGATATCCCGGCCACGATAAGGAAACCATTGCTGATTTTCTGACCTTAGAAAGATCCTTCATTCATGGCCGTATCCATTGGCAACTGATCAAGACAACAAGACTGTAACCACAAGATATTTAGAGAAAATCTTTAAAACTCTGCATAATGTTTAATTACTTATACTTGCAAAAATGTTTAACTTTTAGTTATCTACAAACTTAAAAATGGTTATGTACGTGGGAATACCCCTTTAAGTACATTATCCTGGGTACACCAGTGTCATACATGTGGGCATAAACTACAGTTTTGGCACAAAGCAGGGCACAGAAGGGAAGGAGCGAATGTGGCTTTTGGAGTGCAGATTTAGATGTTTGGTAACTGGATACCATGTCATGTTTGCAGAGCCTCTAAGATACTAGAAAAGTGGATTCCCCAAAGGAGTGACCCCATTTTGAAAAGTGCACCTCTCAAAGAATTTATCAAGGGGTGTAGTGAGCATTAGTATCCCAGATGGGAATGCACAGAAGATGGTGAAGAGTGAATATGTAAACTGTACGGAGTACATTGCGAACACCAAATTCCCTACTATTTCCCCAGTAGTTCCTATGATTGGGGGGGGGGGGGGTCACTCTAGGGGTCCTTTCTGGTTTCTTTTCCCTCATAAGCTCTAAATCTGGTTTGTACCCTGATATACACTCGCACCACTTATATATTTCCGTCCTGCCGCAGTCAATTGTGTTCTAATGATTTGTCGATTTTTTTTTTTTTTTTTTTTTCTTCACATTGTACAAGCTATATTTTCTTTATTTTTCTGGTGATATGGCCATATGAGGGCTGTTTTTTTGTGGTATGAGATGCATTTTGTAATGACACTATTTTTGGGTGCCTAAAACTTATTGAATACATTTTATTAACATGTTACCTTTATTCTGTGGGTCAGTATGATTACGGCGATACCTAATTTATATTCTTTTTTTAATGTGTTACTAATTTTGCAGAACAAAAACCCATTTGGGGATATAGATCAATTATTTGTGCATCGCCATCTTCTGAGATGCATAACATTTTCATTTTTTAGTTTATACAATTAGTTGAGGGCTTATTTTTTGCGGGACAACCTGTGCTTTTTATTGGTAATGTTTTGGGGTACATATGTGTTTTTAATCATTTTTTGTAGCATATTTTGTAAGGTGAGATGGCAAAAAATCATTACTTCCGGTGAATTTTTCTTTTTCTTTTTTTTCTTTTTTTTTGTACAGGTTGTTACAGACGCGGCAATACCAAATATGTATTTTTTTATTAATTTTTGTTTTTTTTTAAATATAATTCATTATATATAGGAAAAGGGAATATTTGGGGCTTTATTCATTTTTTTTATTTTTTTTTACACTTTTTAAAAAAATTTTCATATGTCCCAGTAGGACGCCTGAACCAGCGATGCACTGATCACTTGTTCAGTACTATAGACTGCAATACACAAGTATACACGTGTATTGCAGTCTATAGAGGAAGTCAGCTGGCTGACTTCCTGCGTTGCAGGCAGGATCAACCAGGTACTGGGGCTTGTAGCAGCCTGGGGTCACTGGCCAGACCCCGGGCTGCATAAAATAGAAAACGACACCCCCCCATCTCGCCGCAGGGGGTGCTGAGGGGGTCAGAAACCTAGTGGAACCCCTTGGATGCCGCGGTCATGTTTACCACGGCATCAAAGGGGTTAAACCCCACGAACAGAGCACAGCTCCGACCAGGGGGTTATGGAGCAGGGAGTTAGCTGTCAGTTACAGCTAACACCCACTCACGATGCCGCCCACTCAGATAGTAAGTGGGCAGCCGGCCACGGGCGTAATAGTACGCCCATATGTGCAAACTACCTTGACCCAGGGATGTAATAGTATGTCCAAGGTCGATAAGGGGTTAAAAAGATCATGCTTATTTTCAAGATAAAGTGCATGTTATGTTGTTGACTGCAGATTGAAGCTTGCAGGATATGTCAACCAATCCATGGAGTCACCAACGTTTGTGTAGATGATGATGTCGCAACTCAACAGATTCTCTGTGGCCATGATCTCTGTATCAGTTGCCCGGACTTCCTCATGAGATATTCCAGAGATGTTGACATATTCATACACATTTTGATTCAAGTAGTCCTGTAGTTTTTTGTCAAGTCAGTTTTCATATGGTGGATGATTTTATCTCTGAGAAGGGAGTGGTTGTCCTCTGTTCCTGTCAGGATGTAGCTGATGGCCCAGAAGTAGCAGTTCCCATCACCTTTGGTTTTATATGTATGCCGTGATTGTCCAAGGACCCTTGTGCATCTATACCGTACAACCCTACCAAACATAAGGCCAAGAGTGGTACTAAGAATAATAGTCCTTTAATAGTCCCACAATGGGGAAATTCAGTAAAACCAGTAAATTCAGTAAAGATACTTCCTTCCTGAACTTGGTAGTGGGTTGAAAGCCTTAATCACCATAGGACTGGGGTGGTGGTGAAGTCTCTTCATCCTGGTAAATCTTAAGGTTGCTGGCATGGTAGGTGTTGCCCAGTATCTTGCCAGTCTTATTGTTCTTAAGTTTTACTCATCCTTTGGTCAAGGATTCCACAACTAAGTAGGGTCCAATCCACCGTGGTTCCATCTTTTAACCCATGCAATGAATATGACTCTGATTCTTGATATAAACGATGGTACCAGCAGTGATTTCTTTGTTGCTGTGGTGTTGGCGATCAAAGGCACGCTTCTCGTGTTCCTGGGTAGAGTGGATGTTGGTACTGATGGTTGAGCGGAGCTTTTTAAGAATGGTTGTCAGTGTATTTAGCACGTCAGGGTTGGCATAATCTATAATGGGAATGGGGTCCACAGTGTCATTTTCTGAGGGATTGAGGTCAATAAGAAGTTTGGCCTTCCATCCATACATAACCTCAAATGGAGTGCATTTGGTTGAGGCATGCACAGATTTGTTATAAATAAACAAAATTCTAGGGATGAACTGATCATAGTTGTTTCCTTGGTCATTGACAAGCTTACTAAAAGATTCTTTGAGTGTTTGATTGTCACGTTTCCGCTGGCCATTTGTTTGTGGGTGGTTGGCAGATTAAATGCGGTGATCTGTTTGAAAATGCTTCATCAGGTTGTCGATGATCGAGTTCACAAGCTCTCTTCCCTGGTCGCTAATCAAAGTGTCCATACAGCCAAGGCGGCAAATAACAGAGCACAAAAAAATTGCTGCTCACTTGGCACTCTTATCTGGAACAGCTGTTGCTTCAGTCCACTTGGAGGAATGATCAGTGGCAGCACCTATATACAGTGCCTTGCGAAAGTATTCGGCCCCCTTGAACTTTTCAACCTTTTGCCACATTTCAGGTTTCAAACATAAAGATATAAAATTTTTAATTTTTTGGTGAAGAATCAACAACAAGTGGGACACAATCGTGAAGTGGACCGAAATTTATTGGATATTTTAAACTTTTGTAAAAATTAAAAAACTGAAAAGTGGGGCGTGCCAAATTATTCGGCCCCCTTAAGTTAATACTTTGTAGCGCCACCTTTTGCCGAGATTACAGCTGCAAGTCGCTTGGGGTATGTCTCTATCAGTTTTGCATATCGAGAGACTGAAATTCTTGCCCATTCTTCCTTGGAAAACAGCTCGAGCTCAGTGAGGTTGGATGGAGAGCGTTTGTGAACAGCAGTTTTCAGCTCTTTCCACAGATTCTCGATTGATGAAGGCATTTTGCGCCGAAACGCGCGTTGGGTGTTGTCAGCAGGCAGCGGCACCTTTGATATACTTATTTTCCAACGATATGGGTATGTTTAGTTCTTATACCATGCAACTTATTTTGCAAAATATATGTATAGCTTGATATATCGGGTATTGATATAGGGGTCTTGCATGTGCACTTGTCTTTTATTAGCTACTAGTATCCCCTGCATTGATATCCTTCTATGTACTTTATGCATGGTTGTATGTTATTACCTTTATATTTATTTACATTACTCAGCCTTTGCCCCTCTTTTTATATGTGCTGACATTGGTATTTGTACTGTTGTTTCTGTTTTGTATTTCTTTTTATATACTGCATTTGTATTTCAATAAAATTTCTTTGGTATTTTTTTATTATTTTGAGTGCTTTCTTACTTTTTCTTTGATTATTGCTATCACAGAGCAGGTGCATTTATATGGAGACTTGATTACACAAAGGTGGATTATATTTATCATCATCAGTCATTTAGGACAACATTGGATCATTCAGAGATCCTCACTGAACTTCTGGAGTGAGTTTGCTGCACTGAAAGTAAAGGGGCCGAATAATATTGCACGCCCCACTTTTCAGTTTTTTATTTTTTACAAAAGTTTAAAATAACCAATAAATTTTGTTCCACTTCACAATTGTGTCCCACTTGTTGTTCTTCACCAAAAAAATTAAAATTTTATATCCTTATGTTTGAAGCCTGAAATGTGGCAAAAGGTTGAAAAGTTCAAGGGGGCCGAATACTTTCACAAGGCACTGTATTTGTTGCCATTTGATTTTTCCTGAAGAGGACTGATCAATCCTGACTAAGCTCCATACTTTTCCAGGCACTGGTATACTGTTGAGTGGTAGGGCTTCCTTGATGATTTTGGGATTTATGTCAAAACATTTTTGACAGGCTTTGACATGTTGACATGTTTATTCCCTTCCAGTAATAATGGCCAGGTATTTTGGCTAACATATTATCTCTGCCAAAATGGCCACCAAAAATTGGGTTGTCATGACAGGTCTTCAGGATATTTGGCAGTCAGCTTTTAGTGAGAACCTCCTGTTCATCTACTTAATATTGTTTAGCTGTTTGTTTGAACTGGGACTTGGCATTTACACGTTTTTCTGGAGGTAGATCTTAGATCCACTGGGGGGTCCTTTTGTTGTGTTACAATGTAGAATCTCAAAATCTGGTCATACAGTTGGTCTTCCATGGTTGTCAAAATTGATAAAAATTTAGTTTCATGTTGTAAAAATGGGAAAAAGTTTGGTGTCATGTTGTAAAAATTGGAAAAAGTTTGGTGCCATATAGAGCAGAGAGAAATATACATAAAAAACTACAATACATAACTGTAAGGGAATTGCCAGTTGAGCTGCAGAACCCTGGGGGGATGGGCACAACAAGACAGTGAGCCCTAAAGTTGAACCCCCCCACTGGCCCTGCCTCTTGCCTGACTGTCCTAGGTGACAGCCGACAACTTGGATCCGGTCCCTACTCTGAATAAGTGACAACACAGAATGCAGACAGGACAAAACAGCACAGAAGCAGAGTCAGCAAACCAAGGGGTTGGTAACAGTTGAGTAACGCAGTACCAAAATGAAATCCAAGAGAGTAGTCACAGGGGGAGCCAAAGGTCAAAAGTCACAAATACAACAAGAGCAGAAAAAGGAGCTAGCAGGGACAAAGTCACAGGACAGAATCAATAGCCAGCGACCATGTGAGAGCTGAGGACCTGTTTATAGCAAGTCAGGACCTGCCCCAGACTTGATTGGTAGACGGGCCGTCAATCACACAGGCAAGGCTAAGATTAACTATTGAGGAGCCGAAAGAAACAAGGTGCGGGAGTGGCTGAAATTCAATTACATAGTCTAGGACAGTGTTCAGACTGAGCAACAAGAATCTTATGCAAGGAATCAAACTGAACACGCCTCCTGCGCTGCAGCATGCGAGCAGAGGGTGGCGTAGAGACCCGAACAGGCAAAGACGTTACAGTAACATTAACTATGCACTGATGGGACAGCATCATCTAATGTCAGTTCAATGTAAGCACTGTACTGTATTTTCCAACAAGAGGAAACAGCTGTGTGTCTGATATGATAAAATAAAAGATTTGCACCCTTTTCAACAAATTAGAAACAGGGTGAGAAAACCAGTGAAGTGATAACATTATGGCCTGGAGGGATATAGTCTGGCCTTGGCTATTTTAGACCCGGGGTATAGTTTGGCCTAGGCTATTTTACACCTCGGGGTATAGTTTGGCCAAGGACATTTAATCCCCGGGGTATTCTCAAACTATACCCGGGCTTAATCTGGGAAGGGGTTAATTTGGCCTGCTACACCATGACAAAACTCACTCTGACATAATCCATCCTAGTATCTGTGTCTTTCTTGGGACCCCTCTTTCAAACTGTGCACCAGAAGCTCCTGCCCATGACATACTCCTCTGCAGCCCTGACTCCTTAAAGCAGGAAGTGTCCTGTAAATGAGGCAGAGCTTAGTCATTTGAAGGTGAATTAATTGTTTCAACAACCTTTTTAGCTTTAAAGGGATATCCCAGGACTTTAATATTGACATATACTGTATGTGCAGAAACCATGTGCAGTAACCATGGTGAAAAACAACTAGCACAGCTGTGTGGTGACTGGTAAAGTACTGTAAGCACAGCCCCATTCACTTTCACATAGCAGACATACATGTGATTGCCTGATGGTTTTATATAAGCCACATTTATTATGACATCTGTGCCTTTTAATACATTTGGTGCAAATCACTTCAACTATCTCCTTTGCTTAGACTGGCTCAAGATATACCAGACTTAGTAACTGTCTGGTAAAGTGGGGCTGAGTGGGTTCTCCTTCTAAGTTTTGTCAGGCCCTGCAGGTATGAAGCCTCTTTAGTCTGATTCCTATTTTTTTACAAGACCCCCTGCTGTGTTCAGCTGCTCTTGTGGACTCTTCAGTCTTCTTCCAGGTAGGGTGCTTTGAATACATGTGAGGACACTTACATTGTTGTTGCCCCCCATCAGAGAGGCTGAAACCTGATAACACTTGTAATGTAACCTGGGACAGGAGTGGAAAAGATGGTGGAAAATAAGTATTTCGTCAATAACAAAAGTTCATCTCAATACTTTGTTATATATCCTTAGTTGGCAATGACAGAGGTCAGACGTTTTCTGTAAGTCTTCACAAGGTTGGCACACACTGTTGCTGGTATGTTGGCCTATTCCTCCATGCAGATCTCCTCTAGAGCAGTGATGTTTTGGGACTGTCGCTGGGCAACACGGACTTTCAACTCCCTCCAAAGGTTTTCTATGGGGTTGAGATCTGGAGACTGGCTAGGCCACTCCAGGACTTTAAAATGTTTCTTATGAAGCCACTCCTTCGTTGCCCTGGCGGTGTGCTTGGGATCATTGTCATGCTGAAAGACCCAGCCACGTTTCATCTTCAATGCCCTTGCTAATGGAAGGAGGTTTGCACTCAAAATCTCACGATACATGGCCCTATTCATTCTTTCATGTACACAGATCAGTCGTCCTGGTCCCTTTGCAGAGAAACAGCCCCAAAGCATGATGTTGCCACCCCCATGCTTCACAGTAGTTATGGTGTTCTTTGGATGCAACTCAGCATTCACTCTCCTCCAAACACGACGAGTTGTGTTTCTACCAAACAGTTCTACTCTGGTTTCATCTGACCATATGACATTCTCCCAATACTCTTCTGGAACATCCAAATGCTCTCTAGCAAACTTCAGAAGGGCCTGGATATGTACTGGCTTAAGCAGGGGGGACACGTCTGGCACTGCAGGATCTGAGTCCCTGGTGGCATAGTGTGTTACTGACGGTAGCCTTTGTTACGTTAGTCCCAGCTTTCTGCAGGTCATTCACTAGGTAACCCCATGTGTTTCTGGGATTTTTGCTCACCGTTCTTGTGATCATTTTGACCCCACTGGGTGAGATCTTGCGTGGAGCCCCTGATCGAGGGAGATTATCAGTGGTCTTGTATGTCTTCCATTTTTTTATTATTTCTCCCACAGTTGATTTCTTCACACCAAGCTGCTTGCATATTGCAGATTCAGTCTTCCCAGCCTGGTGCAGGTCTACAATTTTGTTTCTGGTGTCCTTCCACAGCTCTTTGGTCTTCACCATAGTGGAGTTTGGAGTGTGACTGTTTGAGGTTGTGGACAGGTGTCTTTTATACTGATAACAATGTCAAACAGGAGCCATTACTACAGGTAATGAGTGGAAGACAGAGGAGCCTCTTAAAGAAGAAGTTACAGGTCTGTGAGAGCCAGAAATCTTGCTTGTTTGATGGTTACCAAATACTTATTTTCCACCATAATTTGCAAATAAATTCTTAAAAAATCAGACAATGTGATTTTCTAGATATGTTTTCTCATTTTGTCTCTCATAGTTGAGCTCTACCTATGATGACAATTACAGGCCTCTCTCATCTTTTTAAGTGGGAGAACTTGCACAATTGGTGGCTGACTAAATACTTTTTTTCCCCACTGTATATATCTACTGCACAGCAGGGCCGCTTTAACCATAGGACGAGAAGTGAATCTGCACTGTGTCCAATGGCAGCAGTGCCCCCTGTTATCTGTCCCCTGCTAATTCAGGTCACTCTTAGTTAAACACTGCAGCATGCACAAGGTCCTGGAGCAGTCTATTGTCAGGACCTTCTGTGTCATGCTCTGCACTGCCAATCAGCTTCAAACCCACTGCATCTCCAATTTAGAGAAACAGTCGTACTATGCAATAATTAATTCTTGCATATTAGGTTAAACTGACCTTTTAACACCTTGTATTTTACACATACTACTGACAGGGCTGCTCCCGCCATGAGGGAACCTGAGGCGACAGGATCGGGGATCGGTGAGTATAATATCAGCCAATTCCTATTGGAATAATTGAATAGGTAGTGGCTGAACTTGAACAGTGCATGGGGAAGTGAGTTAAAACAACAAACAGTTATACTATCGGAAGTCTTTCCTCCCCACTGCGGTTAGGCTGTACAACCAACTCCGACCTAAGCGGAGATCATTACACACAGAGAACTGAAATATCTCTCTGCCTGTTAAATCCCCCCCCCCCCGCCTCTGCTACGTCCTATCTGTCTGTCTGCTATTAATGTAATGCCTCTCACCTTGGAACATTCCTGTACATGTTGTATTTGTATTTGTATCTGCTTATCTTATCTTATCTTTGCTGCTGTAACACACTGAATTTCCCCATTGTGGGACTATTAAAGGACTATTATTATTATTATTATTATTATTATTACTCACCTCTCCTGGGCGTCCAGCAGTCTCCTGGCATCCTCTTCAGGCTTCTTCCAGCCTCCAACTGACATCACATACGCTGGGGTCACTGCTGAGGCGTGTGATTGGGCCTCAGTGCAGGGTGAATCCCCTGGTGGGCCCCGTGCCTACCAGATCCCCACTGCTTTTTTTTTAATAGGCAGTGCAGTGGAGGTCTGGTAATGATCGCGGTCTTACCAGAGTGCTACAGTGCTCGCTGGGGATGGACGGGGCCCCGCAGCACCGTGATAGCGATCGGGGAAAGCCTGGTTCCCCGACCGCTATACATATTGTTAATGGAAAGGGGCCTGGCATATGTCGGCCTCTTTCCAATAGTGCTATTATTATACACTGGGGTCGCCTTAGACCCTAGAGTATAATAATCGGAGGCAGTAGCGTAACTAGGAATGGCTGGGCCCCAAGGAGACATTGGGCCCTCCCCACACCGCCACCCCAACCCCCCCGGCACAAACCGCATTCCTGTGCACACTATTATGCCCCATAGTGGCCCCTACACACACTTTTATACCCCATAGTGGCCCCTGCGCACAGTATTATGCCCCATAGTGGCCCCTGCGCACAGTATTATGCCCCATAGTGGCCCCTGCGCACAGTATTATGCCCCATAGTGGCCCATGCGCACAGTATTATGCCCCATAGTGGCCCCTGCGCACAGTATTATGCCCCATAGTGGCCCCTGCCCACAGTATTATGCCCCATAGTGGCCCCTGCACACAGTATTATGCCCCATAGTGGCCCCTGCACGCAGTATTATGCCCCATAGTGGCCCCTGCAAACAGTATTATGCCCCATAGTGGCCCCTGCACACAGCATTATGCCCAATAGTGGCCCTTGCACACAGCATTATGCCCAATAGTGGCCATTGCACACAGCATTATGCCCAATAGTGGCCCCTGCACACAGTATTATGCCCCATAGTGACCCCTGCACGCAGTATTATGCCCCATAGTGGCCCCTGCACACAGTATTATGCCCCATAGTGGCCCCTGCACACAGCATTATGCCCAATAGTGGCCCTTGCACACAGCATTATGCCCAATAGTGGCCATTGCACACAGCATTATGCCCAATAGTGGCCCTTGCACACAGCATTATGCCCAATAGTGGTCCCTGCACACAGCATTATGCCCCATAGTGGCCGTTGCACACAGCATTATGCCCAATATTGGCCCTTGCACACAGCATTATGCCCCATAGTGGCCCCTGCACACAGCATTATGCCCAATAGTGGCCCTTGCACACAGCATTATGCCCAATAGTGGCCATTGCACACAGCATTATGCCCAATAGTGGCCCCTGCACACAGTATTATGCCCCATAGTGGCCCCTGCACGCAGTATTATGCCCCATAGTGGCCCCTGCACACAGTATTATGCCCCATAGTGGCCCCTGCACACAGCATTATGCCCAATAGTGGCCCTTGCACACAGCATTATGCCCAATAGTGGCCATTGCACACAGCATTATGCCCAATAGTGGCCCTTGCACACAGCATTATGCCCAATAGTGGTCCCTGCACACAGCATTATGCCCCATAGTGGCCGTTGCACACAGCATTATGCCCAATAGTGGCCCTTGCACACAGCATTATGCCCAATAGTGGCCCCTGCACACAGCATTATGCCCAATAGTGGCCCCTGCACACAGCATTATGCCCAATAGTGGCCCCTGCACACAGCATTATGCCCAATAGTCGCCCCTACACACAGCATTATGCCCCATAGTGGCCCCTGCACACAGCATTATGCCCCATAGTGGCTCCTGCACACAGCATTATGCCCCATACTGGCCCCTGCACACAGCATTATCCCCATAGTAGCCCCTGCACACAGTATTATGCCCCATTGTGGACCACCCATGAAAGAGATCCAGGGAGAATACAAACAAAAAAACAACGTCACTTACCTCTCCCTGGCTCCGGTGCACTCCCCGCTACTTCAGCCATCTTGAATGTTGGACCAGATCTAGTGACGTCACCAAACAGGCCCGAAGCCTGCGGAGCGCCAGAGAGGTAAGTGACAATGTTTTTTATGTTCCCTCACCTCCCCAGGCCCTCCGAAAAGACCCCCGAGTATAATCATGGCAGTGTTTGTGGGGTTTGCGGCCTCACTTACCAATCCCCGCTCCTGCTCACAGCCGCCTCCGCAGAATGGGAAGCACAGGCGGCCATGGGCAGGAGTGGGGATTGGTAAGTAAACAGGACCTGTTACCTGCTGGGGTTACTCATAACATAACAAATCCTTACACTCACACCTCCTGGGACTCCGACGGCTGCCAGCATCTTCTTTGGGGCTCTTCCAGCCTGTGAATGAGGTCACACGCCCCAGCAGTGACGTCTGGGGGAACGTGACTTCAGTCGCATGCAGAAGAAGACCAAAGAGGATGCAAAAGGCAGACGGATGAAGAGAGGATGTCAAGGAGAGGTGAGTATAAGTGTTTGTTATTTTCCTTAACTTCCACTGGGCCTCCAATTATTATACTCTGGGGTCTGAGGCGACCCTATTGTATAATAATAGCACTAAAACTAATGTGAGTGCTGAACCTCACAAATATTCATCAAATTTCGTGGGGTTCGCCTGAAGTGGCTTAAGGGGTACTATTGGAAGCATTTTATACTGTTAGGGGCCACTGTGGGAAGAATATTATACTGTGTGGGGCTAGTGTGACTGCAGCCTTATAGTGCTCTGTTACAGTGCCTTGCGAAAGTATTCGGCCCCCTTGAACTTTTCAGCCTTTTGCCACATTTCAGGCTTCAAACATAAGGATATAAAATTTTAATTTTTTGGTGAAGAATCAACAAGTGGGACACAATCGTGAAGGGGAACGAAATTTATTGGATATTTTAAACTTTTGTAAAAAATAAAAAACTGAAAAGTGGGGCGTGCCAAATTATTCGGCCCCCTTAAGTTAATACTTTGTAGCGCCACCTTTTGCTGCGATTACAGCTGCAAGTCGCTTGGGGTATGTCTCTATCAGTTTTGCACCTCGAGAGACTGAAATTCTTGTCCATTCTTCCTTGGAAAACAGCTCGAGCTCAGTGAGGTTGGATGGAGAGCATTTGTGAACAGCAGTTTTCAGCTCTTTCCACAGATTCTCGATTGGATTCAGGTCTGGACTTTAACTTGGCCATTCTAACACCTGGATATGTTTATTTGTGAACCATTCCATTGTAGATTTTGCTTAATGTTTGGGATCATTGTCTTGGAAGATAACTCTCCGTCCCAGTCTCAGGTCTTTTGCAGACTCCAACAGGTTTTCTTCCAGAATGGTCCTGTATTTGACTCCATCCATCTTCCCATCAATTTTAACCATCTTCCCTGTCCCTGCTGAAGAAAAGCAGGCCCAAACCATGATGCTGCCACCACCATGTTTGACAGTGGGGATGGTGTGTTCAGGGTGATGAGCTGTGTTGCTTTTATGCCAAACATATCGTTTTGCATTGTGGCCAAAAAAAATCGATTTTGGTTTCATCTGACCAGAGCACCTTCTTCCACATGTTTGGTGTGTCTCCCAGGTGGCTTGTGGCAAGCTTTAAACAAGACTTTTTATGGATATCTTTGAGAAATGGCTTTCTTCTTGCCACTCTTCCATAAATGGCTTTAAACTTCTCCACAACAGTATCACGGACCTGCCTGGTGTGTTCCTTGGTCTTTATGATGCTCTCTGCGCTTTAAACAGAACCCTGAGACTATCACAGAGCAGGTGCATTTATATGGAGACTTGATTAAACACAGGTGGATTATATTTATCATCATCAGTCATTTAGGACAACATTGGATCATTCAGAGATCCTCACTGAACTTCTGAAGTGAGTTTGCTGCACTGAAAGTAAAGGGGCCTAATAATATTGCACGCCCCACTTTTCAGTTTTTTATTTTTTACAAAAGTTTAAAATAACCAATAAATTTTGTTCCACTTCACAATTGTGTCCCACTTGTTGTTGATCCTTAAATTTTATATCCTTATGTTTGAAGCCTGAAATGTGGCAAAAGGTTGAAAAGTTCAAGGGGGCCAAATACTTTCGCAAGGCACTGTATATTTGACCAAAATGTTATACAACTACTATGTTTGGATTGCTATTTCTCTACTAATAAATCTCCCGTACCTGTAACATTCATATCTGAGTGCTCTATTGTGAATAGGTTATCAGCATAAAAACTGCTGTTGAGAGCGGAAAATCACTTTAATTTGTGCCAAAAAGAACTGAAATCTGCGCTTCACTAGACTTTTTTTTTTTCAAAAGACAATGGGGGAGTTTATTATTCCATTTATGCCAGTTTTCTGGCATATATGGGTGATAACGTGGCGTTTCTTTAGTGCAAGGCCCTTTCTTGCACCACATCCCCCATTCTGTGCCACATTAATCTCTTTCTGCAAAAATGGACAGGGCAAGAACACCATGGCCAGACATATTTAATATATCTCACACCAGAAAACTGTTATGCCCGATATGTATGCTAGTTCCTGATTGTTGTAGATTGCCATTTTGGTGCACAGTGAGGCTGGAACCTCTCGATAATTCAGGCACATCTCGCAGAAGTGAGGGCCTTTATTAAAAAAAACAGTCTTAATAAATTCCCCCCAATGTGGTTTTGTTGCGACTTGCATGCTGCAGTTTCCTGGCTTAAAGTAATAGTCTGAAATATGCCAACTAACTATAATCCCCAGCCCTTTAGTAAAGGGTTTACTGAAGGATAAGATCACTCATCCAGCGCGTCCTTCACTCTCTTTAGCTTCCAAATGGGTCCCCAGGCTGGTAATGTATTTGGCAAACTGACACTTTTACTATGTAAATATATGGAAGCGTCAATATAATGCTGTCATAAACATGTGATGAACACACATGTGCAAGCTCGTTACTAGGCAGATGTCTGATTACTGTGCTGTGATTATAATAAACTGTGCACCTGTGTGCTCATCACATGACCATGGACCGTACATCACATGGCCATGGCCTGATTTATATCCACTGGCAGTAAGCAGAATGAATGACAGCAAGCAGAGATCTAGAAAACTGAGAGGAATTGATACAGAAAGTATATTGGACAGTTGTACAACTTTTGTATTATATACAAACAATAACATTTGTCTCTCAATATTGGTCTGAAAGTGGCCAAATCCTTTAACCCTTAGACGACATGGGTCGTAATAGTACGGTGCAGCCGTCTGGGTCTTGAGGACAGCTGCCATACTATTATGGTGGAAGCCTCCCTCCTGCTCAGAGTCTGAGCAGACAGCTGTAAATTACAACCCATTTGATGCTGCAGTCAAACGTGACTGCAGCATTTAATTGGTTCCCATATAATAATAACCCCCCCCCCCCCAGTAGGGAATTTGGAGTTCCCAATGTACTCTGCTCAGCTTACATATTCACTTTTCACATATGCTGTGCATTCACGTCTCAGATACTAATGCTCACTGCACCCCTTGATAAATTCTTTGAGTGGTGCAGTTTTCAAAATGGGGTCACTCTCTAGGGGATTCCACTTTTCTGGTACCTTAGGCTCTGCAAACATGACATGGCGTCCAGATACCAAACATCTAAATCTGCACTCCAAAAGTCACACAGCGCTCCTTCACATCTGCGCCCTGCTGTATGCCCAGGATAACGTACTTAATGTCATATGTGGGTATAAGCTGATATTTGGGCACACAGCCGGCACAGAAGGGAATGAGCGCCATGTGGTTTTTGGAGCACATATTTAGATGGTTTGGTTTATGGACACCATGCCACTTTCGCAGAGCCCTAAAATGCCAGTAAAATGGAATCCCCTGACACATGACTCCATTTTGGAAACTACACCCCTAAAGGAATTTATCCAGGGGTACAGTGAGCATTTTTAACCCCAAATTGTTGCTATAATTTATTTTCTAGAAATTAATACACACTCATTTGAGTGTGCAATATGTTGTGCCCAGCTTGTATCAGAGACGAATGCTCCAAAAGCTGTTGTGCCCGGGATAACTGCTTAACAGTTTTTGGAGTGTGTGTCTCTGGTGACACATGCTGGGCACAACAGATCGGCCACTGAAATGACATATCTCAGAAAAAGAATGGCAATTTTCCCTTTCCCTTCTCAGTTGCGCATTCACTTCTGGAGATTAAATTAATGCAACAATCAAGGGTTAAAAATGCTGGCTACACCGCTTGAGAAATCCCTTGAGGGGTGTAGTTTCCAAAGTGGGGTCACATGTCAGTGGATTCTGCTTTACTGGCAATTCAGGGGCTCTGCAAAAATGGCATGATGTCCAAAAAACAAACTGTGCTCCAAAAAATAGCGCTCCTTCTCTTCTGTGCCCAAACAGCAGTTTATACCCCATATATGATATTGTTAAGTACATTGTCCTGGGTACAACAGTGTCATACATGTGGACATAAGCTGCAGTTTGAGAATAAATTTGAAGGAGCGCTATGTGCTTTTGGAGTGGAGATTTAGATTGTTAGTTTTTAGATGCCAGGTCACGTTTGCAGAGACCCTAAAATAGCCCCTACAAAATGGGGGTCACTTCTTGGGGAATTCCAATTTACTGGCACCTCCAGGGCTCTTCAAAAACAACATGGCATCCAGAAAGTCCCTCTAAATCTGTACTCCAAAAGCTAAAAAGCGCAGTGCTGTATGCCCAAGCAGCACTTTACGCCCTCATCTATACCGGAAACTTTTTTGTACCTGGGATAGCCCACATAATAGTTTTAGGATTGCGTGTCTCTGATGACACAAAGTAGGCACAACGTGCTGGGCACCGAAATGGCATATTTCTTTAAAAATTTACTTTGCACTTAATTTTTTGGAAAGCACTTTTGGATGAAAAATGATAACACTCCTTGACAAATTCCTTGAGGGATGTAGTTTTTAAAATAGGGTCACTTTTGGGGCATTTCCATTGTACCGGTACTTTAGGGACTCTGCAAATGAGACATGGCACCTGAAAACTATTCCAGCAAAATCTTCTTTTCAAACACCCAGTGTTGCTCCTTCTTCTCGCATGCCGTGTGCTCACACATCAGTTTACATCCACATGTGGGGTATTTTTATGCTTGGGAGAAATTGTATAAAAAAAACTGTGTGAGATGCATTTTCTCCTTTAACTCCTTATGAATATGTTAATTTTAGGGATAAATTATTAAAGAAAAAAAAAAAATGAAATGTGTAAATTTCACCTCCATATTGTTTTAATTACTGTGAAATGCTTAAAAGGGTTAAACTTCCAAAATGCTGTTTTGAATTATTCAAGGGGTGCAATTTTGAAAATGAGGTGATTTATGGGGGTTTCTAATATATAGGCCTTTATCATCTCCTTCAGAACTGAAGTGGTCCCTAAAAAATTAGTTTGGGAAATTTTCCTGTAAATCTGGAAAATCGCTGTTATACTTGTAAGCCTAAATAAATTATAGGACGATTAAAAGATTATGCCAATATAAAGCACAGATATGCTAGATAATATTTATTTGGGTGGTATGACTGTCTGAAAAGCAGAGCACTTCACATTTTGAAAATTGCGATTTTTTTTTTCAAAATTTCCATCAAATTTCCTATTTTTTTTAATAAATACAAAAATATTGATCAATTTTTACCACTAACATGAAGTACAATGCGTCATGAAAAAAAAACAATCTCAAAATAACTTGTGTAAGTTAAAGCGTCTCAAAGTTAGTACCATATAAAGTGACACGTCAGTTTTGAAAAATGATGCCTGATCCTTACGGTACTTTTAGGCTGTGTCCTCAAGTGGTTAATGGCAACCATATTGGGTATCATTCAGCTGTCCCAGACACAGCTTATATTAAGCTGTATGTAGATGTAAATATTTCAGTTATTTAGTTTTTCTTGAGGATAAACTTCAATATGATAATTTTTTTCACTCAGATTTCCAACACTCACACTTTTCATATCTGCCAAGTTTAGCAGGTGTATAGAAACCAAAGATATATTCCATATTGTAGTAATATGAGAGAGCCAGGTCGATTTTCCCAGAAAAAGAATAGGTGTAATGAAGATACTTCACGAGTGGTGTTAAATATTTATCATAAAGTGAATCATGATTATGTACAGATATACACAAGTTATTCAGATGCATCCTACAAAGGGGTACCTGTTTGCCTGCATGTTGTGCACATTTAAAGCATATCCAGGTCCGAGTGTAAAGTGATGAAATAAAGTTACATGTGCTGGGGAAAGGGGGTGGGGATGTGGGTGTGGACACTGGGGTGCTGGACAGGACAAAGGCACAGAGGAGGTGTGATCTCCACCCTATGAAATGATCCATGTATCCTGTGTCCACAGTGCCCCTCATCACAGCTCACAGCTATGGGAAAATCTGCAGTTCAAATTTAGGAGCCCACTCCAGGGCGCTTTTCACAACAGCAAGGGCTGCAGCACCAAGAGCCACCGTCAGTCCCATGACTGCTAGCTTCACCAGTCTGTTAGTACGAGGTTTGGTAAGGACAGCCTTGTTCCCATGCTCTGGACGGACAGCATCTCTGAAGCGTCGGCGCAGGACCATATCTGGTCGCTGCTGGGTAGATGCCAATTCAAAGTCCTTAAAGGTTGACACTGCGGTTCTGGATTAAATAAGAATGAATAAATTAATGCACATAAAGATTATGTGTGACTGAACACTATGAATGAACACAGAGTTTCACTGTATAATTCAATGAATAACTTGTCTCCTCCTCCATTTACATCCAAATCTGCTTTCAAAAATCTGCTAGCTGCCCTTGAAAATGCTTTTTCTTCATGACACATCATCTCAATGACCTTATAGCTGAGCACTAAATGGGCAACTGAACAATCTGAATTTCCACCATGCACTGCTCCCAGGAAACAGAACAATTTGGAATACAACTTCGGATGTCAGCACACCCCTCCCACAGCTCTAATAAGCAACTCAGCCACTTGGGCTCACCTCTCTGCTTGATGCTGCTGTGCAGCTTCCCTGGAAAGTTCAGATGGGGGAAACTGGACAAAGAGGTCGCCAGCTTTGCTGATGAGGGTTTCGTACGGCAAATCTTGTGGGATCTGCGACAGTAGGTGGTGCACGGATGCCATATCACACTCACATTCCATCACCTCTGCTTCTCGATGTAACACAATCTACAGGTGTAATCGGATTGAAAACACTGGTTACATATAATGGAAGCTACTAATAATGGTAGGTCTTTATACAGCATGGCAGATGCGCTTACCACAGCTGCAAAGTAAATGGGCATCAGTGGGTGACATGCCAGGAAGAAATCATACAACCTCACCACATGCCTGAAGTCTGACAGGACATGTCCAAACCATGTGATGAGCCAGCTTAGGGCAAATATGGTACCAACCTCAGCCCTGTGGAGAACACACAGTCAGTCGCTCCTCCATGTACTGTCAAACAGTTTCTCACAGCACAGTATATACCCACCGAACCATGAAGTCATACAGTGCTGGATTTACCAACTCTATAATGGGCATCAAGTAGTTGAGGATGTGTTTCGTATTATCCATACTGGGGTCCATGAAATCCCTGTAGGGAAACAGACAGAAATGCTGAGCACCTCAAATAGGAGGAGGTGAGGCCTGTGTCATGGAGGTCCATCCTGTGTCAAAGCATGCTGTGAGATTCTAGTGAGCCACAGTTTAGAAACCACTGCTATAGAGGATGCTTGGCCCTAAAGCTTCCTGGAAGGAACAGGTGTGAGGACTGACTTTTATATATAAAAGGAATTTTAAATGTAGAGTTCACCTACCTCCCTATAGATATTTCTACTTATAAATACAGTGTCAAAGTAAAAATACTAAAGGGTTTATATACTTTAAAAACCAAATAAAAATGCAGAAACCTTGCAATTAGCCTTCACTAAAGTGGATTAATGGTTTGTGTCTATAGCATCTATGCCTATCCATGGTTACAGTTGTAGTCTGATACGGTTCTCATGCATTATTGCACTCATTCTAAACCCTCCTCTTCATAGCGTAACTATAAAGAGGTCTGAACACAGGAGTACATGGCTGAGGTGAGCTCTTATAGTGGTTAATCACAATTGTCACCATCATCCATGACGAAAAGATGTCACATGACTGGATGTCTCATCATAAAGAGTGTTGGGGATGGAAATGCACATATATTGGAAAATATGGAGGATTAGAGCAATGAGCTTTGTAGGATGTGTGTATAATGGGGATCTGTGGCATAATGCATTTAAAGATGCCAGTCGCCAAGGTGTGAGGAGCTCACACAGACCCACCTTAGGTGATGTGTGGACAGCTTATCCACCAGGAGAGTGGCTAACGGCCCTCCCACCACCAGCAGGAAAGTGACTACAATATCATGATATCCCTGGTAATAGTGCAACTGTGGGTTTCGTGCCAACACCTGCAAGATGATGTCAATCAGCTGCTCCTGCAAGTCTTCCCGCTCCTTTAAGGGCATACCTGTGAGGCAAAACCAGACGGACCACCCCAAGTTTGAGAAGAGACAGAAACATAAACCTTAACCCAACTTCTGAAAGTAAAGTCACCCCCTCCCTGTACCACCACATCTATTAACATGCATAGTGAAGAATACCAGTCTTCAGTACAGATCATTTCTACTCAAGTAACTGTGTAAAAATGTTAATAGCTTATTTTTGTCAATTAACACAATTAAGTGAATAAACAAAAAAGAATTCTAAATCAAATGAATATCTGGTGTAATCACACTTAATAGGAGTCCTGGAAGTGATGATATGGCCTCCGCAGAGCTCTGATATCAACATCATCCAGTCTTCTGGGATTACATGAAGAGGCAGAAGGATGTGAGCAGTCCTACATCCACACAATATCTAGGTTGGTTGGTTCTCCAAGTGAACTTAGAACAACTGATGCTGTTCTGAATGACGGTCACATCAAATACTCATGAAATTTAGATTTCTCTTTTGTACATTGACAAAAATAAACTTTTAATACTTCTATTTTTCAAAGTATTCTTACTTATGGCAGCATCTTTTCTACATCTGCCAAAAACATTAGCATAGTACTATATAAGACTGGAACTCTCCTGAAAATGAGATCCAGTGGCAGAGCATCATGATAGTTGTAGTTTACCAGCAAACAAAGTACAATATTACCCAACAACCCCACTGACATCTCACCAGGGGGAAAGCGCCTCAGTGAGCGCCGGACATCCAGCAGGACCTGCTCATAGTCCCTATTGTTTACCCGCAGCTCGGGACCTGCAGAGAGCAGACAGTCAGAGGTGACCACATGTTTATTCCACCTTGTGCTGTCCACAAAGCTGCCGTCATACCTGGGGGTGGAGGCAGCTCCTCGGTGCTGACATTCAGGAGTCTGGGCCAAACTTGGCATCGGATCTCATCAGTAAGAAGTCCGCCTTCACTGATTGCCATCCGCCGGAGTGTCGCTACATCTGGGGGATCCTTACTCAGAGCCTTCTGGATGTCACACAGCTTCCTACGCCTGCGGAATTCACTGCCTGAAACACAAGGGAGCAAATTTATTATTGAGTTTAGGACACTTTTGTAGCATAAAAAGTCATTAACTGGTGGTTTGTGACTTTTTAAACACCTCTTGCAACAATAGTTGTTGCAAGTGGTGTTTTTACGCAGCGCTCACCACTCTTCTGAAAGATTTATCATTTATGGCAATTTTCTGGTGTAAATGATTACTGAACTCTATATCAGTTCAGGCAAAGGCCCAGGCCCAGCCAGAGGGTGCCCCTGATTCATGGTATGGCGTGGGCCTCATCTTAAACCAGGTGCATTCTCTGCTGGAACAGAGATCATCAATACCGATTCTTTCCATGCCTCAACGTTATAAATATGAGCAACAGATGCTTTCACCAGGAACCCTAGCACTGCCTACAAAATCCACTGTGAAGAAAAACACATCTAAATGCTATTATAATGAAACACACGGCAACATGTCACCCACCTGAGCTTATCATCCTATACATCACCCATGTAAGCCCCTGCAATTCACAAATTACCCCACTACAAAAAAGTAAGACCTACTGCATATGGCAGATTAAGCGAACATGAAGTAGCATGACGTATAGAAGACTGTCATGAGGTGACATGAATTTCTGGGGATGAAATGTAATGTATTGCAGTTACATGTAGCAGGGAGCACGGGTGATGTGATGTATAGCAGCGATACATGAAGAGAGAAACAAGTAGTGATATGTAATGTACAAGTGCATCTCAATAAATTAGAATATCATCAAAAAGTTATTTGTTTTAGTAATTCAATTGAAAAAGTGAAACACATATTATATTGAGTCATTACAAACAGAGTGAACTTTTATAAGTGTTTATTTATGTTAATGTTGATTATTATGGCTTACAGACAAGGAAAACCCAGAAGTCATTATCTCAGAAAATTAAAATATTTTATAAGACCAACTGTAAAAAAATTATTTAACACAGAAATGTTGGCCAAATGAAATGTACAGTAAACACACTTAATACTTGGTCGGCGCTCCTTTTGCATGAATGACTGCATAAATGTGGTGTGGCATGGAGGTGATCAGCCTGTGGCACTGCAGAGGTGTTATGGAAGCCCAGGTTGCTTTCATAGCAGCCTTCAGCTCGTCTGCATTGTTGGGTCTGGTGTCGCATCTTCCTCTTGACAATACCCCATCTATGAGGTTAACGTCAGGCGAGTTTGCTGGCCAATTAAGCACAGTGTTACTGTGGTTATTAAACCAGGTATTGGTACTTTGGGCAGTGTGGACAGGTGCCAAGTCTTGTTGGAAAATGAAAATTCCATCTCCAAAAAGCTTGTCAGCAGAGGGAAAAATGAAGTACTCTAGAATTTCCTGGTAGACGGCTGCGTTGACTTTGGTCTTGATAAAACACAGTGGACCTACACCAGCAGATGAAATGACTCCCCAAACCATCACTGATTTGTGGAAACTTCACACTACACCTCAAGCAGCTTGGATTGTGTGCCTCTCCACTCTTCCTCCAGACTCTGGGACCTTGATTTCCAAATAAAATGCAAAATTTACTTTCTTCTGAAAACAACACCTTTGACCACTGAGCAACAGTCCAGTTCTTTCTCTCCTTGGCCATGGTAAGACGCTTCTGGCGTTGTCTATTGGTCATGAGTGGCTTGACACATGAAATGTGACACTTGTAGCCCATGTCCTGGATACAACTGCGTGTGGTGGCTCTTAAAGCACTGACTCCAGCAGCAGTCTGCGCCTTGTGAATCTCCCTCAAATTTTTGAATGGCCTTTTCTTAACAATCCTATCAAGGCTGCGGTTATCCCGGTTGCTTGTGCACCTTTTTCTACCACACTTTTTCCCTCCACTCAACTCTCCATTAATATGCTTTGATACAGCACTCTGAACAGCCAGCTTCTTTAGCAATGACCTTTTGTGGCTTACCCTCCTTGTGGAGTGTATCAGTGACTGCCTTCTGGACATCTGTCAAGTGAGCAGTCTTCTCCATTATTTGTGTTGCCTACTGAACCAGACTAAGGGACCTTTTTAAAAGCTTAGGAAGCCTTTACAGGTGTTTTGGGTTAATTATTCTAATTTTCTGAGATAATGACTTTTGGGTTTTCCTTGGCTGTAAGCCATAATCATCAACATTAACATAAATAAACACTTGAAAAGGGTCACTCTGTTTGCAATGACTCAATATAATATGTGCTTCACTTTTTCAATTGAATTACTAAAAAAAAAAAAAAAAACTTTTTGATGATATTCTAGGTTATTGAGATGCACTTGTATGTATTGTATAGCAGGGATATGTGTAGAAAAGACCTGGGTTGACATATTGTGTAGCAGGGTTAAATACACTAGGTAGCAGTGGTGACGTAAAGTATAATGTAGGTTAGGGTAGGTTCAAACTACCGTTATTCAATGTCCATTGCTTTCGTATGTCACAGGATGAGAGCAACAGACATTAAAAGACAGATGCAGAAGGAGTCCCCTCTGTTGGGTGTTCGTCAACTTTCTTCCGTCAAGTTTTTTACCTTTCTGACATCATGTTTACAATAAAGTCAAAAGGAAGGGGGCTTCATCTCTGTTCATTACTCTGCTACCTTCAACCCCTTAGCAACATAAGACGTACTCATTGGGTATCGGCTGTATTATACAACAGGCATCTGCCGCTAAAAGGTGCACTGATCGTGGCTGTTAAACCTTTAGATGCCTCAGTCAACTGCGACCAAGGCACCTAAATTTCAGTGACACATGGGTGCCACCATATCTGACCGGATTGGGCAGCAATCAGTTGTCATGACAGCCAGGAGCCTGTTGAAGGCTCATTGGCTTGACATTGCTAAGGTTCTATTATACGCTGACACATAGTTGTAAATTTGGCATAGTTGTGATCGTACAAACCCACACAATATAGGTAATGTGTCATTTGTACCGCACAATGAACACCGTAAAAATGAACCCTGTAAGAAAATTGTGCATTTGTGTTTTTTTTTCCCCAACTCCGCTCCTTTCTGAATTTTTTTCGAGCTTCTGAGTAGCGTATGTAAAAATTTAATTTGAAGTACAACTTGTCCCACAAAAATAAGCCCTCATAACTCTGTGAACAGAAAAATAAAAAAGATAGAGCATATAGAAAGTAGAAATGGGAAAAAAAAAAACCACAATATCAGAAAACTGATGTTGCTTAAGGGATTAATGTCTGTTGGTGTCATCCTATGATAGATGAATGTAGCCTTACATGTAATTTATGGAAGGGTAAAGGGGAGCAAGGAGTTATACATAATATACACCAAGGTTAAATGTAGAAGGGAGCAGGAAGTGACACTATAGCACGGACACATGAAGATGGAAGCAGAGGCTGATATGGATTATATAGCAGGGATACATGTAGATGGAAGCAGGGGGTAATATATAAGGTATAGCAGTGATACATGTAGATGGATGAAGGAGGTTATATGTAATGTATAGCAGGAATGCATGTAGAGGGACGAAGAGAGTAATATGTAAGGTATAGCAGTGATACATGTACACATGTCCTACAAGCCACGCTGAGCCAGTTACAGTTAAAACATCCCCAGGCCCTCTTTCTTCTGTCGGGTGATTTCAACCATGCCTCTCCATCATCCACACTGCCCAGTTTCACACAGTATGTAACCTGCCACACAAGAGACAACAAAACACTGGACTTGTTCTTTGCCAACGTGAGGGAGGCATATAACTCATCAGCCCTACCGCCCCTGGGGAGATCGGATCACAACCTAGTACATCTCCGACCTGCGTACAAGCCACTTGTACGTAGAGAACCAGCTGTCACTCGCACAGTGAGGATATGGTCCGAGGAGAGTGATGAGGCTCTGAGGGATTGTTTTGACACAACCACATGGGAAGTGCTGCAGGATTCTTATGGAGAAGATATAGAAGGACTCACACTGCATAACAGACTACATTAATTTTTGTGTGGACAACACAGTACCCACAAAAGTGGTGAGGTGCTTCTCCAACAACAAACCATGGATTAACTCTGATATAAAAACACTACTTAAGGAGAAAAAGATGGCATTCAGGACAAGAGATAAGGAGGGGTTGAGGGAAGTACAAAAGGAGCTGAGGCATCAAATCAGGCAAGGAAAAGCCAGTTATAAGGAAAAAATGGAAAAGCAAATGGAAAGAAAAGACATAAGGGGGGTCTGGGAGGGGCTTAAGTCAATTTCGGGTCATAAACAGTCTGTCTGCCAGACTGAGGCAGATGTTAATTGGCTTAATGAACTAAACCTATTCTTCAACAGATTTGATCACACACCAGCTCCTCCCACCCCAGCATGTCCTTCAGTTCCCCCCACCACAATGACTTCTCCCCATGCGGCCACTTCCCAACAGACCAGTAAATCCAGAAATCCGTCTTTATCTGGCCACAGTCTGACCTTCACACGGGCCCAGGTGAGAAAGGAGATGAAAAAGATCAAGGCGAGGAAAGCCGCAGGGCCAGATGACATCAGTGCAAGGCTAATTAAGACTTGTGGGGACCAGCTGTGTGGTATAATTACATATATGTATAATATGAGCCTGAGGCAGGAAATAGTCCCTGAATTATGGAAATCTTCTTATGTGGTACCAGTTACAAAGAAACCCCACCCTATGGACCTCAACGACTACAGACCTGTAGCACTGACATCCCACCTGATGAAGATCTTGGAGAGATTGGTTCTCACACATCTCCGCCCTCTAGTGAGCCCCGCTATGGACCCCCTCCAGTTTGCTTATCGGCCGGGCATTGGGGTAGATGATGCCATCATCTGCACAGGGCTCTGTCTCACCTGGAGAAACCAGGGAACACAGTGAGAATAATGTTCTTTGACTTCTCCAGTGCTTTTAACACCATACAGCCCAGGTTATTGAGGGACAAGCTGGGCCTTGCTGGAGTGGACCACCACCTCTCCAACTGGATCCTAGACTACCTCACAAATCGACCTCAATACGTGAGAGACCAAGACTGTGTGTCAGGTACCGTGATCTGTAATACGGGGGGCACCTCAGGGTACGGTTCTCGCCCCTTTCCTCTTCACACTGTACACTGCAGATTTTAGGTGCAACTCATCCAGCTGCTACCTACAGAAGTATTCTGACGACTCTGCAATAGTGGGTCTCATCACAGATGATGATGACAGGGAGTACAGAGAACTGAACCAGGATTTTGTGGACTGGTGCCACCGGAACCACCTGAAGATTAACGCGGGGAAGACCAAGGAGATGGTGGTGGACTTCCGCAAAGGCAGAAGCCCTCCTAAACCAGTGGACATCCTGGGGACGGGCATCGAGATTGTGAACACCTATAAGTACCTGGGTTTGCTCCTTAATAATAAGCTGGACTGGGCAGATCATATGGAGGCCCTGTACAGGAAGGGCCACAGCAGGCTCTACCTGCTTAGGAAACTGAGAGCCTTTGGAATCCGGGGGGCACTTCTTAGAACTTTCTTCAACTCGGTAGTGGCATCAGCCATCTTCTTTGGAGTGGCCTGCTGGGGGAGCAGTATATCAACCAGGGACAGAAATAAACTTGACAAGCTGATTAGAAAGGCCAGCTCTGTCCTGGGGAGCCCACTGGACCCAGTGCAGGTGGTGGGTGACAGAAGGATACTGTCCGTGGTGAGCTCCATGCAGAAGAAGAAGTCCCATCCCATGCATGAGACTGTGATTGCGCTGGGCAGTACTGTCAGTGACCGACTGCTCCACCCTAAGTGTGAGAAGGAGCGCTATCGGAAGTCTTTCCTCCCCACCGCGGTTAGGCTGTACAACCAACACCGACCTAAGCGGAGATCATTACACACAGAGAACTGAAATATCTCTCTGCCTGTTAAATCCCCCCCCCCCCCCTGCTACGTCCTATCTGTCTGTCTGCTATTAATGTAATGCCTCTCACCTTGGAACATTCCTGTACATGTTGTATTTGTATCTGCTTATCTTATCTTATCTTTGCTGCTGTAACACACTGAATTTCCCCATTGTGGGACTATTAAAGGACTATTATTATTATTATTAGAAGCAGGGATACATGTAGAGGGAAGCAGGGGCTGATATGTGATATATAGCAGGGATACATGTAAATGGAAGCAGGGTGGCGATACGTATTGTGTGGCAGGGATACATGTAGAGGGTGATATGTAAGGTATGGCAGGGATACATATAGAGAGAAGCAGGGTGTGATATGTAAGGTATAGCAGGCATACATGTAGATGGAAGCAGGGTGGCGATATGTATGGTATAGCAGGGATACATGTAGAGGAAAGCAGGGGGTGATATGTAAGGTATGGCAGGGATATATGTAGAGGGAAGCAGGGGGGGTGATGTGTATAGTATGGCAGGCATACATGTAGATGGAAGCAGGGGGGGGGTGATGTGTAAGGTATGGCAGGGATACATGTAGAGGGAAGCAGGGGGGTAATATGTAAGGTATGGCAGGGATACATGTAGAGGGAAGCAGGGGGTGATATGTAAGGTATAGCAGGGATACATGTAGAGGGAAGCAGGGGGTGATATGTAAGGTATGGCAGGGATACATGTACATGGAAGCAGGGGGGCTGATGTGTATAGTATGGCAGGCATACATGTAGATGGAAGCAGGGGGGGTGATATGTATAGTATGGCAGGCATACATGTAGAGGGAAGCAGGGGGTGATATGTAAGGTATGGCAGGCATACATGTAGAGGGAAACAGGGGGTGATGTGTATAGTATGGCAGGCATACATGTAGAGGGAAGCAGGGGGTGATATGTAAGGTATGGCAGGCATACATGTAGATGGAAGCAGGGGGGGGTGATGTGTAAGGTATGGCAGGGATACATGTAGAGGGAAGCAGGGGGGGTAATATGTAAGGTATGGCATGGATACATGTAGAGGGAAGCAGGGGGTGATATGTAAGGTATGGCAGGGATACATGTAGAGGGAAGCAGGGGGTGATATGTAAGGTATAACAGGGATACATGTAGAGGGAAGCGGGGGGGGGGCGATGTGTATAGTATGGCAGGCATACATGTAGAGGGAAGCAGGGGGTGATATGTAAGGTATGGCAGGGATACATGTACATGGAAGCAGGGGGGCTGATGTGTATAGTATGGCAGGCATACATGTAGATGGAAGCAGGGGGGGGTGATATGTATAGTATGGCAGGCATACATGTAGAGGGAAGCAGGGGGTGATATGTAAGGTATGGCAGGCATACATGTAGAGGGAAGCAGGGGGTGATATGTATAGTATGGCAGGCATACATGTAGAGGGAAGCAGGGGGTGATGTGTATAGTATGGCAGGCATACATGTAGAGGGAAGCAGGGGGTGATATGTAAGGTATAGCAGGGATACATGTTGCGGGAAGCAGTGTAACGTAAAGTATAACAAGGTAACAGTGGGTGTATGGAGTAAGAGTTGACATGAAGTGCCCCTCTTCAATCATGTCACCCTCCCTAACATCCCCGATTTTCCAAACCTCTGTAAGGGATAATGGTTACCGTGTCTCCCCGACTCTGTCCTCAGGGACATGCTCGGTACAGTAACCGGTCCTGTTACCGGCAAGACATCCCGGACATACTTCCGTACACTCAACTCATGACGTCATCGCCCTAGAGACCTGCGCGGCAGAGTGACATCACATGACCGGAAAGGAGTGGTCATGTCAGTGCTGCAACTAGCTAAAGCCTCGCCTCTTCTGTTTGGAATGGTGTGCGCGTGTGTTTTTATCAGGTGAACTACAGGTCCCAGCATCTGCTGCCTACCCCGAGCTATAGTACAGCTTCATACAGGCAATCGAAATCAGCGCTGTACAGCAAAGAACGTAAAGCGAGTTCCATTTCTTTTTATGCTGTTGCTGAGAGCAACCTGAATTCAGCGAAAGGCGACCATACACATTAGTTAAAAGCTGATCAAAACTTATGATTTCAACCAAAATTATAGTTTACCATGAGGAATTTAGCAATGAACAATCATTTTAGCCAATTTTTGGCACACCGCCATAGTCTGGAAAGAAATTGGTCATCTTAAACTTTCCATACAATAGATGCCTGTCCTTGGCTGATACAATTTAGTCAGACATTATATAAACAATCTTTCTGTGAAAGAATGTACAGTCTTTCCCCAGTGTCATTCAATATGTATGGCTAGCTTCAACAACTGTTCTAATGGCCAAGATGAGCAATGTCAATTATTGCTCAAAAATGGCGAACTTCAGGTATTTCTATACTCAGCCTCTAAAAGGTATTGCCTGATTTCTTCACTCTTCCACTACTTTCTATGGCTAACATGATACAACATTATACTACTACAATAAAGGAAATGCTCAATATGGTTAAAAGGGTTATGCCATAATGAGAATGGGAGGTCGTTTTCACTGCTGCACATTCAGCCTGACCTCGTGGGTAGCACTCCTGTTCACTTAAATGGGAGCGCCAGAGATAACCAAGTGCTGTACTTTGGCTGCTTCCCGTGCTCCCCTTGAATTGAATGGGCATCTGACCACGAGGTCAGGCTGAATGTGCAGTCCACTCCATCCACCTCCAGTCATGCCTACATTCAGTCAGGCTGAATGGGAAGCAGTTAGAAAAGACCCCTCTCCCTTGTTTTTGGGATTGGTGGGGGTCAGAAGCCCACCAATCAGGTACTTGTTCTCTAAGCTATGGATAGAGGTGAAATACTTTCCGTGGCATAAGGCCTTCCCACGCTATCATAACATCCATCAGGAAATAACCCAATCTCCAAGCAACATCAGTTGCCTTCCCTCCCTTGCTCCTCATTGTGGACTCTCATTATTTGACTCAGTAACAGAAGAAGTCTGCCAGCTCCTTTCTTCTTCTCACCCCACTACTTGCACAAGTGATCCTATCCCATCACACCTCCTCCATTCTCTGTCCCATGCTGTTACAACTCACCTTACTAAAATTTGTAACCTCTCTCTTTCTTCTGGAATCTTTCTCTCCTCCTTCAAACATGCTGTCATAACCCCACTACTGAAAAACCCCTCCCTTGACCCATCCCGTGCTATTAACTATCGACCCGTGTCTAACCTCCTCTTAATCCGCTATCGCTCTGTTAACTCTCTTCTGGACCCCTTACAATCAGGTTTTCGTGCACTACATTCTACAGAAACGGCCCCCAGAAAAGTCTCCAACAATCTCATGATGGCTAAACCTAAAGGGAACTATTCACTACTTATTCTTCTGGATCTCTCAGCAGCATTTGACACCGTAGACCACCAACTCCTCCTCACTATTCTCAATTCTATTGGCCTCAGGAATACTGCTCTCTTGGTTTTCTTCCTATCTCTCTGATCGCTTATTTAGTGTATCATTCACTGGTGCTATTTTTATTCCTCTGCCTCTTGCGGTTGGGGCTCCTCAAGGCTCTGTCCTAGGCCCCCTTGTATTCTCTCTGTACACAGCCCCAGTTGGACAAACCATTTGCAGATTTGGCTTTCAATACCATCTTTATGCTGCTGATACCCAGGTACAGTGCCTTGCGAAAGTATTCGGCCCCCTTGAACTTTTCAATCTTTTGCCACATTTGAGGCTTCAAACATAAGGATATAAAATTTAAATTTTTTGGTGAAGAATCAACAACAAGTGGGACACAATCGGGAAGTGGAACGAAATTTATTGGATATTTTAAACTTTTGTAAAAAATAAAAAACTGAAAAGTGGGGCATGCCAAATTATTCGGCCCCCTTAAGTTAATACTTTGTAGCGCCACCTTTTGCTGCAATTACAGCTGCAAGTCGCTTGGGGTATGTCTCTATCAGTTTTGCACATCGAGAGACTGAAATTCTTGCAAATTCTTCCTTGGAAAACAGCTGTAGCTCAGTGAGGTTGGATGGAGAGCGTGTGTGAACAGCAGTTTTCAGCTCTTTCCACAGGTCTGGACTTTGACTTGGCCATTCTAGCACCTGGATATGTTTATTTGTGAACCATTCCATTGTAGATTTTGCTTTATGTTTGGGATCATTGTCTTGTTGGAAGATAAATCTCCACCCCAGTCTCAGGTCTTTTGCAGACTCCAACAGGTTTTCATCCAGAATGGTCCTGTATTTGGCTCCATCCATCTTCCCATCAATTTTAACCATCTTCCCTGTTCCTGCTGAAGAAAAGTAGGCCCAAACCATGATGCTGCCACCACCATGTTTGACAGTGGGGATGGTGTGTTCAGGGTGATGAGCTGTGTTGCTTTTACGCCAAACATATCGTTTTGCATTGTGGCCAAAAAGTTTGATTTTGGTTTCATCTGACCAGAGCACCTTCTTCCACATGTTTGGTGTGTCTCCCAAGTGGCTTGTGGCAAACTTTAAACGAGACTTTTTATGTATATCTTTGAGAAATGGCTTTCTTCTTGCCACTCTTCCATAAAGGCCAGATTTGTGCAGTGTACGACTGATTGTTGTCCTATGGACAGACTCTCCCACCTCAGCTGTAGATCTCTGCAGTTCATCCAGAGTGATCATGGGCCTCTTGGCTGCATCTCTGATCAGTCTTCTCCTTGTTTGAGATGAAAGTTTAGAGGGACGGCCGGGTCTTGGTAGATTTGCAGTGGTCTGATACTCCTTCCATTTCAATATGATCGCTTGCACAGTGCTCCTTGGGATGTTTAAAGTTTGGGAAATCTTTTTGTATCCAAATCCGGCTTTAAACTTCTCCACAACAGTATCACGGACCTGCCTGGTGTGTTCCTTGGTCTTCATGATTCTCTCTGCGCTTTAAACAGAACCCTGAGACTATCACAGAGCAGATGCATTTATATGGAGACTTGATTACACACAGGTGGATTATATTTATCATCGTCAGTCATTTAGGACAACATTGAATCATTCAGAGATCCTCACTGAACTTCTGGAGTGAGTTTGCTGCACTGAAAGTAAAGGGGCCGAATAATATTGCACGCCCCACATTTCAGTTTTTTATTTTTTACAAAAGTTTAAAATAACCATTAAACTTCGTTCCACTTCACAATTGTGTCCCACTTGTTGATTCTTCACCAAAAAAATAAAAATTTTATATCCTTATGTTTGAAGCCTGAAATGTGGCAAAAGGTTGAAAAGTTCAAGGGGGGCGAATACTTTCGCAAGGCACTGTATATACCTCATCCCGTGACATCACCCCTGCACTACTATAGAACACCAGTGACTGTCTCTCTGCTGTCTCTAACATCATGTCTTCTCTTTATCTGAAATTGAATCTTTCAAAAACTGAACTTCTTGTGTTCCCTCCATCTACTAACCGACCTAACCCTGATATCTCCTTTTCTGTCTGTGGCCTTACTATTACACCGAGGCAGCATGCCTGCTGTCTGAGGGTTGTTTTTGTTTCAGATCTCACCTCTACCCCACATATTCAGACTTTTGCACGCTGTTGCCACCTGCACCTTAAAAACATCTCTAGAATTCGCCCTTTTCTCACCGTGGAAACATCAAAAACCCTCATTATTGCTCTGATTCTCTCTCGTCTTCACGATTGCCATTCTCTTCTAATTGGGCTTCCTCTTACTAAACTCTCCCCTCTACAATCTGTCTTGAATGCAGCCGCCAGACTCATCTTTCTGTCATACCGGTACACAGACACATCTACCTTATGTCAGTCGATGTATTGGTTGCCCTTGCATCACAGAATACAATATAAAATTATCACACTGACCCACAAATCCATCCATAGCGTTGCACCCCCCTATATCTCCTCTCTCGTCACTATCTACTGCTCTAATCATCCTCCCCATTCTGACAATGACCTTAGACTTGCTTCCTCTGTTATCCGAACATCCCACTCTTGTCTCCAAGACTTTTCTCGGGCTGCGTCAGTGCTCTGAAACGCTTTACCCCGTACAATCCGATTAATCCCCAACTACAGCAGCTTCAAAACTGCCCTAAAATCACATTTGGTCAGGCTTATCACGTGACCTGATCACAGTGTAGAGCAGAGGTCGGCAACCCCTGGCACGTGTGCCAAGAGTGGTATGCGAGGCTTATTTCCCTGGTACGGCAGCTTGAGTCCTCACCCAGCAGATTTGATCAGACCAAACACGGCCGAAACAAAACTGCTATTATTATACTATGGGGTCTCTTCAGACCCTGAGTAAAATAAGCGGAGACTCAGGAGAAGTGATGAAACATAAAAAGCACTGATACTCACCTTGCTCCCTGCGCTCCGCGGCGGCTGAGAGATCAGTAGGCGCTTTCGACAGCTGACAGGGCCTCAGAGGTCACGTCTGCGTCTGATGTCATTACGCATAATGACGCGACGTGACCCCAGAGACCCAATCAGCGGTCACTGACTACAGGCAGAAGTGCCGAAGAGAGCAAACCGGCTGCGGAGCGTGGAATGGTGAGTACATTGTTTTTTTATGTTTGTCACCTCTCTTGGTCCTGCAGTTATTATACTCAGGGGTCTGAAGAGAACTATGGGACATAATACCGAGTGCAGGGACCGCTATGGGACCTAATACCATGTGCAGGGGCCGCTATGGGACCTAATACCGTGTGGAAGGACCGCTATGGGACCTAATACCGTGTACGGGGACCGCTATGGGACATAATACTGTGTGCAGGGGCCACTATGTGACATAATACGGTGTGCAGAGGCTGTTATGGGACCTAATACCGTGTGCAGGAGCTGCTATGTGACATAATACCGTGTGCAGGGGCTACTATGTGACATAATACTGTATGCAGGGACCACTATATGACATAATACTGTGTGCAGGGGCCACTATGTGACATAATACGGTGTGCAGAGGCTGTTATGGGATATAATACCGTGTGCAGGGGCCGCTATGGGACATTATTCTGTATAACGATGTGTTTTCTGCATTAAGGATGTGTTTTTGCACAGAAAACACAGGCATTTTTTTTGTGCAAAATTGCACCATGTGAACGCAGTTTTACATTGAAGTAAAAGTTCCAGTGGCCTAAGACTATGTCTGCATCCAGATACATAGTGTGTCACCACCCTGAGGGTGTTGCCATACGGTGCTCCTGGACACATTTACCACTAATTGGGGGCCGCACATGAACTTTCATTGCTTCTAATCGGGAAGTACAGGTGCACCCCAGGAAATAGCAGTAAACGCATGCGTCCTAAAGCATCTGGTGGCAGCACTTCTGTGTTATGGTTTGTGGTGTATAACTTTAGTTTAGTGGTCGTCAGACTTACAATTATTGATCGGCACTCCGAGTACCTCATTACCTACCCCTGGTGTAGAGTGTGGAGGTAGAGAACAATAACATCTTTTATCCTTCCTCCTCTGTTACTCAGATCCTGTCCTCTCCATCTAGAAGTTACACTGCACTCCTTGCACTTAGTATATGTTTATTCACAGATACTGGCTGGTGACTGGCTCATACAGCTTCAGTTACATAACCTTTTCTATTAAAAGATGTCTGGACCATGGTAGCAAAGAAGCCCTCTGACCTCTTGTGTCCCCCTATCTCCTCATAGAATGTAAGCTCTTGCGAGCAGGGCTCTCACTCCTATTGTTTGATATGTTTATTTCTTTGTCACGTTGTAATGTCTCATATTGTCTGTTCATGTGTCCTCTGATTTGTAAAGTGCTACGGAATATGTTGGCGCTATATAAATAAAGTTTATTGTTATTATTATTATTTATACTATTACGTCATGGTAATGGCACCCGCTCAGAAGCTGAGCTCTGATCACAGGTGTTAACCCCATAAATGCCACAATCAATCTTGACAGTGGCATCTAAGGGAGTTATCCTGACAACCAGTTACCTGATCACCCATCTCTCCCTACCCACACGTCTTCAGAGGGGGCCTGTTGTGTCACTCAGGGTCTTCTGCTCAGGATGGATTAGCCAGGCCTGTGGCGGCTGTTATGCACTCCAATACAGAAGTATTAGAGTGTATAATACTGAAATAGCGATCAGAAAAACACTGGATCAAGTCCCCTATTGGAACAAAAAAAAAAATTAAAAAATAAATAACCCCCCCCCAAAATGCGCCTCTTTATATAAAAAAAATAGTATAAAACAATATACATGGCAGTGCCACATCCGTAACAAACCATACAATCAACGTACAACATTGGTTAACCCGCACAGTAGAAATCTTAAAGAAACAAAAATGCCAGAAGTAACGATTTTTTGACATCTTGGAATAAAAAGTGATCAAAAAGTCATATACAGTCATAAAAACGGGGGGGGGGGACACAGCATGATCGGTCCATAAGGACCTTTGGGTGGTTTAGTGTCCCGAATAGACCTGACAGTTTCTCTTTAACCCCTTGACACAAAATGACATACCGGTACGTCATGGGAAGGAGTATTTAACCGCAAAATCATGTGCTGGTACGTCATTTTAATGTCATCTGTTCAGAAGCTGAGCGGGCGACATCAAGAGCGAGTGTCAGAAGAAAGTGTGTAACAAACCGTGGGGTGCTTTTTCTTCTTTAACCCCTTGTAAAAATGAAAAATTTGGGGCTAAATGGACAGTTTGTTGGGAAAAAAATATTTTTTAATTTTTAGTCCCAATGCTTGTAAAATCTGTGAAACAGCTGGGGGGTCAAAATGCTCACCATTCCCCTTTAGAAATTCCTTTAGGGGTGTAGTTTCTAAAATAGGGTCACTTTTTGGGGGTTTTCATTGTATTGGTATTCTACGGGCTCTGCAAATGAGACATGGTACCTGAAAACTATTCCAGCAAAATCTGCTTTTCACATGCCTAGTGTCGCTCCTTCCCTTCTGTGCACTGCCGCGTGCTCAAACATCAATTTACACCCACATGTGGGGTATTTCTGTGCTCAGGAGAAATTGTATAACAAACTGTGAAATGCATTTTCTCCTTTAATCCCTTGTTAATGTGTTAATTTTAGGTCTAAATGAATGTATTATTTAAAAAACAATTAAATTTCACCTCCATATTGTTTTTAAACCTTTCATACCACAGCCAATTTTCGTTTTTGCATTTCCATTTTTCCCTCCCCCCATTCCAAGAGCCATAACTTTTTCAGTTTACGGATTCATATAAATGGCTTATTGTTTGCGGGAGAAATTGTACTTTGTAATGGCACCCTTCAATATACTGTACAATGTACTGGGAAGCTGGAAAAAAATTCAGAATGAGATGGAATTGGAAAAAAAAATGCATTTACGCCATTTTCTTATGGGTTTAATTTTTATGGCATTCACTATATGGTAAAAATGACCAGTTACTTGTATTGTATGGGTTAGTACGATCACAGCAATACCAAATTTACATAGTATTTGTAATGTTTTGATACCTTTTAAAAAATGTAAATCTTTGCAAAATACAAAAAAAATTTAGTGTTGCCATATCGTGACACCTGTAACTTTTTTATATTTTTGTGTATGGAGCTGGGTAAGGTGTCTTTTTATGCGGGACAAGATGGCATTTTAAGTGATACCATTTTGGGGAAGGTCTGATGGTTTGATCACTTTTTATTCCATTTTTATAGGAGGCAAAAAGTTGAAAAAACTGCCATTTGGCCATTTTGATTTTTTTTCCCCGCTACGCAATTCACTGTATGGGAAAAATAGTTTAATATTTTAAATAGTTCGGACATTTTGGAGCGCTGGGACACCTAAAGTGTTTATGTTTACTTTTGTTTATTTATTTTTATATGTGATCTAGGGAAAGTGGGGTGATTTGAACTTTTATATTTTTTGTGTTTTGTTTATACTTTAAAAAACTTTTTTTATTCTTTTATGATCAGACCCCTTAGGGACCTTGAACTCTAGGGGGTCTGATGACTCACACTATACACTGCAATACTAATGTATTGCAGTGTATAGCGAAATTCATTCCCTTCTATTACCGGAAAACTACAGAGGTTGGAAATGTACCTTCCAAACCGCTTTTGACAACCTCATCACCTCAGCTAGTGAAGAGCTAGACCTGCTAGTCAGATGGCTTGGCCCACAGTCTACCGAGCGCGTCAAGAGACTGAGATCTGTCCACATCAGTAATCCTGCTGCAGGCCTCATTGCCGCTTGGGAAAGACTAGAACGAAGTTATGGCAGTCCTGAGGCTATAGAGAACGCCCTAATGAAACGACTGCAAGCCTTCCCAAAAATAACCGGTAAGGACAATGAGAAATTTCAAGAGCTCAGCGAGCTACTCATGGAGCTTCAATTGGCCAAGTCTGACATTCATCTGCCTGGCCTAAGTTACCTGGACACTGCCTGTGGGGTTAACCCAAATGTTTCTAAACTGCCATATGGTATTCAGGAAAAATGGACAACTCTAGGGTCAAAATACAAAAGACACAACTATGTCTCATTTCCGCCATTTGCTTCTGTGAGTTCATAAGAACCATCGCTGATGCCAAGGGAATGACCCCAACTTCCTCTACAGCGAGTCATGTGATCTTGTTTCCCCTCATAAAGGTGACAGCCAATGCTCCAGTTACAGGAACTGCAGAGTCCAGTGTCAGGAAAAAAAGACTGATATCCTCCCCACACCCACATTGGGTATGGACATGGAGAACCAAAGGGAAAAGATTGAAAACCCCAATTGACTATGCCCCATACACAAGAAGCCACACCCACTCAAGATGTGCATCGGTTTCAGGAAGAAACCGCTTCAAGAATGCAAAGAGATTCTAAAGAAGTTTGGAGTATGTTTTAGGTGTTGTGCCTCTACTGAACATATGGCGAAGGATTGCAAGATTGATATTAAGTGCATAGAATGTGACCGCGATGACCATGTTCAGGCTTTCCATCCATCTGAACCTGTTCCCACACAGTTTGCACCCTTTTCCTCCTCACCAAAGCATGGCGGGGACAATGCAGACCAGGAATCAAACTCTACCACTGTATCATCTTCATGCACAGAAGTCTGCGGAGAGGATAATTGTGACAAGCCCTGGTCCAAAATATGTCTGGTTAACGTGTATCCCAAGGGTCAATCAGAGAAGGCTTTAAAGGTGTACGCTATCCTCGACGACCAGAGGAACTGATCACTTGTGAGATCAGATCTCTTTGAGTTGCTTAATTTAAATGGAGACGCTTACCCCTACACTTTGGGTACTTGCAGCGGCAACATGGAGGTCTCTGGAAGAAGGGCCAGTGGGCTTATGCTGTCTTCTCACAAGGGCAATTTTGAGATACCCTCCAACTGGACCTTGACTGGGTCATCATAGGCAACGTTTGTATTGACCAAATGAAAAAACCCACTAAGATATCTTCACTCAAGACACACCTTCTGACAAATGGACGCAGCTCTCATTTTTAGCCTTGTCCGAATCACTACAAAGTGAACGAGAAGCTGTACAACAATAAGTGGCAGTGCAACCTCCAAGACATCACCCATTCATTCCTCACCCAGAATGACAATCTAGGATCTACAGTATTCGAGTCTACGAGTGATGATAACAAGCTAGCGCCTGCAAGAGAAGAAAAAGAATTCCTCAAGGTAATGGAAAGGGAGTTCATCCAGAACGATTCTAATATCTGGGTAGTACCTTTACCTTTCTGCTCTCCAAAAACAAGGCTGCCAAACAATTTTCAGCAAGCACAGTCCAGATTCTTATCTTTAAAATGAACTCTGATGAAGAAACCAGAGATGGAGAGACACTTTGTGGACTTCATGCAGAGCATATTTGATAGAGACCATGCGGAGCCTGCACCACCACTCGAGGGAGTAGAATGCTGGTACTTTCCATCCTTTGGCATATACCACCCCCGCAAACCTAACCAGATTAGAGTGGTATTTGATTCCAGTGCCCAGTACGATGGAGTCTCTCTCAACAACCTGCTCCTAACGGGACCTAACCTAAACAATAGTCTCATGGGAGTACTGATTCGCTTCAGACAGGAACCTGTCACAGTGATGGCCGACATTCAGCAAACTTTTCATTGTTAAGAAAGTTGATAGAAACTATGTCAGGTTCATTTAGCACAAGGACAATGATGTCAATAAGGAAGTTATAGTCAATCGGATGAAAGTCCATGTTTTTGGTAACAGCCCCTCTCCTGCTGTAGCAATCTTTGGGTTGAGAAAAACAGCTCAAGAGGGAGAAAGGGAATATGGATCCGACACATGTATATTTGTAGAAGGGAACTTCTATGTGGATGACGGACTTAGATTCCTGCCCACCAGTGAAGAGGCAATCAGTCTTCTCACCAGAACACAAGAAATGCTAGCTGTAGCATATCTCAGGCTCCACAAGATCATCTCCAACAGCCAGGAGGTAATGAAGGCATTCCCCTCTGATAACCATGCTTCAAACTTACAAGATCTTAATCTTGACTCTGATGTTCTGCCCATAAAGTGCAGCTTAGGCTTACTGTGGGACATCAAGTCTGACACATTCATGTTTCAAGTGTCAGCCTGTGACCGTTTACCAAGCGAGGAGCGCTATCTGTCGTGAACAGCATCTATGATCCTCTCGGATTCATCGCTCCCATCACTATTCATGGCAAGATGTTGCTGAAACAGTTTAGCACCGAGAATAAAGATTGGGACACTTCAATACCTGTGGAAAAACAACACAGGTGGGATGCATGGAAGGAGTCTCTGAAGATAGTAAAGCAACTCCAAGTTCCACATTGCTAGGTTCCAAATTCTCTTTCAACTGCTACTAGGAGAGAAATCCACATCTTCTCTGATGCATCAATTGAAGCAATAGCTGCTGTAACCTACCTGAAGACACTACAAAACAACCATGCACCACACTGCAGATTTGTCCTAGGTAAGGCCAAACTAACACCTAAACCTGCTCACTCAGTGCCTAGACTTGAACTTTGTGCCTCCATGCTGGCGGTAGAAATCGTCGAGGCCATAAGGGAGGAAGTGGACTTTCCGATTGACTCCTTTGTATTTTACACAGACAGCAAAGTCGTGCTTGGATATACAGTATATTCACCGAAACTAGGCAGTTTTACATGTACATCAGTAACAGAGTAGAGCGCATCAGAAGTTTCTCCACTCCTGAGCAGTGGCACTACATCTCTACTGAACTTAACCCATCAGATTGTGGAACAAGATCTGCACCCGCATTGGGTTCACAAGTTAACTGGTGGTTGTCACCTCCAGAATTCTTGTATAAAAACTCTTGTTTGACTCCTGCCTACACAAAATACAAGCTGGTTAATCCAGAAATTGATAAGGAAATAAGATTCACGATCTCTACTCTCTGTAGTTCCATCATCCTCAAGTCAGGACTAGATTCTCCCCGCTTTGAGCACTTCTCTACCTGGATGTCTATTGTACGAGCTGTTGCCCGCCTAGTTCACATCGCACGCTGCTTCAAAATGGACGATCATCAAAGTGCTGGTCAGCAACGGACATCGAGCATGCTAAAGAAGTCATCATCCAAAGCGTGCAACAAGAGAATCTCCAGCCAGGTGACTTTGTCCTTCTCAAAGATAAAGAAGCCCATCACAACGAATGGCCTATGGGACTTATCACTAAAGTCATGTCCAGTGATAGTAAGATTCGGAAAGTGGAGGTCAGAGAGACTAAAGGTGGTTCAGCTTGAGTTTTCCTCTATCCAATTACAGAACTAATACTTCTCCTTCCTAAGAAGGTTGCATAGGAGAAACTCCATTTCCTGACTTCTTTCATGGCGGGGAGCTCCCTTTCCACCATGGATCATCAGTTACATCTTAGCATGTAAACTCCTTCCTTCCTGGAAGTGTTTGCAATCGCAGCTTCCCCAATCAGATGGCTTAAGCAAACATCCCCCCCTATGGACTACAACGTTGTTTTTTGCAGTGTTCTAACTTGTTATTTCTGTTTCAGGTCAAAGGACTTTGGACTCATAACTTTGTTATTGTTTATTGTGAAATCTCCAAGATTTCAGACAGGGAGTATCATGTCTCACCTTGGGTCTTGCATACAGTGCTTCACTGTTTATTGTCATGCATTGTTTTACTTGTGCTTCTCATCTAATTTTGTCCTATCTTTGCTCCCTTATTCAGTCTCTACTCCCCCCTCCTGTCTGTGACATCATCCAGGTTCTGCAAGTGTTTTATTTACTGTCTCCTCTCAGCCTGGAAAACTATCATCTTTTTTACTATTCTGACTCAGAGTAGAGGCTACAGACTTGCATGGAGTCTGTGATGGAGATCTGACTGTAGATCTGAGAGAGACTTCACTGAGGTTATACCACTAAACATTACCAGATAGCTCAATTCCTCTGTTAGACACGTGGAAGACATTCAGATGAAGGTTTATTCAAGTAGAACTCTTGATAGATGTAATACAGGGTGTAAAAAAGATGGTAGTTTTCCAGGCAGAGAGGAGACAGTAAATAAACAACTTGCAGAACCTGGATGATGTCACAGACAGGGGGGGGGGGTACAGAGTGAGTAAGGGAGCAAAGAGGACAAAATTAGATGAGAAGCACAAGTAAAACAATGCATGACAATAAACAGTGAAGCACTGTATGCATGACATCACCTGTATTCTACGGGTCAGTACAATTTCGAGAATACCAAATTTCTATAGTTTTTTTTTTTACATTTTAACCCCTTAAAAAAACTCAAAATCTTTGAAAATAAAAGCCAACAATTTTTGGAGTCGCCATATTCTGAAACCCATAAATTTTTTATATTTCAGTGTATGGGGATTTTTATCCAAATTTTTTAGGAAGAGAAACACCAAAAAACAAAAAGGTCAGTTCGGCACCTTTGATTTTTTTTTTTCCCACTACGGCATCCATCATATGGAAAAATATTTTTATAAGTTTGTAGACCACGCATTATCTAACACAGGGATATGTGTTTTACTTTTTTTTTCTGTACTATTATATGTATATAAGGGGTGTGATTTGAATTTTTAGTTCTTTTTCATTTTTATATATATGTATATATAATATCTTCTTTTTTTTTTTTACTGTAATTATTAGACTCCCTGCAGGTCTTGAACTCCAGGGAGTCTGATCACTAATGCAATGCATTACAATGCTAATTCATTGCAATAAGATAACACTTCTTTTAGAGGTTGCATAGAGCCATATTTAAACACGCTATTACGGATGTTGGGAATGGATTAATTGGTGACCTATCCTATTATAAAGCCTGAAAAATCCCTTAACTTCTTCCCGCCACATGCATTTTTTGTTTTTGACTCCCCACCTTCCAAACCCCATAACTTTATTTTTCCGTTCACAGAGCCATACAAGGGCTTAATGCTTACGGGACAAATTGTACTTTGTAATGGTACCATTGGAATTGGAAAAAAAAGGTGCATTTTTGCGACTTTCTTACAGGCTTCGTTTTTACGGCATTCACTGTGCAGCCAAAATGACATGTCACCTATATTGTAAGTTTTAGTACGATTCCAAGGATACCAAATTTATATCGTCTTATTTACATTCTAACCCCTTAAAAAAAAAATACAAAACTATGTTAAATAATTTTTCTTAGGGTCGCCATATTCTGACACCCGTAACTTTCTATTCTAATTTTGTATTCTATTGCTTTGATCACTTTTTCTTTAAATTTTTATCAGAGGCAAAAAAAACAGCGGTTTGGCTCTTTTGATTTTTTTTTCCCGCTACAACGTTCTCTGTACAGGAAAAATATTTTGATACCGTATTTTTCGGACTATAAGACGCACTGGACCATAAGGCGCACCTAGGTTTTAGAGGAGGAAAATAGGGAAAAAAAATTTTGAAGCAAAAAATGGTAAAATATTTAATATATGGGAGTTGTAGTTTTGCAACAGCTGCAAGGCCACATAGACAGGTGACCCTGCAGCTGTGCATGCATAGGACATCTTTTTTTGTGGAGTCAGATGTTCCTTTTAGTTATACCATTTTGGGGAATGTCTATTGCTTAGATCACTTTTTATTCAAATCAAAGGTGAAACAGTGAAAAAAAACAGCAATTCGGCACTTTTGATTTTTTTTTTTTTTTCCACTATGACGTTCACCGTACAGTAAAAATTTTTATAAATTTTTTTGGATTTTTATAAGTTTGTACACTGGGCATTTTCAGACACAGGGATACCTAATGTGTATGTGTTTCACAGTAATTTTCTACTTTTATATGTATTCTAGGGAAAGGGGGTGATTTAGAACTTTTAGATTTTTATTTTTTAAAACTTTTTTTTTTTTCACTATTTTATTAGCCCCCCCCTTAGGGGGTTTGAACCTGCAATCATTTGATTGCAAGTCCCATAGACTGCAACACAACTTTATTGCAGTCTATGGGACATTCTGTACATTACTATTGAGGCTGGTCATAGACCAGCTGCAATAGTTATATTGCTATGACAAGCCTGGGAGCCTTCAGTAGGGTCCCAACTGTCACAGGAACAGGTCGTCTCCCGCAACTTCAAAGGTATGGAGCAGGTGGGGACTGGCCCCGGGGGGCTTTGAAGTAGTAATGTCCGCGATCAGAGTGGATTCTGATCGCGGGCATTAGCTCCGGTCTTGGCTGTACATAAGAGCGTAGACCCGGTAGCTAGGCGACTGCTCTGCAACAGAGCGGCCGCCATCATCTTTACAGACCCAGCATCCGCCGTAATAGCAAAGCAGATGCCTGGGTGGATTCACTGGGACAGCTGTTCCTCCAATCCCAGGGCCCGCACATCGCCCCCACACCTGTCGCTGGAGGAAGCCCCACTGCAGGAAGCCGGCGGCGGCAGGAGTGGGGGGATGCTGCGACCCCGCTCCTCCGCCCCCCCCAACACCCACATTCGTACTTTAAGACACACCCCCCATTTTCCTCCCAAATTTGGGGGGGGGGGGGGGAAAAAGTGCGTCTTATAGTCCGAAAAATACGGTAAGTTTGTAGACTGAGCGTTTTTGGACTCAAGGTTACCTAATGTGTATGTGATTCACTAATTTTTTAACTTTTTTTTTTTTTTTTTTAAACAATAGTTTTTTTATTGAATATTTCACATAAATACAATACAAGTTAAAAAGCAGGACAAGAAACATAGGATACATTCATGGCTACACAATCTGCATATATCAGGAGGAATACAAATGCGCAAGAATACAGCATGAACAAAGATACATAATGAGATACACACTGAAAAATATTAGAAATTAAACCCCATCATACTTAGAAGTAGCCAAACTTAGTATAGTGAAAAGAGGCTTTATGCAAGTCGTAGCCATGAGGGGGAAAGGGGTAGATCAGAACAAATGAACAGACGAACAAGTAAACAGGCCTAAAGGACAAATGATACGAGTCTGCCACGTAGACACGTTTACAGACCCACCTACTACCAGTCATGACCATTAGAGAGAGATAAGTTGTTAAGCGGGTATTTTAAGGATATGCAAATAAGATATTCCATAGGTGATTAAGAAGGGGATGTACTAAGAGCACTAGAAATGGTCAGGAAATATAGGCTGTCAATGGGCATTTGGTGGGGGGAACAAGGTCGCCCATATCTCCCAATTCGTAATTTTTAAACTTTTATGTGTATTCTAGAGAAAGGGGGTGATTAAAATTTTTCATTCTTTTTAATTTTTTTATATTTATTTTTTTTACTAATGCAATGCATTGCAATGCTAATGCATTGCAAAATACCACCACTTCTATTACAGGCTCCATATAGCCTTCAATAGGCTCACAGCTGTCATGGCAGCGTATCACCAGCCACGCTGAGAAAAGTGCGGGTACTGATCATTAGCATTGCATTAGCACCAGGTCTTTGCCTGAGCAGCCACCATATTTGAAAACCCGCCATCTGCCGTAATAGTACAGCGGATGTCAGGAAGGGGTTAAAGAGTAACTGTCATTTCAAATTTTTTTAGTAAATGAATTCTTCATGTGAATATAAGAAACTTTGTAATATGGCTGGGTGATTAATAGAAAAATAATTACAATATTTGCAGTTTCGTTAGGACCAGCCAAACTATTATTATACTGTGACCTCTTCAGACCCCAGAGTGTAATAAGTGGAGGCCCAAGGGAGCTGAGGAAACATTTAAAAACAGTGTTACTCACCTCTTCGTTGTGACTCCCAGCGGAAGTCCTCTCCGCACGTGTCTGCTGAGGACAATCAGCAACCTAAGGAAAGGACACGGGATGTCTCAGTGCGGCGGGGCCTTCCGCTGGAAGAAAACACCGGAGCAGCAGGACTTGATCACACTGGGAGACACGGCAGCATTGGGGAAAGGTGAGTATGTTTTTTGCTTTGTTTTTTTCACGTTCCCCAGCCTCATATTAAAGGGGTTGTCCAGGATAACCACTTTTTTAAGTTGGCACTTGGGCTTTATTAAAGGGGCTTTCCAGCTCATTTTTATTGATGATCTATCCTTAGGACAGATCTTCAATAAGAGATCAGTGAATCCCCCCCCACCCCTCTGATCTGATGGGCAGTTTGGAGGCACCATGGTGCCTTTTTATATCACATGCTGTGTGTTTATAGTGACAGTGTGATGTAATTAGTCTTGTCACATAGATGTGTATAGGACAAGGCTGTAGTTACATTACGTAACCGCTATGAAATGAATTGTACTATGTAAACAGAGAAGGGGTCACGGTGCTTACACAGGTACCATGGTTCATTCAAAAAGCTGATTGGTGGGGGTCCCGGGTTTTGGAACCGCACTGATTTTTTTATTGATGACCTGGAAAACCTTTTTGTTAGGATTCAGATGCAAGGTCAGAAATGTACGGGTCTATAGGAGAGCAGCAGCAGAAAAGGGCTGACAACTGAGAGCAGTAGAAAATGCTACTTAAAGGCAAAACACTACTGCGAGCCAAGACCTGCCTCAGATGCCTTCGCCAGAGCTCCTCGCAAGAAGAGGTGGCCTTTCGCTGAATCTGAAGACCGGAATTGTCACCAGAACAGAAAGTGTATTACAAATAAATGTACTGCAGCAGGAGCCTACACCAAATCTGCACACTACTCACAGGGACAAAGAAAACAGAATGGTCGACAATCACGGGTCAGCAGCTGAGGAGGGAAACACAGATCCAAATCACGAGACGAAGACAAATCTGAGAAACAAAGCCAATAGTGAGAACCGATCAGGAATGCCAGAACAAAATCGCAAGACAGAAGAGGAATCCAGGTACACAGCCACAGGTCAGGTGTAGAAGTCAAATCACAGTCAGGCGCTTAGCAGGAGTTAGAGAACTGATTAGCCAGCACAGCTGAGTGATAGGGAGTGGTTTAAAAAGGCTTGCTCAGGAAGCTTATGTTGTCATGGCAACCTTAAAACAGCAACCACCAAACCTTCTTTATGTAGACCCGGCAACTTTAAAGCAGCAACAACAGATGTAACATCCCTGACACTTTTACTTAGGAAACACCTGGGGCATTATTAATAAAGGACACTATTTAAAGGGGGTACACCGGGAAGTTATTAATTTAAAGATGCACTTGGGAGTATTATTATTATGGGGGGTTATATCATATATTTTATAATTGGGTGTAGCAGCAGGATGGAGACTTTATGTAGGTGAGGACAATTTCGGACAGGTGCTTGGAAAAGTAAGGAGCTTTACAGAGACAAGTCACACAGCTAGTAGAAGAGGTCATGGTGGTCATGAGGGAAGAGATGAGAAATGTGAACAATTACAGTCAGAGATGTCACCTTTAAGTCACTAATTGCTATTGCACTGTATACATTGTGAGAAGGTGACAGGCAGAGTGCTGGAGTCCCGGTATATCTCCCCCAGATTTCTAACTAATGCCTGGTCCAGGGCAGGTCTTGAATAGGCCTCAGCCCCAGGTGTAGGTCCCAGGCTCGTTAATGGGCCATAAAAGGCTACAGAGCCTGCACTTCAGGGCAGATCCTGGGAGTGAGAGGAGGTGTCTGGGTCTGTCCTGCTACACTAAGTCAGGTGAGACTATTTCTGTTTGTTAGTGTGGCTGGTAGTAAGCCACACGTATAGCTAGTTTTGTACTGTTTAGTTTAGAGCTCGGATGAGCAGGAGTTTTGTTTGTTTTCCTTTTGCCTGAAGTTAAGGCTGTATTTTATTTTGTTCCTTTTGTGCCTGAAGTGAAGGTATATCTATTTTGCTGGGTTTTTTTTTAAAATAAACCTGTTTTGCTACAGTTTTGTGTCCCTGTCTCTAACTGGTTGGGTCCGCACCACGGCTGCTACCGAGCTTCCCCACAACACCTAAATGGTCTGTAGATCCCTGTACAGAGCAGATATCTACCACTATATGGTCACTGTATAGTGATAATATCTGTATACCTAAGTTGGAGGCCCACTTGGACATGTTTGCCCCCCGCGCTGAACCCCTAGCTACACCTCTTTATTAGAGGAAGGTGCTTCTATGTCCTATTATCAGCTCCTTTCCTTCCTGTGACACTGCTCATTTCACTGAGAGATGTGTCTTCACTCACTCATAGATCAGATTACATTGAAGGAAGGAGGAGCCCAGTGAGGGAGTTACACACACACAGAAAAACAAGCTGCTAGAGAAGCAAGCAGGGGCACACCAGCCATGATGCAAGGTGAACCTCCCGCCTCCAGTGGCAGTTTGCCTGAACTCAGAAGGAGCAGTACTTATACAGCAGCTCTAGCTGGGGGGAAACAGCTGATCTGCCCCCTGTGCACCACTCTGCTTTTGAGACTGCCTAGGAAATCACAGGAGCCAATGAAAGAAGGTGGAAGGGACTTACTCGGTCAAGAGAATATGGCATCCAACAGGAATGTGAGCAACTGCCAGCAAGTACAGCTACATGTGTTTATTTTTGTGCATTCTGTGTATAGGCATGTGTATCTGTACAGATGTGTGTTTACATTTGCATATTGTGTTCACATCATAAGTGTATACGTATGTTGTGTGTACAGTACATGTGTGGATATGTTTATAATGTGTGGGTATAATGTGTATTAAGAAACCATAGAACCACTGTAAGAAATATTAGATTGATTATTAGTAACTTGATCTTTAAGGGGTCATTCATATCATATTTTTAGCATCAGTTTAGCAGAACGGAGGTAAAATAAAAACATAGATGAAAATTAATACAAGCAGATGACTATCCATTTACATGGCTTCAATGAAAAATTATATAAAAATAACGTCTTTCTATACTTTTTTTGTCAGACATCAGTGTAGTATACCACAGATTAATCAGATGTGCTATTTTTTATGACTTTATGTAAATAGACAACATCCATTAGTATTTGTTTTCATCCATTTTTAATTCCTTCCCGACATCTGCTGTACCATTATGGTGGATTTTGGGTCTTTACATATGACAGCCACTCAGAAGCTGATAAAAGGAGAAAGAATCATTTTCCTCTGATAAGATATATTACAAAATTTCTTATGTTCACCTGAATTATTCAGTTACAAAAAAGTCTATGTGCACATCTGCGTTGGAATCTCCATTGCAGTGTGCATCCACAATTACCAGACAAAAAAGTCCTGCAAGTCCAACTTTATCAAAGTTTAAGTTTCAAAAGGTATTTATTAAATTACAATTCCAAAACAGACATATAAAATAGCAAGTCATGCAAGACAGGCAATAAAGTATCAGAATGAAGGTAATAAATAACACAGACGGTATCAAACATCAAATGGTAGCATACAAGTAATACAATATAAAAAGCACTAAGTAATAACAAAAGTCCTAAAGATCAACCGCAAAAAGGGAGAAAAGAAGCACTACAATGGGCATGAGCAGCTAGAGCAGGGGTAGGCAACCTTTTTTTTTTTCAGTGTGCCGATTTTAATTAAAAAGATGACGTACTCGGAGTGTCGGTCAATAATTGTAAGTCTGACGACCCCTAAACTAAAGTCATATACCACAAACCATAACACAGAAGTGCTGCCACCAGATGCTTTAGGACGCATGCATTTATTGCTATTTCCTGGGACGCTCCTGTACTTTCTGATTAGAAGCAATGAAAGTCCATGTGCATCCCGTAATTAGTGGTAATGTATGTGTCCAGAAGCACCGTATGGCAGCATCCTTATGGTGAAAAGACACTATGTTTCTGGATGCAGCTATATTCTTAGGCCACTGGAACTTTTACTTCGATGTAAAACTGGTGCATTTTTGCACAAAAAAAAAAAAAAAAAGCCTGAGTTTTCTGTGCAAAAACACATCCTTAATACAGAAAACACACCGTTATACAGAATAATGTCATATAGTGGTCCCTGCACATGGTATTTTGTCCCACAGCCATAGCAGTCCCTGCACACAGTATTATGTCCCATAGCAGCGCCTGCACACAGTATTATGTCCCATAGCGGCCCCTGCACACGGTATTATGTCCCATTGCGGCGCCTGCACACGGTGTTATGTCCCATAGCGGTGCCTGCACACCATATTATGTCCCATAGTGGCCCCTGCACACGGTATTATGTCCCATAGCGGCCCCTGCACACGGTATTATGTCCCATAGTGGCCCCTGCACACGGTATTATGTTCCATAGTGGCCCCTGCACACGGTATAATATTCTAACTTTTATAATATTGTAATTTGTGCCACTCACTAGCTATTACTATACTGTGGGGTATCTTCAGACCACAGAGTATAATAAGTGGAGGGAGAAGAGAGGTGACAAATATAAAAAAAACAATGTACTCACCATTCCACGCTCCGCAGCCGCTGTGTTCTCTTCGATCGCTTCTGCCTGTAGTCAGCTACCGCTCATTGGGTCTCAGGGGACACGTCGCGTCATTATGCGTAATGACGCCAGACACAGACGCGACCCCTGAGGCCCTGTCAGCTGACTTCAGGCAGAAGCGTCTGCAGAGCACAGAGCCGCCGCAGAGCACAGAGCCGCCGCGGAGCACAGGAATGGTGAGTACATTGTTTTTTATGTTTGATCACCTCCCCGGGGCTCCGCTTATTATACTCAGGGGTCTGATGAGACCCCCACAGTATAATAATAATAACAGCAGTTTCGTTTCGGCCGTGTTTGGTCCGATCGAAACTGCTGGGTGAGGACTCGGGTCGCCGTGCCAGGGAAATATGCCTCGCGTGCCACTCTTGGTGCGCGTGCCGGGGGTTGCCGACCCCTGAGCTAGAGTGTGAACTAAGAATCCACCAGTGGGGAAGGGAGGGAGGAGTGAAAGCTCAATCCAGCCATAGAACTAGAGCTGGAGACAGTACGGGAGGCCCGGGACACAGGACCTGCCAACCCACGGTGCCCAAACCTTATCAAATATTGAGTGGGTATCTGAAATAATGGAGTTAATCTTCTCATGAAGCATAATAAGGTTAACCCATCGCACAACCTCAGCCACTGAGAGAAATTATTTTCTTCAGATGGAGGCAAAGTGAATACGGGCGGCTAATAAAATATACTGGAGTAGCTTATATTGTGCATATTTCAAATTAGAGGGTTTAAGATTAAGGAGGAATATAGAGGTTTGGAAAGGGAAGGACTGTTTAAAAAGTCATAGCACAGTCCTATGGATGGCCAACCAATAGTGCTGGACATGGGGGCAGGACCACCACAAATGGAGGGTGGACGAAGCAGTGGGAAAAAAAAATTTGTCGAGTCTATGGGGAACCAAATAAGTCGTATGTAGCACTTTTAAGGAAGACTCCATGAGGGTGACCTGCCAAACTGCCTTAGCTAATAGAAGTGCAACAATTGATCCATTGAGCAGGGGTCAGGGTAATATCAAGGTCTCGCTCCCAGGCCACCATAAAGTCAAGCTTACTGTCAGGGGGAGGAGAACTAAGCAAACCATAGATACAGAGAGAGGGAACCTTTATCAGCTGCTCTAAACAAACATAACTTCTCAAAGCTCGTGGAAGAGATCTCTGGATTGAGCGGGACAAGAGAACGTAGAAAGTGAAATACCTGTGCTGTCCGAAAGGCCTCTGTGGGGGGCGGGGAGAACGTAGTAGTAAAATATTCTTTGGTGAAGACCCGGCGGTTACAGAGGAAGTCGTGAAGGTGGCAAACCGCAGCATGTCTCCACCAAACAAACACCTCAGGGGAGAGGCCAGTGGTAAAGAGAGGGTTATAAAAGTTCGGGATCAAGGGTGAAATCGGGCTTTGCAAGCCATACTGAAAACGAACCCTCCGCCACAACTGCAACATGTAGTCAGTTACCTTTGCGGCAGCTGGAAGGGTGCCTGCCATAGACCGAGGGGCCCACAAAAGGGCCTGCAGGGAGGTCAAGGCCACCAATGCAGATTCTAGTGTCACCCATTGGGGACGGTCATGTTCACTATGGATTGCACTATGTTGGGAAAGTCGGGCGGCTACGTAATATCTGTAGAGGTGGGGGACAGATAGCCCACCCAGTCTCTTATGAAGAAACATAACACTGTGTCTTATACGCAGTCTCTTATGGGCCCAAATAAAATTAAAGATCTCAGTCTGGAGTGTAGCAAGGGAAGCAGAGGAGACTGAAGTCGGGAGGGTACGGAGAAAGGGTGGGGCAATGCCACGCGACTAGGTCCCTAAGGAACTTTGGTATCAATATGGCGTAATTCCATTTATAATGCGCCTCTAAGGAGTAACAGAGTTTAATCCCCAAATAGGGGAGTTATTTGTCTCTAATCTGGAAACCAAAGTTTAGGGAGATGAATTTAGCCGTAGGAGGCGGAACATTGCAATGCATAATTTCCGATTTGGCAGTATTAAGTTTGAGGCCCGCTAGTCTGGTAAATCGGGAAAGTGTGCTAATTAAATTTGGGAGAGAGACTAGAGGGTTAGTAATGGTTGACAACATATCAGCGAACAGATTGGATTTATATTCACTTTCTCCGATCTGCACACCCTGAATGTCAGGGTGGGAACAGATAGTGATCGCCAGAGGCTTGATGGCTGGGGCAAAAAGGGCAGGGGATAGTGGGCATCCTTGTCACGTACTGCGATAAATGCGAATAGGTTTGGGTGAGTTGGTTGGAAGCTTCAAATATGCCACAGGGTCACAATAAAGAGCCCTAAGGGCTCTCTGGAAGCGACCGGTTATGCCTATGAACTTCAGAACATGGGCTAGGTATGACCAAGAGACACTATCAAAGGCTTTCTAGATGTCGAGGGCCATAAGGGAAATCGGTTTATGTTGGCTATTGGCCCAATGGACTATATTGCAAAGCTTTTGGACGTTATCAGAGGCCTGCCTGCCCGAGACAAAACCAACTTGGTCGGAGTGGACGAGGGATAGTAGAAGTCTATTTAAACATGAAGCCAAAATAGAGAAGAATAGTTTTATATCTATATTAAGGAGGGATATAGTTAGTTGGAGTGGTGGCATCTTTCCCGGGTTTGGGGATAACAGTAATGGAGGCACACAACATCTCCTGAGGGAATTTTTCTCCCTGAAGAATGTGATTGAACAGGGAAAGGAGGTGGGGGGAGAGAATCCCTTTAAATTTCTTATAATAGAGGGAAGAAAAGCCATCCAGACCTGGTGCATTGCCATTTTTAAGGTTATCAATGGTACTGTCCAGCTCTTCCATAGTAATGGGAGTACTGAGAGAGGCCGCCTGAGAGGAGGAGAAAAAGGGAAGGTGAAGGGAGCGAAGAAATCTCCACTGGTCCAGCTTTCGTCGGGGATGAGTAAAGTTTCTCATAGAATTGGTGGAAATGCATGTAAATAGAGTTAGGATTAGAAGTCATATTGCCACCAGGGGTCAGCCAGAAGGGATTCATTCAGACACCAATTTTGGTGTGTGGCAGTGGGTGGCTGAAACGCATTGTCGATCATAACCAAGTCATGGTCTGACCAGGCACAAGGGACATGGCATACATAGGTAAGTGAGGGGAATTGGGAAGTGGATACGTAAATCCTATCAATTCTGGTATAGTGATGATGAGCCGTGGAGAAATACGTGTAGCCTCTCGTTTCCATTGAAGTCGCACCAGGCACCTGCAGTCCTCCATTCTATCTGTCTGCCTGCTGAAACCATTTTGTCATCTGTGCAAAGTTTAATTCCTGGTATAGAATCAACTCCCATCATCCTAAATCATCTGATGTTGCATTTGTTTGCAGTTAAAACCTGTGTTTTATGATGCTTGAAGTCCTGCAAGTCTGTTAGTCCTTCTGTGCATAGCTTTCTTAGTTCATGTGTTGAGGTGTTGAGTTTAATTGATTAATTGTTTTACGAGCTAATTTAGTGCTACATCTAAGCATATATATCCTATATAAGTAGACATAGTATTAGGGGAGGCACGAGTGCTGGAGTTGGCACGATGCAATTAAATCCTAAGTGTGATTCAATCAGTGGCATAACTAGGAATGGCTGGGCCCCAAGGCGAACATTTGGCCATGGGCCCCCCCCCCGAACCGCTGCCCCCAACCACCCCCCTGGACTGCCCCCTCCAACCCACCCAAAAAACTGCATTCCTGCGCACACTATTATGTGCCATAGTGGCCCCTGCAAACAGTTTTATGCAGCATAGTGGCCCCTGCACACAGTATTATGTCCCATAGTGGCCCCTGCACACAGTATTGTGTCCCATTGTGGACCACCCAGAGTATAATGATCGGAGACCCAGGGGAGGATAGAAACATAAAAAAACAACGTTACTTACCTGTTCCTCACTCCGGTCCACTCCCTGCTACTTCGGTCTTCTTCAATGTTGGACCAGGCCTGCGTCACGTGATGTGGGCCGGCGTCGCGACACAAAATGACATCGGCTGACGTCACCAAGCAGGCCCGAAACCTGGAGAAGTGTAGGAGAGGTAAGTACATTGTTTTTTTATGTTCCCTGACCTCCCCTGGGCCTCCGGTTATTATACTCCGGGGTCTTTTCAGACCCCAGAGTATAATGATAGCAGTGATTGTGGGGTTCGGCCCGCGGCCTTACCTACCGATCCCCTCTACTGCGCACAGCCGCCTCCGCAGAATCGGAAGCGCAGGCGGCCCGAGAGCAGGACCCTGGGGATCGGTAAGTATATAGCGCCCGTGGTTACCTTCTGGGGTTACTCCAGCAGGTGGGGCCTCATAATGTCCCGGGCCCTGTGGCAGCTGCTACTGCTGCTACCCCGGTAGTTACGCCCCTGGATTCAATCACAAGTGTATAGAAGCTACAGTTAAACATGGCAGTTAGACAGGGCAGAAGACAGAGCAGCTGAATTATCACTCCAAAAACTTGTAAGTTTTCAATATATGTTCACTGTATGTCTCTAGTTGCTGCTTTTTTACAAACTTACCGCCCATTCCCACCTCCTGTTACTTCTATGCACATCAGTCCCTCTCTCCTTCCCTCTCCTATGTTCAGCTCCCACTCTCTCTTCACCTTCCTCAACCACCTTAACCCAACTTGTGCTTCTGTGCAACAAATTAGACGATCTAACAAGTCATTTAGCCATCTGTTGTCTCTCACCATTCTCCTGCTACTAGATGCTGGGGACATCTCTCCAAACCCTGGTCCTCCTTCTGGTATCTGACTCAACAAGAAACCCTTCTAACTTTATTAATATTCGTTGTCTGCCCGCTCCTTCTCCTCCACCAGTCTCTTTCTCTTGTGCTCTCTGGAACGCCCGCTCACTCCGCAACAAACTTGACATTACTCAAGATCTCTTTATTTCAAACTCTTTTAACGTGCTGGCTGTCACTGAAACCTGGATTAAACAGTCTGACACCGCATCCCCTGCTGCTCTCTGTTATGATGGCCTCCAATTTTCACACACCCCTAGACCTGAGGATAGGCAAGGTGTAGGGGTAGGTGTCCTTCTATCACTATAATGCATTTTTCAGGTCATTCCGCCAGTACCATCGCTCTCTTTCTCCTCTTTCGAGGTCCACACTATCAGATTCTTCCGCCCTTTCTCCTTGCGAGTAGCTGTCATCTACCGTCCCCCTGGCTCACCCTACCAGTTCTTAGATCACTTTTCTTCATGGCTTCCAAACTTCCTATCCTGTGAAATTCCTACCCTCATTATGGGTGACTTTAACATTCCCATTAAGACCCCTGTCTCTACATCTGCCTCTCGCTTTCTATCACTAACCACCTCTCTTAGCTTACTTCTTCTTCCACACACAAAGATGGTAATATCCTAGATCTGGTCTTCTACGGCTCTGTTCTTTCTCTGACTTTACTAATGTTTACCTACCAATTTCTGACCATAACCTTCTTTCCTTTAACATCAAAGCTTCCTGCCCTTCACAAAACACACTGACCTACCGCACATGCAGAAATCTACGGGCTGTAAACACACAGCCTCTCTCAGACACCCTACAGTCATCACTGTCGCTCATCTCTTCTCTCTCCTGTCCTGAACTGGCCACCAAACACTACAATGACACTCTCAAAACCACCCTGGATAAAGTAGCACCCTTGACTGTCCGAAAATCTCAACACAGACACCAGCAACCTTGGCACACGTAGCAAACACGTTTTCTTCAGCGATGCTCAAGATGTGCCGAATGGCTATGGCGAAAATCTCACACATCTGCAGATTTTATTCACTTCAAGTTTATGCTCAAAGCCTATAACTCTGCCCTTCACCTTGCCAAACAAGCTTACTTCACCTCTCTCACCTCTTCTCTCTCCAATAACCCTAAATGACTCTTTGGCACCTTTCACTCCCTTCTCATGCCGAAGGTGCTGGCACCTGTCACAGACCTCAGTGCCCAAGATATGGCCACGTATTTTAAAGACAAAATCGACAACATCCATCAGGAAATAACCCATTCTCCAAGCGGCTTCAGTCCCCCCCCCCCCCCCCCTCCTCATTGTGAACTCTCATTATTTGACCCGGTAACAGAAGAAGAAGTCTCCCAGCTCCTTTCTTCTTCTCGCCCCACTACTTGCACAAGTGATCCTATCCCATCACACCTCCTCCGTTCTCTGTCCCCTGCTGTTACAACTCCCCTTACTAAAATTTTTAACCTCTCTCTTTTTTCTGGAATCTTTCCCTCCTCCTTCAAACATGCTGTCATAACCCCACTACTGAAAAAACCCTCCCTTGACTCATCCTGTGCTGCTAACTACCGACCTGTCTCTAACCTCCCCTTCATCTCTAAACTCCTGAAATGCTTGGTCTACTCCCGCCTAGTCCGCTAACTCTCTTCTGGACCCCTTACAATCAGGTTTTGGTGTACTACACTCTACAGAAACGGCCCTCACAAAGGTCTCCAACGATCTCTTGATGGCTAAATCTAAAGGGAACTATTCACTACTTATTCTTCTGGATCTCTCAGCAGCATTTGACACTGTAGACCACCAACTCCTCCTCACTATGCTCCATTCTATTGGCCTCAGGGATACCGCTCTCTCTTGGTTTTTTTCCTATCTCTCTGACCGCTCATTTAGTGTATCATTCACTGGTGCTATTTCTTCTCCTCTGCCCCTTGCGGTTGGGGTTCCTCAAGGCTCAGTCTTAGGTCCCCTCCTCTTTTCTCTGTATACAGCCCCAGTTGGACAAACCATTCGCAAATTTGGCTTTCAATACCATCTTTATGCAAATGATACCCAACTACACACGTGGGCAAAATTGTTGGTACCCCTCGTTTAATGAAAGAAAAACCCACAATGGTCACAGAAATAACTTGAATCTGACAAAAGTAATAATATATAAAAATTCTATGAAAATGAACATATGAAAGTCAGACATTGCTTTTCAACCATGCTTCAACAGAATTTTTTTAAAAAGAAATCTCATGAAACAGGCCTGGACAGAAATGATGGTACCCTTAACTTAATATTTTGTTGCACAACCTTTTGAGGCAATCACTGCAATCAAATGATTCCTGTAACAGTCAATGAGACTTCTGAACCTCTAAACAGGTATTTTGGCCCACTCCTCATGAGCAAATTGCTCCAGTTGTCTCGGGTTTGAAGGGTGCCTTTTCCAGACGGCATGTTTCAGCTCCTTCCAAAGATGCTCAATAGGATTTAGGTAAGGGCTCATAGAAGGCCACTTCAGAATAGTCCAATGTTTTCCTCTTAGCCATTCTTGGGTGTTTTTAGCTGTGTGTTTTGGATCATTATCCTGTTTCAAGACCCATGACCTGCGACTGAGACCAAGCTTTCTGACTCTGGACAGCACATTTCTCTCTAGAATCCCTTGATAATCTTGAGATTTCATTGTACCCTGCACAGATTCAAGACACCCTGTGCCAGATGCAGCAAAGCAGCCCCAGAACATAAGAGCCTCCTCCATATTTCACAGTAGGGACTGTGTTCTTTTCAAGATATGCTTCATTTTACCGTCTGTGAACATAGAGCTGATTTTCCTTGCCAAAAATTTTGATTTTTGTCTCATCTGTCCATAGGACATTCTCCCAGAAGCTTTGTGGCTTGTCAACATGCAGTTTATATATTATTACTTTTGTCAGATTCAAGTTATTTCTGTGACCATTGTGGTTTTTTTTTTTCATTAAACAAGGGGTACCAACAATTTTGTTCACATGTGTATATACCTCATCCCGTGACATCACTCCTGCACTGCTACAGAACATCAGTGACTGTCTCTCTGCTGTCTCTAACATCATGTCTTCTCTTTATCTGAAATTGAATCTTTCAAAAACTGAACTTCTTGTGTTCCCTCCATCTACTAACCGACCTAACCCTGACATCTCCATTTCTGCCTGTGGACTTACTATTACCCCAAGGCGGCATGCCCGCTGTCTCGGGGTTGTATTTGATTCAGATCTCACCTTTACCCCACATATTCAGACACTTGCACGCTCTTGCCACCTGCACCTTAAAAACATCTCTAGAATTCACCGTTTTCTCACCGTGGAAACATCAAAAACCCTCATTGTTGCTCTGATTCTCTCTTTTCTTCACTATTGCAATTCTCTTCTAATTGGGCTTCCTCTTACTAAACTCTCCCCACTACAATCTGTCCTGAATGCAACCGCCAGACTCATCTTTCTGTCAATCTGGTACACAGACGCAACTACCTTGTGTCAGTCGATGTATTGGTTGCCCATCCATCACAGAATACAATATAAAATTATCACACTGACCCCACAAATCCATCCATAGCGCTGCAACACCCTATATCTCCTCTCTTGTCACTATCTACCACCCTAACCATCCTCTCTGTTCTGCCAATGACCTTAGACTTGCATCCCCTGTTATCCGATCATCCCACTCCCATCTCCAAGACTTTTCTCGAGCTGCACCAGTGCTCTGGAATGCTTTACGTAAGACAATCCAATTAATCCCCAACTACAGCAGCAAAATTGCCCTAAAATCATATCTGTTAGTGTCAGGCTTATCAAGTGACCTGATCACAGTGTAGTGTGCAGAGGTGTAGAACAATAACACCTTTTATCCTTCCTCCTCTGTTCCTCAGATCCTGTCCTCTCCATCTAGAAGTTACACTGCACTCCTTGCACTTAGTATCTGTTTATTCACAGATACTGGCTGGTGATGGGTTCATACAGCTTCAGTTACATAACCTTTTCTATTAAAAGATGGCTGGACAATGGTAGCAAAGAAGCCCTCTGACCTCTTGTGTCCCCCTATCTCCTCATAGAATGTAAGCTCTTGCGAGCAGGGCCCTCACTCCTATTGTTTGATATGTTTATTTTTTTGGCACATTGTAATGTCTCATATTGTCTGTTCATGTGTCCTCTGATTTGTAAAGTGCTATGGAATATGTTGACGCTATATAAATAAAGTTATTATTATTATTATTATGTTCAGAGCCTGCAAGGCAGAACATATTTCACCCTTGGCTTTGGATGATAACTTATCGGCTGATGGGGAAGAACGGTCAAGGACAGCATTAACAGTAAAATTTAAGTCCCCACACCAAATCAAGGTAGAGAAATCCAATTGGCCCAGAAGACCAGAAAGTTCGCGAAAGAAAGCTACGGGGGACTCGTTGGGGACATAGGAATTGACAAGACAGATTTGTTGGCCATAAAGTCTACAGTAAAGAATAACATATCAGCCTTGAGAATCTAACACTATATTAACAGCTTGCAATGGGACAGAATTCTTAATCAGCATTGCTACACCTCTTTTCTTGGTCTGATTAAGGGCCTGGCCTAGGAGGGTATAGCGTGAATGAAAGTACTTGGGATAAGAGGTGGGAGTGAAGTGGGATTCCTGAATACATAAAATGTCAGGTTTCAGTTTATCATATTGGAGGAACGCCTTATGCCGCTTCTGAGGAGAGTTAAATCCCCGTACATTATGCGAGACAATGTTACACATAGCACATAAAAGAGTTAAAGCTAAACAGTATAAACTAATAAGGGACTGCACAGGTTAGGCAAGACAGATGAATATCAGACTGGACCTTCGAGCTTTGGAAAACACAATAGACATAAAATTAGCGCTGCTGAGAGAAAAGAACAGGAACTTGGAACAGCCAAAACAAGAAACTCAGAAACAGGGTGTACACTCCGGGGCAAAGTGGAGTTCAATGAACCTTGATGCACCTAAGGCGCAAGGGGGGAAATGGGTATCGCTGCCACGGCTAACCCCCCCAATAGTAGCAAAAAGATCTACAGTGGTCTGGAACCTCAAAAGGAAAAAACAAGCAAAGAAAATCCAGGGGCTGCCCTGGAGCAAAAGTAAAATGGCAATATCAAGAACAGCAACAACAAAAACAGAGTAAATGTGATAATTTAGCTAAGCTCAATAAAAACAAAAGGCTACTATAAAAGGTAAACTAGAAACAGTAAAGTCCACAGTCAGTGTAGAATAGCAGCTATAACCGGTAACCTGTAACAAAAGCAGTTAGCAAGTTATATACTCATTGGGTAGAAGCCAAGCCGATGGAGCTGGGTTTGTCGGTCTCTTGCATTTTGGCAGCCAGGAGCAGGAGGGCCTTCAGTTAAGGAGCGGATGAGGAAATCTTTGCCATTAAGAGAAAATGTAACGTGGAAGGGAAAGCCCCAGCGGTAGCGGATCTGAGCCGTTTGTCACGCCAGGGTGACAGGATGCATGGTCCTAAGCCTGTCCAAGTTAGCTGGAGCCAAGTCCGCAAACAGTTGGACTGAGGTACCATATCAGGCAGAGGCTGGACATTTCTGGTCACCGTTAGGATCTGGTCGTGGAACGCAGAGTAGTGAAGCTATAGAATCACATCTCTGGTGACGTTTGGGCCCTTGGGATGTCCCCATGCACGGTGAATGTGGGCCATCCGCAGGAGAGAAGAATCAACTTCCGGGAGTAGCTTAGAGAACAAGCCAGTGACAGTTTCATGCAAAGTGGTGACAGACTCAGGTAGACCTCTGATACGAATGTTAGCCCTCTTCGACCTATTATCCAAGTCCTCAAGTTTCAGCTCAATAGCCTCAAGCTTAGTCACCTGATCATCAAGGTGAGCTTTATCTTCCTCCAAGGCGTCTGCTACTTCATCCATTTTATTCTCTTCTGCAGCAACCCAGGTGCCAAGGTAAAGTCTGCTACAGCCTTGGAGAGCTGAGTGGAAAAAAAGCTGTTTAATTCTGGTCAATAGGGTAGAGGGGTCCAGGTCAGCAACCTCAGCACCTGCCATAGGGTCCGTGTCAGAGGCTGCGGGGGAAGTAATGCTGCCGTGCGGAGAGCCGTCTTCAGCTGGTGTAGAAGGGCCAGGGGTCCGGAAAAGTTCAGGCAAAGTATGCCAGGAGGATGCGTTATAACGCATCGGTTTTTGAGATCTAGCAGACATCGTAGCCAGGTAGCAGAGGTAATAGCGGCCCAGTGAAGGGTATCAGATGCAGGTAGCCCGAGGGGGCGCCGTGGCGGAGAGCTGCAATACTAGTCAGACATAATAGAAGTTAGGGTCATGCCCCACGGTGCAAGTGCAGGTAGCATAGGTGGCAGGAGAGCAGCACTAGTTCCACCTTTTACACAGGACAAAGGGCAGCATACCCTGCACAGGGAGGAGGGGCTCCCCCAATATAAAAGCAAAAAGTCCAGCTGTGGTGTTAGGAACAGTTAGCCCCTGGTATTAGAAGTGGGTCGAGAGAGAGCACTTGCCTGGAGAGGATACTACCAGGAGGAGTTGCAGGAGGGCTCCAAAGGAGGAGAGCTGGCTGAAGTGTCAGGTTTTCCCAAGATGGCGACTGCTCAGTGAGGCAGGGTGGTGTGCAGGTCAGGGCAAGCTGTCGGGACCCGTTGGGAGCAACCAGCGGGGGTCCGTTGCCAGATTAGAGGGACAATGGAGATAACTGCCTAGCAGGCAGAGAGCAGGAGTGAACAGGACCTGTAGTGCTGGGAGCAGAGAGGCTCCGTTATGTCAGTGCAGGCTGGAGAGGACAGCGCATAGGATGCCGGCGGCACCGCTAGAGTGCAGACAGGAGGCAAGATGGCAGTGTCCCACACGGGGAGGCCGCTGCATGAATGCTTCAGGTCACCTGTTGCATGCAGCCACGGAGCCAGCAGACTCCCTCAAAGATCCCCCGCTCAGGTAGGATCAGCAGGTAGCAGTGGGAACTAAATAGAAGCCACTCAGGGCACTTTTGTAATGTCCCTGCAACAGAACTCAGGAGAAACACGTCTGACCAGGAACCAGGACCGTTTTAACACAGTGGTGGGCCCTGTGCAAAGGTTTCATTAACCCCTTAAGGACCCAGCCCAAAAGTGCGTTAAGGACCAGGCCTCGTTTTTCAAAACTGACATGTGTCACTTTATATGGCAATAACTTTGAGACGTCTTAACTTACACAAGTGATTTTGAGACTGTTTTTTCGTGACACATTGTACTTCATGTTAGTGGTAAACACTAATGAATATTTTTGTATTTATTTATAAAAAAAATAGGAAATTTGATGGAAATTTGGAAAAAAATTGCAATTTTCAAAATGTGAAATGCTCTGCTTTTCAGACAGATAGTCATACCACCCAAATACATTAATAAATATTATCTACCATATCTCTGCTATATATCGGCATCATCTTTTAATCGTCCTGTAATTTATTTTGGATGTTAGAAGGCTTACAAGTGTAACAGCGATTTTGCAGATTTACAAGAAAATTTCCCAAACTACTTTTTTAGGGACCACTTCAGTTCTGAAGAGGATTATAAAGGCCTATATATTAGAAACCCCCATAAATCACCCCATTTTCAAAACTGCACCCCTCAAATAATTCAAAATAACATTTGGGAAGTTTGTTAACCCTTTAAGCATTTCACTGGAATTAAAACAATATGGAGGTGAAATTTAGACATTTAATTTTTTCCCACTAATTCCTTAATTTAGCCCTAAAATTAACACATTCACAAAGGGTTAAAGGAGAAAATGCATCTCACGGTTTGTTACGCAATTTCTCCCGAGCACGGAAATACCCCACAAGTGGGTGTAAACTGATGTTTGAGCGAATGGCAGCGCACGGAAGGGAAGGAGTGACACTGGGCATCTGAAAAGCAGATTTTGCTGGAATAGTTTTCAGGTACCATGTCTCATTTGCAAAGCCCCTAGAGTACCAATACAAAGGAAAACCCCAAAAAGTGACCCCATTTTGGAAACTACACCCCTCACAGAATTCATATAGGGGTATAGTGAGCATTTTGACCTTACAGCCGTTTCACAGATTTTGCTAACACTGGGATGTATAAATGAAACATTACTAAAATGTCACTTTATCCCCAAAGTTTTCATTTTCACAAGGGGTTAAAGGAGAAAAAGCCCCCCACAGTTTGCAAAACAATTGCTCCTGAACACGGCAATACCCCATATGTGGTCGTAATCTGCTGTATGGGTACATGACAAACTTCATAGCACATAACATAGTAAGTTAAATGGTATAAGATCCAAACATACCCATGACACAAATGCCGCTGCCTGGGGTTTTGTCAGCAGGCAGCGGCATTTGTGTCATGGGTATGTTTGGATCTTATACCATTTAACTTACTTTGCAAAATACATGTATAGTGTGATACATTGGGCATTTATATAGGGGTTTTATATATGCACTTGCTTTGTATTAACCATTAGTACCCTCTGTATTTATATACTGCTATATACTTTATGCATGGGTGTATGTTATCTCCCTGATATTTATTTATACTACTTAACCTCTGCCTCTTTCATGGGTTTTGTCAGTAGGCAGCGGCATTTGTGTCATGGGTAGGTTTGGATCTTATACCATGTAATTTACTTTGCAAAAATACATGTATAGTGTGATACACTGGGCATCTATATAGGGGTTTTATATATGCACTTGCTCTTTACTAACCATTAGTACCCCTTGCATTTATATACTGCTATATACTTCATGTATAGCTGTATGTTATCTCCCTTATATTTATACTATTCAGCCTCTGCCTCTCTCATTTTACATATGCTGACATAGGTATTTGTACTGTTGTTTCTGTTTTGTATTTTTATACTGTTTTTGTACTTCAATAAAATTCCTTTTGTATTTTTTATTATTTTGAGTGCTTTCTTACTTTTCTTTCTTGGATTATTGTATGGGTACATGGCAGGGCTCAGAATGGAAAGAGCGATATTTGGCTTTTGGAGAGCAGATTTTGCTGGAATAGTTTTCAGGTACCATGTCGCATTTGCAGAGCCCCCAAAGTACCAATACAGTGGAAACCCCTAAAAAGTGACCCCATTTTGGAAACTACACCCCTCACAGAACATATCAAGGGGTATAGTGAGCTTTTTGACCCTACAGCTGTTTTACACATTTTATTAACATTGGGACATTAAAATGAAAAATTACTTTTTTTCCAATAAACCGTCAATTTAGCCCCAAATTTTTCATTTTCACAAGAGGACAAAGGAGAAAAAGCACCCCAAAGTTACACAATTTCTCCTGAACACAGAAATACCCCATATGTGGTTGTAATCTGCTGCATGGGTAAATGGCAGGGCTCAAAATGGAAAGAGCGCTATTTAGCTTTTGGAGGGCAGATTTTGCTGAAATAGTTTTCGGATGCCATGTCGCATTTGCAGAGCCCTTAAAGTACCAATATGATGGAAACCTCTCAAAAGTGACCCCGTTTTAGAAACTACACCCCTCAAGGAATGTATCAAGGGGTATTATCATTTTGAGCCTAAAAATGCTTCCCAAAAATTAATGTACAAAGTGAAAATTAAAGTTTTTAAAGAAATATCCAATTTCAGTGCCTAATACGTTGCGGCCACTTTGCGGCATCAGAGACATGAACTCCTAAAACTATTAAGTGGGCTATCCTGGGGACAAAAAAATTATATATGTGGGTATAAACTGCTGCTTGGGCACGCAGCAGGGCTCAGAAGAGAAGGAGCACTGTGTTTTTTTAGCTTTTGGAGTACAGATTTAGAGGGACTTTCTGGTCACCATGATATTTTTGCAGAGCCCTGGAGGTGCCAGTAAATTGGAATTTCCCAAGAAGTGACCCCCATTTTGTAGGGGCAATTTTAGGGTCTCTGCAAATGTGACACGGCGTCCAAAAAACAACAATCTAAATATGTGCTCCAAAAGCACATAGTGCTCCTTCACATCTGCACCCTGCTGTGTGCCCAAATGACAGTTTATGCCCACATGTATGACACTGGTGTACCCAGGATAACGTACTTAATGCCATATGTGGGTATAAACTGCTGTTTGGGCACAGCCGGGCACAGAAGGGAAAGAGCGCTATTTTGGTTTTTGGAGCACAGTTTGCTTTTTGGACACCATGCCACTTTTGCAGAGCCCATGAATTGCCAGTAAAGAGGAATCCGCAGACTTGTGACCCCATTTTGGAAACTATACCCTTGAAGGGATTTATCAAGTGGTGTAGCGAGCATTATTAACCCTTAAGTGTTGCATTCTTTTAATTTCCAAAAATGAATGCGCAGCTGATAATGAAAAGTTAAAAATGAAATTTTTTTTATAGATACGCCATTTCAGTGCCCGATATGTTGTGCCCAGCTTATGTCTACACAGACACACACTCCAAAAACTGGTGAACGGGGATCCCGGGCACAATAGCTTTTGGAGCGTTCATCTCTGATACAAGCCGGGCACAACATATTACGCACTGAAATGACGTATTCCTGGAAAAATTGTCATTTTCACCTTTCATCATCAGCTGCGTATTCATTTATGGATAATAAATTATAGCAACACTTGGGGGTTAAAAATGCTCACTGTACCCCCGGATAAATTCCTTTAGGGGTGCAGTTTCCAAAATGGGGTGACATGTCAGGGGATTCCACTGTACTGGCATTTCAGCTCTGCAAAAGTGCAATGGCGTCCAAAAACCAAACCGTCCAAGTCTGTGCTCCAGAAACCAAATAGCGCTCCTTCCCTTCTGTGCTCGGCTGTGCCCAAACAGTTTATACCCACATATGACATTAAGTACGTTATTCTGGGTACACCAGTGTCATACATGTGGGTATAAACTGCAGTTTGGGCACACAGTAGGGTGCAGAAGGGAAGGAGCGCTATGTGGCTTTTGGAGCGCAGATTCAGATGTTTGGGATCTGGACGCCATGTCATGTTTGCAGAGCCTCTAAAGTACCAATAAAGTGGAAACCCCTAGGGAATGACCCCAATTTGAAAAGTGCACCCCTCAAAGAATTTATCAAGGGGTGTAGCGAGCATTAGTATCCCAGACGTGAATACACAGCGGATGGGGAAAAGTGAATGAATATGTAAGGTGTGCGTAGTACATTGGGTACACTAAATTCCCTACTGTTTCCCCAGTAGTTCCTATTATTGGGGGGTCACTCTGGGGGTCACTTCTGGTTTATTATCCCTCGTAAGCTCTAAATCTGGTTTGTACCCTAATATACGCTCGCACAGCTTATACATTGCCTTCCTGCCGCAGCCAGTTGTGTTCTAAAGATTTGGCGATTTTTGGGCTTTTTGTCTTCACGTTGTACGAGCTATATTTTCTTTATTTCTCTGGTGATGTATCCATATGAGGGCTTGTTGTTTGCGGGGTGAGATGTATTTTTTAATGACATCATTTTTAGGTGCTTACAACTTATTAAATAAATTTTATTAACTCTTTCTTGGTGGATTAAAAAACAACCCCATCAATTCTGGCACTGCGTTTTACCTTTTAAATTTTTCACCATGCAGCGTAGAGCATAAGTAAAATGTTACCTTTATTCTGCGGGTCAGTACGATTACAGAGATACCTCATTTATACTGTTTTTTTATGCGATACCAATTTTGCAGGACAAAAACCCATTTGGGGACATAAATCAATTTTTTTTGCATCGCCATCTTCTAAGATGCGTAGCATTTGTATTTTTCAGTTTAGAGAGTTGGTTTATGGCTTATTTTTTGCAGGACAACCTGTGCTTTTTATTGGTACTGTTTTGGGGTACATATGACTTTTTGATCACTTTTTATGGCATATTTTGTAAGGTGAGATGGCGAAAAATCATTACTTTTGGCGGGTTTTTTCCGTTTTTTTCCCCCGACTTTCACCGTGTACATTAAATATGGTTTCAGTTTTATTGTACAGGTTGTTATGGACATGACAATACCAAATATGTATTGTTTTTATTAATTTTTAAGTTTATTTTTTATATAATTCATTTTACAGTATATAGGAAAAGGGAATTCTTGGGGCTTTATTCTTTTATTAATTTTTTTCACATACTTTATTATTTTTTTTTTCACTTTTTTTTACTTTTTCAAGTGTCCCATTAGGACACCTGAGCCAAAGATGCTTTGATCTCTGGCTCAGTACTGTAGACTGCAAGACACAAGCATGCAAGTGTCTTGCAGCCTATACAGGAAGTCATCGCTATGGAAACATAGCGCTGACTTTCTGAGGTCTCGGCAGGATCAACCAGGTAGTGGGGTCTCCAGGCAGCCTGGGGTCACTTGGCAGACCCCAGGCTGCAGATTACAGATATCGGCACCCCCCGATCTCGCCGCGGGGGGTGCCCGGGGGGCGGGCAAGTTGGCGGAACCCCTTGGATGCCGTGGTCATGTTTGACCGTGGCATCCAAGGGGTTAAAACCTCCGATCGGAACTCAGTTCCGACCGGGGGTTATGGAGTAGGGTGTTAGCTGTCAGTTACAGCTAACACCCGGTTCCGATGCCGCCCGCTCAGATAGTGAGCGGGCGGCCGGCCTCGGGCGTAGTATTACGCCCAGGTGCGCGAAGTACCTAGCGCCCAGGACGTAATAGTACGTCCAAGGTCGTTAAGGGGTTAAATTATAATTTTCCCTCAATGGCCTCCACATAGTATAACGCCCCTTAGTGGCTCTCCCTAGTGGCCCCATACAATATAATACCCCTCATAATGTCCCTTTCCAGGTTACACCACAGATTCGTGTCCCCCCACTCTCCTGGTTGCCCCCACAGTGTCATGTGCCCCCCCAAGTTGCCCCCACACTGTCATGGTCCCCTCAGGTTACCCCCACAGTATCATATATCCCCACCCAGGTCACCCCCACAGTATCATGTCCCCCCACCCCCAGGTTGCCCCCACCGTATCATGTCTCCCCACACAGGTTGCCCCCACCGTATCATGTACCCCCACCCCCCAGGTTGCCCCCGCAGTATCATGTCCCCCCTACCCCCCCAGGTTGCCCCCACAGTATGATGTCCCCCCATCCCCAGGTTGCCTCCACAGTATCATGTCCCCCCCACACTGTGATGTCCCCCTCAGATTGCCCCCACAGTGTCATGTCCCCCCCGGTTGCCCCCAAAGTATCATATCCCCCCACCCCCTAAGTTGACCCCACAGTATGATGTTCCCCCATCCCCCAGGTTGCCTCCACAGTATCATGTCCTTTCCACACTGTCATGTCCCCCTCAGATTGCCCCACACAGTGTCATGCTGACCCAACCAACCCATTCCCACTGTCCAGGTTGCCCCCACAGTGTCAAGCACCCCCCCCCCCAGGTTGTCCCCACTGTTTCATGTCCCCCACTGTATATATCAAAGAGAAAAAACAAACCTTAATACTCACCTTTCCCCATTCCCCCCGTTCACTCCTCTCTCTTCTCCCGGAGACTTCAAGGAGCAACAGGCGCGATGTAAGTGACGTCACTACATCACGCCTCCTGCTCCCAGGACACCAGGAGTGAAGACACCAGCCGGGTGGTGAAGCAGGGAGCAGACAGCTCCCTACTTCATTGCTGACTTCAACTTCAACCGATGAGTTGGGGCAGCCTGAACCCACTACCCTGGACAGCGGGACAAATACAGGACTATCCCGCTATCCAAAGGGAGCCCCTGCTACCATAGGGCCCAGTGCAAGTGCACCGTTGGCCATATAGTTAAAGCGGCCCTGCCAGGAACAGCGTTAGGCCACACCCCCTGGCGTTTCAGTTTTCAAGAACCAACAGCTGATGGATCCCATTAATAGTTAATGGGGTCAGTCAGGATCCATTTGTGACCGCCTATCCGTTGCTCCGGTCATCCGACAGCGGGTCCTTGGAGTTAAATCTATATGAACATATAGAGAAAACTAACTGCAAAAAACTGTTTTTTACGCTAAGCTGGAATCATTGATTAAACAGGTTATCCACTTTTTTTTTATTTGATGGCCTATTCATCAGAAAAGTTTGTGTGAGCCATCTACCACCACACATCCAGACATCTCTGTGGCCTGGTCTGTGCTGGTTTAATTAAAATAAAAAAAATTGATTGCTTTACTTTGTAATCAACAAACTTGAAAATTTGCTACTAGTGGAAAGGGAATAATTTTTGGGCGGCTTTTGTAAAAACAAGAACAAAAAAAATGATTCCACTTGCCCAAAAAGGGATATGGTAATTTTTTGAGTGCTTGTAAAATCCGTTTGCTTCCAATAGTGCCATGTGTGTATAAACACACCTCTCACCAAACAGGGATAATTTTTGGACTGTGTTTTTTTATTTTAAAATGCATAAAAAATCCTACAGTGCAGTGTATTTTAAACAGGCTGCTTGTTACCATCGGCTACCATTCATTTACCTGTAGCTATAACTGTCGCTATGACTTTGAAATTACAAAGGCTGTGTTTATGTTAGCATGTCAAACATAACTTTATAAGGCAATTTGCACTTCCAGTTAGTAACAAACCAGTTCAGACCTAAATCAAACTTTTTGTTAAATAGGGCGTAAAATCAACAGATAAGGAGAGCAGACTCTCGAACCTGGAGCTTCCGCTGCCCTGACCTAAAACTGAGATAATTCAAACTTCAAGCAGCCTTCTCTTACCCACTGAGAAATGACATGGAGAAGAGGCCCCAAGATATCCCAGCAAATGATTGCAACCTTCACTCTGAGACAGTTTCTTAATTCCTGCTCCTTGTCACAAACAGAGGTAACCAACATGGCCACCTGTGAAAGATCCTCAGTGCGCCAACACCGCTTTGGCTCACACCTGAGACTTTTTTCATAAAAAAACACACTCACCGCCAGTGAGTGCTGGGTTCACAAGATAAATACAAGACAAGCTTTCTAAATTTTATATATTTATTAACCCCTAAATGGGTCGGTATTAACATCTAACACATGCAGTTCAGAACAGATATGTAGATATATACAAGCATTAACAGTTACTAGTTACAAGATACAGTACAATAAAATAAAAGGGAATAAAATTGAAATAATTACTTTACCACACATATCCTGGATGTGGCTCTATAGTACAACACTCACACATAGCATGTGGAGATCACCAATGGAGGCAGCGGCATTAACTCCAGCGTCTCAGCAACTCATCACAGCAGCCTATCCTCATAGTAGCATCTTCATAGTAATCTCCCAGTGGTAGTCTCAGCCCAATCTCTCATCATAGTATTCTCCTTGTAGTCTCAGCCCAATCTCCTCCCACTGACCTCTTACCTCATCTTTTATACCCTTGATTACACCACCCAGAATGAGGTCACCGGCGACGGCAAGTCTGATTGATTAATGCACTCAAGTCCAGATTCTTTGTAGGGAGCTGAGACCAAGTGAAATGATACAATGTTATCAGCCATATCTGATCAACAGCCCAGGCTGAACAATGCATGTTTATTTGATCACCCAGGTCTATGTAAGAATTCAATGGAGCTATTCTGGGATGGATACAAAGCCCTATTGTCACAAGGTTGCCTCTACTGATAACATACAACTAGGATTATAGCTGCGCACATTATGAGTAAATGGAACTAGGAGGGAGATACGATACCCAGAGATCCAAATACAGCTTTGAGTTATAGCCATATTTAAGTGGAATCATCACTCCACCGCAGCCCCTTCAACTTCTTGCAGGATAGACGCTACACCTTTCATTCCTCCTGTGCATTTTGGTTCCTCTTCTTTCCTGGATCTGCTGTCCTCCACTGCACCTAGCCCAGGGCTAAAGGGCTTTCCATAGAAAGATAACTGGTCTTTCTCCTTCAGAAATGGTGGTCCAGCCGACAATTCTCCCCTTGCCAGGTCAGACCTTGTGGATGCCATTAAACACCTCCCCAAAACCACATTTTTTTGACATAATGTTAACTAGAAAGGAAAAGCTCTTGAAGCAATGCATGGAGGAGGTGCATAGAACAATGGTGCAATGTTCACTAGGATAGAAACTTTGGAACAACAGGCCGCAGAGCATGATGATAGATTAACATGGATGGAGGCCCACTTAGATCCCAGCAAACAGTCTGGCAAAATTTGGCACTTAAACATATGATGATCTAGAAAATAGAAATGGCTGAAATAATCTCTGCATTAGGAGGCTAACGCACCTGTGAGCCCTTTTGCTATCACTCTTTAGCAATATCTTGGAAGGTCCTTTAGACACCCATACTGAGCTGGACAGAGTTCACAGGGCACTAGGACTCAGATTGCAAGACCTGTCTTGGCCAAGAGTCATAATACCGTGTTTCTCCAAAAATAAGACCTACCCCAAAAATAAGCCCTAGCTAGATTTTTCAGGTTTTTTTGGGGTAGGCTTGAAATATAAGCCCTACTCCAAAAATAAGCCCTAGCTAATTTAACCCCTTCCCTGACATCTGCCGTACGATTACAGCGGATGCCAGGTCCTTAAAGATGGTGGCCGCTCTGCTGCAGAGCGTCTACCATAGCTACCATACTGGTTCTCCGCGGAGACCTGGAGTTAATGCCTGCGATCAGTGTCTACCCTAATTGCGGGCATTGTTGAGCGTGACCCCCCTCCTTCCCACCAAAGTAGCACAATCGCCGGACTTAATGCCTGGGATAACAGTAAACTATGATCGCGGGCATTGTTAAGTGTGACCTCCCACCCACAGTCCCTAGGGTCGGTCCCAACCCTCTATAGCTACTATACCGGGTCTCCGTTGTACAGCGGAGACCCGCAATTAATGAACGCGATCAGAGTCCATTCTGATCGTGGGCATTGTTGAGTGTGCCAGTCCTTGACCCCCCTCCCCCAAATCCAACCCCCAAAGCAGAGCAAACCAGTCCCCACCGGCCCCGTACCTTTCACGTTGCAGATTGGCTCCCGCACAGCCAGATCGCGCGAGCTGACCTGTTCCTTTGACAGCCGGGAGCCTTATGAAGGCTCCCAGGCCTGTCATAGGAATATTACTATTGAGGCTGGTCATAGACCAGCCTCAATAGTAATGTAGATAATCTCCCATAGACTGCAATACATTGTATTGCAGTCTATGGGATGATTGCAGTTTCAAGCCCCCTAGGAGGGGTTAATAGTAAAAGAAAAAAAAAAAGTTAAAAAATATAAAAAAAACACCACAATAAAAGTTCAATACCCCCCTCCACTTTCACTAGAATACATATAAAACTAAAATATTACTGTGAAACACATGCACATTAGGTATCCCTGTGTCCGAAAACACCTGCTCTACAAACTTATAAAAATATTTTACCTCTATGGTGAATGCCGTAGCAGAAAAAAAAAAAACAAAAGTGCCGAATTGCTGTTTTTTCGCTGTTTCACCTCTGATAAAAATTTAAATAAAAAGCAATCAAATGTGTGATTGTTGTTCATGGAAAAAAATTAAGACCTACCCCGAAAATAAGCCCTTAGCCCTTTTTATGGAGAAAAAAATAATATAAGACACTTATTTTCGGAGAAACACGGTATGTCATATACAGTTGAAACCAGAAGTTTACATACACAATATAAAAAGACACACATACATGTTTTTCTCACTATCTGACATGAAATCAGAATAAACCTTTCCTGTTTTAGGTCAATTAGGATTATCAAAATTATTTATATTTGCCAAATGCTAGAATAATGATAGAGAGAATTTTTTAAGGCATTTTTATTACTTTCTGCAAAGTCAAAAGTTTACGTACATTTCATTAGTATTTGGTACCATTGCCCTTAAACTGTATGACTTGGGTCAAACGTTTTGGATATCCTTCCACAAGCTTCTCACAATAGTTGGTAGGAATTTGGACCCATTCCTCCTAACAGAACTGGTGTAAATGAGCCATGTTTGTAGGTTGCTTTGCTCGCACCTGCCTTTTCAGCCTTGCCCATACATTTTCAATAGGATTGAGATCAGGGCTTTGTGAAGGCCACTCCAAAACATTGACTTTGTTATCCTTAAGCCACTTTGTAACCAGTTTGGCAGTATACTTCGGGTCATTATCCATTTGGAAGACACATTTGTGCCCAGGCTTTGACTTCCTGGCTGATATCTTGAGATGTTGCTTCAGTATTGCCACATTATGTTCTTTCCTCATGATGCCATCTATTTTGTAAAGTGCACCAGTCCCTCCTGGAGCAAAACAACCCCACAACATGATGCTGCCACCCCTGTGTTTCGCAGTTGGGATGGCGTTCTTGGTGGTCTTTTTTTCCTCTTTCTTTTCTCTCTTTGTGTTGTTTTGTCTTCTCCTGACTCACTACCTGTTTCAGCTACCATGAGATCAGATTTACAAATCCTGTCATACAATGTTCTGGGTACTAAACACAATGGTACAAAGGTTCTTTGAGACTTATGGAGGCTTAAAGACCATAAAACACATTTTAGAAAAGACAACATACCTAAACTATCTAACTATAGGTTCCCATTTTGCTACCATGGGTGCTCACATGACTCTTGCTCCCAAGGGGTAATTGTTCTGGTGGCTCAGTCAGTCTCTTGGTCCTTCTTAGACGCAAAGGCAGACCCTAATGTTTGTGTTTGTTAAGGGTCTGCTATAACTCCCATAACTCTCCCAAAAATTGTCCAAATCTCTACTTTCCGAATATGGGACAAGAAGTTGCCTAGGGGGACTATTTTGAGCAGCTGCAGGAGTTCATAGAGGGGATATTAATTGTGGCAGGGGGACTTGAATATGACCCTGGAGCCACCATGGATGTCTCAAAGGGGTCTTCACATCTTCCAATATCCCAACTCTGCTCCATTGCCTGCACCCTTCACTCACATCAGCTTGTCAATGTGTGGAGGACCCTATACCCTTGTGCAAGAGACTGTTTCTACTATTCAGCCACAGATGATATGTTTCTAGAGCTGACTATCTTTTTGTGAGACATTTCCACCTACACAGGGTAGTGGATGCGGATATGCATACCTCTCCTTCGTCAGACTTCTCACTGATTTCACTGATCCTGCCTTCAACCCTGGGGCACTGGAAGTTTAATACCTCCTTGCAGTAGGACAGTGCAGATGGATATTAGAAAAAGAACTGGATTGCTTCTTTGCCTCTAATGTGGGCTTAGTTGCTAATCCAGCTGCCTTGTGGGAGGCCCATAAATATTTTATTAGGGGAATTTCATTAAGAAATGAGTGGGCTTCAACCATCCTGACACAGATTTGAGACAGAGAGGCACAAACATACCCAGATGCCTGAAACAAGAGCCTGATTAATATATGCATTCTCTTTACATGTGTAAGGCTAAGGAAATGTTGGACAGGTGTCGAAGGTTGTTCTGTGAGTTTGGTAACAAGCCAGGGACGCTGTTGGCGAATAATGTTATGGCCCAATGTAAAATAATATCTGTTAATTGTAAAATACTTTACAATTGAATGAAATCCTTACTCACGTGTTGACCCATAAGGTAACATTATTAGAAACTTGTCAGCTTCTTATAAAAACATGGAAGTTTATTGAAGTCTTCATGGAAAAACAGATACATGGAAACCTTCCAGCATAACAGAAATATCAGTCAATGTCTTACATCATAGGAGAAGTTCAGTGTTAGGTTTCTTCAAGATGGTTCTCTTGCAGACATCTTGGCTCATGCTTATTCATCAATGTGTGTTGGTCTTCTGTAGGACAATTCTGCCATCCTTCCAAGGTAGTGGAAGAGTGAAGAAATCAGGCGATACCTTTTAGAGGCTAACTGAGTATATTTATTATATTATATATATATTATATTTAAGTAAGCTTTCAGGAGTACTCGCTCCCTTCATCAGACATGGTGTGATACAAGAACTGAAAATTAACAGATTTTTATACACATGGTTTTCAAAGCATTTTAGAGTCCTTAAAAAAAATTGCAATCTAAGTAGAGAAGTTATTTACAACAGGTCAAAAAAACAGTCTGGAAACTTGTGGTGCGTGACGGAGGGATCAGTAATTCTTGCTGTGATCTGTTTGCTATCAGGAGGTGATTTGTGTCCCTCACAGTTCATACATAGTGTGATTTGAAGCTGGCATGAATATTGAGTTCAGTTCATGGTTCAAACATAGTGTGACATGAAGCTGGCATGAATATTAAGTCCAAATTGCAGAGTTTGAAATTTTTGCATAAATTTGTACTCCATTTCTTTCCTTTTCTCCTGTGTCTTAAAATATCCCATTAAAACCACAACCCGCAAATCTTCAATAGAGTGGTTTTCTCCGGAGAAATGTGCGGCCACTGGGAGATCTGTTCTGCTGTTATTAATGGTGGATCTGTGTGAGTTCATTCGTTGACTGAGTCTCTGCCCTGTTTCCCCCACATAGAGGCCTGTGGTGGGACATTGCACACACATTATGAGGTACACCACATTGGAAGACCTGCAGGAGAATGTCCCCCTAATTCTGTGCACCTGTTGTGACTGTGGGATAGGTACACTGTCAGAGGTGTGGATGTGCTTGCAGGTCATGCACCTTTTATGTAGGCAAGGTGAGGTGCCATTTTCAGTTGGGGCCTTCAGGGCACTCCGGACGATAATGCGCCTCAGGTTTGGTGGTTGTCGAAAGGAGAGGAGAGGGGGGACTGGAAATATGTCCTTGAGTCTGTTGTCCCTATGTAGCACAGGTTGGAGCTCCTTGGCAATCCTTCGTAGGATCTCCAGCTGTGGGTTGTAGGTGACAACTAGGGGCACTCGGGCATCTTTCTGGGTCTCTCTATATGGTGAGCAGACTGTCTCTGTTAATGGCTGCTGCTTTGTTTAATTGGTTGTCTGTCACTTTTGGTTTGTATCCCAATCTGAGAAATTTCATCCTCAGATCCAGGAGGTGCTTGTCCAGGTCTGTTTTGTCGGAGCAAATACGATTGTATCGTATAGCCTGGCTGTAGATTATAGCTTGTCTTGTGTGCTTGGGGTGGAAGCTGTCGTTTCTCAGGTAGGCCGTTCTGTCTGTGGGTTTGTGGTATATTGATGTGAGTAGCCGGTGGTCTTTAATGTATATTGTGGTATCCAGAAAGTGAATTTCACTCCCTGAATAGCTAAGTTTAAGGTTGAAGTAGGGCCTCCTCACCTGCAGTCCAGATGACAAGGATATCATCGATATAACGAAGGTAAATCATAGGTTTGGTGGCGCATGTTGATAAATATGTTCCTTCCATTTCTGCCATAAAGAGATTTGCATATTGGGGTGCACATCTGGTCCCCATTGAAGTTCCCATTCGCTGTAGCTATAGATCCTCTCCAAAGGTAAAATGGTTGTGGCTAAGGATGAATTGTATGAGCTGCGTTACTGGTTCTGTTGGGAGGTTTTGTTTTGCCAGGTGTACCCGACATGCTGCAACTCCATGCTTGTGGGGAATGTTGGTATACAGGGATTCCACATCCATGGTGGCCAAAATGGTACCCTCAGGTAGAGGGCCCAGGGCATTCAGTTTGTTAAGAAGGTCAGTGGTGTCCTGGATATAGCTTGGAGTATCCCTGACAAGGGGTTTTAGGAGATTTTCCACCCAACCTGAGATGTTTTCTGTCAGTGTCCCAATGCCAGAAATGATAGGCCTCCCAGGGTTGCCATCTTTGTGTATCTTTGGGAGCATATAGAAGCAGCCCGGCCTGGGATCTTGTGGGATAAGTCCTTTTACCTGATTCTGGATCTGGATTGGAAACTTCTTGATCATACTCTTTAGTTCTTTCATATAGGCCTCTGTAGGATCACTTCCAAGTTTGGAGTAATGGATGGGATTTGACAGTTGCCTGTTTGCTTCCTGGATATAGTCTGAGGTGTTCATTATGACTATTGCGCCCCCTTTGTCAGCTGGTTTTATTATTATATCCTGACAAGGTGTCAGAGGAAGTAAGACAGGTCGGAAGAGAGAGACACCGAAAGAGAGAGAGAGACCCAGACATGTGTGTCTGTCAATCATTTATATTCATGACAGGGGGTGTTTCCCAACATCCTTATACTTTCTACTACTGTATTTGGACAATACTAGAATAGTATACCCTAACCACACCCATGCACCATAAGATACAAGAGTTTTGTCAGCAGAATAGACTTAAGACTAATAGGTCAGGAATATTGCAGTCAAATATTATTTAACACCCAACAAGCTATCACATATGTATCCCAGTTCACTTCAAACTCGGGGGGAGGGGGGGTGAATCACCTCTCCTGGTTTTGCTTGACTTTTATTCATCCTTCTACCAGCTGATGTCACAGAGGTTCCATGACACAGATGTGAGCACCTACATCACAGCCTCAGACATGCCCTCTCTCTTGAGGACCACCCTTGATTTCCCGAGGAGGAGCCCTCCGGGCCTTGGCAGATGCACAACTGGGTAAGTCACAAGGTCCTAACAAACTTCCGGCGAGTTACTATTAGGCCTTCTAGGCACAGCTGACTTCACATTTTCCCATCGCATATAATGGGTTGGCTTTCGAATTCTTCCTCTAGATGCGTTGAGAGCACATATAGCGGTGATACTGAAAGAGGGGAGGGACCTGACATCATGTGCTAATTTCCAACTGATATCACTACTTAACATAAATCTTAAGATTTATTCCAAAGTCCTCACGACTCGTCTGGTGCTTTACATACTGGAGGTAATTCACCTTGATTAGATGGGTTTTGTCCTTAGAGAGGCGAGAGACAACACCACCAAGGTGCTAAATCTGATTCACTGGGCACAGAAATTGGCTTGTTCAATGGAGGTGTTGTCTATACATGTCAAAAAGGCATTTGATTTGAGTTGGCCATTTCTGTTTGGTGTCCTGAAGCATTTGGGGCTGAGTCCTAATATGATAGCATGGCTATAGACAGTCCCTTTACTCTATCCTTGCAGCTGCGATTAGCGTTAAGGCCACTTACTCTTCCCATTTGAGTTTCAGAATGGGACAAGACAGGAATGCCTGTTGTCCCCACTGATTTTCATACGGACCTTGGAGCCTATTTTCCTCAAAATCATGGTTAACATAGACATCTCTGGATTTGAAGTGCAAGGACAGGAATTTATAATATATATATATATATATATATATATATATATATATATATATCTTTGTATGCTGATGATTTGCTATTACAGTGGGTACGGAAAGTATTCAGACCCCTTTCAATTTTTCACTCTTTGTTTCATTGCAGCCATTTGCTAAAAGCAAAAAAGTTCATTTTATTTCTCATTAATGTACAGTACACTCAGCACCCCATCTTGTCAGAAAAAAAAACAAATGTTTATATTTTTGCAAATTTATTAAAAAAAGAAAAACCTGAAATATCACATGGTCGTAAGTATTCAGACCCTTTGCTCAGTATTGAGTAGAAGCACCCTTTTGAGCTAGTACAGCCATGAGTCTTCTTGGAAATGATGCAACAAGTTTTTCACATCTGGATTTGGGAATCCTTTGCCATTCTTCCTTGCAGATCCTCTCCAGTTCCGTCAGATTGGATGGTGAACGTTGGTGGACAGGCATTTTCAGGTCTCTCCAGAAATGCTCAATTGGGGTGAGGTCAGGGTTCTGGCTGGGCCAGTCAAGAATGGTCACAGAGTTGTTCCGAAGCCACTCCTTTGTTATTTTAGCTGTGTGCTTAGGGTCATTGTCTTGTTGGAAGGTGAACCTTTGGCCAAGTCTGAGGTCCAGAGCACTCTGGAAGAGGTTCTCTTCCAGGATATCTCTGTACTTGGCCGCATTCATCTTTCCTTCAATTGCAACCAGTCGTCCTGTCCCTGCAGCTGAAAAACACCCCCATAGCATGATGCTGCCGCCACCATGTTTCACTGTTGGGATTGTATTGGGCAGGTGATGAGCAGTGCCTGGTTTTCTCCACACATACCGCTTAGAATTAACTCCAAAAAGTTCAATCTTCATCTCATCAGACCAGAGAATCTTATTTCTCATAGTCTGGGAGTCCTTTATGTGTTTTTTGGCAAACTCTATGCGGACTTTCATATGTCTTGCACTGAGGAGAGGCTTCCTTCGGGCCACTCTGCCATAAAGCCCCGACTGGTGGAGGGCTGCAGTGATAGTTGACTTTGTGGAACTTTCTCCCATCTCCCTACTGCATCTCTGGATCTCAGCCACAGTGATATTTGGGTTCTTCTTTACCTCTTTCACCAATGCTCTTCTCCCACGATTGCTCAGTTTGGCTGGACGGCCAGGTCTAGGAAGAGTTCTGGTCGGCCCAAACTTCTTCCATTTAAGGATTATGGAGGCCACTGTGCTCTTAGGAACCTTGAGTGCTGCAGAAATTCTTTTATAACCTTGGCCAGATCTGTGCCTTGCCACAATTCTGTCTCTGAGCTCCTTGGGCAGTTCATTTGACCTCATGATTCTCATTTACTCTTACATGCACTGTGAGCTGTGAGGTCTTATATAGACAGGTGTGTGCCTTTCCTAATCAAGTCCAATCAGTTTAATTAAACACAGGTGGACTCCACTGAAGGAGGAGAACCATCTCAAAGAGGATCAGAAGGAAATGGACAGCAAGTGAGTTAAATATGAGTGTCACAGCAAAGGGTCTGAATACTTATGACCATGTGATATTTCAATTTTTCTTTTTTAATAAATTAGCAAAAATATCTACATTTCTGTTTTTTTCTGTCAAGATGGGGTGCTGAGTGTACATTAATGAGAAATAAAATAAACTTTTTTTGCTTTTAGCAAATGGCTGCAATGAAACAAAGAGTGAAAAATTTAAAGGGGTCTGAATACTTTCCATACCCACTGTACATGCTCTTTGGAGCTTTAACCCCTTCACACAAAATCACGTACATGTACGTAATTGGGTGTGAAGGATTGTATGGAGAGAGCTCTGGAGTGAATGCTGTAAAAATTAAACCCATAAGAAATTGGCATAAATGCATTTTTTTTTCCAATTCCATCTCATTCTGAATTTTTTTCCATCCAGGATATTGAAGGTTGCCATTACAAAGTACAATTTGTCCTGCAAACAATAAACCATTATATGAGTCCGTAAACTGAAAAAGTTATGGCTCTTGGAATAGGGGAGGGAAAAATGGAAATGCAAAAACCAAAATTGGGTGTGGTATGAAGGGGTTAAAATCAACTACTTAAAATCATATGCTATGGCAATTAATATCACCCCCCCCCGCCACACTTACGCCTGCTCCACTCTAACCAGGGGCGTAAATACTGGGGTAGCACCGGTAGCGACTGCCACAGGGCTCGGGACATTAGGGGGCCCGTCGATGTTTTTTTTTTAATAGGCCCTATTTACTTACCGATCCCCGCTCCTGCTCACGGACACCGGCGCTTCCCACCGGAAGCGAAGGTGACTGTGAGCAGGAGAGGGGATTGGTAAGTAAGACCGCACGCTACGAAACCCACAAACACTGCTATCATTATACTATGGGGTCTTTTCAGACCCCGGAGTATAATGATTGTAGGCCCAGGGGAGGTGAGGGAACATAAAAAACACTGTTACTTACCTCTTCTGTGCTCCGGCCTGTGTGGTGACGTCCCAGACGGCAACCGATGTCATTATGCGTCGCGACGCCGGCCTGGTCCAACAATGAAGAAGGCCGAAGTTTTGGGGAGTGCACCGGAGGCAGGGAGTGGTAAGTAACACAGTTTTTTATGATTGTCACCTCCCCTGAGTCTCTGATCATTATACTCTGGGGTCTGAAAAGACCCCAGAGTATAATAATTGTTCATGGGTGGTCCACAATGGGGCATAATACTGTGTGCAGGGGCCACTATGGGGCATAATACTGTGTGCAGGGGCCACTATGGGGCATAATACTGTGTGCAGGGGCCACTATGGGGCATAATACTGTGTGTAGGGGCCACTATGGGGCATAACACTGTGTGTAGGGGCCACTATGGCGCATAACAGTGTGTGTAGGGGTCACTATGGCGCATAATAGTGTGTGCAGGAATGTGGTTTGTGCGGGGGGTTTGAAAGGGGGTGGTCTGGGGGGGATTGGGGGCGGCAGTTCGGGGGGACCCATGTCAAATGTTTGCCTTGGGGCCCAGCCATTCCTAGTTACGCCACTGACTATGTAACCTGCAATAGAAGAGCCGTTTTTTTGCAATGCATTGCATTAGTGATCAGACCCCCCTGGTGTTCAAGACCCCTAGAGGTCTAATAAATGCAAAAAAAATAAAAATAAAAAAAATATATATATATTAAGTTCAAATCAATCACACCCCCTTTCCCTAGAGCACATATAAAAGCACTTAAATACTGTGAAACACATATACATTAGGTATCCCTGAGTCCAAAAACGCCGGTCTACAAATCTATAAAAATATTTTTCCCGTATAGTAAACGCCGTAGCGGGAAAAAAAAAATCAAAAGTGCCAAACTGCCTTGTTTTCACTGTTTTACCTTTTTTATTTGAATAAAAAGTGATCAAAGCAATATCAATTCCCCAAAATGGTATAACTAAAAAGTACACCTAGTCCCGCAAAAAAGAAGCCCTATGCACCCCCGTATACAGAAGTATAAAAAAGTTATGGGTGTCAGAATATGGCGACTTTTAGAAAAAAAATTTTTTTGCACAGGTTTGGATTTTTGTTAAGGGGTTCAAATGTACAGTCCCTGACAGAAGTTCTGTCGCTTATCCATGTTGTGGAATCAAAAGCTTATAACCTGACTTTAAATTCATCCATTGGTTTTAGAAATGACTCATATGAAAGCTGAAACCCTCCCAAATGATTTTTTGGTTAAGAAAATAAATTGGCTTCACTGCTGAAATATTCATCATTTATTGAACACAGAAAGGTCAGATATTGGCAAGACAAAAGTTTTGTCGCGTTGTCATATAATGCACCCAATCCTAGTTTAAAGCCTCACCTGTGCTCACTAATTGATTGGTTAATTAGTGGGTGTGTATAAAAAGAACTCCAGCACCCCAGACCTTCACTTGAACTGCAACTTCACCTCTCACAACATGCCAAAAATCAACCCTGCGACCAAAGCCTTGATTATCAAGAGGCTGAAGACCAGATCCACTGCAGAGGTGGCTGGCACCTTTAATGTGTCTCTGCGTCAAGTACAAAGAATTAAAAAAAGATTTGAACAGACTGGAGATGTTTTTGACAAGCCCAGGTCCGGCAGACCCCGCAAGACAACTGCTCAGGAGGAACGTTTGTTGGTTAGAAAATCAAAAGCCAGCCCCTCTTCCACTGCAGCAGAGCTCCAACAGGCCTGGTCACCTCAAGTCCTTGTGTCAACTAGAACAGTTTGTAGGATTCTGTCTCAAAATGGCCTCCATGGTCGAATCAGTGCCCAGAAGCCAGCACTAAACAAAAGGCAATTAAAAAAAAAACGTGTGGCATTTGCCAAGGCCCACAGCCTGCTAAATGGATGGACGCTGGAAAAGTGGCAGAAGGTGGATTTCTCAGATGAATCTTCAGTTGAATTACACCACAGCCGCCGCAAATACTGCAGAAGACCTACTGGAGCCCGTATGGATCTAAGATACACCCAGAAAACAGTTAAGTTTGGTGGTGGAAAGATCATGGTCTGGGGTTACATTCAGTATGGGGGTGTGCGAAACATTTGCAAGGTGGAAGGCAATATCAATAACCTAAAATATCAAGAAGTATTAGCTTCCTCTTACATTCCCAATCATAAAAGGGGTCAAATTTTGCATCAATATGGTGCTCCATCTCATACATCCATCTCTACATTAAAGTTCCTCAAGGCAAAGAAGATCAAGGTGCTCCAGGACTGGCCAGCCCAGTCACCAGACATGAACATCACTGAGCATGTTTGGGGTAGGATGAAAGAGGAAGCTTGGCAGACAAAACCAAAGAATCTTGATGAACTCTGCGAGGCATGTAAGACTGCATTCTTTGCTATTCCTGATGACTTCATCAATAAATTGTATGAATCATTGTTGAAACACATGGATGCAGTCATTCAAGCTCATGGAAGTCACATAAAATATTAAATATGGCTCTAATAGCACCACAACTTCATTCACCAATGTTATGAAACATATCTTTGTTTTTGAACAGAATTATTGGTTTGATTTTCACATTACTTTATGTGTGCGACAAAACTTTTGTCTTGCCAAAATCTGACCTTTCTGTGTTCATTAAATGATGAATATTTCAGCAGTGAAGCCAATTTATTTTCTTAACCAAAAAATCATTTGGGAGGGTTTCAGCTTTCATATGAGTCATTTCTAAAACCAATGGATGAATTTAAAGTCAGATTATAAGCTTTTGATTCCACAACATGAATAAGCGACAGAACTTCTGTCAGGGACTGTAAATAAAACTATATAAATTTGGTATCCCCGGAATCGTACCGAAACAGAATACAGATGACATGTCATTTTGGCTACACAGTGAACGCCATGAAAACAAGCCCGTAAGAAAATCGCACAAATGCACTTTTTCTTCAAATCCACCCCATTCTGAATTTATTTCCAGCTTCCCAGTACATTGCACAGAATAATAAATGGTAGCAACATGAATAAAAATTTGTCCTGCAAACATTAAGACCTCATGTGACTCTGAGAGCAATAAAATAAAAAGGTTATGGGGTTTGGAAGGGGGGGGGAGTCAAAAACGAAAAACAAAAATCGAAAGATTCCTCCGGCGGGAAGGGGTTAAAGGTGTTTAGGGGTTATAATAATAAATTTTATTTATGTAGCGCCAACATATTCCGCAGCACTGTACAATTTGTAGGGTTCAAGTACTGACAAAAAAGATACATTACAAAGAAATATTCAATTCACACACTGGGACTGAGTGCCCTGCTCGCAAGAGCTTACAATCTATGAGGTAGAGGGGGTGACACAGGAGGTAGCAGGGGCGGCAACAGACGTAGCATTGTTTGTACAATGGTCAGACAATTCTGTAATAGAGGTTACTGTCATTACACATATATAAAGCTGTATGAGCCGTCACCAGTCGTGTCCTTTAACGTGCAGATGGTGCCTGTACATATAAAGTTAGTCTGATACGGCATCTTATCCTGTGAGCAGTGGCGTAACTAGGAATGGCTGGGCCCCAAGGCGAACATTTGACATGGCCCCCCCCCCCCGAACCGCTACCCCCAATCGCCGCCCCCCCGGACCGCCCCCCCAACCCCCCCCCCCAACCCCCCCGCATTCCTGTGTACACTATTATGTGCCATAGTGGCTCCTGCACACAGTATCATGCCCCATAGTGGCCCCTGCACACAGTATCGTGCCCCATAGTGGCCCCTGCACACAGTATCATGTCCCATAGTGGCCCCTGCACACAGTATCATTCCCCATAGTGGCCCCTGCACACAGTATCATTCCCCATAGTGGCCCCTGCACACAGTATCATGTCCCATAGTGGCCCCTGCACACAGTATCATGCACTATAGTGGCCCCTGCACACAGTATCATGCCCCATAGTGGCCCCTGCACACAGTATCATGTCCCATAGTAGCCCCTGCACACAGTATAATTCCCCATAGTGGCCCCTGCACACAGTATCATTCCCCATAGTGGCCCCTGCACACAGTATCATGTCCCATAGTGGCCCCTGCACACAGTATCATGTCCCATAGTGGCCCCTGCACACAGTATCATGCCCCATAGTGGCCCCTGCACAAAGTATCATGTCCCATAGTGGCCCCTGCACACAGTATCATGCCCCATAGTGGCCCCTGCACACAGTATCATGTCCCATAGTGGCCCCTGCACACAGTATTATATCCCATAGTGCCCCCTGCACACAGTATTATTCCCCATAGTGGCCCCTGCACTGAGTATTTTGCCCCATAGTGGCCCCTGCACACACTATTATATGTCCCATTGTGGACTACCCATGAACAATTATTATACTCTGGAGTCTTTTCAGACCCCGGAGTATAATGATCGGAGACCAAGGGGAGGATAGAAACATAAAAAAACAACGTTGCTTACCTGTTCCTCACTCCGGTGCATGCCCATGCGCTACTTCGGCCTTCTTCAATCGTGGACCAGGCCGGCGTCACATGACGCGGGCCGGCGTCGTGACGCAAAATGACGTCCGCTGACGTCTGGGACGTCACTAAACAGGCCCGAAGCCTGGAGAAGCGTAGGAGAGGTAAGTACATTGTTTTTTATGTTCCCTCGCCTCTCCTGGGCCTCTGATTATTATACTCCGGGGTCTTTTCAACAATTATAGCAGAGATTGTGGGGTTCGGCCCGCGGCCGCACATACCGATCTCCGCTCCTGCTCACAGCCACCTCCGCAGAATGGGAAGCGCAGGCGGCCGTGAGCGGGACCCCAGGGAACGGTAAGTATATAGGGCCCGTTACCTGCTGGGGTTACTCCAGCAGGTAACGGCTTATTAAAAAAAGCAAGCATCGGGGGGCCCGCGGGGCCCCGTAATCCCGTAATGTCCCGGCCCTGTGGCAGCTGCTACCGCTGCTACCCCGGTAGTTACGCCCCTGCCTGTGAGGTAATGCGGGAGCGTGAACAGAGGAGGGTATGTTTTTACGGATTCTAACTACGGAATGGTTTACATTAGGAGTTGTGATAGGCCTGTCTGAAAAGATATGTCTTTAGTTTACGCTTGAAGCTGTGGAAATTGGGGGTTAATCTAATATTCCGGGATAGAGCATTCCAGAGAAGTGGTGCAACTCGGGAGAAGTCTTGTATACGAGTGTGAGAGGTTCTGATAATAGAGGATGTTAGTCTTAGGTCATTGAGTGACCAGAGAGTACGAGTTGGGCGATAGACAGAGATGAGGGAGGAAATGTATGGGATAGAGAAGATACATATGCACAAAGTATGCATATAAATGTTTCCCAATGAGCTGCCCATGTCTTTCATGCAAAGGGTCGTGCGCAGAGGTGTAGCTAGGGATTCAGCTACCTTGTCCAAGTGGGCTCCCAACTCAGGCATTCCAATATTATCACTATACAGTGACCTTATAGTAGTAGATACCGTAGATAACTCTACACAGGGCTCTGCAGACTATTTAGGTAAATACAGCGCAGGAAACATTTAGTGACATACAGGTAATGTCTCTTACTGTAATCATTCATATTTCCATTTGGACTAGTCGCCATGACCACTTCTTCCAGAAGTGTAAAGTGTAAACACAGAAATCTTTGACTCCTCACTTTTCCAGGCACCCAACCCACATATACCCTGACCTACACAAAGTTCCCATGCTTCTACTATACCCAACTATAAAATATATAATATAAAAAACCCGTGTGACCCCTTAAATTAGTCAAGTCTCTGTGTGTCCCCTTAACCACCTAACAGTCAAAATAAAATTGCAAAAACCCTCCTAAAATTGGCACCTAATGATGCCACTTCACCTCATTATTGCACCCTTATACTAAAGTCCCTTAATTGCCCTATAAATAAATAAGTAAATAAATAAATAAATAGTTATATGGAGCTGCTGCTGCCTTCTTACTCTTGAATACACCTTGACCACAGACGTAATATCTGTGACATCATCGCACTCGTCTGCGCCAGAAAATAGACATCTTGCTTCTGGCAGAGGCACCTTGTAAGTGGTTTGCATCTTACATGTTGCAAAATGGCATAGCAGAAAGCCAACTGCTACTAACCTACTAGCTACTTCATGGTAACCTCTGTATAGTGGGTTCCTACTCTACTGGGTGTAGAGCTGCATGGGGATCATCATCACCAAGGGGGAGCAACCCAGCAGCCAAGTTAAGACCTCAGGCTCTGAGCCGCATCATACGGAACGTCACCACAGCAATGGCAGACACCATGTGAACATATCTCAAAAAGTTCACCTTACCACATGGTCACAATCAAATTACTGAGAGCTAATAGAAGATCCCTTATGGAGTGTCCTGATGATTAAAAACGTTATCATTCCTGTAAGAAATTGCTAGTTAGGCAATTCCCTTATAGATGATTTTGAGTAGCCAAGACTGAAGTTTAAACAAACCTAGCTCTTGCCTTCAGTACCCAGCTGACAGGTGGCTGGAGCATAGATAATTTGTGAATATCTTGGTGATGTAGAATGATTTCTGTGAATTAGTTTTTGTGTCTCATAAAAAGCTATACTTGTCTTTTTTTTTCCATGGCAGGTGCAGGGGAAGGAGGAAATTACTAGTGACATTTATCTGTGCAAAATATGTTAACGCCACAAGATTGAAATCGACCCCTGAGGCTGCACAGCTTAATGACTGAAGATGTATTGCAGATGTTAATCTGTAGATAAGAGGAAAAGACAAACAAATGTAATGGTAATGTGACAAAATACTTCTATATACATAAGAAACAGTGTAATAATAATAATGATATCTGACAACCTTATACAGCGAAAACTAAAGCTACATATGAAAATTATTGTGGCCTATTGAATTTATAGTCTTATACACAGGGGAGAGTATAATAGAAGTTTTCCACGGGACTGTAAAGTTATCTCAGTTTACTGCAGATGTAAGGAAGTCTTATTAGAATAGTAGGTGGAGGATTGGAATTACTCAAGACAGATAGGCCTGATGGTGTCTGAGCTACACGCAGAATGTTAAACAGCAGTAGACATTAAGGACATTGATATGCTATAGTTTTGTGGGAAAAGATTCAGTAGAACTATATCAGTAATCTATACAGTGAAAATTCCTGTGGCGGTCTTATATGTGATTGACAGCTTTTTTTTTCGGACTTACAATAAAGCTATCGATAACTGAGGACTTAACACTGGACTCCTAAACCAAGAATGAACAGGAATATATAGAATAAATATATTATACATTTTACAGAATCTTTTCCCACAATACTGTACATCAGTCTGTTCAGTTACTCTAGCTCTATAACATTGTGCTGACAGACTGTATTTTCAATGTGACATTTTCTCCTTAAAGGTAATGATTTTGGATGCTGAGATGGATTCATGAAGTAATACGTTATAAGAATAAAATCATGAAGACGGACCAGTAAACTTTGACACATGTGCAGAGCTCCAGTGAGCTGGGTATACAGCGTTCAGTGGTTATGTATTTACAGCTTCTGTGTTTCCTGCTGATATCTCATCTCTGGTTCCTCTTTTCCTCGTGCAGTGGTGTGTACAGTCAGAGATGTTATGCCACCTCTAAGTGGAAGGTAGGTCTTTCTAAAAGTTCCCTGTCCCACTGTTTGGCTCATGACTGACCAGTCTGGTTCTGGTCACCGTAGATGTATGCTGGTGGGCAAGTTCTCAACAAGTTCTTTGCTATGTTTGATCTATCTATTACAGTAGGGAATTAAAGTTACCTATAGTTATTAGTGTATTAGTTAATGGATCTGCCAGAAAAATCATTTCTATAGGCATCTTGCTAGTGGAGATTCAATCATGTCTCAGTTTACAGGCCAATGCTTTATAATCATGTTTTTAGGGCAGATGGAAAGCAATATTGTAGGCTATATAGTCAGCATATGTAAAATTCAGTGTGTTTGCATTATTTGACGGTGTTTATTTCCTTCTTTTACTGCTGGTTTCACCTTTCAGTTTGTTTTTTGTGTATTGTGAGAAAAAATTATATTTGGAAACCATCAACAAGCAGTCGAGTTACAGTTATTATTTTTATTTTTGGCCTCATATTTCCTGTTATAATATTCTGCTTATTAACCTATGAATGCCCAATGCTGGATAACACAAACATCTAAATACACTAAATAATAAAGGAATGCCTAATATGTGTTTGTGGTGTTTATTTGTGTTAATTTGGTTAAAGTGGCAATGAGATCCCTGAGCCTATTTTTGGCATGACAGTCAAAGCACCAAGCAGAGAAATCTGCAAACAGAATATCAGTCAGCAGCAGCATGCTGGTGGTTATCCCTTCAACATTTTCTACCTTGCACAAAGTAAAATCAAAGTGAAAAGCAAGTGAAATAATCAGAAACGAACATATTAGTTGACTATAGTGAAGCTAGCACTTCTGAAAGCTTACTTATCAAATATATTCAGTTAGCCTCTAAAAGGTATCGCCTGATTTCTTCACTCTTCCACTATAGTGCTAATGTAACTTTGAAAATGTAAGCATTTCTCTATCCCTGTTATCTGTGTAAAGCAAGGTACAACCAGTATGGCAGCCATTATGGATCAGATAGGTGAGTTCTCTTAATGAACTGAATGGAGAGTCTGTCTATTTATAAACACTGACAGACATACTTGGATTTGTCATTTATGAGTCTGGGTAACCTGGATGGCACCATCTATTGTAGTACAGACACTGTTCTTCAAGACCTGGGTAAGCTTACTGACAGCCATTACAGTTCACAACTTTGGGTAAGCTGTGTGACAATACCTATGGTGGTGTTTTGGCAGTCATTGCTGTTTGGGACCCAGGGACACAGTGAGTGACAATACCTATTGTGGCTGCACTGGCAACTACTTTTGTTCTACTTCTTAACTTAGGAAAGCTGAGTGACAGTGCTTGCGTTAGCTGTATTTGCAGCCACTGCTGTCAGTACCCTGGTTAAGCTGTGTGACAACCCCTGTGAGAGCTGTAATGTAATCATTTTGTATAATTTTTTGAGAAAGTGGCCCTTTAAGTGATGTCTCTGTTCTCTTGTGCTCTCTGTGGTTTGTCCCTCACCCGCTAGTTCTGCATTTTTACAAGGAAGCTCATTTCATGTAAATTCAGCTCTTGAAAAGAGAAGTTACTTACACTCGAGCATTAGCCTTTCCGATAAAGTGTCACTTTTGACCTGTACTGTATTCTAATGTCACATCCTATTCATTCCTTCTAGGGAAACGCAGGCTCCTGTCTGGGAAACATTAGTGGCTTGGAGAAAATCAGGATATCTCTGGTACTGCTACTGCCACCTTCTTCCTGCACCCACTTTATCTTAGTTTCACAACAGTGCCATTAATATGGGCTGCATAAAGTCCAAAGCAGCTACTAATGTGTCAGTCAAAATATTGGATCCTGCTACCAAGACAGAACCTGGACATTATGTTAAAGATCCCACATCTCCCAATGGAGCGGTGAGTACATAATATTACTAGATATATAGGGTATTATTACACTGTATGCACTCTAACATCTGTAGATATATGGTATACTAGTACACTGTCTACAATATAGTTAGACATTTATATTTACACTGTAAACACTAAAGCTGAATATATACTATATTGTTAAATTGTATATGCTATAACTAGTTGTATGCTATATTATTACACTGTATAGACTGTAACTAGACATATGGTATAGTACTACACTGTATACATTATAACTAGATATATATACTTTCTTTTACACTGTAAAAACTGAAGCTATATATATATATATACACTATATTTTATTACAGTGTATATGCTATAACTACTACTATATTTTTACATTGTATACACTGTAATGAGATATATTGACTATTATTACACTGTAACGCTAGGTTCACACTAGCATTCAGCTTTCCGTTCTTCGAGTCCGCTTGGGGACCCGAAAAACGGAAAGCTCACCCGCTTAAAAGCGGTTACATACGAAACCTATAGACTATAATGGGGGAAAAATGCGGAGAGAAAAGTCCTGCTTGCAGGACTTTTCTCTCCACATTTTTAAGCGGGTTCAGGGACGGAAACCCCGAATGGAGTTCAAGCGCTGGTGTGAACCCAGCCTAAGCAAACTAACTAGATATTACATAATTACACCGTATACGCTATGACTAGATATTATGCAATTATACTGTACAGGCTATAACTAGATATTACAGTATATAATTACGTTGTATATGCTATAATGAGATATATTATATGATTAGTCTGTATACATTATAACTATATATATATATCTATATTAGTTTTAAACTATATACAGGTGCATCTCAATAAATTAGAATATCTTTGAAACGTTTATTTATTTCAGTAATTAAATTAAAAAAGTGACCTCAGTCTGGTTCAGTAGGACACACAATCATGGAAGACGCTGATTATGAATTGTATTACTGAATTACTGAAATGAATGAACGTTTTAAAGATATTCGAATTTATTGAGATGCACCTGTACACTATATATACATATATTACACTATATTGTTACACTGTATTTGCGATAAATAGATCTATATTCTATTAAACTGTATACACTATAACAAGGTATGCAGTATATTATTACCCTGTATTCAATATAAATAGATACTTAGTATATAAATGCACAGCATATGCTATAATTCTATACAGTATATTATTACACTATATTCACTATAATTAGATAAATAATATATAAATGCACTGTATATATCTAGAAATATACTATATTGTTAAACTATATATGCCATAACTAAATATATAGTATATTACTGCACTGTATACACTAACTGTATACAGTAACTATAATTATGTATCGTATATTACACTGATTTCACTATAACTAGATATATAATTTATAAATAGACTACTGTATATACAATATATCTAGATATATATTACACTGTACATGCTATAACTAGATATATAATATATTACTACACTGTATACACTATAACCATATACATGTATATTGTTAGACTGTAAAGGTTATACCTAGATGTATAGTATATTGTTGCCCTTCAAACAGTATGTTTGCATATATATTATATACTATATTATAGCGTACACAATCTAACTAGATATATACTATATTATTACAATGTACAAGCTATGTCTAAATATTTGGTGTATTGCAGTATTTTGTTACACTGTATAAACTATATACAGTATATTACTCTGTATGCACTAATTTTATATAACACTGTATATACTATAATATTCAATTTTAAAATATATTAGTACATTGTATACGCTATAACTAGATGTATAGAATATTATGCTGTATACACTTTAAAAGGGTATTCCCATGAACATAATCATATCTATATTTATAGATAATTAAAAGTTAAACATTTTTGCAAATATAAGTAGTTAAAAATTCTGCAGAGTTTTAAAGATTTTCTCTAACTATCTTAGTGGTGGCAGTTTATTGTCTTGATCTGTTGCCAATGGATACGACCACAAATGCAGAAACTTTCTATGGTTTGGGACTAGTCAGGAACCCAGCCATGATTTTCTTATTGTAGCTGGGTTATCAGGCAGGGACACTATATGTATCAGAAGATATCCCGGCCACAATAAGGATATCATTGCTGATTTTCTGACCTTAGAAAGTTCCTGCATTCATGGTCGTATCCACTGGCAACCGATCAAGACAACAACTTGTGACCACAAGATATTTAGATATAATCTTTAAAATTCAACAAAATGTTTACTTACTTATATTTGCAAAAATGCTTAACTTTTAATTATCTACAAATTTAAAAATGTTTATGTTCATGGGAATACCCCTTTAACTAGATTTATAGTTTTTTACTACACTGTAAATGCTATAACTAAATATATACTATATTAATACACTGTATATGTTATAACTATGTGGTGCAAATACAATGTGTATGCTAAAACTGTATATTTATACTGTATGGGCTACAACTAAGTTTATGGCATATTATTACACTATATATACTCTACAATTAGATATGTAGCATATTATGGTACTGTATATACAATAACTAGATATATTAGTATAATTATAATAAAATATTATATATAATATTAATATTAATAATTATATAATACGGTATATTATTACATTGTGCACTCTATAACAAGATATATAGTATTTTGTTGTACTAACATATAAATATTTACAAAACTGGTGGCCGATTTTGCTTAATTTTGTATGGAGGGCTTTACTTGCAAGAAAGGACTAAAACAGTTACATTTACTTATTTTTGAGAACAGACGTTCAAGAGGGGACATAAATATATATATATGGCCCATTCAAAAAACTATAGTGAAATTTTTTTTCATGTAAAATCCTTCAAAAGACGAGGGGGTACTCCCTTCATCTGGGACAAAGAAGGTTCCATCTACGGAGCTGCAATACTTCTTCACCATAAAACCCCCCTCCCAAAAAAAAACTTCTTTGGACAGAGTAGGTTGGCAATGGATCAAGTGGTGGAACTAGTTTTGGACATGAGGTCCAGTTGGTAATGGGGTCTGGTTGAAGTATGCGATTTGGGCCAGGCTGCCCTAAATTGTAGCAATGTTTGTACTGTATGGAACAAATAAACAGAGTGGCATTTGCCACTTCCTTTTCTGCCAAATCTTGTGTCATGTGATCTTCCCCTCAGGTGATGGGAATAAGGTTGTATAATGTAGGGGAGGATAGCATGTGCACACCCTTATAGAAATAGTTGGATTTTAGATTGATGCAGTCATATTATACAGTACAGACCAAAAGTTTGGACACACCAACCCCATTTATAAGGCAAGAAATCCCACTTATTAAACCTGACAGGGCACATCTGTGAAGTGAAAACCATTCCAGGTGACTACCTCGAAGCTCATCAAGAGAATGCCAAGAGTGTGCAAAGCAGTAATCAAAGCAAAAGGTGGCTACTTTGAAGAACCTAAAATATAAGACATATTTTCAGTTGTTTCACACTTTTTTGTTAAGTATATAATTCCACATGTGTTAATTCATAGTTTTGATGCCTTCAGTGTGAATCTACAATTTTTATAGTCATGAAAATACAGAAAACTCTTGGAATGAGAAGGTGTGTCCAAACTTTTGGTCTGTACTGTATATGGTCTGCAGATCTCCTTCAATTACTCAAGATGGCTAACATACCACAGAGCAGTTCCTAGCCCATCTTGAGCCACCAACTATCACTGGGTTCCACGTGGCTGGTTGAAGCACCATGATTCATTACTTACATAATGTAGTAGTAATCGCATATAAAAACCAAAAACAACAAATCATTTACATTGAAACCTAAAAAAGAGGGTGGATGGGCAGGTAAATCCCAAATTTTGTACTATCTGAGACCTCCCCTCCCAATACCTTTTATACCTTATACTCCCTTCACTACCCCTAGCCATTCCGCTTTTTGGTTCTTCCCCTCACCTAAATTATCCATTGTCCCCAGGACCTACTCTCAACAACGTCCTCACCCCCCAACCCTTCTCTCCAGCTCCATTTTGTATTTTGAACAAACTTCTTCCTACCCTTGCGCTTCCAGAACCAAAACTCTCAACACTCTTGTATCCATCTTGTGGGATCAGATGTTTCCCACATAGCTCCCAGCATTTTTTATATAAGCTTGAATGGGACACTGCTGCAGTGTAAACAGTAGGGCAAGTCGGCAGCATGTAAACAATGCTAGATGCTGTGCATTGCAAGTATCAGCAAATCTAAATTGGATTATCTATTTTAAAGAGGACCTTTCACCACCTCCAACAACTCCAGCTCTTTATATCAATTAATAGATGCTGCTCCACTGATTCTGTCACATAGTTTCACAGTTAGAATTTTTCTCTATACTCCACCATTCCCGAGCTATCAATGCTATTATCTTTGGTGTCGTATTTAGGTTCTGTATTGTCAGGAGGGTGATGTAAGGCAGGGGCAGGGAAGGGGTGTGAGTCTGAGCTCTGCCACTGGCTGCCTCTGATTGGAGCTCTGAATCACACCTTTTGTCTGACACTGCCCTTCTGACATTAAAGAGCTTAAAGGGGTTAAAAAAAAAACAATTCTCACCTGTTCCCGGTGATTTGGGTTCAGCTGCTCCATTTTTTTCTCCCAACAGAGCAGCAGGAGGCTCTTTTTTTGCATTTCAAGCTGACCGTTTTATTGGTACAATTATGAGGTATATTTGAATATATTATGAATATACAATTGCATGTACAATATAGTGCAATACTGTAGAATATGGCATATATACTGCACTTCTAGTACGCTCTGCCTCTAGCAAGTTGCATTAGAAAATACTGTATATGATGACCAGCCTGGGAGCCTTTGATAGGCTCCCAGCTGTAATGGCAATTGATCGCTGCCCCCCCTTTGCACAGTGAAGCAATCATATCCAATAAGATAGCACCCATGCACTGCACCCATGATAGAGGTTGGGGGAAGCTTGGTTCCCCGACCGCTATACATATTGTTAATGGAAAGAGGTCCAGCTATCAACGAGCCCCTTTCCAATTGATGCCAGCCCAGGGGAGGTGACCAAAAAAAAAAAAAAAAAAAACAACTTATATTCACCTCTCCTGGGCTCAGCATCCTTTCCAGGGCTCTTTCTGCCGGTGACTGAGGTCATGCGCCCCTGACGTCACTGCTGGGGCCTGTGATTGAGGATGCCCAGGAGAGGTGAGACAAGGTGAGTATAAGTGTTTGTTATTTTTAATCACTTTTCCTGTGGTTCTACTTATTATACTCTGGGGTCTGAGGAGACCCCAGAGCATAATAATAGCACTGGCTCTAGACGGGTTCTTGGGAGCATATAATACTGTGTGGGAGCTACTGTGGATCATATAATACTGTATGGAGGCCACTGTGGATCATATAATACTATGTTGGGGCCACTGCAGAGCATATAATACTGTGTGGGGGCCACTGTGGAGCATATAATACTGTGTGGGGCCACTGCAGAGCCTATAATACTGCGTGGGGGCCAGGGTCGAGCATATAATACTGTGTTGGGGCCACTGTGGAGCATATAATAATGAGTGGGGGGCACTGTGGAGCATATAATACTGTGTGGGGCCACTGTGGAGGATATTATACTGTGTGGGTGCCACTGTTGAGCGTATAATACTGTGTGGGGGCCACTGTGGAGCATATAACACTGTGTGGGGGCCACTGTGGCGCATATAATACTGTGTGGGGTCACTGTGGAGCATGTATTACAGTGTGGGGGCTACGGTGGAGCATATAATACTGTGTTGGGGCCACTGTGGAACATATAATGTGTGGGGGCCACTGTGAAGCATATAATACTGTTTGGGGGCCATTGTGAAGCATATAAATACTGTGTGGGGACACTGTGGAGAATATTATATTGTGTGGGGGCCACTGTGGAGCATATTATACTGTGTGGGGACACTGTAGAGAATATTATACTGTGCGTGGCCACTGTGGAGCATATAATACTGTCCCAGTATTATTTACATGCCATGTGCTGTGCTGCTCACTCACCATATTCTTGATAACTGCAGTTGTGGGTACTATAGCTGTATCGCTTTCAAGTATCTGAGATGCAGCACCCATAACCGCCACTATCAAGAATTCGTTCTAGGGAGGGGTTAGGGGGCCCCGGACAAAAGTTTGCACTGGGGCCCACAAGACTTTAGTTTTGCACTGGGGCCACTGACCAGGGCCACCATTGGGGCAGTACTGGTGGTACTGCCATCAGGGGCCTGGTCACAGTGCTCAGTAGAATGGTTCCTGCTCCCCCCAATGAATATATTACCTGCTACACCCCCAGCATTTCAGGACTCACAGCTGCAGGATTACAAATCATCAGCACATGACCTGTGCTGATAACCTGATTGAACTGCCAGGAGTGTAGTTAATAAATCTTTATATAAGGCAATGATTCCCTTAAGAGTCCAAAGAAAAATTCAGCTCATGTTTTCAATCCCTATCCCCCCTCCCAATAACACTCTTGGAGTAAAGGGTCTTTGTAGATATATCCACCTCAAAAAATTCCTCCCAACTCTCCAATTCAATTCAATGGGAATCACACAGATTTTGTGAAGAAAGCGTGATGACCTATCTTCAGGCAGATTCCTCCTGTCAAAGCCATTGAAATGAATGATGGGTGGAAAAAAAAATTCTATCTTTAGGCTAAGGCCCCACATTGTAGAAACGCATCCTTTTTTGTTTCAAATGCCACTATGGGGCATAATAGTGTGTGCAGGGGCCACTATGGCGCATAATAGGGTGTGCAGGAAAGAGGGGAATGCGGTTTGTGTGGGATGGGGGGGGTCGGTTGCCGGGGGGGGGGCATGTCAAATGTTCGCCTTGGGGCCCAGCCATTCCTAGTTATGCCACTGGTGCTGCGGACACGTGGTGATTTCCAAAACCGTATACATATTCACATTATTATGGTAAATGGTTGTTGGGATGTCCAACCACTGTACTTTTTCTATAATATATAACCTTTTTTGCCTAAATTATAGGTGCCCTGATTTTATCCTGAGTCAGGGGTTCTCCGAGTGCCAGCTTGTAAAGAGGCGGCATGGGGTAATTCATTTTCATACCACTGACTAGGGCACTGGCACTAGTGCTGGGTTCAGCACCCCGGGTTTATCTACGTGGCACAGTGCTCTCTGCTGTCTTAACACATGGCAGTGCTACTCCAGGTTGCAATCTCTCAGTCGAAGGAGAGGATGCACTGGGGTGCAGAGCATCAGGCATGATGTACTAGTGTCTGGGCCATGGGGTAGCCTAGTAAGAGGACAGCAACTGCATGTGCAAAATATAATATGGCAGCTATAATTGCCTTTGTTCATTTCAACAAGGCTGGAAAGATTGGTTTAGACTTCTTCAATTAAAAGACTGCGCTGTGTGAGGGGCATCCTCTGCCCCCCACAACCCAGGCTTACTGCAGACTACTCTTAGCTTCATGTTTAGCCCAGTCTTATCCACCAGATAAGGATCATCTTTGCGAAAAAAAAAAAAAAAAAGTCAGGGATCCCACAGAAATGTAAGTTTAATCAACTACCAAATCAGTTGCCGTTTATAGTTTGTGTTATATGACTTTCATGTAGGGGTCGACATCCTTTCTATTATTACATGGCACACTGACTATGTCATCTTTTGTTTTTTTTTTCAAAATCGGCACACCATCCAAAAAAGGTTGCTGACCCCTGGACTAGGGTATAAAATTAGGCACTCAAGTGAGCTTTGCATCCTGCCTCATTCGTTTTGCATGTGTTGAATAGCATCCTTGTGTGACATGTTGTCCTGACCCATCATTGTATTACTGCATCATTAAGCCAACATACAAGCCTCTTTATATTGCACCATTTAACAGAAGTTTCTCAGAAGAGGTGTGGGACTAAGAAACCACAATTCTCCAACTTCCCCTTATGTAAAACTTGATATAATGGGGTGTCAGCTCATATAATTTATTTTTCAATTGTTTGCGGGAACTTTGGTCCGTACACTTCCAGTCATTTTTGACGTGCAAAAGATCTAATTTTTTCATGTGCATGCATCGTAACCAAATTTGCTGTCTAGTCCTTGATATCTACAGTCATGGCCAAAAGTTTTGAGAATGACACAAATATTCTATTTTCACATGATCTGCTGCCCTCTGGTTTTTATGTGTGTTTGTCAGATGTTTTTATCACATACAGAAATATAATTGCATTCATATTATGAGTAACAGAAGCTTATATTGACAGTTAGAATGAGTTAATGCAGCAAGTCAATATTTGCAGTGTTGACCCTTCTTCTTCAGGACCTCTGCAATTCTCCCTGGCATGCTCTCAATCAACTTCTGGACCAAATCCTGACTGATAGCAGTCCATTCTTGCAGAATCAATGCTTTAATTTTGTCTGAATTTGTTGGTTTTTGTTTGTCCACCCGTCTCTTGATGATTGACCACAAGTTCTCAATGGGATTAAGATCTGGGGAGTTTCCAGGCCATGGACCCAAAATCTCTATGTTTTGTTCCCTGAGCCATTTAGTTATCACCTTTGCTTTATGGCAAGGTGCTCCATCATGCTGGAAAAGGCATTGTTGAGCGCCAAACTGCTCTTGGACGGTTGGGAGAAGTTGCTCTTGGAGGACATTCTGGTACCATTCTTTATTCATGGCTGTGTTTTTAGGCAAGACTGTGAGAGAGCCGATTCCCTTGGCTGAGAAGCAACCCCACACATGAATGGTTTCAGGATGCTTTACAGTTGGCATGAGACAAGACTGGTGGTAGCGCTCACCTCTTCTTCTCCGAATAAGCTGTTTTCCAGATGTTCCAAACAATCGAAAAGGGGATTCATCAGAGAAAATGACTTTACCCCAGTCCTCAGTAGTCCACTCCCTGTACCTTTTGCAGAATATCAGTCTGTCCCTGATGTTTTTTCTGGAGAGAAGTGGCTTCTTTGCTGCCCTCCTTGAGACCAGGCCTTGCTCCAAGAGTCTCCGCCTCACAGTGCGTGCAGATGCACTCACACCTGCCTGCTGCCATTCCTCAGCAAGCTCTGCACTGCTGGTAGCCCGATCCCGCAACTGAAACACTTTTAAGAGACTGTCCTGCCGCTTGCTGGTCTTTCTTGGGCGCCCTGGAGCCTTTTTGGCACCAATGGAACCTCTCTCCTTGAAGTTCTTGATGATGCGATAGATTGTTGACCGAGGTGTAATCTTTCTAGCTGCAATACTCTTCCCAGTTAGGCCATTTTTGTGCAGTGCAATGATGACTGCACGTGTTTCTTTAGAGATAACCATGGTTAACAGAAGAGAAACAATGATGGCAAGCACCAGCCTCCTTTTAAAGTGTCCAGTGGTGTCATTCTTACTTAATCATGACAGATTGATCTCCAGCCCTGTCCTCATGAACACCCACACCTGTGTTAATGGAGCAATCACTGAAACGATGTTAGGTGGTCCTTTTAAGGCAGGGCTGCAATGATGTTGAAATGTGTTTTGGGGGATAAAGTTCATTTTCTAGGCAAATATTGACTTTGCAAGTAATTGCTGTTAAGCTGATCACTCTTTATAACATTCTGGAGTATATGCAAATTGCCATTAGAAAAACTGAAGCAGTAGACTTTGTAAAAATTAATATTTGTATCATTCTCAAAACTTTTGGCCATGACTGTAGTCTTAATTTACTGTTGTCCAGTGGTTTACTGCCCCTCCAGCTGTATCCACCACTTACTAAGCACAAAATGCTAAATTTTTTTTTTTTTTTTTTTTTTTTTTTACAAAATACAGCCCCTGGTAGGTTATATGTAAACTAGCTCTTATTTACCAAGTGGATGGTCTCCTTTTGTTTTTCTCAGAGGGGCACGGCATTTAACATTTTGCACTTAGCACTTCTTACAGTGCATCCACTGTACTGCATAAGTATGCTTATAGTATAGGTGAGGGTGTCCTGTGGGATCTAATTTTTAGCTTTGCAGAGCACAGCGGAGGGGGGGGGAGGTAGTTTTCCCCTGCTGTTGCTCTGGCTGTATATGTATGATGTCACTGACTCTACTCCAGCTAAAGGTGCATAGAGTATAGCAGAGTTGGTCATGTGACCAAGAGTGTCAGCAGTGGAGACTGAAAAATGAGACTTTGAACCCCCCCCCACCCATTGCACTCTGCAAAGCTAAAAATGAGGGCACTGGGGGTCCCTCTTGTATACAGAAAGCATATTTATACAGTGTTCTAAATGCATTGTAAAGGTCTTTGTGTTCCCACACAATCCGATTAATCTCCCTGGTCTACAGTTGTCTAGAATCTTGGTGTCCAGTGGTTTAGTGTCTTGATATTGATGTCCTGTGGTGTACAGGTGCATCTCAATAAATTAGAATATCTTTGAAACGTTTATTTCTTTCAGTAATTAAATTAAAAAAGTGACCTCCTATATTTTCTAGATTCTTTACACACAGAGTGTTCTATTTCAAGTGTTTTATTTCTGTAAATGTTGATTATGGATTACAGGTAATGAAAACCCAAATCTAAGAAAATCAGAATATTGTGAAAAAGTTCAGTATTGTAAATTCAGTGTGTCACCTGCCAAGGTTTCCTAAGCCTTTAAATGGTCCCTCAGTCTGGTTCAGTAGGACACAAAATCATGGAAGACGCTGATTATGAATTGAATTACTGAAATGAATGAACGTTTCAAAGATATTCTAATTTATTGAGATGCGCCTATAGATTCAAAGTAATGGTGTCCATTAATTTAGTATCTCAGTCCTGGTGTGTAGTTCGATAGCTTCCTAGTATTGGTATTCAAGGATGTATTGTTGCAATATTGGTGCCTACTGATTTATTGTCTTGGGCTTGCTATACAGTGCATAAGTCACAAACCAGAATTAATCTAATTATAAAGGATATCCTGTGTGGCCGAAGCTCTGTGTAAGACTGGGTTTATACAGCACTCTTTTACTGAAGAACTGTGCGCAGTTTTTAATTGCAGTAATGTGCAGGACTTTTCTCTCCGTCGACTTATGGCAGTTACAGCGGCAGATTCTCCAGCGGAGATGGAGACTCAAACGAGATGTGAATTTAGCCCCGCATAGTGAAATTCAGTTAAAAAATGCAGTGAAAAATAACAAATCAAAAATGTGCTGAGTTTTTGCTGTGCTTACCCTATATTCACATGTAACACCCATTTGGGCTGACCTCTGTAGGCATGGTGTGTTGTAGTTCTCACCTCATTATGGCGCAGTGCCTCCACCCGAATCTTGCTAGGAGCTCTATAGGAATTCAGGAGGGTCTTCCTCTTCTGCTAGGGGTTGACTCGGGAAACCCCACCTAAGCTCAGTACACACTCACAAATGTTGAGGGTAAAGCTACTTAACCGGTTTATTATGGTAAGGGCAAACAATAAAATGTGAACAGAGAAATGTTTCAGTAATTCACATGACAATGCACAGGTACATCCTATAGTATTAACCCCCTAGTGGTAGGAATGGACTATGTGCCAGGCCTGGCGGGTATAATAAACTATAGGGAATAACACAGGGTTAAGGTAGTGACCCACAGATTATAGTCATCATACACATGCAATCATACTGCAGGTACCAGCTTGCACTCCTAAATAACAGCACCCAATGCAGAATTACTAATGGCTGCAGCAATAAATAGAACAGTCCATCCGTTGATGCCCAGTTGCCGTTAACGGTGGCGCGCATTCAGAAAACGTTGGTGCACTATAGACACAGCAGGTCTTTTCTACCACAGTTCTCATGAACCTTCTAACAGCAGTACAGCAAATTCCAGCAAAGTCTACTCACTAACTCTTGCAGGGAATCGGGTGCCAGCCTGGAGTCTCACAGGGTGCTGTAGCTTTCAGGTGACAGGATACTAATGGAGTATGAGGCAGGAGTCTTCTTGGATGCAGCCCTGGGTACCTTTTGGAAGTCTGGTCACTCTGGACAGGTGGTACTGCTGCTGCAGGGATGCTGCTTCTTCCCTCAGAGTGAGCTGGTGGGCTGGCAGGACTGTCTCTACCCAGTGCCAAGCTATGTGCTCCCTGGCAGTTGCTGGAAGAAGCCCCTTCTGCAGCCCATGTGGCTGCCTGTCTTCTCTCTTCTGCAGACCTTTCCCATAATTCCCTGCTCAGCCAATCAGTCCCTTTCTCTGATACTCCTCCCCCTGGAGCAAGGGGTGTAGGGAAATGTAATCCACTGTCCCTCAGCATAAAATGGCTGATGTCTGCTGTAGTGGGTTCTGGCTTGGCATTGACTGCAGCACCTGCTGTATGCAAAGTGCTCCTTGCAGGGGTTACACACATTTTTTTAACAGTCGTCACATAGCCACATTAATTTCTCTATACATGAATGTAGGCTATTCACATAACCGACATTTTGTCAGTCCTTTGTATTGGAATATAGATTATGTTCTATTTTCGTCAGTGAAACGGGTGCCCCTCGGGTGCAAGACGACCATGAAAAATGTACAATTTTCACAGTCACTTTGCACCTTGGTCATGAGAATGTAGCCTCAGCTTAAGCCTAGATTCACACGACTCCTTCCTGATATATTGCACTTTATGGAGGGATCTGAGAAATCGGACAAAAATAGACCTGTGAAATTAATGCTGCGGTGTGACAACCAGTAAAAAAAGTCACACAGCCAATTTTCACCACTGTGTGAATATAGGGTAATAACACTCAGGTCTAGGTAGGTCTGACAGATAGGTATACATTGTTTGCTGCACCAAAATCTGCTTCAAATTCACATACAGCATTTAAATCTCAAAGATTTAATCCCTTAATGACCAATGACTGACCTGTACGTCATTGGTCGCATGGGGATGTATGGAGAGGGCTCAGTATATTACAGCCAGCACCCGCCACTAACAGCTGTGATCGGTGCCATGGGCGCCACCATCTTTAACCCTCCAGAATGTCATTGGTTGCCATGACAGCCGGGAGCCTATTGAAGCTTGTCATTACATCAGTTCCATAGGCAGCGTGTAATAGAAGTGAATGGATTTTCCTATACACTGCAGTACATTAGTATTCAGGTTCAAGGTGCCTAGGGGTCTGAAAATAAAAGTAAAAGAAAGAAAAAAATTTTTTTTTAAAAGTCTAAAAAACACACAAAACACAAAAGTTCAAATCACCCCCTTTTCCCTACATCACATATAAAAATAAATAAACAATAATAAACATAAACACTTTAGGTTTCCTCGCTCTCCAAAATGTCCGAACTATTAAAATATAAAAATAATTATACCATGCGGGGAAAAAAAATCAAAATGGACAAATGGCTGCTTTTGCAACACTTTGCCTCCTATAACAATGGAATAAAAAGAGATCACACCATCAGAACTTCCTCAAAATGGTATCAATAAAAATACCATCTTATCCCGCATAAAAAAATGTCTTAGCCAGCTCCATACACAAGTATGAAAAAGTTACAAGTGTCACAATATGGGGACCCAAATGATTTTCTATTTTGGAAAGTTTTTAATGTTTTAAAAAGTATCAAAAATTACAAATAGTATATAAATTTGGTATTGCCGTGATAGTACTGATCCACAGAATACAGGTCCCATATCATTTTTACCAGACAGGGAATGCTGTAATTCTGAATTTTTTTCCAGCTTCCCAGTACATTGTACAGGATATTGAATGCCATTACAAAGTACATTTTGTCCCGCAAACAATAAGCCATCATGTGACTCTGTGGACCGAAAAAAAAATGATGGCTCTCAGAAGGTGGGGAAGAAAAAACAGATACACAAAAAATAAAATTGGCTCTGTCTTTAAGGGGTCAAATGCTTTTCTATTACCAAATGCTAGTGTACAAGAAGAAAAGTCTATACACCTACTTCACCCATAGTTCAATGCTTGTGAACATAGCTTGTACGGTTTTCATACAAATATCCAGATTACAGACTGTCTCGGGCAGCCATCCTCGGATAACATTATTACATTTATCTAAAAAGATTTAATATGGTTTCTATTACTATCACTAGAAAATAAATCATATAAGATTTGCATCATAACAGAATTATTAAAATCCAAAAATCCATTCGGCATTTAGTGGATTTATTGGTGCTCTCCGATTGTATGATTTTTTGCATGAAAGTCGACTTGGAAAATCCATGCGTTATCCACTAAGTGTGCATGTAGCCTAGGATCAGTAGCTGGAATGTATTAGAAAGTTTTGATTCATGGGCTACATAGTGATTTTGGGGCCCCCCGGGGCCCCAATGCGACTCCATTCACTATCATGAGTGAGAAAGTCGCAAGGCGACATGGTGATCTTTGGTCACAAGATGGTAGTCGTTTCCAAAGTCACCGTGTAGCCCTAGTGTTATGTGTGTTATGTGTGACAATGACACTGGGAGGAGTGTATGTGACAGCCTTCCCTTCCTTATAGCAAAAGGAGCTGCTGTCACCTGGTTTATAGAATGAATAAATTACATATGAGAGCTTGTGACAATAATATTGGATAGGGAACACATCTGACAGCCTCTCCAATCCCTAATTACAGAAGGAATGGCTGTCATCTGGTTTATAGAATGAATACCTGGATTCAACACGGGTTACAGGCTTAAATAGTACTGTAACTGGACTTTTCACATAACAGAACTAGATACAAAGCAGGAACTAAGAGTGGACACAATTTCTCAAAGCCCTTCCTGGACCGACAAGTAATGCTATAGTAGGCATTAATTTTTATACATGAGGAATTCCATTTCCTTATTCTCACTGAAAAATATTATTGTCTTGCAAAAAGTGGAGATTTTAAATAATGATTTTCAGGGAAATTAAACCAAAGTTCTGGAAATTCCCTAATTTCAAACGGATGTGACATCTTTGCAAAAAGTTGCGCTAAAGATGTAGGAAGCTATTGCTATAAACCCTGATTGCTTCATTCCACTTGTGAGCAGAAGTTCTGACACTTCCCCAAATTGGCTTATAACTAAACTCTACATCTTAGGCTAAAGTGTGCATCTGGTTCAATAGTAAAATGACCCATTCATTCTTGCAGTGAGCCAAGGTCACAAAACTAATAGGAATAGGAGCCTGCCCCAGGTTCACAGCCCCCTACTCGGAGCTATCATAATGATTTAACTGTACCAGGTAATGACCTATAGTAACTGAAATACATTACACCAATAAGATAATACTCTAATCAGAAGGGAGGAGACATACAGTCTTGGCTGATGTGCTTTACCAAAAAGCTCTAACTTGGTCTTATCTGTCCACAAGACGTTTTCCCAGAAGGATTTTGGCTTACTCACGTACATATTGGCAAACCGCAGTCTGGCTTTTTTATGTATCTGTGTCAGCAGTGGGGTCCTCCTAGGTCTCCTTCCATAGCGTTTCATTTCATTCAAATGTCGACGAATAGTTCGCTCTGACACTGATGCATCCTGAGCCTGCAGGATAGCTTGAATTTCTTTGGAACTTGAATGGGGCTGCTTATCCACCATCTGGACTATCCTGTGTTGCAACCTTTCTCTTCAGTCCACATCCAGGGAGATTAGCTACAGTGCCATGGGTTGTAAACTTCTTGATTATGTTGTGCACTTTGGACAAAGGAACATCAAAATCTCTGGAAATGGACTTGAGATTGTTGATCCACAATTTTGGTTCTCAAGTCCCCAGATAGTTCTCTTCTCCTCTTTCTGTTCTCCATGCTTAGTGTGGTACACACAGACACATAATGCAAATATTGAGTCAAATTCTCTCATTTTTATCTGGTTTCAGGTGTGATTTTTATATTGACCACACATGTTACTTGCCACATGTGAATTTGAACGAGCATCATATGCTTAAAACAAAGTTATTTACCCACAATTTTGAAAAGATGCCAACAATTTTGTCTGGCCCATTTTTGGAGTTTTGTGTGAAATTATGTCCAATTTGTAATTGCAATAATGTTCTGGGAGAAATACTTCATTTTCTGGAAAAATGCCAAGACTTACGGCCATAACTGTATGCTCTGGGTGCTATACACTAGCAACTACAAGTATGGTTGTTAAGGTTTTTGCCCTACCGGGCTTTAATGGGGGAAGGCGGAGCACGATTTTAGCCTGCTTTGTATTTCTTGGTCATTCACTTTGAAGTTTCTATGATGATGTGTGCCTTATCCTTTCATTAAATAATGATTCCTGTGTGTATATTGATTATTTTTGCAGAATAAACAAAAAGAGACCCCAAGCGGGGCAGGTAAGTAACTACTGCCAATAGAAATCATTTGCCCATCACAACTAGATAACTTCTTTCAGTTCATGTAATAAATGTAGGGATGTGTGGTTATTTGATGTACTAGCTCAGCAGGCAGTATCACAGCTTAGATACAGAAGATCAGCATATGATATTACACATGGTACTAACTCAGCAGAAAGAATTGCACATGATAGGATTAGATACAAAGCTTAAAAAGCATTGATGCACTTGTCCAACAAGCAGTATTACATGAGAGGTCTAGATACATCAGCGTTTCCGACAGGTGCAAAGCATGACAAATTTATCAAGAGGCTCTGTCCTCTTAATAAATCAGGTGCACCCAAGTGCTAGTTGGGAACTGGTGTAGATTTCCTGTATAACTCACACCAGAAAACTGGCATGGGTTATAATAAATATGTTGGGCCAATATGTCCCTGTCCCAGGCTGCCCCACTCTTCCCACTTTCATGGAAAATCCTGAGCAAGGGGCAGACTGAGTGATGAGGCACACATTTGGGGAAAAAAGGGCCTTGATGGGGTAATAAACTCCCCCTGCTACAGATATGATCACACATGATAGGCTTAGCTACAGACAGTCTCAGCAGACTCATGATAAGTTTAGTTATCCATGTTTTATTAATGACTATATGTGGGTTGCGTACTGCACATGTTATGTTTAGATACACAGGCTATGCAGATTGAATCACACATGATAATTTTAGATATAGCAGTACAGGAGACAGTATCACTCATCATAGGTTTAGATACAGCAGCTTAGCAGACAGTATCACATATGATAGGCTTAGATATACAGATCAGCACCCCAGTTTAGCAGTGGATTTTCTGATGTTTGTTTGCTTGCAGGCAATGATCCCATCATTCTCATTGCTTTGTATGATTATGACGCTGTGCACCCGGATGATCTGACATTTCAGAAAGGAGATAACTTACAGCTACTTGAGGAGTAAGTAACCATTATTTGGTGAAGTGGGAGGGAGATGTTGGGAGATTAGAGACTGACAGATGGTCGAAGACTGTACGTAGAATCCCAAACAGTTTTGTCTTTCAACAAGGCTCAACAAAGCATACAGAAACCCATATATATTCAAAAAGGTGGGCTCAATATAGTAACCCATAGGATAGTGGATTAATGTCAGATACCTGTGGGTTTGACCACTGAAGAACAGGGGCTCGAAAATCCCGCTGTGTGCGCCTGTGGAAAAGGAATAAGTGTCTGTAATGACAAGATCTCTTTAATACACACACTATTTGCTGTTTAGTATCCCAATTAGCATTATCCTAACTCTGTCAATGAAAAATAAATTTATACTTATTGGACTAATCTCTGGTGCTTATGGCATCTGCACAGTTGTGCAGTGAAGTTGGGGAAGTACACCTCAGCTTCATAGTGCACACACCAAAGGTCCGGAGCATGCAAACTGAGGCAGAGGTCTACTATTCTGGCTTCAGTAAAGAAATGCACAGGTGTCAGGAGTACCAGGAGCAGGGTAAGTTTTTTTTTTTTTGGTTTTCTTTGTAATTTTTGTCATGGACTGTGTTAGGATACACCTATTTTGAGCACTAAACCTCTAGTGCATAGAGAGGACCTGTGGGTTTTTTAGTGCCCCAAATAGACCTGACAGGTTCCTTTTAAGTGTGTGTTTACTGGTTGTGCAAAGATGGAACGTTTGGGTGGGGGTTTTTGTTTTGTATTTTATTGATATAGGCTATGGTCCCACATTGCGGAAACGCAGCTTTTTTTGTTGCAGATTTTGTGGCGTTTTTTTTTTTTTTAGCAAAGAATGACTGCAAAAGGAATGGAAAATAAATAGGAAGTACTTGTACTTCTATCATCAGCCTAATCCACTCCTGGCTTTGGCTCAAAAAAACGCAGCAAAATCTGCAACAAAAAAAGCTTTGTTTCCGCAACATGGGGCCTCCGTCATAATGTTGCTGTATTGTATACTCCTGTGCCATGATTGGAGATGGGTGAACATCTCAGAAATCGTTTTGGGTTTGGGTGACTCAGGTCCAAGATTTGTTTTGGGTTGAACAAGTTCATTATGCATTACACCCAGGGGCATAACTAGCAAAGACTGGGCCCCCCAGCAAACTTTTGACTTGCCCCCCCACGGCATAGCGCCTCCTTTCCTGGCCTCTACACAGTATAATGCCCCATTTACGCACACTATAATGTCCAAAGTGGCCTCCAGATAGTATAATGTCCCATAGCAACCCCTCCACATAGTATAATGTCCCATGGCAGCCCCTCCACACAGTATAATGTCCCATAGCAACCCTTCCACATAGTATAATGTCCCATACCAGCCCCTCCACACAGTATACTGTCCCACAGTGGCCCCTCCACACGGTATTCTGTCCCACAGTGGCTCTGTACACGGTATTATGTCCCACAGCGGCCCCTGCACATGGTATTATGTCCCACAGTGGCCCCTCCACACCCTATTATGCACCATAGTGGTCCCTGAACACAGTATTATGCCCCCACAAACTATGATTATACTCTGAGGTCTTTTTTGATCAGAGACCCTGGGGAGGTGAAGGAACATAAAAAACACTGTTACTTAGCTCTCCTGGGCTCTGGCATACTCCCTGCTGTTTTCAGCCCTCTTCAACATCTGCACAGACGTCACATAGGCCAGGCCGGTGTCGCGCCGCATAATGATGCTGGCTTGGCCTATGTCACGTCTGGGACGTCACCAAAGAGCCCCGAAGACTGCTGGAAGTCACACTGGATCCCAGGAGAGGTGAGTAACATGGTTTTTAATATTTCTCACCTCCCCTGGGCCTCCGATCATTATACTCTGTGGTCTGAAAAGAGAGTATAATTATAGCAGTATTTGTTGGGGTTCACAGGCCCTGCTCCTGCTCACAGCTGCCTCCGCTTCCCCTTCTGCCCTCCAGGGGACGCTAGTGACATGATATTGGACGCAGAAGGGGAAGCGGAGGCAGCCGTGAGCAGGAGTGGGGATCGGAAAGCAAATAGGGCCTGTTATCTGCTGGGGTTACTCCAGCAGGCAACAGTCTATTCAAAAAAAAAAAAAGCATCAGGGGCCCGCTGGGCCCCCCAATGTCCCGGGCCCTGTGGCAGCCGCTACCACTGCTACCCCAGTACTTACGCCACTGATCACACCTTAAAATGGCTTAAAACAGTGTATAACACTGTCAGGGCTCCTAGGAGCCTATCTATCCAATTTCTAGGTCTCTAAGGCAAACACAGCATAAGTTATGTCAATTTGAAAGTGACATTATTATATTCTGGGGTCTCTCTGCCTCCTTGGTGATGTCATTTGCCAGTGGCCACTTCTGAGGCTTGAAGTCGTGATGCTCAGCATGCTCTTGTGACCGCTGGTGGCCCAATCACAGGCCTCAGCCAGATGACACAAGGAGGTCCAAAATAGGTAACAGAAGGTGAGTATGGATATTTTTTATTTTTGTCATCTCCCCTGGACCACCTGTTATATTCTAGGTTTTGAAGAGACACAAGAGTATAATGTGGCAACCATTTTAATTCACCTGAGACCAATCTTTATTTCTTTGGTTTGGTAAAAAAAAAAAAAACTATTTTGAATATTCAGGTCGACTCCGGCTCAGGATGAGTTGGTTTGTCCATTTCTAGCCATGACATATACAGTAGCTGTGATTGACAGAGAAGTATATAAACTTTTATTTGACATAATTATTAAGCTTCAATTTAAAAGATTCCATTCATTAGTGCAGCTTTGTGACCTGCCTGACTGCAGTGTGTGAACCTAAACAGTGCTCCCTGGTGGTCATCATGTTATAAGTTGCTACACAAATGCTTGGACTAATTATCTCTCTGGACACCAACCACTACTCCTGCAGAAATTATTAATAAATACACAGGCAGTGGCATAAGTACCGCCGTAGCAGCTGTAGCGGCTACCACAGGGTCCAGGACGTTAGGGGGCCGGACGGGCCCCTGATGCTTTTTTTTTTTTTTTTAACTAGGCTTAACTGGTATTACTCCAGCAGGAAACGGGCCCTATTTACTTACCGATCCCTGCTCCTGCTCATGGTTGCCTCTGCTTCCCCTTCTCTGTCCTATATCACATCACTGGGGCCCCTTGGAAGTCCGAAGGGGAAGTGGAGGCAGCCGTGAGCAGGAGCGAAGATTGGTAAGTAAGGTCAAGGGCCCATGGCAAGAGTATTTATTGGGCGAATCCCAACAAATACTGCTATTATTATACTCTGGGGTCTCTTCAGGCTCTTTAGGGCCTCCCTGCCCCCTCTGTGGGACACAATACTGTATGAAGGGGCCACTGTGAGACATTATACTGTGTGGAGGGGATGCTATGGGACATTATAGTGTGTGTAAATGGGGCGATATACTGTGTGGAGGGGCCACTGTGGGACATTATACTGTGTGGAGGGGCCGCTATGGGACATTATACTGTGTGGAGGGGCCGCTATGGGATATTATACTGTGTGGAAGGGATGCTATGGGACATTTTAGTGTGTGGAAATGGGGCGTTATACTATGTGGAGGGTCCACTGTGGGACATTATACTGTGTGGAGGGCCCACTCTGGGACATTATACTGTGTGGAGGGGCTACTGTGGGACATTATACTGTGTAGAGGGGCCACTTTGGGACATTATAGTGTGTGGAGGGACCGCTATGGGACATTATACTACTGTATGTGGAGGGGACGCTATAGAACATTATAGTGCTTTTAAATGGGGGGTTATACTGTATGGGGGCCAGGAAAGGGGGCACTATGCCGTGGGGGGCCCCAAGTCAAAACTTTGCTATGGGACCCAGTCTTTTCAAGTTACGCCCCTGTACACAGGCATAGCAAAGCTATAGGAAAATGTAAGGATTGTAATATTACTTACAGATTGGGCATTTGTCTTACTATAGGTCTGGAGAATGGTGGAGAGCTCGCTTGATTCGTACAGGGCAAGAAGGATATATCCCCAGCAATTATGTGGGACGAGTCAACTCCCTGGAGTCTGAAGAGTGAGTATTCTGACTAACAACACCCCTTGTCTTCATCCCCCTAGGGTAGGGGATAAGAATGATCAGTGGGGGTCCAATCACTGAGACCACCATCAGGCTTGAGAATGGGGGTCCTTTTTCTCTCTGGATGAATGAAGTGAAGAGAATGCATACATGAGACTGCAATAGATAGCTATGTACTGTTTCTCTGGCAGTCCCACAGAGAAAAATACATCACAGCTGACATACACTTCCATCAATCCATTCATCTAAAGGGATATAGAACCCCATTTCTTGAGATGCTCGGGTTTTAATGGTTGGACCCCACTGATCACATGCTTATTGTCTATCATGGGTATAGCGGATGGATATCTATAATGGAACAACTGATTTACGTTTAGCAAGTCTTCAAAATTACATTTGGAAAATGGAGAATTCCTTTAAATGTTTTATTTCTGCAGATGGTATTTCAAGGGTGTTGGCAGAAAAGAGGCTGAACGTCAGCTTCTGTCCTCAGAGAACCAGGCTGGAGCATTTATGATACGTGACAGTGAGACTATGAAAGGTGAGTGTGTGTGTATGTATGTGTGTGCTTGTGTGTGTATGTGTGTGCTTGTGTGTGTGTGTGTGTGTGTGTGTGTGTGTGTGTGTGTGTTTAGGATGTTCCTAACATGAACCTGCAAAACTAAAGGTGAGCATTACCTGATTTAATTAACATGAGAGTCTGTAGGGACGAAGGGGGCAGAACCGTGAAACCAGAGAAAACACAAGGAGACCAGTGATACAGGGCTAAACTTCCTTCTATAACATGATGTCTTGTACTTTAGTCACTTTCAGAACTTATTTACTATTTTGTTAGCTTTTATGATGCAGTATTTAATACTGAGGATAACTTGGGAGTTCTGGGGTCTGGAGTCAGTCTGATGGAGGGGGGAGAAGTATGTCCATGTAAGGGCTCATAAATCCAGATATTAGATTGAGTCCTTTTGTCAATCAGAATTTTATCATCAGCTTGAATTCCCAAACTTTTCTTTCTCTGTCATTCTTGAAGAGACCTTTTAGAATCAGGACTTTTAAGTCTGAAAAGCTGTGGTCTGGACCAGAGAAATGTTTTCCCACATTAAATTTTATTGTGTGCCTGTGTAAATTCATCCTGGTCTGCAGTTTTTGTTTTGTTTCTCCAATGTAAATTCCTTTATTGAGGCACCTTGTACACAGTATCATGTATATCACACTGAAAGATGTACATGAAAATGTTCCAGAGATTTTATAGTCCTGCTGTGTGTTTGGTATGTGGACCGTGCTTTTAAGTCTGACAAGATGTGGGTACAAGTCTTGTATTTTTTGCTGTTGTATTACGGTTTTATTACCCTGCCTTATCTGTCTAACATATCACCTAATGAACCAATTGCCTTCCTGTCTTTTATCTTGCCAGTGTTGTGCTATGTCCTCAGTCATTCATTTGTAAATGCCTGAAGATGGAGCCTGGTGCTTTGAAAACTTGCAAATGTAATTTTTCTGGCTAGACATTAACAGTATTATACCTACTGTACAATGCTTTTGACTTTTTGATACAAAAGTATCAAATACTGCACAATTTTTTTTCTGGCTAACACTATTTTCCATATGATGCCGTCTTTGACGTATCATTGCTGCCACCTGCTGGTAATTTATCTGTATACAGTAATACCTCGTACATTCGCGAGGTTAGGGTCCAGAGCGGGTCGCGGATCGCGAGGAATCGCGAATGTTTGGCACAAGCACTTAGAAGCGCTTACAATGCCGGTTTCTAATGTTTAACCCCTAAATATCAATAAACTTTACCCTACAGTACTGTACAGTATACTAAAGTATACTGTACAGTACTGTATATTAATACATTCATTCATTTTTCTTATACACTCACAGTAAAATGAAACTAATTACCGGGTACGTAATGAACAGGACGCTACTACCCAATAGCAAAGTGTTTTTTTTAATTAAATTTCACAGATCTGAAAAAAAAGAGCAAAATCTATATATGTTAGTTACCAAAAAAATATCGCGAATCTGTGAATTCGCAAATTCGGAAACGCGAGTGTACGAGGTATTACTGTACAACATATTCTTCTTGCATCCTGTGAATTGTAGTGTTGCTACAAAGAAGATGCATTCATTTTCCTTGCATTACTGATAAAAATTTTGCATATTGAATCCAACTGTGATTCTCCAAAAATGGTACTGGGAATTATGACATCATAAATTTTTTTTTTCCTTTTACAGAAAATGTACCCCACCACTAGAGGGCAGAGCAGATTTATTTAGATTTGAAGTTATTTTCCTGTCTAACCTCCTCTACTGAAATTTTTTTAAGGTTGCTACTCACTTTCGGTCAGAGACTACAACTCTCAGTCTGGAAACATGGTGAAGCATTACAAGATCCGTACTCTGGATAATGGAGGAGTCTATGTTTCTCCTCGGAAAACTTTCAGCTCTCTGCAGGAACTGGTCAGCTACTATAAAAGTGAGCCAAGCAGTTGTTCCCTTGCTATTGTGTTGTCTAAAAAAATCAATAAATAAATAAATAAATACTTTTTTATTAGTATTTTTTTTGGTTTAACCCATTAAGGATGCAGACTAGGTTGATACTTAAAGAAGGTTGTCCAGGCTAAAAAAATTTTTTAATTAGGCCAGAGGAGGTGAAAAAAAAAACAAAAAACTCACCTGTCCCCGATGCTCCAGTGTCCTCCCAGCGAGCGTGGTCCAGTCCTGCTTCTTGTCTGTCTTCTTTTGCTGGAAGTCCTCGCCAGCTGTGACATCCTGGATCCCTATGCCTCAACAATCACAATTTATTTTTGTTACATTCTTAAAGCCATAATTTTTTCATTTTATTGTTGACATAGCCATATGATGGCTTGTTTTTTGAGCAACAAGTTTTACTTTTCTTTGTACCATTTTGGGAAACATTTAGCTTATCAATCAAATTTTCTTTCTTAGCAGGATATCATAAAAAGTATTTTGCCATCCTTTTTTATGTCCTAAATGTTGTGAGAGGCACTGGACTCTGGTAAATTACATGTTACCTTTATTCTGCCAGTCAATACAATTACAATGATACCAAGTTTTTTTTTGTTATTTTATGTTGTACCTCTGTTGTACAATAAAATCATGTATTTGCCAAAAAATAAGTTGTTTTAGTGTCACCATATTCAGAGACACATAACTTTTTTATTTTTCCATCATCGGAGCTGTGTGAGGGCTTTTGTTTTTTGGGAAAATCAGTTGTTTCTATTGCAATCATTTTGGGTTATGTGAATTTTGGATAATTTTTTTTTTTTTTGAGGCAATGTGATCAAAAAACAGCAATTTTTTATTGCTATTTTTTTATTGCTATCATTATTGATGGTGGTATCTAAGGAGTTAAATGGCCAAAAACAGTGTTTTCACTTACAGGGGGATGTCAGCTGTGTGTCACAGCTGACATCCCCTGCCGATGACTTGGGCTCAGCTCCCGAGCCTGTGCCATCTTTATGACGAACTATTACATCAGTTCACGGGAACCGGTTCCCGCCACTGACATAATAGTATGTCATGGGGCGGGAACTAGTTAAGTTTTGTTGGGAGAAATATGTACAATAATTAAAAACAATAGTTTTTTTTTTTTTTAATTTATTAATTTTGTTCTTTATTCTTTACATTTGCAAAACATGAGAATGGGTTCCTTATTTTGTTTTAGTCTTAGATGAGCAGAAAGGCTATGGTGACATTGCTGTCGCCTTTATTCTTAACATGGCATTCATTGAGTGCTATGTAAACTACAGAAGAAAAGAAACAAGCTTTTAAAGAAGATCTGTCACCAAGTACAAAGTACTAAATGTCATAAATCATTTGATTATCGTTGTGTCCCGATCCATTTAGCGTTTTTATTTTTTACATTTTAAAAGAGCTTGTTTACATATAGGCTTCCAGAGGGAAACAGTCATTAAGATATTAAACTGAGGGTTTTGTATTTGATTATTTCTGCTCTCAGGTAATATGGATGGGTTGTGCCAATATCTCACCCTGCCCTGTAAGACAGCTCGTCCACAGAAACCATGGGAGAAGGACGCCTGGGAGGTCCCTAGAGAATCACTGAAACTGGAGAAGAAGCTAGGAGCTGGACAGTTTGGAGATGTCTGGCTGGGTAAGTGCACTGCAGAAAGTATCCAACATGATAGACCTAAATACACCAACTTAGCAGAAAATCTCAAATTTGATAGACTTTGGTACACCATCTCAACAGACAGTATCACATATGATCGGTTTAAGTACATAGCTTAGATACAACAGTTTAGCAGACAATATCGAACAATAGGCTTAGATGCATTGGCTACAAAGACTGTATTCGGGGCAGGATATAATAAAGTGAAATCTGTGGTTGCCTGGGGCCTAAGACTGAAAGGGAACCCAACGGCAAATAAGTGTCTTTTGCCTTCATTACAATCCAGCCTCGTAATCAACTGTATTTCCTTCTGCCAATACAGTTGATTACAGTTGTGGGAGATGGGAGTCTATTGGAGGTGAGTACTTGTTGGGCAAACCTCATGAGATTCGGCTCACCAATACTCATGATGTTCTCTCGGCAGTTTCTTCAGACCCCAAGGTGTAATTAGTGGAGTTGCAGGGGAGGTGAATAAACATAACAATTATTTTTTTGGAAGCAAATAAAGCACATTTCTTTACACCTACCTTTGATGTACGGAGTCCATTTCCTAAACATAACAAACAGTGATACTCACTTTCCCTGGGCTCCATTGTGGATTCCTGTCCTCTTCAGGCCTCCTAAATAATATCAGGTGGGTCAGACGTCAAGATACTTGACATGATGTCTATGCATATCACGACCCATGCGACTTCAGCGGTTCTTGACATCATTCAGGAGGCTGGATAGGCCCGAAGAGGTTGGGGAACTGAGCCAGATCCCGGGGAAGGTGACTAACATTTTGTTATGTTTATTAACCTCCCCTGGGCCTCTGATTATTATACTATTATAATATTAGTTTGTGAGTGGCAAACCCCAAAAATTTCGGTTTCAAGCGAACATGAAATTTTTGGAAAATTTGTAATGAAAACTGCTTCAGTCATCCCTATATATGTACTTTTTTCATTATATTAGCATAGGGTCCACTATGGGACATAGTGGAGGGCCACTATAAGACATTATACAGCATGAAAGGCCGCTATGGTACATTATTATGGCACAGGGATCTTTGGCGTGATAATTCGCCCCTGAATGTACTGCATATGACATTTTTAGATACAACAGCTATGCATACTGTATCACACACAATAAGTTTAAATACACTAGCTCAGGATACAGTGTAAAGAGTATTATACATTATAGACTTGGATACAGTAGTTCACTAGACAGTATCATATGGTTTAGACACACTGGCTCAGCTGACATAACAGTATGATAATTCAGAAACATCTGCTCAGCTGACAGTATCAAACATGTAGGCTTAGATGCAGCTGCTCAGCATGCCGTATCAGTTATGAAGTCATAGATACGCTACAGAAAAGGAGTTCTTAAATAAGCAATGCCTGAGGATTATTGTATTATATTAGCGGCTATACCCATATTTTTGCTCCATTTCTCATTTGCAGCAACATACAGTGGGCATACACAGGTCGCTGTGAAAACCATGAAGCCAGGCAGTATGTCTCCAGAGGCCTTTCTGGAAGAAGCCAACCTAATGAAGACCTTGCAACATGACCGTCTTGTTCGCCTTCATGCTGTAGTGACCCAGGAAGAGCCCATATATATCATTACTGAGTACATGGAAAACGGCAGCCTATTAGATTTCCTCAAGAGTCAGGAAGGGAATTACTTGTCACTGCCACAGCTTATCGACTTTTCTGCCCAGGTGAGGTGCATATATTCAGTTAGTGTGTTCATTCCCAGGACAAGTCCAATTGTATTTTATATTCTTGCATTTTACACACACAGATTGCGGAGGGAATGTGGTTCATTGAACAGAAGAATTACATTCACCGGGATCTGAGAGCTGCAAACTGCCTGGTGTCTGCAGCTATGGCATGTAAAATCGCAGACTTTGGGTTAGCTCGAGTGATTGAGGACAGCGAGTATACAGCACGAGAGGGTAAATATCAGAGCAGTAATAAGGACAGGCAGAACTCTCATTTGCACCAGTTTTTCAGAACATACTAAGCTTGGCATGTGTCCACTGCGCTTAAAGTGAGGGGAGAGGTACATGATCTGCTTTGGTATTACAGTTTCAGAAAATCGACCACAAGTTAAAATGGGGGCTGCCATTTATAGCTAACAGTGGAGCAGATCACCCTCTGCACTTCTACTAACAACTAATTGAGGGTACCATTTTGGAGCACTGTTATTGACATTATAAGGGGATAAAGGTTTTCGGTAAAGTGGTTGGCATTATAAAAGTGGTATTGTTTGAGGCTATACTGGCTGTTATTGTAAGAGGGCACTGTTTTGGTGTACACTGGCTGACACTAAGAGTAGTTTTGTAGAGGGACACTGACTGTTGTTTTCAGGTGGCATTTGTGAAGATAATGCTAATAATTTTTCAGGAGCCAAATTTCCCATTAAATGGACAGCACCGGAAGCAGCAAACTACGGCTCCTTCACCATCAAATCTGATGTCTGGTCATTTGGCATTCTAATGACTGAAATTATCACATATGGAAGGACCCCGTATCCAGGTGAGAACATTATGTTTTGCAGATGCTTTTAGTGGATGAAGGCATTTATTGGGCAGAAACATTCAAAGTTCATTGTGAATCAGAGGAAAGCATATGCAGTGCACAGCAAAAAATAAATTGTAAAGAAAGCTCTCAAAATTGTTGCTGTGATGGCATAACAATCTGATTCTCACCTCTCAGACAAATTGTATAACAAGGTAAATAACAACTTAGTCTCGATGCAATAAAAGACAAGTCTGCATAGTAAGGCCCTCACAGACCTTGTAGATCCATATATCCTGTACCTCCCCTGAAATGTCTTGTCGAGGATATAGCACAGTGTAGTTACAAGATTCAGTACAATACAAAAACAAGGGCCCTCTTCGCTCCTCCATTTTCTACATGGTTCAGCCTCTAGTGCCAACTCCAAGAAATCTGGTCTTTTGTCTCGGCCTCTCTCACACTAGAGATTTTAATGCTTGCTTTCTGTTGTTTTATACCTTTTTTTTTGCTTTCTTATATAGCGCCATCATATTCCTCAGCGCTTTAAAGATATTGTCACTGTCCCATATAGGCCTCATAATCTAAATTCCCTATCACTATGTCTTTGGAGTGTGGGAGTAAACTCATGACTCTTGCTTTGCAAGGCAACAGTGTTAAACACTGAGACACTGTGCTGTCTTAGGGAAATGTGTCAATGGTATGACTAGTTTTCAAAATATAAAAAAAAAAAACATTTGCTTTTCTTCCAGGAATGTCTAATCTAGAGGTAATCACAGCTCTGGAGCGTGGGTATCGCATGCCTTGTCCAGCCAACTGCCCTCAGGAGCTTTATGGTATCATGCTACAGTGCTGGCAACAAAACCCAGAGCAGCGACCAACCTTTGAATATCTCCAAGGCATTTTGGAGGATTTTTTTCACTGCTACAGAAAGCCAATACCAGCAGCAACCATGAGGAGTGCCAGGTCATGTCCTAATGCCACTAGCTGTCCAGATCTGACCCACAGCAATTCTTCAAGTGCAATAGACTGTTACAGATGCTATATATTTGGTGCAGATTTGCTACCTACCCATTATAGATTACCGTCTATTAACACCACTACCTTTCCTATTATAGTTCCTGCCAACCAGCTGGTGGATCAGTGATATTTGCTAATTGTTATGTTACCAGAGAAGTATAATTATTAGTTATAAGAAATACAGAAATTGACATTTTCCTAACTATTTGTGTAAATATTTTAGCAGGAACGTTTTTTTTTTAACTTTTTTACATTTTGCTGGTTTAGTACTCTGCCTGTAGATGGTGCTGGAGTAGCCACAGAACTAACCAGCACTATATACATTGTTCCCTTTGGTTGTGATTATAGAACCTGGGCATTCTATCAACATTGTAGACACTGCAGAGTGAGCCAGCACTGTGTATACTGCAGACTGAACCAGGTCTATGTGGACTGGAAAGTGAACGACCAAAGAGTTTGAGCAAACTGTGCACATTGGATATTATATACCAGCAGTTTGTACATTGGAGACAGCACTTTGTACACTAAGGACTCTGAGTGAGCACTGTGTACATTGCAGACTCTGAACTAGCGGGTTGTACATAGGAGAATATGAGCAAGCACTGGAGACTGTGTGTCTTTATTGTGTGCAATGGAGACTAAACTTGCTCTGTGTACATTGGAGACTATGAACTAGTAGTATACACAGGAGACTATGCGCGAACACTGAAAATTCTGTGCCCTCATTGTGTACAATGGAGACTAAACTTGCAGTGTCTCTAGCACTGGGGACAGCATTACCTACATTGATACATCACTGAATGCATTGGAATTTTTCACCAGTACACATAAGACCTATACTGAAGATGGCCATTCAGCACTGAGTACATTGGTGATATTGATCCAGCTCTGTTTAAACACCACTTTCTGTACAAGCACTGTGTATAGTGGAGACTTCTGGCCAGCATTGTGTTTACTGTTTTTACTAAGCTGAACATGCAGCACTTCATCACTTTCATATTGTATTCATCTAATTGAGTCTTTTTATACATTTATTAAATGTATACATAAATATACATCTTTATAACTGTGTGTATTGTGTGATCATCTCCTGCTGACATAAAGCCGAAGGCTAGCTTCTAACTTTTGCTATGTGGCACCTTGATTACTATCTAAACCTGTTTAGGGGACTCCTCTTCATTTCCAGGTACTGCCACAATAGACCTACTGCAGTGGTGCTTAGATGTGGAGAGGAGTGAGGAGCAGACTTTGTATATGATAGTGGCCAATTGCAGGCTCATACACATATATACATTCAATGACAAACAAAAAGTAATGCACCATGAAGCAGTTGTTGAAATCGAATAAAACTTAATATCTGTGAACGTATTGATGAAATACAGTAAATAAATAGATACATAAAAGGCTTGCTAAAAGTTCAAAAGGCAGTGTCAGAGGAATAAGTCAACTCCAACAATTATGTAGAAGAGTTGAAAAGGTAATATAGAGACAACATATATGTACATAGGAAACATATAAAAGAAAAAAAAACAAAAAAAAAAAACTGTATTGTTATGGGGTAGATGAAAGTATATAATTTATATATAAGGTTACTTATAGGCTTTTGAGTTGGAGGGTGGAATGAGAAAGAGTAGTAGTTAGTACTTACCAGCCTAAAGCTATGGGCTGAAAGAGCTGAAGTGTATGAGGTGACCATTTGATTGAGGGTATATAAAGATATGGCTAATAGGTTTAGATAAAGATTAAAAAAAAAACAAAAAAAAAACAAAACTGGATTGTTGTGGGGTGGATGAAAGTATATAATAGGTTACTTATAGGGTTGTGAATTAAAGGGTGGAATGAGAAAGAGTAGTAGTTAGTACTTACCAGCCTGAAGCTATGGGCTGAAAGAGCTGAAGTGTATGAGGTGACCACTTGATTGAGGGTATATAAAGGTATGGCTAATAGGTCCTGCCTATAAAGGGGAGGGGTTTAGATAAAGAAGGAAAAAAAAAAAAAAAAGGAATGTATTATTTTATTTTATTTAGGGGTTAGTGATCCGAAGAAGGATGATGTAGTGAATTGGGATATGTAACTGATAACTTTTGCGATTTCATGCATAGAACAGGAAAGGCGGATAGTCGTGTTTGAGGGAAGTTAGTGGATGTTTGAGTCTATCTATGAAAATGCTAAGCTTCTGATGTGTGTGACTGGATTGATAAAGTTATAACCATTGGGAGAAAAAAAAAAAAAAAAAAAGGGACAATTACGGTAAAAAAAGTCAATGATGGGGGGAAAAAAAGTAAGTTAATAATTATTAAAAGATATAAAAATATATAGGAAAATAAAGGACTTGTGAGGAAGGGTATTCTAACAATTCTTCTCTTCCCCTTTCTCTCCTGCTTACACATATAATTAAAAATATACATATATATGCACATTTACATACAAACGTTCATAAACACATACTTAAAGCAACGTTAGGATCCCTCATAAAACCTCCAATGATTTTTAATCATATACAGATTCAAGAGCTTCGTTAAGACCGGCTGGTGTGAGGGAATTGAACTTAAATATCCAAAACATTTCTTTTCTTTTTAATTTTTCAAATCTATTGTTAGTATGTGTAGGAATATGATCCAGTGGAGTAATTCTAAACCCATCAAAGTTAGAATTATGTTTCAGAAGAGCATGTTTAGAGACACTGTGCTTGAGAAAGCCATTTAATACTTTGGATCTGTGTTTATTTAGCCTTTCTCTCAGGGGTCTGATGGTCCTGCCAATATACTGGAGTCCACACGGGCATTCGAGTACATAGATGACATAAGAAGATGAGCAGTTGAAAAAGTAGTTAATCTGAAACGTTTCACCTGTTACAGAACTCCTAATACTATTAGCTAGATGATTAATTGTGTTGCAACATTTACATTTCTTATGTTCACATTTGAACACACCATTTGTTTGTGGGGGTATAGAACTGTGATCATTATGTTTAGTGAGTGCTCTCAGTTTACTAGGAGCTAAAAGATTTTTCAGAGTTTTTGCTCTTCTAAAAGTAATGGATGGTTTGGAAGGGATATTAGCTTTAAGTAGTGGATTGTTTAAGAGTACTGGCCAGTGTCTATCAAGGATCATCCGGATTCTATTGTGTGCATTATTATAAGTCGTGATGAAATTGTGTTTATACTGTCTGTCATTGTTCTTCTGAGAAGGAACCAGACAGTCAGACTGGGTTAAGGCCTGTGCTTTTGATTTCGCTGCTTGGATAATCCGTTTTGGGTAGTGTTTTTCTTGAAATCGTTTGAATAGAATTTCACTTTGTATTTTAAAATCTGAGTCATTAGTACAATTACGTCGAATACGTTTAAATTGGCCGAAGGGTACGTTGTCCCTCCATTTCCTATAGTGGGAACTTTGGTAGTCCAATAAACTATTGCAGTCAACTTTCTTAAAAAAGGTTTTGGTGTTTATACCATCAGGACCACCCATGAGTTTCAAATCAAGGAAGTCAATGGTGTCCTTTTTTGGTTGGCCACTTAGGGTGATTCCCCATTCATTATTATTAAGGTGTTTCGTAAATTCATGGAAGGAATGTTCCGTACCCTCCCATATAAATAGGAGGTATTCAATGTACCTTTTGTAGAAAATGATATTATGCGACCAACAGTGTTCGCTCTGTATGAATGATTCCTCATAGCGCCCCATGTAGATATTAGCATAACTAGGTGCAAAACGGGTACCCATGGCTGTACCCCGTTTCTGTAGATAAAGTTTTGATTCAAAAGTGAATATATTGTGTTCCAAAATGAACTGAATGCTGTCTGTGATGAAAGTTTTCTGTTCAGTGGGCATCGTGTGATCCATATGTAATGTTTGTGTTATCATTTCGATGCCTTTGGAATGGGGTATATTGCTGTATAGTGCAGAGACGTCGAGAGTTGCCCAAATATAATTGGGTTTCCATTGGATGGTCAGGAGTTCAGTGATTAGATGGGTGGAATCTTTCAAGTAAGATGGAAATTGGGTTACATATTTTTGTAGCTGTAAATCTATGTATTGTGAGAGGTTCCTTGTTAGTGCATTAACCCCGGAAATGATTGGTCTTCCTGGTGGATTTTCCAAATTTTTATGAATTTTGGGCAAGTGGTAGAATTGAGAAACTGAAAAGTCCTTGATTAATAAGAAGCCCTTTTCTTTATCTGTTATAATCCCTTTGGTATATGCATCAATAATGAGTTCACGATACTTGATATAGTATAGGTCAGAAGGGTCTTTGTGTAGAATTTGATAGTAATTAGAATCAGATAAAATCCGGTCGGCTTCTGTGATGTAGTCAGCCCTGTCTTGTATGACTACACCCCCACCTTTGTCAGCATTTCTGATAATGATAGATTTATTATCAATCAAGGATTTGATAGCTGATTTCTCGGATGGGCGAAGGTTGGTTTTTACTTTTGAACCATGACATTGGTTAAGATTACGGAAATCATTGGCCACAAGAGAATAAAACGTTTCGATATGGTGGCCTTTGTGTTGGAGAGGATAGAAATTGGATTTGGGTTTCAAAGTGGTTGTATGAGGAGTTGGGTTAAGAACAGGAGTTGTACTTGATATGGAGAGGGATTTTGATTGGTCCCCAGTGGATGGATTATTTGCAGTTATGGCAAAATGACGAGTCAATGTAAGTTTCCTTATATATGTATGGAGGTCAATAAATAAATACAGGTCATCCGGTTTTTGATCAGGACAGAATGATAGACCTTTGGATAATAGGTTCATCTCCTTGGGTGTTAAAGTGTGGCTGGAGAGGTTAAAAATGTTGTTATGGAGTTTTTGTTCCTCTTGGCTTCCGGACTTACATTTCCTGATTCTATGTTTAATGCCACCTCTGCAGCCTCTAGATCTTTTAGTACGATTTCCTGGATGGGAGAGTGTTCTAATTTTCGTTTTAGACTTATCGGGCTGTAGTAATCGGATATTTTCGTATATATTGGATTCTCCTTTGTATGAAACGTGTGTAATGGTGTTAGTTTTGGGGGAAGGCCTAAAAAAGACTCTGAGGTATTTAATAGGGGTGGTCTGCTGATATTAAGGATATCGATGTTATCGGGTATTGTGAGGGCTTTCTGTATCTGTGAGGCAGATAAGGGGGTATTATAGATGGTGGTGAGCGAGTCGTCTAACAGCTCTTCAACGGATGAATTGCTTGGGGGTCGAGGCTCAGAATGAGTCTTGTTGGTTGGTATGATTAGAGTTATTAGCTCAGGAGTATGTGATGTTCGAGAGTCTAGAGGGGTGTCGTTGGTTACAGCGGTGGTATTTACTTTTAGAGGAGTTGGGTGTGTGTATTTAGGTTTAACAGATTTGAACCGAGTAGGGGGAAGAGAAAGAGAGGTTGGTGCATGAGTGTTGCTACAAGAATTGTCTTGATTGGGTTTATGGAGAGATTTCATGGATGAATTGGACATGAGTGGTATGTTGGTATTGTCAGTGTGGGTTGTGGCACCACTGGTAGCTTGAACGGGTGAAGTCCAAGTTTTGTTGGTTGAAATATTTCTATTGGGAAAGAGAATTTTGTGTGTAAGATTTCTAGGTTGAGTGTTCAAGGGAGTCCTAGATTTGGTTGTGAATCTGGGATTCCTAGATTGGATACCGGGCTTTCTAGGTTGGATACTGAACAGTGAGGGAATGGGGGTTTTATAGTTCGAATTGTTATTTGCAAATTTGTCACGTGTTTTGAAATTTTTAGACCAAAATTTAATAGTACCTCTACAGTAGTCCGTGCGGTCCCTTTTTAATTTATTGCTTTTGTGTTCTAATAATTTGCGTTACAAGTTGAGGGTTCTAGTGTATAGAACCCTATTCATGCGAATAAAATCAGGATGTTGTTTATGTTGTTCAATTTCTTGGGTGAGTGCATAAATCTGAGATTTTAGTTCATGGGCTAGTGTTTGTCGCTTTTGGGAGATCCTTTCTATAAGTCCCCTACTACATTGTTCTAAATATTTGTCCCACTCAGTGGTGAAAAGGGGGTCATTTTCAAAGGTGGAATGAAGTTTAAACCTGAGACCTCTTGGAACAATGTTTTCATCAAGGTATACACAAAGAAATTTATGGTCAAGAAAGTGTCTAGTCTCATCAAAGGCCAGTTTTTCGAGACGCCAAAAGAGTTTGCTGAGGTCTTCTCTAGAAATATGGGGTAACTCACAGTCGGTGGATCTTATGTTGGACTTGGAGGTTGGAGGCGGGTCATTGGTATCAAATTTCCTGGTGTAATACTCCACAAGATTTTCGCGTTTGTCGTCTCGATGTTGAAAAAAGTCCATATTGTCAATTAGTGATTACAAATTGCTTCTTATCCGATGGTAGAAGGCAGCTTCCAGGCGTTGGAAACTTGTACAGCTAGATGCACCTGCTGACAGGTTCTTAGAGACACACAAGCCAGGGTGGGCTTGGTGTGGATAATGCGCTTTAGTAGAAAGACAAAAAAAAAACAACAACGCCGAGCGGCACATAGGGTAATACTGTTTTTTAAAAAAATTATCGTATGATAGTAATATATTACACAATATAAATTGTGTTATGAAAGTAGTTTGTACAGGGTGACCAGGACGTGCCCACTAATAAAGGTTGAGAGTAGGTAGGTGAGCACAGAGTGTGGGTATACAGTATGTGAATGTGCAACCGACAAGGTTTGGTGTGAACCAATGTCCCCTCAATTGGTCAGTTCATATGGTAACACTCTTGTGCATGGTGACACCAGTATCGATGTACTCTCACCTTATATAGTTTCCGTGTGATCACAAATGGTATTGTGGAATTGTCCAGTATATGTCACAGTATGTGCGAGCTGCGGAACCTCTGGGCGTCAGGATCTCCTGGATCCAGACGGCATATCATGTACAAAAATGGAGAGTATCCAAAAAAAGTGAGGTATGGAGACCGCGCTTCGCTAAGAATGCTTTTTATTAAACTCAATTACACAACGCGTTTCGAGGAATGAGTCCTCTTTATCAAGTGTACTATGAACTGAATAAAAACAAACAAATATTTATGGAAAAGTTATACTCATAAATAAATAAATAGATACATAAAAGGCTTATACTCATACATAAATAAATAAATAGATACATAAAAGGCTTGCTAAAAGTTCAAAAGGCAGTGTCAGAGGAACAAGTCAACTCCAACAATTATGTAGAAGAGTTGAAAAGGTAATATAGAGACAACATATATGTACATAGGAAACATATAAAAGAAAAAACAAAAAAAAAAAAAACTGTATTGTTATGGGGTAGATGAAAGTATATAATAAATTTATATATAAGGTTACTTATAGGCTTTTGAGTTGGAGGGTGGAATGAGAAAGAGTACAGTCATGGCCAAAAGTTTTGAGAATGATACAAATATAAATTTTTACAAAGTCTACTGCTTCAGTTTTTCTAATGGCAATTTGCATATACTCCAGAATGTTATAAAGAGTGATCAGCTTAACAGCAATTACTTGCAAAGTCAATATTTGCGTAGAAAATGAACTTTATCCCCCAAAACACATTTCAACATCATTGCAGCCCTGCCTTAAAAGGACCACCTAACATTGTTTCAGTGATTGCTCCATTAACACAGGTGTGGGTGTTGATGAGGACAGGGCTGCAGATCAATCTGTCATGATTAAGTAAGAATGACACCACTGGACACTTTAAAAGGAGGCTGGTGCTTGCCATCATTGTTTCTCTTCTGTTAACCATGGTTATCTCTAAAGAAACACGTGCAGTCATCATTGCACTGCACAAAAATGGCCTAACTGGGAAGAGTATTGCAGCTAGAAAGATTGCACCTCAGTCAACAATCCATCGCATCATCAAGAACTTCAAGGAGAGAGGTTCCATTGGTGCCAAAAAGGCTCCAGGGCGCCCAAGAAAGACCAGCAAGCGGCAGGACCGTCTCTTAAAAGTGTTTCAGCTGCGGGATCGGGCTACCAGCAGTGCAGAGCTTGCTGAGGAATGGCAGCAGGCAGGTGTGAGTGCATCTGCACGCACTGTGAGGCGGAGACTCTTGGAGCAAGGCCTGGTCTCAAGGAGGGCAGCAAAGAAGCCACTTCTCTCCAGAAAAAACATCAGGGACAGACTGATATTCTGCAAAAGGTACAGGGAGTGGACTGCTGAGGACTGGGGTAAAGTAATTTTCTCTGATGAATCCCCTTTTCGATTGTTTGGAACATCTGGAAAACAGCTTATTCGGAGAAGAAGAGGTGAGCGCTACCACCAGTCTTGTCTCATGCCAACTGTAAAGCATCCTGAAACCATTCATGTGTGGGGTTGCTTCTCAGCCAAGGGAATCGGCTCTCTCACAGTCTTGCCTAAAAACACAGCCATGAATAAAGAATGGTACCAGAATGTCCTCCAAGAGCAACTTCTCCCAACCGTCCAAGAGCAGTTTGGCGCTCAACAATGCCTTTTCCAGCATGATGGAGCACCTTGCCATAAAGCAAAGGTGATAACTAAATGGCTCAGGGAACATAACATAGAGATTTTGGGTCCATGGCCTGGAAACTCCCCAGATCTTAATCCCATTGAGAACTTGTGGTCAATCATCAAGAGACGGGTGGACAAACAAAAACCAACAAATTCAGACAAAATTAAAGCATTGATTCTGCAAGAATGGACTGCTATCAGTCAGGATTTGGTCCAGAAGTTGATTGAGAGCATGCCAGGGAGAATTGCAGAGGTCCTGAAGAAGAAGGGTCAACACTGCAAATATTGACTTGCTGCATTAACTCATTCTAACTGTCAATATAAGCTTCTGTTACTCATAATATGAATGCAATTATATTTCTGTATGTGATAAAAACATCTGACAAACACACATAAAAACCAGAGGGCAGCAGATCATGTGAAAATATAATATTCGTGTCATTCTCAAAACTTTTGGCCATGACTGTAGTAGTTAGTACTTACCAGCCTAAAGCTATGGGCTGAAAGAGCTGAAGTGTATGAGGTGACCATTTGATTGAGGGTATATAAAGATATGGCTAATAGGTTTAGATAAAGATAAAAAAAAAACAAAAACAAAAAAAAAAACTGGATTGTTGTGGGGTGGATGAAAGGTTAATATATAATAGGTTACTTATAGGGTTGTGAATTAAAGGGTGGAATGAGAAAGAGTAGTAGTTAGTACTTACCAGCCTGAAGCTATGGGCTGAAAGAGCTGAAGTGTATGAGGTGACCACTTGATTGAGGGTATATAAAGGTATGGCTAATAGGTCCTGCCTATAAAGGGGAGGGGTTTAGATAAAGAAGAAGGAAAAAAAAAAAAAAAGGGAATGTATTATTTTATTTTATTTAGGGGTTAGTGATCCGAAGAAGGATGATGTAGTGAATTGGGATATGTAACTGATAACTTTTGCGATTTCATGCATAGAACAGGAAAGGCGGATAGTCGTGTTTGAGGGAAGTTAGTGGATGTTTGAGTCTATCTATGAAAATGCTAAGCTTCTGATGTGTGTGACTGGATTGATAAAGTTATAACCATTGGGAGAAAAAAAAAAAAAAAAATAAGGGACAATTACGGTAAAAAAAGTCAATGATGGGGGGAAAAAAAGTAAGTTAATAATTATTAAAAGATATAAAAATATATAGGAAAATAAAGGACTTGTGAGGAAGGGTATTCTAACAATCCTTCTCTCCCCCTTTCTCTCCTGCTTACACATATAATTAAAAATATACATATATATGCACATTTACATACAAACGTTCATAAACACATACTTAAAGCAACGTTAGGATCCCTCATAAAACCTCCAATGATTTTTAATCATATACAGATTCAAGAGCTTCGTTAAGACCGGCTGGTGTGAGGGAATTGAACTTAAATATCCAAAACATTTCTTTTCTTTTTAATTTTTCAAATCTATTGTTAGTATGTGTAGGAATATGATCCAGTGGAGTAATTCTAAACCCATCAAAGTTAGAATTATGTTTCAGAAGAGCATGTTTAGAGACACTGTGCTTGAGAAAGCCATTTAATACATTGAATCTGTGTTTATTTAGCCTTTCTCTCAGGGGTCTGATGGTCCTGCCAATATACTGGAGTCCACACGGGCATTCGAGTACATAGATGACATAAGAAGATGAGCAGTTGAAAAAGTAGTTAATCTGAAACGTTTCACCTGTTACAGAACTCCTAATACTATTAGCTAGATGATTAATTGTGTTGCAACATTTACATTTCTTATGTTCACATTTGAACACACCATTTGTTTGTGGGGGTATAGAACTGTGATCATTATGTTTAGTGAGTGCTCTCAGTTTACTAGGAGCTAAAAGATTTTTCAGAGTTTTTGCTCTTCTAAAAGTAATGGATGGTTTGGAAGGGATATTAGCTTTAAGTAGTGGATTGTTTAAGAGTACTGGCCAGTGTCTATCAAGGATCATCCGGATTCTATTGTGTGCATTATTATAAGTCGTGATGAAATTGTGTTTATACTGTCTGTCATTGTTCTTCTGAGAAGGAACCAGACAGTCAGACTGGGTTAAGGCCTGTGCCTTTGATTTCGCTGCTTGGATAATCCGTTTTGGGTAGTGTTTTGACACTGCCTTTTGAACTTTTAGCAAACCTTTTTATGTATCTATTTATTTATTTATGTATGAGTATAAGCCTTTTATGTATCTATTTATTTATTTATGAGTATAACTTTTCCATAAATATTTGTTTGTTTTTATTCAGTTCATAGTACACTTGATAAAGAGGACTCATTCCTCGAAACGCGTTGTGTAATTGAGTTTAATAAAAAGCATTCTTAGCGAAGCGTGGTCTCCATACCTCACTTTTTTTTGGATACTCTCCATTTTTGTACATAAGATTAAGCTGGACCGTGTCCTAGAGCCTTGCACCCAAAGGGTTCAGGCCCAACTCCACGGGATGTTATGTTGTGTACACGATTTTGCTCTTAAAGAGGTCATCCTCTCTAAAGCCCACCAGCTCAAGGACTTTGACGGTGCTAAATTCAATTGTTTCAAGACCTATCCTGGATCACCCTGCAGAAGTGGCGACACCTTCGCCCCCTTCTTCAACTGCTTCAAGACCGCCGAATTCCATATCGTTGGGGTTTTCCTTTCACCCTGACTGCACATCTAAATGCACTGTACTGCACTCCCATGCTGACCTGCGCTTCTTCTGTGATGTCCTGGACATACCACCTCCTGAGCTAGCTGATTTGGAGCTTACCCCTCCACTGGCACCACTTCCTCCAGTCTGGACCTCTCAGAATACTAAGAAACGCCAGTTGCCCTCCACGGAAACCTCGGCCAGAAGGCCGCGGATGGACCCCCGTCTACTCTTCCCCCTCCCTTCTTTTCTTTTTCCTTAGGTTCTCGGACCACTGGTACCACTGTGTTCCATAACAGTTGTCTCATTTTATCTTCCCTCTGATAAGTCCCCCATGTTGCTTTTCCTGGCTGTGTTTGATGTTTCATTGTTTTTCACTGCTGAAGATGTTCATTTGATTGACTTGATGTTGTTATAGGGTAGGTTAGTTTGCTCCCTCCCCTACTGTATATCCATTTGCCTTACATGACTTCCCCCACTGTACCCAGTGGTAATGGAACGTTAGTTTGCACTCTGTGCCTTCCCCCTTCACTACATACCCATACTTTAGGGGGTGTTTTCCAGCTGTGACTCCCCCTTCGGTGGGCCCGCTTGGACATTTTGGCTTAGTCCTAGCCGGACGAACGCCTTTTGCTTTCCTGGACTGCTGCTCTTCCTGGGTGAGATCTGTCGTGCTCATAGCTGTCCTGCTTATATTCTGTCCTCATGGCTAAGTGCATTACCTTGAATGTCAAGGGCCTGGACTCAAACGCTAAACGATGCATGGTTTCACGGGAGCTCTGGTCCCTCTGGGCGGACGTGGCATTTCTCCAGAAAACCCACTTTGACCATACAGGTACATTTAACTTTGCTAAACACTATTACCCCCATGCTTTTTCTGCCTACCATAACCACTGTAAGGCAGAAGTAGCTATCATACTCTCCCGTACATGCCCCATCACAGTTTCCACCTCTCACCTTGACCCCCTGGGCCGTTACATTATTTTAGAAGGCCACTTACATGGTCAGCCTATTGTCCTCTGCAATGTCTATGCCCCTAATTCCTCCCAACTCCCATCTCTCCGTTAAGTCCTGGGTCAACTGCAGACCCTCTCTGGCGTGGCTTGGCTACTTGACGGGGATTTCAATATATTTTTCTCTGAGCATGCGGATAGACTGTCCCTGAGGGATGACCTGGCCACTGCCTCCCAGCCACGCCAGGGAGTTCCGTTGGTTGATTAGATCCTCCGCCCTTTACGATCTGTGGCGTGTTAACAATCCTACTGCCTGCTCCTACACATTCTTTTCCCACCCCCACAACACACACGAGGATCGACTATTTTTTTGGTAATGCCCCTACGCTCAGATTGCTGGTAGATGCTGACATTGGACATATTTCATGGTCCGACCATGCCCCGGTCACCGTTACCTTTCTCCCATGCTTGCTTGACTACTTTCGGGATAATGAGGCTTCAGTTCCCTCAGTCTCTACTCTCTAGGAGGCCCATAAGGCTGTCATGCGAGGGCACTGTATTGCTATAGCGACAAAATTGAAGAAAGACCAAAGGGCTAGGGGGGTTGCGCTACACACCAAGATCAAAACTCTTACTGACAGTTTAGCATTACATCCCTCACTCCTTCTGTTTCGCCAACTGGTTGCAGCCAGAGCTGACTTGTGTGACCTAGCTACACATGCCACCCAGCGTCTCCTTCTCTACAGTAGACAACGCTACTATGAACGTGGCAATAAAGCCTATACCCTGTTGGCTAAAACCTTATGGGATCACCAGACCTCCTCTACCCCTCACGCTCCCTTCTGCACCACCCTGATGATATTGCTACTGGATTCCATTCCTATTACACTTGCCTGTACAACCTCCCATCAACAACTCACCCTGACTTCCCTTCTACCTCCTAGGGCATTCAGGACTATCTTGACTCCTGTAGCCTTCCCTCTCTCACTTCCTCAGCCCTTGATTCCCTTAACGCTTTGAAAAGTTTTCCAAATGGTAAGATCCCGGGCCTTGACGGATTCACCTACCTGTACTATAAGACCTTATTGCCTTATCTACGGAAACTATTCAACTCCTTCCTTGACGTTGCCTCCATACCTCAGTTGATGCTCCACTCCCACATTAACTTAGTCCCCAAACCTAATAGTCCCCCAAGATTGCTCCAACTGCGGACCCATAGCCCTCCTCAATTCTGACCTTAAACTGTTCACGAAAAACCTAGCTACCAGATTGAATGCTTGGCTTCCTTCTCTCATCCACAAGGACCAGGTGGGCTTTTTCCCTTGTCATCAGGGGGGGTGACAACACCAGAAGGGCTGTGGATTTGATAGATGTAGCCAATCGTACTGCCATCCCTGTTCTTCTTCTGAGCCTAGAGGCTGAGAAGTCCTTTGACTGCCTTGACTGGTCCTTTATGTTTGCTACTCTTAAGAAATTTGGTTTCTCAGGGGCCTTCCTCACGGTGTCCTCAGTGCTTTACTCTGCCCCCTCTGCAGTGGTTAAGCTCCCACACATGACTTCCTCAGCTTTCCACATTCGCAACAGAACACTTCAGGGTTGTCCCCTATCTCCTCTTATTTTCGCCCTTTGTATTGAACCTTTGGCATCCCATATACGCTCCAACCCTGATATCATGGAAATCCCTGTCCGGGATTGGGATTTCAAAGTCAGCCTTTTTGCTGCTGATGTCCTCCTAATGTCTAATCCTCATATCACACTTCTAAATCTTATGTTAACCCTGAGGGATTATGGTCATTTCTCCGGGTACAAAGTTAACCTCTCGAAAATGGAGGCTCTCCCTCTAAACATCCCTGACCCTGCCCTTCAACTCCTCACGTCGCAATTACAACTTTCAGTGGAGAGATCGTTCTCTTCTCTATTTAGGCATTCAGTTGTTGTCCTCCTGTGCAACCCTGTACTCAGTCAACTACCCTAGGCTGTTCCGCGATCTCCGGGGTCTCCTGGATAAATGGCGTCCCCTCCATATCTCCTTGATAGGGCGGACAACTGCTGTTAAAATGACACTCCTCCCTAAACTCTTGCACTTTTATGAAACACTGCCGGTGGCTTTTCCTCAATACGAACTGTGCTCCCTCCAAAAAGTCGTCTTTTAATTTATTTGGAATGGTAGACAATATCGCATTTCCCGTTCTGTTATGCTAGCTGGTAAGGCGGAGGGGGGTCTGGTGGTTCCACACTTACTCCACTATTATTGGGCGGCCCATTTACGCTATATTCTGTTCTGAGCGTCAGCCGGGCTTACACTAAGTGGGTGGAGATAGAAAAGCTCTGGATGGCTCCTGTCCATCCTAATGCATTCTTGTGGGCTGACCACCCCCAGACCCCACCTCCCACCCCTCTTTTGGGACCTATTCGCTTCAATGGGGCTATCTGGATTACTTGCCACAAGCTTTTCCCGGTTGTCTCCCGCCACTCCTCTATGGTCTCATTTCTCTATAACCCTCTCCTCCCGGGGGGTACTAGGCCCTGATATGGTACACCCCTGGAGCATATTGGGCCTGTTTCACATTACTTACCTGATTGACCCGTCAACCCTAGAGCTCAGGCCCTTTGACTACTTCACATCCAGTTTGCACTTCCATCCTCCGAGTGGTTCCACTCTAGACAGATATCTCACTTTATGACCACTCTGTTTGGGGCTTCGAGGGTGTCAGTCCCTACTCTTTTTGAGAAGATTTGCCATGCTGGTACCTCCACGAAGGGTCTCATTTCAGACATTTACCATATTCTTTCTTCTCCAGAGGGACATCCACAAATATATGGTTAAATGGACTCAGGCTTTGGGTAGACAGATCTCCGCAGCGCAATGGCAGATCATATGGTCACGCTCGGCCAAGTTCTCGACATGCATAACATTTCGGGAGACCCAGTATAAGTTACTTATGTTCTGGTATCATACCCCGGTCTTACTGCATGCCCTCAATCCTAGTATTCCTAGAACCTGTTGGAGATGCCTGTTGGAGGGTACGTTGTTTCACATATTCTGGAGCTGCTCCCTGATTCGATCTTATTGGTCAGAAGTTAGAGCATTGACTGATGAGGTCTTTCTCCAAGGTGTCCCGCTTGATCCCTCCGCTTAGTTGCTTAATTTGCCTCTTTGACACCTTAGCAGTAAGACCTCTAAACTGTTCCTGTACCTCTGTACTGCTGAAAAGTCACTTATAGCCCTTCATTGGAAAAGTGTGCATCTCCCTACTGACCCTGCCCTTGTGGCTCGTGTCAAGGACATCCACACCCTAGAATTCCTCACTACCATGCTTAACAACACAACGGTTACCTTCCAATCCATTTGGAATCCATGGGATACGTATTGCACTCTCCATAGTCTCTAACCCCCTTACTCCTTTCCTCTCTGTTTTCCTCCTGTTGTCTTCCTTTTCTGTGTGGGTTGTGTTCTATGTTTTATGTCTAGGATCTAATTATTGTTTGTTGTTTTCTTGATAACCTCTTTGCCTAGTTGGGTACTGTTGGATGCTTCTCCCTCAGAATTTTAGTACCCTCTCCCTTCCTTTTTTTCTTTTTCTGAAAAATTAATAAAAACTATAGTTTAAAAAAAATAGCAGTGATTTTAAAAAAGCAAATAATTATAATAACTTTTCTTTGCATAAATGCAAATCCATTGGAAACACTACACCTTCACATTTCAAATCAAAATAATAACAAAATTTATCCAGTATGGGTTGGTTCACACTTGCATCGGTACTCCGCTCGCCGCGAATCCGACCTAAATGTCGGAAAACTGGATAGGTAAAGATTTGCAATGCTTTGCTTAAAAACCCATTCACTTCAATGGGTTTTTAAAGCAATGCGCGGGTGTGCTCTTACACCCTCTGCGCCGCGAAGCTCTTTTTGTCGTCGGACACAAAGTCCTGCATGTCTGACTTTGTTTCCGGCGAAACAAACAATTTGTTTTCTGAGAAGTGAATGAGAACTGCATTTTTGATGTCACCCCACAAATTCTCTGTGGGATTGAGGTCAGGGGATTGGGCTGGCCACTCCATTAACTTAATCCTGTTTATCAGTAACCAAGATATTGTTTGCTTACATTAAATTCACACTTGTATCGGGCTGCCTGTTGTTCTGGTCCATCAAAAGATCAGAACAACAGATAAGTGGAACTCTACAATTGTGGTTACATAAGAAAACAACCAGAGCCAATAACAATAATGGGGTCCGTTGAGTGTCCTTTGTTTAAAAATTGAAGCTGGCAGGCGAAAAAGTAATCTGTGCAGGACTTTTTTGTCCAGCACAAATGTGAACAAAGCCTTACCGGAGAGTTTTGAATCATTCTCATGTTGAACCTTGTATATGTCACTGCCACAATTTTTGGGCACACAGGGTATTAACTCTTTTTTTCAATATAAATTTACTGCCAGTTACTGTGCAGTATAAGTGACATGTTACCAGGGCCGGTTTTAGACAAAATGAGGCCCTGGGCAAACTTGAAAGTGGGGCCCCAAATAATTATACCAAAAACAGTTACATTTTACAGTTATATTTAGTCAGTTTAGGACAGTGGTCTCAAAAACGCGGCCCTCAGGCTGTAATCCAGTTGGATCGGCAGAACCGGGGAGCTAAGTATCCCCAGCCTGGTTCTAAAGCTTCCTAAGGTTGTATACCACAAATCTGCAGCCTACAAGCCTACAAGCGTGGGCCAACTTCATTGTATACTGTACAGTCATGGCCAAAAGTTTTGAGAATGATACAAATATTAATTTTTACAAAGTCTACTGCTTCAGTTTTTCTAATGGCAATTTGCATATACTCCAGAATGTTATAAAGAGTGATCAGCTTAACAGCAATTACTTGCAAAGTCAATATTTGCCTAGAAAATGAACTTTATTCCCCAAAACACATTTCAACATCATTGCAGCCCTGCCTTAAAAGGACCACCTAACATCGTTTCAGTAATTGCTCCATTAACACAGGTGTGGGTGTTGATGAGGACAGGGCTGGAGATCAATCTGTCATGATTAAGTAAGAATGACACCACTGGACACTTTAAAAGGAGGCTGGTGCTTGCCATCATTGTTTCTCTTCTGTTAACCATGGTTATCTCTAAAGAAACACGTGCAGTCATCATTGCACTGCACAAAAATGGCCTAACTGGGAAGAGTATTGCAGCTAGAAAGATTGCACCTCAGTCAACAATCTATTGCATCATCAAGAACTTCAAGGAGAGAGGTTCCATTGGTGCCAAAAAGGCTCCAGGGCGCCCAAGAAAGACCAGCAAGCGGCAGGACCGTCTCTTAAAAGTGTTTCAGCTGCGGGATCGGGCTACCAGCAGTGCAGAGCTTGCTGAGGAATGGCAGCAGGCAGGTGTGAGTGCATCTGCACGCACTGTGAGGCGGAGACTCTTGGAGCAAGGCCTGGTCTCAAGGAGGGCAGCAAAGAAGCCACTTCTCTCCAGAAAAAACATCAGGGACAGACTGATATTCTGCAAAAGGTACAGGGAGTGGACTACTGAGGACTGGGGTAAAGTCATTTTCTCTGATGAATCCCCTTTTCGATTGTTTGGAACATCTGGAAAACAGCTTATTCGGAGAAGAAGAGGTGAGCGCTACCACCAGTCTTGTCTCATGCCAACTGTAAAGCATCCTGAAACCATTCATGTGTGGGGTTGCTTCTCAGCCAAGGGAATCGGCTCTCTCACAGTCTTGCCTAAAAACACAGCCATGAATAAAGAATGGTACCAGAATGTCCTCCAAGAGCAACTTCTCCCAACCGTCCAAGAGCAGTTTGGCGCTCAACAATGCCTTTTCCAGCATGATGGAGCACCTTGCCATAAAGCAAAGGTGATAACTAAATGGCTCAGGGAACAAAACATAGAGATTTTGGGTCCATGGCCTGGAAACTCCCCAGATCTTAATCCCATTGAGAACTTGTGGTCAATCATCAAGAGACGGGTGGACAAACAAAAACCAACAAATTCAGACAAAATTAAAGCATTGATTCTGCAAGAATGGACTGCTATCAGTCAGGATTTGGTCCAGAAGTTGATTGAGAGCATGCCAGGGAGTATTGCAGAGGTCTTGAAGAAGAAGGGTCAACACTGCAAATATTGACTTGCTGCATTAACTCATTCTAACTGTCAATATAAGCTTCTGTTACTCATAATATGAATGCAATTATATTTCTGTATGTGATAAAAACATCTGACAAACACACATAAAAACCAGAGGGCAGAAGATCATGTGAAAATATAATATTTGTGTCATTCTCAAAACTTTTGGCCATGACTGTATACTTACCTCTCTGCTCCACAGCACATCCAACTCTCTTCCCCTGCTTCAGTTGCACTGATGTGATGTATGTATGCCTGGAGCTGGGGAAGAGAGCATACCTAAGACCAATCAGGTAAGTACTGGATGGGGGCAATTAGCTGAGGTGCCATTGCAGGGGGGACATTAAAATGTGTGGGGCTACTGCAGTGACCACTTAGCAGTAATCTGCATGTGTTTACTTCAGCATGGGCACATACAGTAATATACAGAAACCCTTGTGGTTGAGGATAACCCCACCATACTGGGACTGCATAAAACAACCATACAGTGATTGCATAAAACCACGATAGAGTATCAAAACAACACAGCTATCAAAATAACTAGATAACACCACTATACCATGATGACTGGGTAGTACTACCATACAGTACTGAATACTGAATAAAACCACTATACCACAACTGGAAAATACACTGATTGAATAATACAACCATAGACTGTCTAAAAGCACCATACACCGACTGCATAATATCACTGAACTGTGACTAAATACCACCATATCATACAGTGACTGAATAATACCACCATATAGTAACTAAACAATATCACCATACAGTGACTGGATAATGCCACTATATATTGACTAAATAATACCACCATATCATACACAGACTGAGTAATACTACTATACCATGACTACTTAATAACACCATTATATTAGGAGTGGTATACATTGACCATATCTGTGACATTCAGAACAAAAGGGATATACTGGTAGCAAAACATTTCCTTGAATGTCATAAATGCCTCTGATTTCAAGAGACTGACGCTAGTTTCACACTAGTGTTCGTCTCTCTGTCCTTAAGGGACCCGAAAGACAGAATCGGGTAACTGATTTTTTAGCCCGTCTGCTAAAAAAGCGGTTACCCACAGACCCAACAGACTTTTTTTTGTTCCAGATTTTGTTGCGTTTTTTTGAGCCAAAGCCAAGAATGGCTGCAAGAGGAATGGAAGATATATAAGAAGCTGTTATACTTCTACCTTATGCTCTATCCACTCCTTGCTTTGGCTCAAAAAACCGCAACAAAAACTGCAACAAAAAAAGCTGGGTTTCTGCAATGTGGGGCCTTAGCCTCAGGCTACGGCCTCACGTTGCGGAAACGCAGCTTTTTTGTTGCAGATTTTGTTGCGTTTTTTAAGCCAAAGCCAACAATGGCTACAAAAGGAATGGGAAATATATAGGAAGTTCTTATACTTCTTCCTTCTGCTCAATCCACTCCTGGCTTTGGCTCAAAAAACTGCAACAAAATCTTCAACAAAAAAAAGCTGCGGAAACGCTGCTTTTTTTGTTGAAGATTTTGTTGGCTACGGCTACGGTTACGGCCCCACGTTGCGGAAAAGCAGCTTTTTTTGTTGAACCCAAAAGACGGAGACCCTGTCTGCTTAAAGACTATAGTAGACTTTTTTACTATTATTATTATTGTTTATTTATATAGCACCATTAATTCCATGGTGCTTTACATTTGAGGGTTTACATACAATACACAAGATATACAAAACAGATAATACTAACAGTGACCAACTGGCACAGTGGGATAGAGGGCCCTGCCCGCAAGGGCTTACAATCTATGAGGGAAGAGGGATAGAGACAGAAGGTGGGGTAGAGGCTGTACAGGTGGTGGTGTGGTGACAGTGTTATTGGAGGTTGTAGGCCTTCCTGAATAGGTGGGTCTTCAGGGCCTTCTTGAAGCTTGTGATGGTGGGGGACAGTCTGATGTGTCTTGATGTGAAGAGCGGATAAGAGTAGGAGGAGTAGGAGATCTTTGGAGGATCGGAGGTTACGTGTGGACAGGTATCGGGAGATTAGGTCGGCGATATATGGAGGGGACAGGTTGTGGATGGCTTTGTATGTCAGCGTTAGTAGTTTGAACTCTATATGCTGGGCAATGGGTAGCCAGTGAAGGGATTGGCAGAGGGGAGCGGCCGATAAAGAATGGGGGGAGAGGTGTATTAGGCGAGAAGCACAGTTTAAGGTGGACTGGAAGGGGGCGAGATTGTTTGCTGGGAGGCCATGGAGAAGGGTGTTACAGTAGTCTAGGCGGGAGATTATGAGGGCATGAACTAGCATCTTTGTAGTTTCAGGGGTAAGGATGGAGCAGATTCGGTGGACGTTCTTGAGTTGTAGGTGGCAGGAGGTGTTGAGGGTTTGAATATGTGGCTTGAAGGATAGGTCAGAGTCTAAGGTTATCCCAAGGCAGCAGACCCATGGGACTGGGGTGAGTGTGGTTCCGCTAACTTTAATAGATGGATCAGGTAGGGAGGCCGTGCGAGGAGCGGTGAAGATTATGAACCCCCATTTTCTCCATGTAGAGTTTGAGAAAGCGGGAGGAGAGAAAGGAGGCTATCGCTGCTCGACATTCTGGGACTCTGGACAACAGAGAGGTAATGTCTAGTCCAGAGAGATATATTTGGGTGTTGTCAGCATAGCAATGGTAGCGGAAACCATGGGATTCTATGAGTTGGCCAAGGCCGAGGGTGTGGGTGGAGAACAGGAGGGGTCCTAGGACAGAGCCTTGGGGGACACCTACAGAAAGAGGGCGTGGCGGGGAGGTGGTGTACAAGTGGGAGACGCTGAATGTGCGGTTGGTGAGGTATGAGGAGATCCAGGAAAGGGCCTGGTCTGAGATGCCAAGGGATGAGAGCGTATGTAACAGGAGGGAATAGTCAACTGCGTCAAAAGCAGAGGAGAGGTTGAGGAGGAGAAAGACAGAGTAGTGTCGCTTGGCTTTGGCAGTTAGAAGGTCATTAGTGACCTTGGTTAGGGCAGTTTCTGTGGAGTGATTGGGTCTGAAGCCTGACTGTAATCTGTCAAAGAGCACATTGGACGAGAGATAGGAGAACAGTTCGGAGTGGACGTGTTGCTCCAGCAGTTCGGAGGCATATGGGAACAGTGAGGTGGGGCAGTAGTTGGCTGGAGAGGACGGGTCGAGGGAGGGTTTCTTAAGTATAGGTGTGACGGTAGCATGTTTGAAGGCGGAAGGGTAGGATCCATTGGTTAGGGATAGGTTGAAGAGATGGGTTAGGGCAGGAGTAATTACTTCAGAGAGTTTGGGGATGAGGTGTAACTGGATCGGGTCAAGCGCGCAGGAGGTGAGGTGGGAATTAGAGATTAGGGTGGAGAGCTTTTCATCAGTGACGGTGGAGAAACAGGTTAAAGATGAAGAGCACAGGACAGTTGGGTAGAGTGGTTGTCGGGGGTATAGGGTAAGACTGTCTCTGATGGTGCAATTTTGATTTTGAAATAAGAGGCAAAGTCATCAGCTGTGATAAGTGATGTCGGGGGGGGGGGTGCAGAAGGACGGAGAAGGGAGTTGAAGGTAGTGAATAGCTATTTGGGGTTGCGGGATAGGGCAGATATTAGTGTGGAGAAGTAGACCTGCTTTGCAGAGGTGAATGCGTTCTTGAATGTGAGTACTGCCTCTTTGTACCTAAGGAAGTCCTCCTGGGAGTGGCTTTTCTTCCAGAGGCGTTCTGCAACCCGTGAGGCACGTCTCAGTTTTTTAGTCAGGTCAGTGTGCCAGGGTTGCCTATTGATTGGTCGGGCTCTGGTGTTAGTGAAGGGGGCCACAGAGTCAAGGGCTGAAGTAATGGTGGTATTGTAGAAGTCAGCGGCGGTATCTGCGTCCTGGAATGAGGTTATGTCAGCAAGTGGTAGGAGAGAGTCTGAGAGCGTGCGGATTTCAAGGCGATTAAGGTTTCTGCGGGGGCGTGTTGGTTTAGGGGTTGGGGAGTCAATTACAGAGGAGAGGGCAGAGAATGTCAGCAGGTTGTAGTCAGAGAGCATGGACAGAGAGTTAGAGAGGTTGACTAGAGAGCAGAGGTGGGTGAATATGAGGTCGAGCATGTGCCCCTTTGTGTGGGTGGCAGAGGAGGACCATTGAGAGAGACCAAAGGAGGCAGTGAGGGACAGGAGACTGGAAGCGGAGGGGTGTTTTGTGTTAATGGGGATGTTGAAATCACCCATGATGATGGTGGGGGTGTCTGTGGATAGGAAGTGTTTTAGCCAGGTGGTGAAGTGGTCGATAAAGGAAGTGGTAGGTCCTGGCGGTCGATATATGACGGCCAGTTGGAGGTTGGAGGGCGAGTAAATGCGAACAGAGTGCACTTCAAAGGAGGGGAGGGTGAGAGCAGGTAGCGGTTGGATTGGGACAAAGTAAAAATTGTCTAACTGGACTTCACCTACACCTCTACCAGGTTTATTGTTGGGGCGAGGAGTGTGCGAGAATTGCAGCCCTCCATAGGAGAGGGCAGCAGGGGAGGTAGTGTCTGAGGGTGTTATCCACGTTTCTGTGATACCGAGAAATGAAAATTTATGAGAAATGAAGAGGTCGTGGATGTAGTCAAGTTTGTTGCGTACAGAGCGAGCATTCCATAGTGCACCGGGGAGGGTGTGGGGAGGGGCATTAGCGGGTAAGATAGGTGTAAGATTTAAGGGGTTCTGTGCGCTGTTGCCGGTTGTGCGGAAAGATCCGACAGCAGGGAAGTGCTGGGGTGGTCCAGGATTAATAGATATGTCGCCAGAAGTAAGGAGTAGCAGGGAGAGGGATAGCAGGTGTAAGTAGGAGAGAGTGTGGGGAGGTTGTATGTGTCTAGGGCGGAAAGCTTGCAGGTTTGTGAGTAGCTGTGCAGAGAAGGTCAGTTGGTGGGGTAGAATAGATGGAGAGATAAAGATATTCTTAGTGACATGGCTGGTTTGGGGTGGTAGAGTGGTTTTTACAAGTATGGGAAGAACAACAGTGATTATAGTGAGAAGCATTTTGTGGCTAATTGTTTGGTTTTCATTTATTTATTTATTATGCTTACTTGTATAGTGCCATCATATTCCGCAGCGCTTTACAGACATTGTCAGTGACTGTCCCATATAGGGCTCACAATCTACATTCCCTATCAGTATGTCTTTGGAGTTTTAGTGGGTTCTTGTTACCTTCATTTCCGTTCTGGTCCAATTCTGGCCTAATTCTGGTCTATACACTTAAAAGCTACGCTTGGAAGATGCAAAATGACCTAGGTCACAAATGACCAATGCACTTACATTTATACTAGCTAGCAACACATTTGTTTCATTAGTATCAAGTGTGAAAAGGGGTGTGGGAATATGGAGATAGAATCTGAGACTGCTAAGGAGGGCTCAGGTGAGAAAAAAAGGGGGAGGAACCAGCAGGGAATGGAGACAGTGGCTTCAAAGCTCAAATAGTTAAAACAGAGTGGATAACATCATACCAATAAAAATGACAATTGACAGCAAGCAGAAGTGTTGGTGTGAATGAGGAAGTAGTGTATCAATATCTAAGTCCAAGACTGAGTCCAAGAGTACTAGACTTTAGTAGAATATAGTAGACTATAATGGGGTCTGCCAGGTTTCCACCCGGTTTCAGTACCAGCGGAAAATACGTTTTCTCTCCACTGATTTTGAGCGGATTCTGCAGCGAGTCTCTTACGGAGACTCCAATGCAGGTGTGAATCCAGCTTTACAAAAAGTTGCTGTGCAGTCCTAACCTTAGTGTGTATTCAGATGGTAAGGTTGGATACAGTTAATCCTGCATCAAAACTGTGTTGGAAAAAAAATTGCATGCAGTTTTTATGCAGTTTTCCTTTTTTTTTTTCCAATTTACAGGTGCAACACGTTTATTATTTTGTTTTACCTGTGAAATAAAAAATTTGCACCAAAAAAATGATATCAAAATTTCGTGCAGTTACCAATGCAGTTTTTATGTGGCATTAAAGAGGTTTTCCAAGACATATATGTACATATATATATATATATATATATATATATATATATTCAGTATATGTATATATATATATATATATATATATATATATATATATATATTATATATATATATATTTTTTTTTTTTTTTTTTCAGATAGACAAAAAATATGCTGAAATTAATTTTTCTAGCTGAGACCAAATAAAAAATTTCTACCCTTGTGCAGAAATGTGTGACCAACAACTGTTACAATCACTTCCTTACTGGTCCTGATCATGTGCCGTTCATTGTGCACATGACTTCAGATGTTAGTCACACCCACCATGAGCGTGATTTCATAACTGACTAAAGTATTTTTTTAAACTTTATTGACTGCCAGAGCAGCCAGGAGGAGGTGGGGGCTGGTCCTGATCACCAAACAAGCCAGCACCTGGTTCACAGCAGTGATTAGAAGCAGTAAGGTAGACAAACACAGCTAACATCCGCCTGTAACACCTCTGGTCATTTGTGTTAACTCCTTAGATCATGACTGTGGTATTTAAGGTGTTACCATAGCTGATCGCCTCAACTTCCCCAGCTGAATGTGGTTGCCTTAGCAGAGCTAACCCAATAGCTAATTGTCCTCCCCCCCTGCACTGCCACCAGGGGGGCTGTGGTGCTTCTTCGGCATCCTGGGGCCTGTTTCTCTGGAAGGGTGGATTAGACAGTCCTGTCCGCCTATGCATATGCTATTATGCAATACTTCGGTACTGGAGTGTATAATACTGAACCAGCGATCAGATGAAAAAAATGTAAAAAAAAGGTTCAAAAATTTGCAAGCATTAAAAAAATTAACAAAAAATAACCCCCAACAAATTGCCCCTTTTCCCATATATTGTATAAAAAATTCTAAAAAAACTCATATAATATACAATATAAAACAACACACATTTGCTATCGCTGCATCCATAACAAACTGTACTGTAAAATTAAAAGTTAATCCGAGTGTTGTAAAAAAAAAAACTTTGAAAAAAAAAGCCAGAAGTAATTTTTTTCTATGTTGCCTTACAAAGTATATCAAGCGATCAAGAAGTAATTTATAGCCCAAAATCTTAACAGTGAAAAGCACAGTTTGTCAGAAAAGTAAAAAGTTAGGCCTCTCAGAAGATAGTGATGTAAAAATAATTGATTTTTTTTACCAGGGGTGTAATGATTGCAGTTGCAGGGGGTGCGACTGCGACCAGGTCCAGGCCCAGAGGGGTACAGGCCTGCGACCAGCTGGAGATGGCTGGGGCCCCGGACCATCATGATAACTGTCCCCAACCGCTTTACATATTGTTATCCACCTTCTGCACAGGGCTCTGTCTCACCTGGAGAAACCAGGAAACACGGTGAGAATAATGTTCTTTGATTTCTCCAGTGCTTTTAACACCATACAGCCGGGGTTACTGAGGGACAAGCTGGGCCTTGCTGGAGTGGACCACCACCTCTCCAACTGGATCCTAGACTACCTCACAAATTGACCTCAATATGTGAGAGCCAGAGACTGTGTGTCAGATACTGTGATATGTAATACGGGGGGCACCTCAGGGTACAGTTCTTGCCCCTTTCCTCTTCACACTGTACACTGCAGATTTTAGGTGCAACTCATCTAGCTGCTGCCTACAGAAGTATTCTGACGACTCTGCAATAGTAGGTCTCATCACAGACGATGATGACAGGGAGTACAGAATCGGGATTTTGTGGACTGGTACCAGCGGAACCACCTGAAGATTAACGCAGGGAAGACCAAGGAGATGGTGGTGGACTTCCGTAAATGCAGATGCCCTCCTAAACCAGTGGACATCCTGGGGACGGGCATCAAGATTGTGAACACCTATAAGTACCTGGGTTTGCCCCTTAATAATAATCTGGACTGGGCAGATCACATGGAGGTCCTGTACAGGAAGGGCCACAGCAGGCTCTACCTGCTTAGGAGGCTGAGAGCCTTTGGAATCCGGGGGGCACTTCTTAGGACTTTCTTCAACTCGGTAGTGGCATCAGCCATCTTCTTCGGAGTGGTCTGCTGGGGGAGCAGTATATCAACCAGGGACAGAAAGAAACTTGACAAGCTGATTAGAAGGGCCAGCTCTGTCCTGGGGAGCCAATCCCATGCATGAGACCGTGATTGCTCTGAGCAGTACTGTCAGTGACCGACTGCTCCACCCTAAGTGTGAGAAGGAGCGCTATCGGAAGTCTTTCCTCCCCACCGTGGTTAGGCTGTACAACCAACACCGACCTAAGAGGAGATCAATACACACAGAGAACTGAAATATCTTTCTGCTTGTTATATCCCACCCCTCCCCCTCCTCTGCTACTTCTTATCTGTCTGTCTACTATCAATGTAATGCCTCTCACCTTGGAACATTCCTGTTCTTGTTGTATTTGTATTTGCTTATCTTTGCTGCTGTAACACACTGAATTTCCCCATTGTGGGACTATTAAAGGACTATCATTATTATTATTATTATTAATAATGGAAAATGGCATGTCACTGGGCCCCTTTCCAATAGATGCCTCCCCAGGGGAGGTGACTAAAAATAAGAAATACTTATACTCACCTCTCCAGGGCTTCTGATAGTCCTCAGCATTTTCTCCGGGGCTCTTCCAGACTGTGACTGAGGTCACACGCCCCAGATGTCACTGCTGGGGCCTGTGATTGAGCCCTGAAGCAGCTCTGGAGGGGCTCTGGGGAGCATTTTATAGTGTGTGGGGCCACTGTGGAGCATATTATACTGTGTGGGGGCTACTGTGGAGCATATAATACTGTGTGGGGTCACTGTGGAGAATATAATACTGTGTGGGGGCCAATGTGGAGCATATAATAGTGTGTGGGGCCTCTTCACTATTCACATCACATGCCATCTATTTTATAGCAGCTGTGCACTATTATTACAGGCTGTAATAACAAGGTGATTATAAAACAGATACTGTGCAATGTAAATAATTGGGGATTCATGGCGCTTGCAAAAGCACAGTATCTTCAAAAAGTTGATCAGCAGGGGCCCCAGGTGTTGATCTCTTACATCTCTTAGACGGTTAGGACCCTGCAGATCAGCTCTTACCTACAGAATACAGCTCCCTATATTGTTTACATGCCATGCACTGCGCCACTCACTCACCGTATTCTTGATAACTGCAGTTGTGGGTACTAAACCTGTATCCCTTTCAAATATCTGAGATACTGCTACAGTCACTATCAAGAATACACTGTAGGGAGGGAGTAGGGGGCCCCGGACAAAAGATTGCACCGGGGCCCACCAGACTTTTGTAAGGAGGCCGGGGAAGGTGAAAAAAAAAAAAACATACTCACTTCTCCCCAGTGCTCTGGTGTCTCTCACCACAGTCCAATCCTGCCGCTCCGTGGTCTTGTTTTGGTAGAAGTCCCTGCCACATGTGACCGCTGATGTCAGTCAGAGGTCTCAGCAGCCTAAGTAAAGGAACTGTGATGTCACTCGCATACGTCACCTGTGATGTCCATGTCCTTTCCTTAGGCCGCAGCCTCAGCGTTCACAACTTCATTACGCTGGGGTGCCCCTTGTGACCTTTGAGACCTAATCACAGGTCACAGCGGTGACCCATTGGGTACATGACATCAGTCGCAAGCCTGAGAGGCCCGAAGAGGATGCTGGAGAAGCTGGACGGAGCAAAGATGCCCAGGAGAGATGAGGCAAGGTTGATATAAGTGTTTGTTGGCCTCTAGAGTACAATAATGGCATTGAAACAAACCAGAGAGTCGATCCTCATAAATATTCATCAAAACAAATTTCATGAGGTTTGCCTGATGCTGCCCGAGGCTTCTAGAGCATAATAACCTGGGGAAGGGGGCTCTGGGGAGTATATTATACTGTGTGGGGCCTCTGTCAAGCATATTATACCGTATGGAGTCACTGTGGGGAGCATATTATACTGTATGGGGCCACTGTGGAGCATTATATTGTGTTTGGCCACTGTGGAACATTATACTGTGGGGAGGGTTCTGTGGAGCATATTATACTGTGTGGGGCCCCTTCACTATTTATGTCACATGTCATCTGTTTTGTAGCAGTCATGCAATACTATTTTAGTCTGTAATTATACTACATGGTCAGGATAAAACAGATGGCATGCAATGTAAATAGTGAAGGGGTCACGGCACTTGCAAAAGCACCACGGTCCCATCAAACAGCTGATCCCAGGTGTTGCACCCCTACTGATTTCTTACATTTCTTAAAATGTTAGGACCCCCGCAGAACATCTGTTTCCTAGAACACGTAGCTCCTAATATTGTTTACATGCACTGTGCTGCTCACTCATCATATTCTTGATAACCGCAGTTGTGGGTACTATAGCTGTATCCCTTTCAAATATCTGAGATACTGCTGCAGAACCCACAACCATCGCTATCAAAAATACACTGTAGATTGGGGGTTGGGGGCCCCGGTCAAAGTTTGCACTGGGACCCACAAGACTTGTTATGCCACTGAGGGGCACTATTACTGTGTCCGGGTTACCAAAACGGGATGGGAATGATTGAAGCTTGCTTGTGTATTCAGATATATGAGACATTCTTCATGAGGGTCTGGGCCCAGATAGACGAGGAAAGGAAAATGTGAATGTTTGCTAAAATGTATGGATGGGATGAGGCTGACAGTTGTGAGGAGAAGTTCGACAAGGGGGCCCAAACTGAACTTTTGCACCAGGGCCCATGAACATTTAGTTACTTCCCTGGCAACTGATATACATGAACATACCCTAACACTGATCAAAAATGCAAAACGTGTTCTTTAAAGAAACGCATGCATTAACTTAAAGAGGTGAGGGGAGGTGAAAAAAATAAAAAATCATACTCACCTGTCCCCGATGCTCCTGTGTCCTCCCGGCGCATTCCGTTCCTTCTGCTCCGACGGCTTCTCAAAGAGAAACTGCTCACTGGCTGCTACGACACAGATCCCTTGCGCTGAAGCCGCTAATTCACCACTGAGACCAATCAGTGGCCTCAGCATGCCTTAGGAAGAGACCAGTGATGTCACAGGTAGTGACATTGCAAGCCCCTCACTGAGGTCGTTGATCAGCCTCAGCAGTCACGTGTGGCTGGGACTTCGGCCACACATCATCAATGGACCAAGAAGACTGGGCCGTGCTGGGAGGACCGTGGAAAGGTGAGTATGACTTTTTTTTTTTTTCTCTTCACTACCCCCGTTCGATTTAAAACTTAAAGGGTTGTCCATTTTTGCCTGGAAAACCCCTTTAAGTAAAAACACAGTTGTGTAAGAGGCTCATATAATGCAACTTTTAATGACTACTGCAGATTATCTCAGAATTAGACTGGTTTGTACAGTGTTTTTCAGAAACACATGCTCTTTTGTATTTTTTTTTTTCTTTGTGGAGAAAAACACTGTGTAAACCTTATTCAACCATCTGAATAGAATTCTTCATAGCAACACACATTTGCAAATAAGGTGTTGTCTTAAGCACACTTAATGCAAGTAAGTGACAGTTTCATTAGTTGCATCAGGTGTGCTTGAGATAAAAGACATTGGCCCACATTTACAAAGACAGATGCGCCTTGACAAAAATGTGCCTCAACTTGGTGCTTTTTTTGTCACATTGTGGCGCATCTCTGCCTCTGCATCCTCCTTGCTATCTTTTTAGATAGTGAGCGGAAAGAGGCGGGATTGGCATGAGTTGGCATGAGTTTTACCACAAATCACTGACTGGCGTAAATCTGCGACCAGGTGCTAGAATTACTAAGAGACCATATGAGGTTATACCACAAAAAATATTTATCCTCTGTCCATATGATAAAGGATAATCTGCTGAACGTGGGGTTCTGACCCCCATTGATCCTGAGAAAGTGGGGTGTTTTACCCCCCTGTGAATGCAGCGGCTGTGGACGCAGACACACCCTTCCTACATTCATTTCAATGAGTGTTCCAGAGATAGCTGAGTGAAATGAATGAGTAGGGGTGTAGCTGAGTCCACCACCCCTAAACTCACACCAACGGGTAAACCCCCCTCACCCAGTTCTCTTGATTGGTGGTTGTCCCAGCCGTTGCACCCCCACCAATCAGTAATTTATCCTCTAAAGGATAAACATTTTTGTAACATAAGCCCTTCCCAGCATCCGCCATAATAGTATAGCAGATGTCGGGTATTTAAATATGGTAGCCACTCAGGAACTGAGTGATCACCGTAGCCAGGGCTGGCGTTTGAGGGGGGGGGGGGGGAAACTGGGCAATTGCCCAGGGTCCCCATCCCCAAAATGCCAAAATGGACCCCCGGATCCGGAGCCTAATGACTCTGGATCCCGGAGTCAGGCCTGGCCATATCAATAAAAGAAAGAGACCCAAGAGTATAATATAATAATAGTACTGAGGGAGTCTGTGGGGCCACTGTGGAGCATTATACTGGGGGGGGGGCCCTTCTGGAGAGCACATTATATTCTGTGAGGCCAATCTGGAGCATTATACGAGGGGGGCCCCTCTGGAGAAAATATTATACTTTGTGGGACCACTGTGGAGCATTATACTGGGCGTGCCCTCTAGAGAACATATAATGTGTGGGGCCAGTGTGAAGAATTATACTAGGGGGGCCCTCTGGAGAGCATATTATACTTGGGGGCAGTGTGGGGAGCCTATTATATTGTGTGGGGCCACTGCAGCTTATTATATTTGTGTGGGGAACCTCGGGAGCATATTATACCCTGTGGGGCCAGTGTAGAGCATTATACTGGGGAGGGCACTGTAGGGAGCATATTATACTGTTTTGGGCCACTGTGGAGCATTATACTGGGGGAACCCCTCTGGGGAGTATATTATACTGTGTGGAGGCCATTGTGGATCATGTTATATTGTGTGGGGCCACTGTGGAGCAATATAGTGGGGGGGTACTCTGGAGCATTATACTAGGGGCCTTCTGGGGAGCATATTATACTGTGGGCCACTGTGGAGCTTTATACTGGGGGGAAGGGGCAGTGTGGGGAGCCTGTTATACTGTGTGGGAGCCTGTATTATATTGTGTGGGGCTTCTCGGGAGCATTATTATTATTATTTATTATTATTGTTTATTTACAGTCATATGAAAAAGTTTGGGCACCCCTATTAATCTTAATCATTTTTAGTTCTAAATATTTGGGTGTTTGCAACAGCCATTTCAATTTGATATATCTAATAACTGATGGACACAGTAATATTTCAGGATTGAAATGAGGTTTATTGTACTAACAGAAAATGTGCAATATGCATTAAACCAAAATTTGACCGGTGCAAAAATTTGGGTACCCTTATCATTTTATTGATTTGAATACTCCTAACTACTTTTTACTGACTTACTGAAGCACAAAATTGGTTTTGTAACCTCACTGAGCTTTGAACTTCATAGCCAGATGTATCCAATCATGAGAAAAGGTATTTAAGGTGGCCATTTGCAAGTTGTTCTCCTATTTGAATCTCCTCTGAAGAGTGGCATCATGAGCTCCTCAAAACAACTCTCAAATGATCTGAAAACAAAGATTGTTCAACATAGTTGTTCAGGGGAAGGATACAAAAAGTTGTCTCAGAGATTTAACCTGTCAGTTTCCACTGTGAGGAACATAGTAAGGAAATGGAAGACCACAGGGACAGTTCTTGTTAAGCCCAGAAGTGGCAGGCCAAGAAAAATATCAGAAAGGCAGAGAAGAAGACTGGTGAGAACAGTCAAGGACAATCCACAGACCTCCTCCAAAGAGCTGCAGCATCATCTTGCTGCAGATGGTGTCACTGTGCATCAGTCAACAATACAGCACACTTTGCACAAGGAGAAGCTGTATGGGAGAGTGATGCGAAAGAAGCCGTTTCTGAAAGCACGCCACAAACAGAGTCGCCTGAGGTATGCAAAAGCACATTTGGACAAGCCAGCTTCATTTTGGAAGAAGGTCCTGTGGACTGATGAAACAAAGATTGAGTTGTTTGGTCATACAAAAAGGCGATATGCATGGCGGCAAAAAAACACAGCATTCCAAGAAAAACACTTGCTACCCACTGTAAAATTTGGTGGAGGTTCCATCATGCTTTGGGGCTGTGTGGCCAATGCCGGCACCGGGAATCTTGTTAAAGTTGAGGGTCGCATGGATTCAACTCAGTATCAGCAGATTCTGGGGCTATTGTTGATAATGGGAACTGTTATTTATAAAGGTAACTATTATTTATGAGAGGGCTATTATTTATAATTGGGAACTATTTATAAGGGAGCTGTATTATTTTTACAGGGTGACTGTTAGCTCTCTGAACACTCTGGGAAAACAGACTTCTGCAGAGCAGCAGTGGAGCGAGGAGAGGTGAATATCAGTGTTTTTATTATGTTATCTGGTGGCAGATGAAGGGAGGACATTAAACTTGGGGCAGATGAAGGGGGACATTAAACTAGGGGCAGATGAAGGGGAGACATTAAACTGGGGGAAGATGGAGGGGAACATTAAACTGGGGACACAAGAAGGGGGAACATTAAACTGGGGGGAGATGAAGAGAAACATTAAACTAGGGGAGAAGATGGAAGGTAACATTAAACTGGGGGCAGCTTAAGGGGAGACGTTAAACTGGGGGCAGATGGAGAGGGGCATTAAACTGGAGGCAGATGAAGGGGGACATTAAACTGGAGCAGATGGAGGAGGTCATTAAACAGGGGGCAGATGGAGGGGGCATTAAACTGGGGAAAGATGAAGGGGGACATTAAACTGGAGCAGATGGAGGAGGTCATTAAACAGGGGGCAGATGGAGGGGGGCATTAAATTGGGGACAGATGAAGACATTAACCCCTTTACGACCAATGACGTACCTATACGTCATTGGTGACATGGGGATGTATGGAGAGGGCTCAGGAGCTGAGCTCTCTCCATACAGAGTGGATGCCGGCTGTATAATACAGCCAGGACCTGCCACTAACAAAAGCGATCGGTGCCCTACTGTTAACCCTTTCACCGATCGCCACCCTCCTGAACGTCATCGGAGGGCGGCGATTGGTTGCCATGACAGCCGGGGGCCTATTGAAGACTCCCAGGCTTGTCATTGCTATTCACTGCGATACAGTAGTATCGCAGTGAATAGTATGAGTGATCAGACCCCCTAGGTTTCAAGGTCCCTAGGTGGTCTGAACATAAAAGTAAAAGAAGAAAAAAAAAAGTTTTTAAATGTATAAAAAAAAATGTAAAAAAACACAAAAGTTCAAATCACCCCCCTTTCCCTAGTTCAGATATACAGTTGTGCTAAAAAGTTTACATACCCTGGCAGATTTTTTGTTTTTTTGGCCTTTTTTCAGAGAATATGATAACACAATGATAACACAAAAACTTTTTCTCCACTCATGGTTAGTGGTTGGTTGAAGCCATTTATTGTCAAACTTCTGTGTTTTCTCTTTTTAAATCATAATGACAACCAAAAAACATCAAAATGACCCTGTTCAAAAGTTCACATACCCTGGTGATTTTGGCCTGATAACATGCACAGAAACCAAACCACAGTCAGGTAGACCAACCAAAATTTTGGCCACAACTGCCCGGAAAATTGTTCGGGATGCAAAGAGAAACCCACACCTAACATCAGCTGAAATACAGGACTCTCTGAAAACTATCGGTGTGGCTGTTTCAGGATGCACAATAAGGAGGAACTTGTAGAAAAATGGGCTGCATGGTCAAATTGCCAGAAGAAAGCCATTACTGCGCAAATGCCACAAAGAATCTCGCCTTCAATACGCCAAACAGCACAGAGACAAACCTCAAAACTTCTGGAACAATTTAACTTTTGGAGAGGTGTCAACAAGGCCTATGATGAAAGGAACACCATTCCTACTGTAAAGCACAGAGGTGGATCACTGATGATGTGGGGATGTGTGAGCTTCAGAGGCACAGGAAACTTGGTCAAAGTTAAAGGAAAGATGAATGTAGCACGTTATCAGCAAATACTGGAGGCAAATTTGCACTCATCAGCCAGGAAGCTGGACATGGGATGCACTTGGACGTTCCAACATGACAACGATCCAAAACACAAGGCCAAGTCCACCTGTCATTGGCTACAGCAGAAGAAAGTGAAGGTTCTGGAGTGGCCATTTCAGTCTCCTGACTTCAATATCATTGAGCCACTCTGGGGAGATCTCAAGCGCGCAGTACATGCAAGACAGCCCAGGAATTTACAGGAACTGGAGACTTTTTGCCAAGAAGAATGGGCAGTTTTACCATCTGAGAAAATAAAGAGCCTCACTCACAACTACCACAAAAGACTTCAAGCTGTTATTGATGTTAGAGGGGGCAATACACGGTATTAAGAACTTAAGAACTGGGGTATGTGAACTTTTGAACAGGGTCATTTTGATGTGTTTGGTTGTCATTATGATTTAAAAAGAGAAAACACAGAAGTTTTACAATAAATGGCTTCAACCAACAACTAACCATGAGTGGAGAAAAAGTTTTTGTGTTACCATTCATATTCTCTGAAAAAAGGCCAAAAAGAGAAAAAATCTTCTGGGGTATGTAAACTTTTTAGCACAACTGTAAAAGTAAATAAACAAAAGTAAACATAAACACATTAGGTATCCCCGCGCTCCAAAATTCCCAAACTATTAAAATATTAAAATATTTATCTCATACGGTGAACGGCATAGCGGCGAAAAAAAATCTAAATAGCCAAATAGCGTTTTTTTCAACACTTTGCCTCCTATAAAGAATTGAATAAAAAGTGATCAAACCATCAGATCTTTCCCCAAATGATATCAGTAAAAACGTCATCTTGTCCCGCATAAAAAGACGCCTTACCCAGCACCATACATACGTAAATATGAAAAAGTTACAGGTGTCACAATATGGCGACACAAATTTTCTTTTCTATTTTGCAAAGTTTTTCATTTTTTAAAAGGTATCAAAACATTGCAAATACTATATAAATTTGGTATCACCGTGTTCGTAGTGACCCGCAGAATACAGGTACCTTGTCATTTTTACCACAAAGTGAACACTGTAAAAATTAAACCCATATAAAATTGGCGCAAATGCATTTTTTCTCCAATTGCACCTCATTCTGAATTTTTTTCCAGCTTCCCAGTACTTTGCATAGAATATTGAATGGTGCCATTGCAAAATACAATTTGTTTCGCAAACAATAAGCTATCATGTAAGTCTGTGAACTGAAAAATGAAAGTTATGGCTCTTGGGGAGGGAAAAACGAAAATGCAAAAACGAAAAATGACCCAGTCCTTAAGGGGTTAAACTGGGGCAGAAGAAGGGGGACCTTAAAATGGGGGCAGATGGAGGGGGGCATTAAACTGGGGGCAAATGAATGTGAGACATTAAACTGGGGGGAGATGAAGAGGAACATTAAACTGGGGAGGGCAGATGGAGGGTGACATTAAACTGTGGGCAGCTGGAGGGGGGCATTAAACAGTGGGGGTCGCTGGACAGGGGCATTAAACTGGGGGCAAGTTGGAAGGGAACATTAAACTGGGGACAACTGGAGGACATTAAGCCGTGGGGGTAGCTGGAGGGGGACATGTCTGCCTCTAATTGCCCCCAGTTTAATGTCACCCTCCAGCTACCCCCACGGTTTATTGTCCCCCTCCAGCTTCCCCCAGTTTAATGTCACCCTCCATCTTCCCCCCCAGTTTAATGTTCCTCTTCATCTCCCCCCAGTTTAATGCCCCCCTCTACTTTCCCCCAGTTTAATGTCCCCCTCCAGCAGCCCCCAGTTTAATGTCCCCATCCAACTACCCCCACAGCTTAATGTCCCCCTCCAGCTGCCCCAGTTTAATGTCCCCCTCTAGTTTCCCCAAGTTTAAACTGGGACACCAGGAGAGGGACTTCATACTGTGCGGGCAATTGGAGGAGAACATTATAATGTGGGGACATATAATGTTAGAGTAACTGTAGGAGCATTATACTGTGTGGGGTCACATAGAAAATTGGATGAGAATGGGCGGAGTCATTGTAGAAGTGGGTGGGGCTAAATTTGTCACTGCCGTTCACGGCATCCAGGGGTCCAGGAGCAAGATCGTTTACCCTGTCACCCCTCGGGCCCACTGCAATAAAATCTTAGGTTCTGAGGGGTTGCCATGGCAGCCTACTTGGTGTCAGAAGTGGGATGAGTCTGTTTGCTAGCACCAAATTTAAAAGACATACAAGTAATGTGTGTTTGTATTTGTTGGAATCCTACAGTCCCTGACAGAAGTTCTGTCGCTTATCCATGTTGTGGAATCAAAAGCTTATAACCTGACTTTAAATTCATCCATTGGTTTTAGAAATGACTTATATGAAAGCTGAAACCCTCCCAAATGATTTTTTGGTTAAGAAAATAAATTGGCTTCACTGCTGAAATATTCATCATTTAATGAACACAGAAAGGTCAGATTTTGGCAAGACAAAAGTTTTGTCGCACACATAAAGTGATGTGAAAATCAAACCAATAATTCTGTTCAAAAACAAAGATATGTTTCATAACATTGGTGAATGAAGTTGTGGTGCTATTAGAGCCATATTTAATATTTTGTGTGACTTCCATGAACTTGAAGGACTGCATCCATGCGTTTCAACAATGATTCATACAATTTATTGATGAAGTCATCAGGAATAGCAAAGAATGCAGTCTTACATGTCTCCCAGAGTTCATCAAGATTCTTTGGTTTTGTCTGCCAAGCTTCCTCTTTCATCCTATCCCAAACATGCTCAATGATGTTCATGTCTGGTGACTGGGCCGGCCAGTCCTGGAGCACCTTGATCTTCTTTGCCTTGAGGAACTTTAATGTAGAGATGTATGTATAAGATGGAGCACCATCCTGCTGCAAAATTTGACCCCTTTTATGATTGGGAATGTAAGAGGAAGCTAATACTTCTTGATATTTTAGGCTATTGATATTGCCTTCCACCTTGCAAATGTTTAGCACACCCCCATACTGAATGTAACCCCAGACCATGATCTTTTCACCACCAAACTGTTTTCTGGGTGTATCTTGGATCCATACGGGCTCCAGTAGGTCTCCTGCAGTATTTGCGGCGGCTGTGGTGTAATTCAACTGAAGATTCATCTGAGAAATCCACCTTCTGCCACTTTTCCAGCGTCCATCCGTTTAGCAGGCTGTGGGTCTTGGCAAATGCCACACGTTTTTTTTTTTAATTGCCTTTTGTTTAGTGCTGGCTTCTGGGCACTGATTCGACCATGGAGGCCATTTCGAGACAGAATCCTACAAACTGTTCTAGTTGACACAGGGACTTGAGGTGATCAGGCCTGTTGGTGCTCTGCTGCAGTGGAAGAGGGGCTGGCTTTTGATTTTCTAACCAACAAACGTTTCTCCTGAGCAGTTGTCTTGCGGGGTCTGCCAGACCTGGGCTTGTCAAAAACATCTCCAGTCTGTTCAAATCTTTTTTTAATTCTTTGTACTTGACGCAGTGACACATTAAAGGTGCCAGCCACCTCTGCAGTGGATCTGGTCTTCAGCCTCTTTGATAATCAAGGCTTTGGTCACAGGGTTGATTTTTGGCATGTTGTCAGAGGTGAAGTTGCAGTTCAAGTGAAGGTCTGGGGTGCTGGAGTTCTTTTTATACACACCCACTAATTAACCGATCAATTAGTGAGCACAGGTGAGGCTTTAAACTAGGATTGGGTGCATTATATGACAAGGCGACAAAACTTTTGTCTTGCCAAAATCAGACCTTTCTGTGTTCATTAAATGATGAATATTTCAGCAGTGAAGCCAATTTATTTTCTTAACCAAAAAATTATTTGGGAGGGTTTCAGCTTTCATATGAGTCATTTCTAAAACCAATGGATGAATTTAAAGTCAGGTTATAAGCTTTTGATTCCACAACATGGATAAGCGACAGAACTTCTGTCAGGGACTGTAGGTGTATAGTGTTAATTGACTCCCAATTGGTCTAGTTATGTGTTAGAATCCTAGACAATTGGACGTACATGGAATGTGTTTGTTATTGTTGTAACAGACTTCAGCACTTTGCAGGAAAAGTTGCTGCAACTGTAGCATTTAGCGTATGAAACTTATAAAAAGCTGAATGAAACATGTATCCAGAAAGTAGAAACTGCAGGAGAGAATATTAATAATAATAACTTTATTTATATAGCACCAACATGTTCCGTAGCACTTTACAAATCAGAGGACACATGAACAGACAATATAAGACATTACAATGTGTCAAAGAGATAAACATATCAAACAATAGGAATGAGGGCACTGCTCGCAAGAGCTTACATTCTATGAGAAGATAGGGGGACACAAGAGGTCAGAGGGCTTGTTTGCTACCATGGTCCAGCCATCTTTTAATAGAAAAGGTTATGTAACTGAAACTGTATGAGCCAGTCACCAACTGGTATCTTTGAATAAACAGATACTAAGTTCAAAGAATGCAGGGGCCAAAGTGTTATTGTTCTACACCTCCGCACACTACACTGTGATCTGATCATGTGATAAGCCTGACCATACAGATGTGATTTTAGGGCAGTTTTGAAGCTGCTGCTGCTGTTGGGGATTAATTGGATTGTTCGGGGTAAAGCATTCCAGAGCACCGGTGCAGCTCGAGAAAAGTCTTGGAGATGGGAGTGGGATGTTCGAATAACAGAGGATGCAAGTCTAAGGTCATTGGCAGAACAGAGAAGACGGTTAGGGCGGTAGATAGTGACGAGGGAGAAGATATAGGGGGCGCAGCACTATAGATGGATTTGTGGGTAAGTGTGATTATTTTATATTGTATTCTGTGATGGATTGGCAACCAGTACACTGACTGACACAAGGTACTATGTAACGGTTTGACAGAAAGGTGAGTCTGGTGGCTGCATTCAGGACAGATTGTAGTGGGGAGAGTTTAGTAAGAGGAAGCCCAATTAGAAGAGAATTGCAATGGTGAAGACGAGAGAGAATCGGAGCAATAATGAGGGTTTTTGTTGTTTCCACAGTGAGAAAAAGGAGAATTCTAGAAATGTTTTTGAGGTGCAGGTGGCAAGAGCGTGCAAGTGTCTGAATATGTGGGGTAAAGGTGAGATCTGAGTCAAATACAACCCCCAGACAGCGGGCATGCCGCCTCAGGGTAATAGTAAGGCCACAGACAGAAATGGAGATATCAGGGTTAGGTCGGCTAGTGGAAGGAACACAAGTTGTTTTTGAAAGATTCAGCTTCAGATAAAGAGAAGACATGATGTTAGAGACAGCAGAGAGACAGTCACTGGTGTTCTGTAGTAGTGCAGGGGTGATGTCACGGGATGGAGAGAGATGATTCAGATACAAGACATAGGAAAAAGGTATATGCTAAAGTAGAGGGAGAGTTAAGTCAGATGATAACTAGAATGCAGAGTGTGAAGAGATAAGAAACTAAGTGCCTGTATATTTTCTTTAGTGTAAGGGAGTGTATAGTGTTCACCCACTCACAGTTCAGCTAAAGGGTTAATGTGTTCTGCATGTAGAATTGTGTTAATGGTTTGTTGTTTTAGTGCTAGGTGAGTAGTGACTAAATAAAGAGATAGGGCGAAAGTCTAGGGGAACTGATTGGAAATAAAATGTATAAAAGATTTGCTATATAAACAGAGATATGATTTGTTCTTTTGGAGAGGTTCACTGTATACGGTATATATACAGTCATGGCCAAAAGTTTTGAGAATGACACAAATATTATATTTTCACATGATCTGCTGTCCTCAGGTTTTTATGTGTGTTTGTCAGATGTTTTTATCACATACAGAAATATAATTGCATTCATATTATGAGTAACAGAAGCTTATATTGACAGTTAGAATGAGTTAATGCAGCAAGTCAATATTTGCAGTGTTGACCCTTCTTCTTCAGGACCTCTGCAATTCTCCCTGGCATGCTCTCAATCAACTTCTGGACCAAATCCTGACTGATAGCAGTCCATTCTTGCAGAATCAATGCTTTAATTTTGTCTGAATTTGTTGGTTTTTGTTTGTCCACCCGTCTCTTGATGATTGACCACAAGTTCTCAATGGGATTAAGATCTGGGGAGTTTCCAGGCCATGGACCCAAAATCTCTATGTTTTGTTCCCTGAGCCATTTAGTTATCACCTTTGCTTTATGGCAAGGTGCTCCATCATGCTGGAAAAGGCATTGTTGAGCGCCAAACTGCTCTTGGACGGTTGGGAGAAGTTGCTCTTGGAGGACATTCTGGTACCATTCTTTATTCATGGCTGTGTTTTTAGGCAAGACTGTGAGAGAGCCGATTCCCTTGGCTGAGAAGCAACCCCACACATGAATGGTTTCAGGATGCTTTACAGTTGGCATGAGACAAGACTGGTGGTAGCGCTCACCTCTTCTTCTCCGAATAAGCTGTTTTCCAGATGTTCCAAACAATCGAAAAGGGGATTCATCAGAGAAAATTACTTTACCCCAGTCCTCAGCAGTCCACTCCCTGTACCTTTTGCAGAATATCAGTCTGTCCCTGATGTTTTTTCTGGAGAGAAGTGGCTTCTTTGCTGCCCTCCTTGAGACCAGGCCTTGCTCCAAGAGTCTCCGCCTCACAGTGCGTGCAGATGCACTCACACCTGCCTGCTGCCATTCCTCAGCAAGCTCTGCACTGCTGGTAGCCCGATCCCGCAGCTGAAACACTTTTAAGAGACGGTCCTGCCGCTTGCTGGTCTTTCTTGGGCGCCCTGGAGCCTTTTTGGCACCAATGGAACCTCTCTCCTTGAAGTTCTTGATGATGCGATAGATTGTTGACTGAGGTGCAATCTTTCTAGCTGCAATACTCTTCCCAGTTAGGCCATTTTTGTGGAGTGCAATGATGACTGCACGTGTTTCTTTAGAGATAACCATGGTTAACAGAAGAGAAACAATGATGGCAAGCACCAGCCTCCTTTTAAAGTGTCCAGTGGTGTCATTCTTACTTAATCATGACAGATTGATCTCCAGCCCTGTCCTCATCAACACCCACACCTGTGTTAATGGAGCAATCACTGAAACGATGTTAGGTGGTCCTTTTAAGGCAGGGCTGCAATGATGTTGAAATGTATTTTGGGGGATAAAGTTCATTTTCTAGGCAAATATTGACTTTGCAAGTAATTGCTGTTAAGCTGATCACCCTTTATAACATTCTGGAGTATATGCAAATTGCCATTAGAGAAACTGAAGCAGTAGACTTTGTAAAAATTAATATTTGTATCATTCTCAAAACTTTTCGCCATGACTGTATATCCAAGCTTACTGGTGATGTGTATTGAGATTTGGGTGTGAACACTATGGAATTTCTGGAATGTCTGTAGTGTTCTTTGTCTGGTTTGGGCTTTCTTTCCTCATTGTAATGTCTTTAAAATTGGATTAATTACACAAAATTGAGCTCATCATTATGTTTATTTTACAGCAGTATAAAAATCGGTGAGAAGACGAAGGCGATTATTTATCTCTTTTTTTTTCCCCCTCAATATTAGCTGGGCAGGGGGAATATGACTAACTCTGTGTTTATTTGTAGCAAATGAAGAATAAGATTTGGCCATCCAAAGACAATAAGTCACTCAGAGAAGTGAATGGGCCTATACGTGTGTCAGTTATATTTTACATGTGTCTGTTATGTATACATGTTACATGTCCTGTTTGTCCATGTCTGTATTGTTACATGTTCAGTCTTCCACAGCTGACAGACAAAAGTATTGACTGCTGACTACCCCACAGGGGGTGGTGACAAGTGATGGAGGGGAGGAAGTTCTTCCCTTTGTTGAATACATATATGTGTTTTTGGTGAACATGGGATGTACTTGATATACCACATGTACTCAGTTAGTGTTTATGGGTGTTTGTGTGTATCAAATATATCACATTGCTTTATATTTCTTTGGGTAATATAAAATTGAATTGGGTTTTCTTTTATGAATAAAGAAAAAAAAGGATTTTTCACACTAAAGGACATCAGGTATTTACCAGCCATGGTCATACTATTGGGATAGTAGTGCATGGATTCATATAGGCAAACAAAAGTGGTATGAAAGTAATTTGAAATATCAAATATAAAGAATATTGTAGATTTTGGTCAATTGTATTAATATTATACACAATTGAGTTTGTTTAATACCAATTTGGACGGTTTGATTAATTCAATATTATTGGTTATGGGTTTATACTAAAAATGTATGAATGCCGACAATCGGGGTATTTGTTGTAAGAGAAAGTTTTATCTGATACTTGTCAATGTACAATGTTATTCAGATGGTCCTTCTGATATGTGATTAAGCACCATAGGGGTAACAATACTAGTAATTTGGGATCAGAGGATATGGAAGATATCTGAGAATAACACATATATGGTTATATTGCAGTCTAGGGGTATTTAGATTAGGCCCATGTGGCAAGTAATACAGTGTATCTACCAATAGGAGAAAACCTTATAGGTCATCCTGGGCAGAGTTATTAAATGAGGTGTTGGACTGACAGTGTTAAAGTGTGACATTTATTCAAGTGATGAAGGGGGTGCAAAGTTTTATAATGCACCCCATAAAGCTTACAGTCACAAGCTGTTTTATTTGACAATGCTACGGACTAAGTAGTCTACACTTAGTCTGGACTATTTGGACTAAGTGTATCCTAGACTGAGTTATTAAGTCATACCTAAAGGCATCAAGGTATTTATTATGCTTACTTGTATAGCGCCATCATATTCTGCAGCGCTTTACAGACATTGACAGTCACTGTCCCATATAGGGCTCACAATCTACATTCCCTATCAGTATGTCTTTGGAGTGTGGGAGGAAACCGGAGTACCTGGAGGAAACCAAGTTTGTTCGTTTTGTTATCTTTGCTAAGTTCAGGCTATATATGTGAATAGAGCCCGAAGGCAAGTGTTTCCAGTAGTGCCCACATACTGTTCCAGCCAACCAGAGGACTCAAGCATTAAAGTGCGCCTCACTGACCTTCACTGTATATCCGATTATGTTTGCAGTATGGAGGGGGTGGATTCCCATCCTAACAGTTGTGCTAGGTGGCTCTCTGAGTTGAGCCCGCCATCCGTAGTGGAAGTGGAATGCCAGTGTGTTGTACTATGACCTCACGCCACAAGCCATGGGTGGTGGAGCATAGCTTCCGAGTTTAGTGTGGTTTAGTAGCTCCCACCGTGACCCGCAGAGTTGGCCCCGTAGTGACCTGTCGTACCAGGTTGTGTGAGAGTCAAGTGTGTCCACTTCCCAGGAGAGAGTTCTGTGTGGTCGATATCCCCAGCTACGGTTTAGACCAGAGTCTACAGTCTCTACAGTCTTCTTTGCAAAGAAAGTCTGCCCCAGTACAAAGTATCCAAGGGTGTACTGTAAGTTATCTGACAGGATTTCCAGTTGTAAACCAACAACCAGCATGGACAGTCAGAATAATGGGCCTACAAGTGGGGAGGGTGAGACCTGAACAGCTCTTCCCTAAAGAACAAAGGTACAAAGTGATCTAATGGACAGTTGTGAACAACAACCACAGGCTCTGTACCTGCACTTACAAGCATGGACACACCTGTATTCCCCTCACTTAGAGACAAAAAGAGGGATGAAATATTATGACAAATTGTTAAGGGACTGATTTTCACCCTATCCAAGTGTTGAAGCGACATCATACTGTTGCCTGCACCAGAGACTTTGTAATTTTTAAAGAAAATCAGAAGAAAAGAAAATCTTTATCGAAAGACCATTGTGACTCTCAACATGTATACTTCTGTGCTTGTTAGTTCAACACACACAGTTTTTTTTTTACTTTTGTATCTTTTATTTTTGTTTTAATCCCAATTTTGACTTACGTGGTTTTCTGTTAGAACAGATAAAAGGAAGGTGGAGAATAATAAATATGGCGTAATATGTAGAAGAATATACCGCTTATAAATATAAACCACAGCTAAGTATTATCTCTTCTTATTTATTAAACACTTAGTTTATTATATTCTGGTGTGATTATAGTCATTCTTTGACCATTTTTGCGTTAACCTGTTTAAAAGAAAAACCGTTTGCCTACAAGGCATCAGAATATGGTGACCCCAGGAAAATCGTTCATTTTCAAAAAGCGACGTTTTATTTGTAAAAGCGGTAAAGCATAATAAAATCCAATATAAATATGGTATCGCCGTAATGACCCACTGGACAAAGCTACCATGTCATTTTTAATGCAGAGTGAACGATGTACAAACAAAATGTAAAAAATTATGATAGAATTTTTTCGGTCCACATAGTCACATGATGGCTTATTGTTTGCGGGACAAATTGTACTTTGTAATGGCACCATTCAATATCCTGTACAATGTACTGGGAAGCTGGAAAAAAATTCTGAATAAGGTGGAATTGGAAAAAAAACACATTTGCACCAATTACAAATGGGTTTAATTTTTAAGGCATTCACTGTGTGGTAAAAATGGTACATGGTCAGTACGATCAAGGAGATATCAAATTGATATAGTATTTGTAATGTTTTGATACCATTTAAAAAATGAAAAACTTTGCAAAATAGAAAAGAAAATTGTGTCGTCATGTTTTGACACCTGTAACTTTTTTACATTTACAAGTATGGAGCTGGGTAAGGCGTCTTTTTATGTGGAACAAGACGACGTTTTTATTGATACCATTTGGAGGAAGGTCTGATGGTTTAATCACTTTTTATAAAAAAATTTTAGGAGGCAAAGTGTTGAAAAAAATCTCCATTTGGCTACTTTTTTTTCCTCCTCTACACCGTTCAACGTATGGGATAAATATTTTAATAGTTTGGGCATTTTTGAGCATGAGGATACCTAAAGTGTTTATGTTTACTTTTGTTTATTTACTATTATATGTGATATAGGGAAAGGGGGGTGATTTAAACTTTTTTTTTTTTTTTATACTTTTTAAAAACTTTTTTTTATTATTTTACTTTTATGTTCAGACCCCCTAGGGACCTTGAATCCTAGGGGGTCTGATCACTCATACCATTCACTGCAATGCAGTGAATAGTAAAATCCATTCACTTCTATTACATGCTGCCTAAATAAAATCCAGTGCAATCAATTGCCTTCAGAAGCCACTTAATTAGTTAATAAAGACCAGCTGTGTGTAATTTAGTCTCAGTATAAATACACCATTTCTGGTAATTTGGTTTGTTAGAGAACACTAGTGAACAAACAGCATCATGAAGACCAAGGAACTCACCAGACACGTCAGAGATAAAGTTGTGGAGAAGTTTAAAGCAGGCTTAGGTTATTAAAACATATGCCAAGCTTTGAGCATCCCAAGGAGCACTGTTCAATCCATCCAAAGTATGCTACAACTGCAAACCTACTAAGACATGGCCGTCCAGCTAAACTGACAGATCACGTGAGGAGAGCACTAATCAGAGAAGCAGCCAAGAGGCCCATGGTCACTCTGGAGGAACTGCAGAAATCCACAGCTCAGGTGGGAGAATCTGTTTACAGAACAACTATAAGTCGTGCATTCAACAAATCTGGCCTGTATGGAAGAGTGGAAAGAAGAAAACCATTGTTGAAAGAAAGACTTAAGAAGTGCCGTTTGCCACAAGCCATATAGGGGACACAGCAAATACAGTACAGACCAAAAGTTTGGACACACCTTCTCATTCCTAGAGTTTTCTGTATTTTCATGACTATAAAATTTGTAGATTCACACTGAAGGCATCAAAACTATGAATTAACACATGTGGAATTATATACTTAACAAAAAAGTGTGAAACAACTGAAAATATGTCTTATATTCTAGGTTCTTCAAAGTAGACACCTTTTGCTTTGATTACTGCTTTGCACACTCTTGGCATTCTCTTGATGAGCTTCAAGAGGTAGTCACCTGAAATGGTCTTCAAACAGTCTTGAAGGAGTTCCCAAAGATGCTTAGCACTTGTTGGCCCTTTTGCCTTCACTCTGCGGTCCAGCTCACCCCAAACCATCTCGATTGGGTTCAGGTCTGGTGACTGTGGAGGCCAGGTCATCTGGCGTAGCACCCCATCACTCTCCTTCTTGGTCAAATATCCCTTACACAGTCTGGAGGTGTGTTTGGGGTCATTGTCCTGTTGAAAAATAAATGATGGTCCAACTAAACGCAAACCGGATGGAATAGCATGCCGCTGCAAGATGCTGTGGTAACCATGCTGGTTCAGTATTCCTTTAATTTTGAATAAATCCCCAACAGTGTCACCAGCAAAGCACCCCCACACCATCACACCTCCTCCTCCATGCTTCACGGTGGGAACCAGGCATGTAGAGTCCATTTGTTCACCTTTTCTGTGTCGCACAAAGACACGGTGGTTGGAACCAAAGATCTCAAATTTGGACTCATCAGACCAAAGCACAGATTTCCACAGGTCTAATGTCCATTCCTTGTGTTCTTTAGCCCAAACCAGTCTCTTCTGCTTGTTGCCTGTCCTTAGCAGTGGTTTCCTAGCAGCTATTTTACCATGAAGGCCTGCTGCACACAGTCTCCTCTTAACAGTTGTTGTAGAGATGTGTCTGCTGCTAGAACTCTGTGTGGCATTGACCTGGTCTCTAATCTGAGCTGCTGTTAACCTTTGATTTCTGAGGCTGGTGACTCGGATGAACTTATCCTCCGCAGCAGAGGTGACTCTTGGTCTTCCTTTCCTGGGCCGGTCCTCATGTGAGCCAGTTTCTTTGTAGCGCTTGATGGTTTTGGCTACTGCACTTGGGGACACTTTCAAAGTTTTCCCAATTTTTCGGACTGACTGACCTTCATTTCTTAAAGTAATGATGGCCACTTGTTTTTCTTTACTTAGCTGCTTTTTTCTTGCCATAATACAAATTCTAACACTCCATTCAGTAGGACTATCAGCTGTGTATCCACCTGACTTCTGAACAACACAACTGATGGTCCCAACCCCATTTATAAGGCAAAAAAATCCCATTTATTAAACCTGACAGGGCACACCTGTGAAGTGAAAACCATTTCAGGTGACTACCTCTTGAAGCTCATCAAGAGAATGCCAAGAGTGTGCAAAGCAGTAATCAAAGCAAAAGGTGGCTACTTTGAAGAACCTAGACTATAAGACATATTTTCAGTTGTTTCACACTTTTTTGTTAAGTATATAATTCCACATGTGTTAATTCATAGTTTTGATGCCTTCAGTATGAATCTACAATTTTTATAGTCATGAAAATACAGAAAACTCTTGGAATGAGAAGGTGTGTCCAAACTTTTGGTCTGTACTGTATGTGGAAGAAGGTGCTCTGGTCAGATGAGACCAAAGTTGAACTTTTTAGCCTAAATGCAAAGCGCTATGTGTGGCGGAAAAGTAACACTGTTCATCACCCTGAAGACACCATCCCCACTGTGAAACATGGTGGTGACAGCATCATGCTGTGCGGATGCTTTTCTTCAGCAGGGAAGTTGGTCAGAGTTGATGGGAAGATGGATGGAGCTAAATACAGGGCAATCCTGGAAGAAAACCTGTTGGAGGCTGCAAAAGACTTGAGACTGGGAAGGAGATTCACCTTCCAGCAAGACAATGACCCTAAACATACAGCCAGAGCTACAGTGGAATGGTTTAGATCAAAGAATATTCATGTGTTAGAATGGCCCAGTCAAAGTTCAGACCTAAATCCCATTGAGCATCTGTGGTAAGACATGAAAATTGCTGTTCGCAGACGCTCTCCATCCAATCTGGCTGAGCTTGAGCTATTTTGCAAAGAAGAATAGGCAAAAATCTCAGTCTCTAGATGTGCAAATCTGGTAGAGACATACCCCAAAGGACTTGCAGCTGTAATTGCTGCGAAAGGTGGCTCTACAAATCATTGATATAGGGGGGCTGAGTATTTTTGCACGTCACACTTTTCAGATTTTTATTTAATTAAAATTTTCTAAACTATGTATCATTTTCTTTCCACTTCACTATTATCTGCTACTTTGTGTTGGTCTATCACTTAGAATCTCAATAAAATACATTTAAAAGGGTTTTCTGGGCAAAAAATATTTTTTTCAAAAAAGGTCTGTTAGTGCTATTAATAGGTTAATAAGTGCACCCAAATACCTTTAACATTGTTTTGAGTGATTTCTGGGGTTCTTTGTGAGTTCCTGGCATCTTCTGCATTTGTTTACATGCTCATCTTCCAGTGTTATCCTACCATAATGCATTGTGCTTTACTCAGAGCTGACTCACACCACCTAACTCTCTCACTCCCTCCCCCCTCCCTCTCTCGCACACTCCTCCTCCCTGTTTCCCTAGCCCGCCCACTACACCCTCAGCAGCCATTTTTAGACTCATAGTTCTCACTCACTCAATAATCTTCTCCTTTGGCTGTAATATTATAATCACCTCCGTATATCATCATTACAGTCACAGAGAAAGCTTCAGGATAACAATGAATTCTTCATTCTTCTTTTGGCATTTGGCAATACATACATAAACAGGCCCCACAGTGGCCCTTGCACAGTATAATATTCTCCACAGTGACCCCCACACAGTATATTGCTCCACATTGGCCCCTGCACAGTATAATGCTCAACAGTGGCCCCTGCACAGGATAATGCTCCACAGTGGCCCCTGCATGGTATAATATGCTTCACAGGGGCCCCTGCACAGTATAATGCTCCACACTGGCCCCCATACAGTATAATAATCTCCACAGTGGCCCTAGCACAGTATAATATTCTCCACAGTGGCCCTCGCACAGTATAATATTTTCCACAGTGGCCCCCATACAGTATAATGCTTCACATTTGTCCCTGCATAGTATAATTATCCACAGTGGCCCCTACACACTATAAGATGCTCCACAGTGGCTCTTGCACAGTATAATGTTCCACATTGGCCCTGCACAGTATAATATGCTCCACATTGGCCCCTGCACAGGATAATGCTCCACAGTGGCTCCTGCACAGTATAATATGCTTCAGAGTGGTCCCTGCACAGGATAATGCTCCACAGTGACCCCTGCAAGGTATAATATGCTTCACAGTGGCCCCTGCACGGTATAATGCTCTACAGTGGCCCTAGCACAGTATAATATTCTCCACAGTGGCCCCTGCACAGTAAAATATTCTCTACAGTGGCCCCCACACAGTATAATGCTCCACATTGGCCCCTGCACAGTATAATGCTCCACAGTGGCCCCTGCACAGTATAATATGTCCACAGTGGCCCCTGCACAGTATAATATGCTCCACATAAGCTCCTGCACAGGATTATGCTCCACAGTGGCCCCTGCACAGTATAATATGCTCCACAGTGGCCCCTGCACAGTATAATATGCTCCACAGTGGCCCCCTCATGGTATAATGCTTCACAGTGGCCCCTACATGGTATAATATGCACCACATTGGCCCCCGCACGATATAATGCTCCATAGTGGCCCCTGCATGGTATAATGCTCCATAGTGGACCCCACACAGTATAATATGCTCTACGGTGGCCCAAGCACAGTATAATATGCATTGCGCATTCGCAGTTCATATTATACGGTGCCACATGACTATTTGGAGGTGCCGGCCGGCACAAACTCTTTGTGACATGTACTGACTGGCACCTCCTCTTTGATCAGTCCCCCAGCCCCATTACACTTACCTTCCTTTCAGGTCTGGACCTGGGACGTCATCAGCGGCCGACACCTCCTCTTTGTAATGGGTGTTGACTGCCCACTGTATTGCACATGCGTGGACGGCTGGCACACGCAATGAAGAGGCGGCCTTCCAGCGATGACGTCCCGGGACCCGGATATCCACAGGAGGAATAGGTAAGTATAATGGGGCTGGGTGGGGAGGCGGCTTTTATTCCAGTGATGTCTCGGGGAGCGTATATCGATTAGACCGACACCCCTGAACGTCAGCGAAAAGTCAAAAAATGTAATATATGTAGGTTACATGACCTACATATATTACAGTAAACTAGGAAAAATGTATAATAAATGTTTAGAAAGTTGGAGGGGGGAGGCATGGGGGCCCCTTTAAGTTTGTGGCAGTAAGGCAGGGGTCTCAAACTCGCGGCCCGCGGGCCAACTGCGGCCCTCGGGACAATAGTTTGCGGCCCCACCTCAATATCAAAGTTTAATGTTAGTGCAGCCCGAGTTTGATACGAATGGCACCAGGGGCGCACTGTCTGGGGGGCGGCATTTTTTACTATCTAATGTAAACCAGCCCAGGACAGGCCGCTTTAAAAAAAACAACGCTGAGCGGGGCCTGTCCTGGGCTGGCTTACGAGTCGCCCGCATCACAGCGCAGGCAGCGATATAATGACGTCATCGCGCCTCCTACGCTGAGACACAGACGTCTTGGACAAGAGGAGGAGGCGGCGGCTGCATCAAGGCATCGCAGGTAAATGAGGATAAGTTTTTTTTTATTTATATAAATAGGCCGTTACCTGCTGAAGTATCCCCGACAGGTCACGGCCTATTTATTTCCCTACCCGGCGTCTGCTCGTGGCCGCCCCCACTTCCCCTTCTGCTATGGGACGCAGAAAGGGAAGTGGATGCCGCTGTGAGCGGGCGCGGGCATCGGTGAGTCCGCAGGCCTCAAATACTACTATTATTATACTCCGGGGTCTTTTTAGACCCCGGAGTATAATAATCGGAGACCCAGGGGAGGTGAAGGAACATAAAAACCAATGCTACTCACCTCTCCTGCGATACGCTGTCACTCCGAGCAGGCTTGGGCGCTCTGGTGACGTCATCAGGTCGCGTCGCCGGTCTCATCACGTGACTTAATTAGACAGGGCCGAAAGCTGCTGGGAGTGCTCCGGTTTCCAGTATAGGTAAGTAACAGTGGTTTTTGTCAACTTCCCTGGGTCTCAGATCATTATACTCTGGGTTCTGAAAAGAACCCAGAGTATAATAATAGTTCTTGGGTGGGCAACTATGGGGCACAATACCGTGTGCAGGGGCCACTATGGAGCCTAATACCAGTGTAGGGGCCACTATGGAGCATAATACCGTGTGCAGGGGCCACAATGGAGCATAATACAAGTGCAGGGGCCACTAGGGAGCATAATACAAGTGCAGGGGCCACTAGGGAGCATAATACAAGTGCAGGGGCCACTAGGGAGCATAATACAAGTGCAGGGGCCACTAGGGAGCATAATACAATGCAGGGGCCACTATGGAGCATACTACCGGTGTGGAAAACCTGATGCGGCCCAGCCTCACCCAGACTCTACCTCCAGCGGCCCCCGGGTAAATTGAGTTTGAGACCCCTGCAGTAAGGTGACAAAATGTGAAAAAGTTCAAGGGGTATGAATACTTTTGCAAGCCACTGTATATGTTTACCCTACTGCACTGCTGTATTCTGCCTTCACCAGACCATATTATCTTTTATTTTGTCACTGCTATATACACTATGCATTTATGTGGACTCCATTGGTGGATTATATCCACATATCAACATCACTTGTGGAATATATCTATATCATTTGGTGTAAACTATCACTTCATTTGGGGGTAATATAGTACTTTAAGGGCTATACCAATAGTTACCTTATGTTTTCCTGTGATTGGATTTATTACTATGTGAAAATATACAATATTTTCTACTCTACTGTTCAATAATCCTGACGATTATCTGTATATAGGTGCATATACATATTTTTTTGTTACTTGTGACAACTGTAGTCTTGTTATATCCAGTTTATTGTTGATATGTTTTGTCTTAATGTTCTGATTAGCTGATGCAAGTTTTCACCTTAAGGCTGGGTTCATATCTGTCATCTGTTGGAGACTTTGTCGCAGAAACTGCTAAAAACCACCTGAGAGAAAAGTCCTGTAACTGAGGACTTTTCTCTCCACCGCTTTTAGTTTGAAAACGGCGGACCCCATTATAGTCAAAAGTGTCCATGTGTAACTGCTATTTAGCGGGACCTGATCGATGGAGACCACATTAGTGTGAACCTAGTGCAACTGAGATTATTCTTATTTTCTTCCGTTTTTTACTTTTCTAATGGAAGAAAAAGCCTTGCATGCATTGCTATGATGGATGAGAGCAACGGACTGTAAAAACACTAGTGTGAACTTCCCCTAAACTCTAAGGCTACGTTTACATCTGTTCACATCTCACTTCTGTTGGAGACTACATCACAGTGTCTGCCAGAAATTTGGTGGAGGAAAAAGTACTGCAGGGAGGACTTTTTCCTTCGCCAGTTTCAGTTTTAAAACAATGGACACCAATAGAGCACATTATAGTCAATGGGGTCCGTTGGAGTATATTACTGCTATTTTAGCAGTTTGCCTCTGACACACCAGAACAGTGGAGAGGCGATGCTAGTGGGAACCTAGCCTAAGTATAAAGGACAACTGAACAATGAGGAAGTTGATTTGTGTGTGGCACCATCTTTACCAATGGAAACAAAATTTGGCACTCTGATCCTTGAAGTTAACAGATACCACGTGACAGGGCAGGGTCAAGGGTCATATGGTCAAGGCAATGAAACAACTTCATCATGTGAATATCAGAACATAACTCGGAAAACCGAGACGTGTTACAGTGCTGAATCCTGACATTTATATACATAATAGATTTCATGAACAATTCGTGTCGACTCCGGTTCCCATGGCAATAAACCACGGTAGTCAAGGGACGGTCACTTCCGGTGACGTAACCAGGGACACGTGGATCCAAGATGGCGGCCGTTGCGGTGAGTGTTGGAGTCGGTGTCTCCTCCGATTCGGGGTTTCGGTTATTAAGATGGGCGGATGGAGGGTGTGATGGAGAGTGTGATGGAGAATGTGGAGGAGATGTTGAGGGTGGCGGAAAGGAATGGAGGTGAGAACGGAACCGGAAATGGAACTGAGGGTCCGTGTATCCCGGAAGTGGGGATCTCAATAAACCCCCCTTATTCCTTGTTTTCTAGTATCTGCACCTGAACCCCTCTATCACCTAGTTGTTATGTTAGCTATTCAGTCCATAGGAGGAACAGCTGCACACACCACAATACATGCTTACATATCCCCAGATTTAACAATAGGGTAGACTCCCCTGTATGACACAGGAGGGACTCTCCCCTGTGACACTTCTTTTAGGGTAGTGGTCCTCTACATGACAGCCTGCTGTCTATGCCCTGTGCTGTGACTTGCTGTCTGCTAATCCTTTTATTGATCCCCATTAGTAGAGACAAGCTACTGGTTAATTCATGATATCTTGTTTCCAGGGCCACATTGTCAGGTTGTTGGTTAATGCATTACTGAAGGGCTACCAGGAACTGGAAAATTCCAAATCAGCGCATGTCAGTGAACTTTAAAGTGGGCTGAATATAAGACAGGAATGGGGTTATCTTTATTTTCTGCACTGGATGGGGCATCCATTCTAGTGTATAGATGCCATTAAACATTAGTTTTATGATTTAATATGTTACAGAACTCAATTATGGCAGGAGAGTGCACACCTGCTGAACAAACGTAGTGCTCTGGTAGGCTGGGGGATTTATTGCTGTAACATCTCCAGTTTAGTACAGGATTTTAAAGGAAGAAACCCTAAAGGGTTTTTTCGTACTGATGACCTATCCACATTATATTTCATTACTATCTGATGTGTGGGGGGGATCTGACACCCAAACCTTGTTAATTTGGCAGCCTCAAGGTGCTGTTAGAATCTGTAGTGGAAAGAAAGGCAGTATGTGCAGGCTGCTCCGATTCATTTAATAGGAGTCGCACAGCTGCCCTGTTCACTGCATAGCGCTGGTTCTGGGGAAATGTAGCGCCTCTCTTTTGAGTTGAATAGGAGAGCATCCGCACTCTCCCATCGTCACTGCTATAGCTTCTGGCACCGGAACAGCTCATCAGTGTGGGGGCCGAATGTCGGACCCCCACAGGTCACATATTGGTTACCTATCCCATGGCTAAGTTATCAGTATGAAATTGAACAACCTCTTTAATATCTTAACTGATTCTGTAACAAGCCCTGAATCTCTCTGAGCAACACATTTTAGACAAGTAGGAAACTAACCCTTACAGGGGTTGTCCAATGAGTTTTTATATACTCACTTATGTAGCAGTACAGGTGACAGTGTCCCTCACCGCTGTCTGGTCCAGCACATGCTTTGGCTTTTACCGGTGGAAGTCCTTGCCGCACGTGGCCATTGAGGGCAACAGTGGTCACAAGAAAGAAACCAGTGACGTCTCTCATAAACGTCACCAAATCCTTCCCTTAGGCGTACAATGTACCAGGAATCTGGATGAGCAATTCAGAATAGGGTGGTTTTGGAGAAAAATTGTGTTTTTGCAACTTTCATACGGGCTTTTACGGTGTTCACTGTGCAGCCAAAATTACTCGTCGCCTGTATTATATGGGGCGGTGCGATTCCAGGGATACCAAATTTAGATAGTGTTTTTTTTTTTGTTTTATGTTTTAACCACTTAAAAAAAAATAAATCCAAAACTTTAAAAAAAAAAATTCTTGGAGTTGTCATATTCTGACACCCATATCTGTGTTTTTTTTTTTTGTTTTTTTTTTTTTTTTATATACAGTACAGACCAAAAGTTTGGACACACCTTCTCATTCCAAGAGTTTTCTGTATTTTCATGACTATAAAAATTGTAGATTCATACTGAAGGCATCAAAACTATGAATTAACACATGTGGAATTATATACTTAACAAAAAAGTGTGAAACAACTGAAAATATGTCTTATATTCTAGGTTCTTCAAAGTAGACACCTTTTGCTTTGATTACTGCTTTGCACACTCTTGGCATTCTCTTGATGAGCTTCAAGAGGTAGTCACCTGAAATGGTTTTCACTTCACAGGTGTGCCCTGTCAGGTTTAATAAGTGGGATTTCTTGCCTTATAAATGGGGTTGGGACCATCAGTTGTGTTGTTCAGCTGATAGTCCTACTGAATGGAGTGTTAGAATTTGTATTATGGCAAGAAAAAAGCAGCTAAGTAAAGAAAAACGAGTGGCCATCATTACTTTAAGAAATGAAGGTCAGTCAGTCTGAAAAATTGGGAAAACTTTGAAAGTGTCCCCAAGTGCAGTGGCCAAAACCATCAAGCGCTACAAAGAAACTGGCTCACATGAGGACCTACCCAGGAAAGGAAGACCAAGAGTCACCTCTGCTGCGGAGGATAAGTTCATCCGAGTCACCAGCCTCAGAAATCGCAGGTTAACGGCAGCTCAGATTAGAGACCAGGTCAATGCCACACAGAGTTCTAGCAGCAGACACATCTCTACAACAACTGTTAAGAGGAGACTGTGTGCAGCAGGCCTTCATGGTAAAATAGCTGCTAGGAAACCACTGGTAAGGACAGGCAACAAGCAGAAGAGACTTGTTTGGGCTAAAGAACACAAGGAATGGACATTAGACCTGTGGAAATCTGTGCTTTGGTCTGATGAGTCCAAATTTGAGATCTTTGGTTCCAACCACCGTGTCTTTGTGCGACGCAGAAAAGGTGAACGAATGGACTCTACATGCCTGGTTCCCACCGTGAAGCATGGAGGAGGAGGTGTGATGGTGTGGGGGTGCTTTGCTGGTGACACTGTTGGGGATTTATTCAAAATTGAAGGAATACTGAACCAGCATGGTTACCACAGCATCTTGCAGCGGCATGCTATTCCATCCGTTTTGAGTTTAGTTGGACCATCATTAATTTTTCAACAGGACAATGACCCCAAACACACTTCCAGACTGTGTAAGGGCTATTTGACCAAGAAGGAGAGTGATGGGGTGCTTCGCCAGATGACCTGGCCTCCACAGTCACCAGACCTGAACCCAATCGAGATGGTTTGGGGTGAGCTGGACCGCAGAGTGAAGGCAAAAGGGCCAACAAGTGCTAAGCATCTCTGAGAACTCCTTCAAGACTGTTGGAAGACCATTTCAGGTGACTACCTCTTGAAGCTCATCAAGAGAATGCCAAGAGTGTGCAAAGCAGTAATCAAAGCAAAAGGTGTCTACTTTGAAGAACCTAGAATATAAGACATATTTTCAGTTGTTTCACACTTTTTTGTTAAGTATATAATTCCACATGTGTTAATTCATAGTTTTGATGCCTTCAGTGTGAATCTACAATTTTTATAGTCATGAAAATACAGAAAACTCTTGGAATGAGAAGGTGTGTCCAAACTTTTGGTCTGTACTGTATATATATATATATTTCCACATACAGAGATGCATAAGTTATCTTTTTTTGCAGGGCCAGATGTACTTTTTATTTATACCATTTTGGGGAATGTCTGTTGTTTTGATCGCTTTTTAACTAAATTGTTGTAGGAGGCAAAACAGCAAAAAAAATGGCGGTTGAGCTCTTGATTTTTTTTTCCTGTTATGTCCTTCACCATATGGGAAAAATATGTAAGTTTGTAGACCAGGTGTTTTCGGACATAGAGATACCTTATGTGTATCATTTTATTTTTTTACATTTATATGTGTGTAGGGAAAGGGGGTGTGATTTAGAATTTTTATATATTTTTTTTATCGATTTATTTTTTTTAAATCTTTTATTACATAGTAATACAGTGGATTGTAAAATTGTGACACTTCTATTACAGGTTGCATAGAGCCTGTAATAGAAGTATATGTCAGACAAGCTTGGGAGCCTTCAATAGGCTCCCGCCTATCATGGCAAGAGATCGCTGGTGATACACTACTCCCCCCCCCCCCATCAATATTAGATTTTGGGGGTTCGACACCCTGGACCCCTGCAGATCGCCGGTACTGAGGCAGCGAGAGAGAGTAGTGCTGACCATTCGCTGTACTAACTCTAGTGGTGAGTGTAAGTACTGCAGTGCTGCCCCATAGACTTCAATACAGTACAGTCATGGCCAAAAGTTTTGAGAATGACACAAATATTATATTTTCACATGATCTGCTGCCCTCTGGTTTTTATGTGTGTTTGTCAGATGTTTTTATCACATACAGAAATATAATTGCATTCATATTATGAGTAACAGAAGCTTATATTGACAGTTAGAATGAGTTAATGCAGCAAGTCAATATTTGCAGTGTTGACCCTTCTTCTTCAGGACCTCTGCAATTCTCCCTGGCATGCTCTCAATCAACTTCTGGACCAAATCCTGACTGATAGCAGTCCATTCTTGCAGAATCAATGCTTTAATTTTGTCTGAATTTGTTGGTTTTTGTTTGTCCACCCGTCTCTTGATGATTGACCACAAGTTCTCAATGGGATTAAGATCTGGGGAGTTTCCAGGCCATGGACCCAAAATCTCTATGTTTTGTTCCCTGAGCCATTTAGTTATCACCTTTGCTTTATGGCAAGGTGCTCCATCATGCTGGAAAAGGCATTGTTGAGCGCCAAACTGCTCTTGGACGGTTGGGAGAAGTTGCTCTTGGAGGACATTCTGGTACCATTCTTTATTCATGGCTGTGTTTTTAGGCAAGACTGTGAGAGAGCCGATTCCCTTGGCTGAGAAGCAACCCCACACATGAATGGTTTCAGGATGCTTTACAGTTGGCATGAGACAAGACTGGTGGTAGCGCTCACCTCTTCTTCTCCGAATAAGCTGTTTTCCAGATGTTCCAAACAATCGAAAAGGGGATTCATCAGAGAAAATGACTTTACCCCAGTCCTCAGCAGTCCACTCCCTGTACCTTTTGCAGAATATCAGTCTGTCCCTGATGTTTTTTCTGGAGAGAAGTGGCTTCTTTGCTGCCCTCCTTGAGACCAGGCCTTGCTCCAAGAGTCTCCGCCTCACAGTGCGTGCAGATGCACTCACACCTGCCTGCTGCCATTCCTCAGCAAGCTCTGCACTGCTGGTAGCCCGATCCCGCAGCTGAAACACTTTTAAGAGACGGTCCTGCCGCTTGCTGGTCTTTCTTGGGCGCCCTGGAGCCTTTTTGGCACCAATGGAACCTCTCTCCTTGAAGTTCTTGATGATGCGATAGATTGTTGACTGAGGTGCAATCTTTCTAGCTGCAATACTCTTCCCAGTTAGGCCATTTTTGTGGAGTGCAATGATGACTGCACGTGTTTCTTTAGAGATAACCATGGTTAACAGAAGAGAAACAATGATGGCAAGCACCAGCCTCCTTTTAAAGTGTCCAGTGGTGTCATTCTTACTTAATCATGACAGATTGATCTCCAGCCCTGTCCTCATCAACATCCACACCTGTGTTAATGGAGCAATCACTGAAACGATGTTAGGTGGTCCTTTTAAGGCAGGGCTGCAATGATGTTGAAATGTGTTTTGGGGGATAAAGTTCATTTTCTAGGCAAATATTGACTTTGCAAGTAATTGCTGTTAAGCTGATTACTCTTTATAACATTCTGGAGTATATGCAAATTGCCATTAGAAAAACTGAAGCAGTAGACTTTGTAAAAATTAATATTTGTATCATTCTCAAAACTTTTGGCCATGACTGTACACTTGCTGTTACAGTTTGTACGGTAAGTGAGCAGTCAGCAAAATCTGCATCAAAAAATTCTGCGTTTCCTCAACGTGGGGCCTCAGCCTTCCCCTGTACTTTTTAGCCAACATTGTCCACTTAGCTATTCCATGCTGCTTGTGGGCCCAAATAAATTGGAGGATTGATGTATTTAATACCTGAAGGTCTCTTTATAGGGACAGAGTTTCAAAGAGGTACATTAGCTTTGGTAGGATGGTCATCTTAACTGCTCTAATCCTTTCAAAGAAGGATAAGAGGGTCAAAAGAAACCTAATTTCCCTACAAATCTGTTAGGATATTATAATCTGTCAATGATCATATCCCAAGATATTTTAACTCCACATCCTACCATTGGTAGCTGTGATGGTCTTGGATATCTTTGGTGCTCCCATAAAGAATAAATGGATCAGCAGGGGAGCTGAACCCCTGTTCTTGGTATCGGTGGGTGTCCCAGCTGCCAGACTCCCACAGATTATGAAGTTATCTACTATCCTATCAATAGAGGATAATGTCTATATGTGGTACAATCCCTTTAAGAAATTTAAAGTGAACGTGTCACAAGAAAATTACCTACTTTTTAAACCACATTTTTATGTTAAACATATTTTTAAGAATTGTTTTAATTTTACATGTTACTCTTTATATTTAAAAGAAAAGTACTATTTCCTGTGGTTTTCACTGTGACTATTAAGCCTAATAATAGATTGAGACTTGTCAATTCTATAGGGGTTTTCTTTGCTGCTGTGACCTTGTTTAAATTACAAACAAGTTAGTATTACAATAGAAGTTAACACTTCTAGAGATAACTTTACATGACAACCATCATTGCATCCACTATTGACAATAGATGATATCCCAGCTTATCTGCTCCCCCTTTCTGTACAGAGCATGCCTAGAATAGTTTTGCTTAGACTTCAGTGAGCTGGCTCCAGAATTTTGCTGCTTGTGGCCATGACTATGCTGTAAATGCTGTTAACAGAGCAGAGAAAAATCTCAGGAAAGATGGTAGCCCCCTTAATCAAGTAGACTAGGACAGAGGATAAGTCCTATTCTGGTTTATTTTTGCAGTCTGGGTTGCATTCATTAAAATGTATGAGTCAGAGGAGAACATGGACAGCACACAGATGCCGTCTCTTCCCTGTTTCACAGACCCATACAGGGCCCATGGTAGTGTGCATGTACCCTTAGGGTTAGCACTGAACAGTGCCTGTAGACATGCTTATAACCTCAAATACCTAGTAATACAGAATCAAAGCACTAGTGTAGCTGAATAGTATTTGTGAGGAGTTCATAAGGATAATCATATGCACCATCTCATTACACCTTGATGTACCTTGGAAAACACTAGGGGAGGGAAAGGGAGCATACAAAGACTAGACAGAGAGAACAGAAAATATACAGTATTTCTAATCTGGGATACTGGGACCCTGTTGAGGGCAAAAAGCACTATGGAAAATGTTGAACTTCATGCAGGTTGTTCTACTTCTTCCAGCTAAAGATGTGGGAGTGGAAAGGAGCCCTCTGGGATGGGTGAATTTCAGAAGTGCCAGACAATTAGAGATGCTATGGACAAGATCTGCAGGATCTGGCCCCTGAAGCTGTCAAAAGAATATCCACAGTATGCTGTTGGGTGGAGCAAAAAAAAACAATGTGAAAAGGCTACTGGCTTATTACGAGAGAGTTATAACAATAAACCAATAAAAAATATAAGGATAACCAGGTATTATCCCAGGAAAGTCAGTCAGGGGCTCACCAGGGGATCCTAGTGAAGGAGTCTTCTCCTGTTGTGATAGGTATTCACAGTATTGTAGTAGTTACATTCTTTTCTATGTGGGACAGTAGATCTTTTGGTAGACCCAAATAGCTTTGCTGAATCAGTCTTAATTTGTGAGTCCACTATGCAGAGATGTTATTCACAGACTTCTCTGCTTTAGTGCCTGAAAGAAAAACAAATTCTGAAGCTGCCTCTATCTCTCTCTTCTGATTCAAGTAACGGGGAATTGTGGAATATAGACGTAGAGCAGGAGTCAGCAACTTTCGGCACTCCAGCTGCTGTGAAACTACAACTCCCATCATGCTCCATTCACTTTCATAGGAGTTCCATGAACAGCAGAGCAAGTATGCATGCTGGAAGTTGTAGTTTTTACAACAGCTGGCGTGCCGAAGCTTGCCTACCCCTGATGTAGAGTATGATCATACTGATGTAAATGCCATTGCGGGGTTGGGAAGCTGTAGTCTTCAAGACAATGATGTGACTTATGTTCTGACATAGTGCAGTCGGAAGCGAACATTGATGGGGGTTCATTACCACATCATTGATACCTATGAGAATTGTGTCACCAAAATCTGGAGATGCAGTAGTGGACAGATCTCTTGCCATAGTGCTGTGGCCCCTTAATTTTTGGTCTCATGACCACCTTCTAACATCTCATTTTTTTTTATTTAAACAATTTATTTGGTTATATAGATGTACAAAAAAATTAGAAAAAGAGGTAATAGTATTAATAGTATAGTACATAATTACATTAATAGTCAAAGTAGAACTCTCATAGATTATCCTGATAAGGTGCTTCAGGGTACCACATGGGCATGGTGTTTTTTTTTTGTTTGTTTTTTAAATATAAAAAGCCCACCATTTCTGCACATGGAGTAACTATCGGAGCTAGGCCTTGACACCCCATGGACCCTGATCACAACAGATATAATTAGATATGTTTCGGCATTAAATTAAGGTTTCTTTTTGTTATTCATTATGTACATCTAAAACATACGTACATTGCATAGTGTCTTCATATTTACAGTGCCTTGCGAAAGTATTTGGACTCCTTGAACTTTTAAACCTTTTGCCACATTTCAGGCTTCAAACATAAGGATATAAAATTAAAATTTTTTGGTGAAGAATCAACAACAAGTCGGACACAATCGTGAAGTGGAACGAAATTTATTGGTTATTTTAAACTTTTGTAAAAAATAAAAAACTGAAAAGTGGGGTGTTATGGTAATTTTTATTTTCTATGGTGTTGTCAGGGGTGGGGCTATAACCTTTAATAAGGGCGTGTTAGTCACATATTATTATTATTTTTTTTTTATTACACTTTTCTATTCCTTTTTTTTTTTTTTTCCACATTGTGTCCCCCATAAGCTCATAATAGACCTTTGGGGACATCTAATCACTGTTTTGTTTTGTTTTTTTGTTGTTTTTTTGTAACTGGCGTTGGTACATTTAGCCCCAGTTGCAGGAGGAATACAGCCTCTTGCACGTTACCATAGAGCTGATCTGAGTCCTGTAGGATCCAGCAGCTCTAGCAGGCAATGATCCCGGCGGATCATGTGACCGCCGGGTCAGAGGGGAGCCGCATCATGGCGGCACCCAGGGCTGTGTATGCAGCGCTCATTGAGTGTTCTATACACAGCGCTTGGGAAGACAGGGCAGGTAATAAACCTTCTCTCTGGGAGCTCCAGCTGAAGTTACAGCCGGCTCCCCATTTCAGCAGCTGCCCGATATCGTGGAATCAGTGGAGCTTTGTCTATTAACATCCTAAGAACTTGAATTGGGGAAGATGGTGAAAGGTCCTCTTTAAGGATGCTGCCTCCTTTGATACTTAAAGCATATCGTAACTTTCGGACAACTTTAGATTTTCTGGCAGTATTCTGGGGTCGTCATTGATATATCAATGGCTATTTATGTTGTTTTCTATTTTATTTTTTAAATACTTTACAGTGTTTTATTATTTATACTTATGTTGATGTGGGGCCCTCAAAATGCCCCTGTCACCATGAAATGCATCGGCACCCACAATCATGTTGTGGGTTGCTGATGGGGGGGGGGGGCAAACAAAGCAGGAGTTGAAGGACTGTGAATTGTGTTTTCACTGTTTGCAGCACGATGCTAGCTGTGCGTTCTCTCCTGTTGCTGCCGTCTTCATGGTATAATAGTACTTCATTTTGCATTTCGCCTGCCCTTGACGTATTATGATGTCATGGGGACTTAAAGGGAGTCTACCACTTTACCCAAGCATATTCAACTGCTACCACTTCATTACAGAGCACATTAAAGTACACTAAGTTGTGTTGTTTCTGTCTCGTTTGCAGATTTGGAGAAATACAATTTTGAAGCATTATGAAAATGAGGCAACTGGTGCACTAGGGGCGGGTCTTCATCCCTGGGAGCACTGCTCTTGTTGCTCAAGTAGGATGGGTGATGTCACAGTGTTAGAACAATCAACTCTCACTGCTAGGATGAAGCAGACAGGAGATGGTAGGGGTTTGAGTGGCAAGAGAGTGTTCCAGGGAGCTGAAGTCCCACCCCCAACTGCCTCATTTGCATAACACTTCAAAGTTGTCTTTCAACTAAAGTGACCTATACAACAAAGGTTTGTTGTTTGAGTGTAATATGCTCTGTAACACGGTGGAGACAGTTGAGTATGCTTGGGGAGGTGGTAGACTACCTTTAAGAGGTTAATAATCTTGTGTTGTATCTTATGTCGTTCTCCAGTCACACTTGATTGAATGCTGTGTAACTGGACTAGTCTGATGGGATCATATTCCGTGTTTGACATTATCCACCTCCATTTGTGTTGTGCAGGTGAGGTGTTCCTGGCTGCTGCTTGGGTTTTCCCTCCTTTGCGGAACCACTGCATTTTACGTTCCTGGTGTGGCTCCAATAAATTTCCGCCAAAATGATCCTGTAGATATAAAGGTAAGCTGTTTTTTGGCACCAGGATTGGTGGTCACATACAACAGATCCTGATGGCTTCTATGTGTGGTCTCTTGCCCCACAGGCTGTGAAACTAACCAGCTCCCGGACGCAGCTGCCTTATGAATATTACTCCCTGCCATTCTGCCGACCACTGCAGATAACCTACAAAGCAGAAAATCTTGGTAAGGGTCAATGATCGGTAACTATATGGGTGGCACATGAAGTAAAAGCAAGCTAAAGATGGAGTATGTGCTACAGTGGTGGACAGCTTTCTTTAGGTTTGTTAACACTTTCCTAGCCCTTTCCTATGTCATATGTCCCGACATGGAGGCACTTCAGTAGCCAAGGACGTATGTAAATTGTCCTTGCTCATAATTTTTTGATTTCTCAGGATCTGATAGGATTGTGAAGATGACCTTGGATTCATTTTAAAACGCTGATCTTAATTCCTGACGGCGTTTTTAACAGTGAATTGCTCCGGAGGTCTTTCATGATGATCTTGGTATAATTTTAAAGATGTTATTGTCATCTTCATAGCCCTAACAGATCCTGAGATATAGGGCTCTAAATTGTCCTCCCCGCCCTTCCAGCCTCAGGCAGCATTTCCGGATAGGAATAACAAAGAAGTCTCCTCTGTCTCTGGTCTATACCCTCTCCACAGTCACTGTGCTAGCCAGTTTTAGCATAGTGTCTGTAGGAGGCAGACATGGCCTGACTCAGGTCTTCTGTTTTGCACAGTTTTTCTTTTTTCTTTTCAGGTGCAGGGGGTCTTCAGCATATACGCCAAACTAATAGCACCCCCTTGCAAGCACTGCGCTCTGTTACAGAGCGCCTCACCGGTCACCCAGTCCCCACAACTGCCACATTGGCAGCCGGAATGCCGGTGACCCCACTTCCATGTGTGAGGCTCACCGAAGGGGTGACCTTGAGGCACCAGAAGACTGCAGATCAGGTATGCATTAAAACCCTCTTCCTTTGCTTTTTCCTGCTCTGCGACCAGGACAGTAGTCTCTGTTTGGGATCCACTCTGCACAGTCTTCTCTGCTGCATTCGGTGGTGGGACACTCTCCAGTGGTCTGGTAGGCTCTCCCTTGGGTTAACATCCCCTTCCTTCAGGGCCCCCCTTCTCCCTGTCCTCCAGTGCAGGGCCAATCCGCCCCTTGGCTCCTCCTGGTGCAGCAATGCTTTTTTCACGTGCGCCAACTGGTATTGCAGTTTGCTATGCAGCCATCTGCTCTAAATGCTTCCGCTCAAGCTTGCCAGGCTCCTCTCAGCCTCCCTCCATCGGATCTTTTCTCCGGGCTGGGTGGCCTTTCCTTACTTGGGCCATGAGTGACCCTACCAGACTTACTAGTCGTTAGCGGAGCTCCTGGAATGGCTGCATGCCCGTATTGCCACTTTTGCCTATATGGCTGGAACAGAGGTCCCTTTTTTTCTTTGCCCTGTCTCATCAGACCTCTCACCTCCAGGACCTTCAGGTCAGGGTTGAAACCAGCATCTCCACTGTGGTCACCTACTTGACCCCTCAAGGGGTCCCCAGGACCCAAGTGGCCAGACAAGATGCCTACCGCTCCCTTCTTTGGACAGAGCATCTATCCCGGCTATGTATGCGGTCCACATTCTAGGAGTGGATTATGGGTCGGCAGACTGTCTAAACCGAGAAAAGCTCAACCCGGGCAAATGGTAGCTTCTTCAGCAGTTCTTTCTTCAGTTGTGCTCCCAGTGGGGCACGCCAGACATAAACTTCTTTGCCTCCCACTTGAACCTCAAGCTCCCTCTCTAGTAGTCAGGTCCCTGTACCCTCAGACCTCTGCCACCATTGCTCTTGCTTCACCTGGTTGGCCTTCCCCCTTTCTTATCTTTACCTCCTACTCTCCCCCAGGTTTTCTCGAACCTCAGATCAAGGTGGTGCCGGCTATTCTGGCAGCTCCAGTTTGGTCCTTCTGGGCGTGGTACGCACACCTCAGTTTCTTGCTGGCAGACCCTCCTTGGCCTCATTCTCTGCAAGTTGTCCTGGTGCTTAAGGGTCTGCATGTTTTTGCCCCCTCCTTACCTTAGCTGCACTTAACGGCGGGTTGTTGGAGCCAGGTTCTGTAAGGGTCTTTTTTCAAGACCATGCTCAAGGCCTCAAAACCCCAATCTGCGATATCTATCATCATTTTTTCTTCCCTTAAGGTCAGTTTTTCTACCTGTTCCATCCTGTTTTTATTTCTTCAGGTGAAGTCCTTCCTGACGGGAGAGACTCACTGTGTTCCTCTTTGCCGTCCTCCATTTACTCCATGGGGCTGTATTCTCGTCCTCGTGGTACTCCGGTTCCCCTTTTGTGCCTTTGTGTGAGACCTCTCTACACCTTCTGTCCTGGCAGGTTGCCTTCTCGGTAGATGTCTCTTCCTTCCGCAGGATATTCACAAAGACAGGTTGCCCTCTGTCCACCATCTTCCCTTTTTCTCCTTTCCAATTCCTTGAAAACGTTTTTTTACTTTCCTTTTGCCCGGACCCCAAGCATTCACATGCATGCTCTCTTCTCTGCCTGGATTTCATCCTGGCGATCCTGGTCTATTTTTACAGACCCCTTCCGTTCTTTAGACGCCTTGTTTGTTCTCCCTGGATGCTTTTCGGGCTTCCATCTACTGGTGGATTTTGGTCTGCTATCAGGGAGGCCTACAGACTCAAGCATAGGCCGCCTTCTCCCTGTGTGACGGCTCATTCTACTAGAGCTGCTGGTGTCTCCTGGGCTGTTTGGCATCAGGCTTTCACCACCCAGGTCTGCAAGCTGCCAACTGAGCTTTTGTTCTCACTTTTTACTAAGTTTTTCCGGATCCATTTTGTGGCCTCTGCCATGTCCAGCTTGGGTTGCAAGGCTCTGCTTGCGACTGTGCGCATTGCTGTATATTTCCCTCCTTCTAGGAATACTTTAGGACATACCATGGTGCGGTGTCCCCCAATGAAATAAGCAAGAAAGATTATTAAAGGGATTATTATACTCATTGTAAAATCTTTTTCTCGTTGTATTCATTGGGGAGACACAGATCCCACCCTTTTTTTCTTGTTGTTCCTACCCCAGGCTGTGTTTGTTAGTTTTCAGGTTCAAGGACATGTTGGTGGTTGTTGCTTCCGTTTTCTGCATTCTCTTTTCTTTTTCTGTTTTTGTGTCTACTGCTGTGGTACAAACTGTCTAGCACACTGTCTGTGGAGAGTTTATAGCCCAGAGGCGAAGCCGATTTCTTTTATTATTCCTAGCGTCAGCCTCCTAGAGGCTAGGTCTATACTCATGGTGCTGTCTCCCCCAGTGAATACAACGAGAAAAGGATTTTTACGTGAGTATGTATCCCCTCTCCTATCAGAGAGCTTACTTTTAGTTTTGCTCTCTGATTGTCACACAGAGGGGTAATACTGTATAATACCCTTTTGAGCTTAATAATAATACTTTATTTATATAGCGTCAACATATTCCGTAGCACTTTACAAATCAGAGGACACATGATCAGGCAATATGAGACATTGCAATGTGACAAAGAAATAAACATATCAAACAATAGGAGTGAGGGCCCTGCTTGCAAGAGCTTACTTTCTATGAGGAGATAGGGGGACACAAGAAGTCAGAGGGCTTGTTTGCTACCATGGTCCAGCCATCTTTTAATAGAAAAGGTTATGTAACTGAAGCTGTATGAACCCGTCACCAGCCAGTATCTGTGAATAAACAGATACTAAGTGCAAGGAGTGCAGTGTAACTTCTAGATGGAGAGGCCAGGATCTGAGCAACAGAGGAGGAAGGATAAAAGGTGTTATTGTTCTACACCTCCGCACACTACACTGTGATCAGGGCACGTGATAAGCCTGATCATACAGCTTAATCATAGGGGTATTCTTATGTGTTACCCCCTGAACATAATCAGGACGTTTTAGCAATGTGACCCAGACGTTTACGAGGGTCCAGATCACAGCGCCAAAATAGTTGCACCAAAACATACACAAAATAATCAATAAAGTTTGCACTGTCCATATCTGTTCTTTATAGAGTAAAATGAGCTAACCGCCCTTCTAGCGATATCTGTTACACACTACAATAATCGTGATAAGTTATCACTAGAGATGAGCATATAGAACTTTATCCGCCTGTCAGAAATGTTTTATCAGTCAGATAAGACATTTTCACTCATTGACTGTCACCATAAATACCCCCAGTTTTTGACAGCTTTTAGATAGGCGTAAAAGTGGGTGTGTGTGTTTATTTTTTGTTGCACCCCTAGTACAGACAAAAAAACCTGGACTTCCAGTGGGTCATCAGATGTAGAATTATGGCTCTCTAACTGCAGTATTGATGAACTGCAGAAATTTCAGAGGTTGGGTCCATGATATGTGAGAAATAACGCGTCCATATTATGTTAATCCTAGTTATCACATTAGTTAGGTATAGAGATTATAATTATTCATTAGAGTTACAGTTTGTATAGGGGGATGGAAAATTATATTCTTATGTTAGCCCCGATTTAATTTATATGCACTAAATTGGTTGCCGTATTTCTGCGATTTTGGTGTTTCTTTAACTTGTACACCTGTAAATATATATATCTATATATCTATAGATATATAGATATATATATTTGTGTGTGTGGTATGTATGAATTCCTCACATCTTAGAGTTTTTTGGAAAGTACGTTTTGTTTGCAGAAAGGGATTGCTTAAGCATGCACCTTAGTGGCAAATTTGATTTTTTTTGTGTGCAGATTTTGCATCTCTGTTTGCTGCAAAGTTGCGTGAAGGTGGTTGTATATATGAAATATTAAGTTGTGTTTTATATATGGAATGCTGTGCAATCTCAAAAATGTAGATTTTGGTATCACAGTAACAGTATAGATTTTTTTTTACATATTAGTGGATGACCACAAAATATTGCTTGACTTCTGTTTCAGTGTATTTGAGAGTATTTTGAGATTTGTTGTATATATAAATTGTGTACACTTGATTTTATTTTATATGCTTTGTGAGTAAATGTACGATTGAATATGCGTTTTAGGTGCACATGCATGTTTTAGTGCATTTAAAAAAAAAAAAAAAAGTTACATGAAAGTGAACATGGCTATCGATAACCTATTTACACAAATTTAGTTATGCTTTAAAGGGTTACTTTACTCAACATATGCATCCATGTGTAAAGTTAGAGTACCGATTTGTGACCTTAAAAAAAGTGAATGTAACACTATTTCTCTGTGTTTTCTCTATCACAAGGTGAAGTCCTGCGGGGTGACCGAATTGTTAACACCCCATTTAAGGTACTGATGAACAGTAACAAGAAATGTGAGATTTTATGCAACAACAGTCCCAGCAGCCCCCTTGTGCTTAAAGCAGAAGACAGCAAACTGATTGCAGAGCGGATACAGGAGGATTACTACGTACACTTGTGAGTTTGCTGTACCACATCTTTATCATATTAACCCTTTCCCGACATCCACCGTAATAGTACGGCGGATGCCGGATGTTTAAAGATGGCGGACGCTTGGGAGTTGTGCGGCCGCCATAGCCGCCAGGTCTCTGCTGTTTTATACAGCAGAGACCTGGCGCTAATGCCCGCGATCGGTGCCTGCATTGATCGTGGTCATTAACTCCTCTGGCGCCTCGGTCAAAGCTGACCGAGGCGCCATTTTACCAGTGGCGCGTGGGCGCCGCCATTTTGCCGGGGATCTCCGACACCCGGAGCAAGCTCCGGGGCCAGCATCTCTTTGCTATGAAAGCCGGGAGCCTTCTGAAGGCTCCCAGGCCTGTCTCTCATTAGTTTCTATTGTAGGCTACTCTATGCTGTTTTTTTTTTAGCAATGCATTAGCATTGTAATGCATTGCATTAGTGATCAGACCCCCTGGGGTTCAAGACCCCCTAGGGGGTCTAATAAATGCAAAAAAAAAAAAAAAAAAAAAAAAAAAAAATTAAAAGTTCAAATCACCCCCCCCTTTCCCTAGAACACATATAAAATTACTTAAATACTATGAAACACGTACACATTAGGTATCTCTGTGTCCGAAAACGCCCGGTCTACAAATCTATAAAAATATTTTTTCAGTACGGTAAATGACATAGCGGGGAAAAAAATCAAAAGTGCCAAACCACCATTTTTTTTACTGTTTTGCCTCTAATAAAAATTTGAATAAAAAGTGATTAAAGCAATAGTAATTCCCCAAAATGGTATAACTAAAAAGTACACCTGGTCCCGCAAAAAAAGACGCCCTATACTCCCTGTACACGGAAGTATAAAAAAGTTACGGGTGTCAGAATATGGCGACTTTTATAAAAAATAAATAAATAAATAAAAATTTTTTGCACAGTTTTGGATTTGGGGATTTGGAAGGGGGGGGAGTAAAAAATGAAAATCGAAAAACTCCTCCAGCGGGAAGGGGTTAAAGGCTTCTCTGTTATTGCTACTTATGGGTGAGTGGAAAGCTGATGGGTCTTCCATGAATGCTGCTATACATGTATGCTTCCAATGGAGAATTATGAATGCTGCTATGTAGGTATGCACCTTTTATAAATCACGTCAGTCGTACATGTGGAAATAACAGCATTGTAAAAGCTGATAAACTCATGTACTGTGTAACATCAAATTTTATCTGCCTGTGATTAAGCTTTGTGTGTATCTGGGTTTAGAATAGCAGACAATCTTCCAGTGGCCACCAGGCTGGATGTCCATCTTGGTCATGATGAGGATGAGAAGAAGAAGGAGCGAGATGTTCAATTTGAGCATGGCTATAGACTGGGGTTCACAGACAACAATAAGGTGACTATATTTATAATTCATTAGCCGTGTGGTACAGTGCAAATTGAGAATAAAAGGCATGTATATTTTTGCAAAAGGCATTTATATTTATATCAGATGCAGATGTCATAATTAACAATGTCACCTCTTCTTTCAGTTTTATATCCACAATCACCTGTCATTCTATTTGTACTTCCATCGGGAAGAGGTGGAAGAAAATCAAGAGCCCACATTTAGGGTTGTGAGGTTTGAGGTCGTCCCTCAGAGCATCAAAGTGGAAGGTAATGACAGTGATCGTTGTAATGTGTATATTAGATCAGGGGTAGAGATGAGTGAATCGATTCTGCAGAAGTGGAATTCGATTCGAACTTCAGGAAGTCTTCGATTCGACACAATTCTGGATTTCCTCAAGCTTCGATGCATCGAATCGCAATTTTTTAAATTTTTTTTTTAAAATGGCCGACACATGTTAGGACAAGGGGGAAGGGACTCTGGAGGCACGGGATCACCCACAGAGCCAAGCGTGCAGCTAATCAGCAGCCAGCAGGACCTGTGATGTCACAGCCCTATAAAAACCCTCGGCCATTTTAGGTACAGTCATTCCACATCGCTCTTACTGTAAGGACAGACATCGGCAGGAGCTAGGGAAAGACTTAGAAAACATATAGAAGTTCAGGGAAAGAGGCTGAGCCTTAGAACTGTAGGGAAAGCATAGGGAGGAATTGAGAGAAGAATTTGGGGTGGTTGCAGGGTCATTGACAGCAAGAATTTACACCATAATTCACATTGCCATTATACTGCTGCTCATTACTCATATCTGTGTCATCAAGGTGGAACACAACAAGCCTTTTGCAGTGCAGTACCGCAAAAAAAAGTGAAATATCATACACTAATAACTGCACGCATCTGTAAAAGAAGCCTTTTTAACCCATTAACGACATTGGATGTACTATTACGTCCTGTGCGCTTGGTACTTAGCGCAACAGGGCCTACTAATACGCCCTGGGGCGGCCGCCCGCTCACTATCTGACAGCTAACACCCTGCTCCATATCCTCCGGTCGGAACTGAGTTCTGATCCGAGGTTTTAACCCCTTGAATGCCACGGTCAAACATGACCGCGGCATCCAAGGGGTTCCGCTATGTTGCCGCTCCAATCGGCACCCCCCGCGGCGAGATCGGGGGGTGCCGATACCTATAACCTGCAGCCCGGGGTCTGCTCAGTGACCCCAGGCTGCCTGGAGACCCCACTACCTGGTTGATCCTGCCGAGACCTGCGGAAGTGAGGCTATGAGTCTGCATAGCCTCACTTCCTGTATAGACTGCAAGACACTTGTAAGCTCGTGTCTTGCAGTCTACAGTGCTGAGCCAGCAATCAGAGCATTGCTGGCTCAGGTGTCCTAATGGGACACATGAAAAAGTAAAAAAAAGTGAAAAAAAAATAAAATAAAGTGTTTTAAAAAAAATTAATAAAAGAATAAAGCCCCAAAAATTCCCTTTTGCTATATAAAATGAATTATATAAAAAAACAAACTAAAAATTAATAAAAACAATGCATATTTGGTATCGTCGCGTCCGTAACAACCTGTACAATAAAACTGAAACAATATTTAATGTACACGGTGAACGTCGGAGAAAAAAAACGGAAAAAACTCGCCAAAAGTAATGATTTTTTGCCATCTCACCTTACAAAATATGCCATAAAAAGTGATCAAAAAGTCATATGTACCCCAAAACAGTACCAATAAAAAGCACAGGTTGTCCCGCAAAAAATAAGCCCTAAACCAACTCTGTAAACCGTAAAATAAAAATGTTACGCATCTCAGAAGATGGCGATGCAAAAACAATTAATTTATGTCCCCAAATGGGTTTTTGTTCTGCAAAATTAGTATCGCATAAAAAAACAGTATAAATGAGGTATCTCCGTAATCGTACCGACCCGTAGAAAAAAGGTAACATGTTACTTATGCTTTATGCTGCATGGTGAAAAATTTCAAAGGTAAAACGCAGTGTCAGAATTGATGGGGTATTTTTTAATCCAACAAGAAAGAGTTAATAAAATTTATTCAATAGGTTATAGGCGCCCAAAAATGATGTCATTACAAAATACATCTAACCCCGCAAACAACAAGCCCTCATATGGCTACATCACCAGAGAAATAAAGAAAATATAGCTCGTACAATGTGAAGACAAAAACCCCAAAAATCGCCAAATCTTTAGAACATAACTGGCTGCGTCAGGAAGGGAATGTATAAGCTGTGTTTGCGGATATCAGGGGACACCCCAGATTTAGAGCTTATGAGGGAAAATAAACCAGAAGTGACCTCCCCAATAATAGGAACTACTGGAAAAATAGTAGCGAATTTGGTGTTCCCAATGCACTCCGCACAGCTTACATATTCACTTTTCCCCATCCGCTGTGTATTCACGTCTGGGATACTAATGCTTACTACACCCCTTGATAAATTCTTTGAGGGGTGCAGTTTTCAAAATAGGGTCACTCCTTTGGGGAATCCACTTTTCTGGTACCTTACAGGCTCTGCAAACATGACATGGCGTCCAGATCCCAAACATCTGAATCTGCACTCCAAAAGCCACATAGCGCTCCTTCCCTTCTGGACCCTGTTGTGTGCCCAAACTGCAGTTTATGCCCACATGTATTACACTTGTTGTACACAGAATAACGTACTTAATGTCATATGTGGGTATAAACTGCTGTATGGACACAGCTGGGCACAGAGTGAAAGGAGCGCTATTTGGTTTTTGGAGCACAGGCTTGGACGGTTTGGTTTTTGGACGCCATTGCACTTTTGCAGAGCTGAAATGCCAGTACAGTGGAATCCCCTGACATGTTACCCCATTTTGGAAACTACACCCCTGAAGGAATTTATCCAGGGGTACAGTGAACATTTTTAACCCCCAAGTGTTGCTATAATTTATTATCGATAAATGAATACGCAGCTGATTGTGAAAGGTGAAAATGACAATTTTTCCAGGAATACGTCATTTCAGTGCGTAATATGTTGTGCCCGGCTTGTATCAGGGATGAACGCTCCAAAAGCTGTTGTGCCCGGGATACCCGCTTAACAGTTTTTGGAGTGTGTGTCTCTGCAGACATAAGCTGGGCACAACATATCGGGCACTGAAATGGCGTATCTCTGGAAAAATGTTATTTTTAACTTTTCATTATCATCTGCGCATTCATTTCTGGAAATTAAAAGAATGCAATACTTAAGGGTTAATAATGCTCGCTACACCACTTGATAAATCCCTTGAAGGGTATAGTTTCCAAAATGGGGTCACAAGTCTGTGGATTCCACTTTACTGGCAATTCATGGGCTCTGCAAAAGTGACATGGTGTCCATAAACCAAACTGTGCTCTAAAAACCAAAATAGCGCTCCTTCCCTTCTGTGCTCGGCTGTGCCCAAACAGCAGTTTATACCCACATATGGCATTAAGTACGTTATCCTGGGTACACCAGTGTCATACATGTGGGCATAAACTGCCATTTGAGCACACAGCAGGGTACAGATGTGAAGGAGCACTATGTGCTTTTGGAGCACAGATTTAGATTGTTGGTTTTTGGACGCCATGTCACATTTGCAGAGACCCTAAAATCGCCCCTACAAAATGGGGGTCACTTCTTGGGGAATTCCAGTTTACTGGCACCTCCAGGGCTCTGCAAAAACAACATGGCGACCAAAAAGTCCCTCTAAATCTGTACTCCAAAAGCTAAAAAAACAGTGCTCCTTCCCTTCTGAGCCCTGCTGTGTTCCCAAGCAGCAGGTTACACCCACAGACAGTCATATGAAAAAGTTTGGGCACCCCTATTAATCTTAATCATTTTTAGTTCTAGATATTTGGGTGTTTGCAACAGCCATTTCAATTTGATATATCTAATAACTGATGGACACAGTAATATTTCAGGATTGAAATGAGGTTTATTGTACTAACAGAAAATGTGCAATATGCATTAAACCAAAATTTGACTGGTGCAAAAATTTGGGTACCCTTATCATTTTATTGATTTGAATACTCCTAACTACTTTTTACTGACTTACTGAAGCACAAAATTGGTTTTGTAACCTCACTGAGCTTTGAACTTCATAGCCAGGTGTATCCAATCATGAGAAAAGGTATTTAAGGTGGCCAATTGCAAGTTGTTCTCTTATTTGAATCTCCTCTGAAGAGTGGCATCATGGGCTCCTCAAAACAACTCTCAAATGATCTGAAAACAAAGACTGTTCAACATAGTTGTTCAGGGGAAGGATACAAAAAGTTGTCTCAGAGATTTAACCTGTCAGTTTCCACTGTGAGGAACATAGTAAGGAAATGGAAGACCACAGGGACAGTTCTTGTTAAGCCCAGAAGTGGCAGGCCAAGAAAAATATCAGAAAGGCAGAGAAGAAGAATGGTGAGAACAGTCAAGGACAATCCACAGACCACCTCCAAAGAGCTGCAGCATCATCTTGCTGCAGATGGTGTCACTGTGCATCGGTCAACAATACAGCACACTTTGCACAAGGAGAAGCTGTGAAAGCACGCCACAAACAGAGTCGCCTGAGGTATGCAAAAGCACATTTGGACAAGCCAGCTTCATTTTGGAAGAAGGTCCTGTGGACTGATGAAACAAAGATTGAGTTGTTTGGTCATACAAAAAGGCGTTATGCATGGCGTCCAAAAAACACAGCATTCCAAGAAAAACACTTGCTACCCACTGTAAAATTTGGTGGAGGTTCCATCATGCTTTGGGGCTGTGTGGCCAATGCCGGCACCGGGAATCTTGTTAAAGTTGAGGGTCGCATGGATTCAACTCAGTATCAGCAGATTCTTGAGAATAATGTACAAGAATCAGTGACGAATTTGAAGTTACGCCGGGGATGGATATTTCAGCAAGACAATGATCCAAAACACAGCTCCAAATCTACTCAGGCATTCATGCAGAGGAACAATTACAATGTTCTGGAATGGCCATCCCAGTCCCCAGACCTGAATATCATTGAACATCTGTGGGATAATTTGAAGCAGGCTGTCCATGCTCGGCGACCATCAAACTTAACTGAACTGGAATTGTTTTGTAAAGAGGAATGGTCAAAAATACCTTCATCCAGGAACTGATTAAACGCTAGAGAAGTGACTAGAGGCTGTTATTTTTGCAAAAGGAGGATCTACTAAATATTAATGTCACTTTTCTGTTGAGGTGTCCATACTTTTGCACCGGTCAAATTTTGGTTTAATGCATATTGCACATTTTCTGTTAGTACAATAAACCTCATTTCAATCCTGAAATATTACTGTGTCCATCAGTTATTAGATATATCAAATTGAAATGGCTGTTGCAAACACCCAAATATTTAGAACTAAAAATGATTAAGATTAACTTTTTCATATGACTGTATATAATTTTTTTCCCCCGGGATAGCCCACTTAATAGTTTTAGGAGTGCCTGTCTCTGATGCCACAAAGTGGCCGCAACATATTCTGAAACTGGATATTTCTTCAAAAACTTCAATTTTCACTTTGTACATTAATTTTTGGGAAACATTTTTAGGCTCAAAATGATAATACCCCTTGATACATTCCTTGGGGGGTGTAGTTTCTAAAATGGGGTCCATTTTGAGGGGTTTCCATTGTATTGGTACTTTAGGGGCTCTGCAAATGCGACATGGCACTCAAAAACTATTCCAGCCACATCTGCCCTCCAAAAGCCAAACAGCGCTCTTTCCATTCTGAGCCCCACCATGTTCCCATACAGCAGATTACAACCACATATGAGGCATTTCTGTGTTCAGAAGAAATTGTGTAACAAACTGTGGGGTGTTTTTTTCTTCTTTAACCACTTGCAAAAATTAAAAATATGCCGCTAAATGGACAGTTTATTAGAAAAAAAGTAATTTTTCATGTTTACGTCCCAATGATGATAAAATCTGTGAAACAGCTGTGAGGTCAAAATGCTCAGTATACCCCTAGATAAATTCTATGAGGGGTGTAATTTCCAAAATGGGGTCACTTTTAGGGGGTTTCCATTGTTTTGGTACTTTGGGGGCTCTTCAAATGCAACATGGCACCTGAAAACTATTCCAGCAAAATCTGCTTTTCAAACGTCCAGTGTCGCTCCTTCCCTTCTGTGCACTGCCGAATGCCCAAACATCAATTTACACCCACATGTGGGGTATTTCTGTGCTCGGGAGAAATTGTATAATAAACTGGGAGATGCATTTTCTCCTTTAACCCTTTGTGAATGTGTTAAATTTAGGGCTAAATGAAGGGATTAGTGGAAAAAAATGAAATGTCTAAATTTCACCTCGATATCGTTTTAATTCTTGTGAAATTCTTAAAGGGTTAACAAACTTCCCAAATGCTGTTTTGAATTATTTCAGGGGTGCAGTTTTGAAAATGGGGTGATTTATGGGGGTTTCTAATATATAGGCCTTTATAATCCCCTTCAGAACTGAAGTGGTCCCTAAAAAATTAGTTTGGGAAATTTTCTTGTAAATCTGGAAAATCGCTGTTACACTTGTAAGCCTTCTAACATCCAAAATAAATTAAAGGACGATTAAAAGATGATGTCAATATAAAGCAGAGATATGGTAGATAATATTTATTAATGTATTTGGGTGGTATGACTATCTGTCTGAAAAGCAGAGACTTTCACATTTTGAAAATTCAAATTTTTTTTCCAAATTTCCATCAAATATCCTATTTTTTTATAAATAAATACAAAAATATTGATTAGTGTTTACCACTAACATGAAGTACAATGTGTCACGAGAAAACAGTCTCAAAATCACTGGAGTAAGTTAAAGCGTCTCAAAGTTCTTGCCACATAAAGAGACACATGTCAGTTTTGAAAAACAAGGCCTGGTCCTTAACGCACTTTTGGGCTGTGTCCTTAAGGGGTTAAAGGCCTTTTACTATAAGGGGCTTATTCACTGTTCTTACAAGGCATAACATTTTTCAGTACTATTGTGCCAAAGCCATATCTGCTCGTATCTGTAAAAAAAAAGCCTTTTTAAAGGCGTTTATTATAAGGGGCTTATTCATTGTTCTTACAAGGCATAACATTATTCAGTACTATTGTGCCAAAGAAAACTGAATTATCATCCAATAATATCTGCACTTATCTGTAATAAAGGCCTTTAACTTGGGGAAAGACATAATGACCATATTCGCCATTTTGTTACCAGTATAAAGTTGCAGGCAATATTTAAAAACAGTATTGTCAATAAAAATTCAATAATTCTTAGCGGTTCTCACTTATTTAAAGGTCTTTATTAGTGTCAAAACACATAAAAAGGACCATATTCACCATTTTGTTACCAGTATAAAGTTGCAGGCCATTTTTAAAAACAGTATTGTCAATAATAATTCAATTCGTTAAGGGGTTAAAGACATTGGACGTACTATTACGTCCTGCGCACTTGGTACTTCGCGCAACAGGGCGTAATACTACGCCCTACGGTGGCCACTCGTTCACTATCTGAGTGGGCAGCATCGGAACTGGGTGTTAGCTGTAATTGACAGCTAACACCCTACTCCATAACCCCCGGTCGGAACTGAGTTCCAATCGGAGGTTTTAACCCCTTGGATGCCGCGGTCTGCCCAGTGACCCCCGGCTGCCTGGAGCTCCCACTACCTGGTTGATCATGCCGAGACCTCCGGAATTTAGGCTATGCGTCTGCATAACGCTAACTTCCTGTATAGACTGCAAGACACTTGTATGCTCATGTCTTGCAGTCTATAGTACAGAGACCAGCAATCCAAGCATTGCTGGCTCAGGTGTCCTAAAGGGACACGTGAAAAAAAAAAAAAAAAAATAAAGTGTTTGAAAAAAATTAATAAAAGAATAAAGCCCCAAAAATTCTCTTTTCCTATATAAAATGAATTATATAAAAAAAAAAAACTCTAAAAATTAATAAAAACAATGCATATTTGGTATCGCCGCGTCTGTAACAACCTGTACAATAAAACTGAAACAATATTTAACGTACACAGTGAACGTCAGGAAAAAAAAAATGGAAAAATCACGCCAAAAGTAATGATTTTTCGCCATCTCACCTTACAAAATATGCCATAAAAAGTGATCAAAAAGTCATATGTACCCCAAAACAGTACCATTAAATAGCACAGGTTATCCTGCAAAAAATAAGCAAAAACAATTAATTTATGTCCCCAAATGGGTTTTTTGTTCTGCAAAATTAGTATTGCATAAAAAAACAATATAAATTACGTATCGCCGTAATGGTACCGACCCGTAGAATAAAGGTAACATGTTACTTATGCTTTATGCTGCATGGTGAAAAATTTAAAAGGTAAAACGCAGTGCCTGAATTGATGTTTTTTTTTTTACTCCACCAAGAAAGAGTTAATAATTTATTCAATAAGTTATAGGCATCCAAAGATGATGTCATTACAAAATACATCTCACTCCGCAAACAAAAAGCCCTCATATAGCTACATCACCAGAGAAATAAAGAAAATATAGCTTGTACAATGTGAAGACAAAAACTCCAAAAATCGCCAAATCATTAGAACATAACTGGCTGTGGCAGGAAGGGAATGTATAAGCTGTGCGAGCCTATATTAGGGGACAAACCAGATTTAGAGCTTATGAGGGAAAATAAACCAGAAGTGACCCCCAGAGTGACCTCCCCAATAATAGGAACTACTGGGGAAATAGTAGGGGAAAATAAGTATTTAGTCAGCCACCAATTGTGCAAGTTCTCCCACTTAAAAAGATGAGAGAGGCCTGTAATTGTCATCATAGGTAGACCTCAACTATGAGAGACAAAATGAGAAAACAAATCCAGAAAATCACACTGTCTGATTTTTAAAGAATTTATTTGCAAATTATGGTGGAAAATAAGTATTTGGTCAATAACAAAAGTTCATCTCAATACTTTGTTATATATCCTTTGTTGGCAATGACACAGGTCAAACGTTTTCTGTAAGTCTTCACAAGGTTGGCACACACTGTTGCTGGTATGTTGGCCCATTCCTCCATGCAGATCTCCTCTAGAGCAGTGATGTTTTGGGGCTGTCGCTGGGCAACACGGACTTTCAACTCCCTACAAATGTTTTCTATGTGGTTGAGATCTGGAGACTGGCTAGGCCACTCCAGGACCTTGAAATGCTTCTTACAAAGCCACTCCTTCGTTGCCCTGGCGGTGTGCTTGGGATCATTGTCATGCTGAAAGACCCAGCCACGTTTCATGTTCAATGCCCTTGCTGATGGAAGGAGGTTTGCACTCAAAATCTCACGATACATGGCCCCATTCATTCTTTCATGTACAAGGATCAGTCATCCTGGTCCCTTTGCAGAGAAACAGCCCCAAAGCATGATGTTGCCACCCCCATGCTTCACAGTAGGTATGGTGTTCTTTGGATGCAACTCAGCATTCACTCACCTCCAAACACGACGAGTTGTGTTTCTACCAAACAGTTCTACTTTGGTTTCATCTGACCATATGACATTCTCCCAATACTCTTCTGGGACATCCAAATGCTCTCTAGCAAACTTCAGACGGGCCCGGATATGTACTGGCTTAAGCAGGGGGACACGTCTGGCACTGCAGGATCTGAGTCCCTGGTGGCGTAGTGTGTTACTGACGGTAGCCTTTGTTATGTTAGTCCCAGCTTTCTGCAGGTCATTCACTAGGTCCCTCATGTGTTTCTGCAATTTTTGCTCACCGTTCTTGTGATCATTTTGACCCCACGGGGTGAGATCTTGCGTGGAGCCCCTGATCGAGGGAGATTATCAGTGGTCTTGTATGTCTTCCATTTTCTAATTATTGCTCCCACAGTTGATTTCTTCACACCAAGCTTCTTGCCTATTGCAGATTCAGTCTTCCCAACCTGATGCAGGTCTACAATTTCTGGTGTCCTTTCACAGCTCTTTGGTCTTCACCATAGTGGAGTTTGGAGTGTGACTGAGGTTGTGGACAGGTGTCTTTTATACTGATAATTTCAAACAGGCGCCATTACTACAGGTAATGAGTGGAGGACAGAGGAGGCTCTTAAAGAAGTTACAGGTCTGTGAGAGCCAGAAATCTTGCTTGTTTGTAGGTGACCAAATACTTATTTTCCACCATAATTTGCAAATAAATTCTTAAAAAAATCAGACAAAAAATACTTTTTTTCTCCACTGTACCTATTCACTTTTCCCCATCCGCTGTGCAGTCACGTTTGGAATACTAATGCTCACTACACCCCTTGATAAATTCTTTGAGGGGTGCAGTTTTCAAAATGGGGTCACTCCTTTGGGGAATCCACTGTTATGGTACCTTACAGGCTCTGCAAACATGACATGGCACCCAGATCCCAAACATCTGAATCTGCTCTCCAAAAGCCACATACCACACCTTCCCTTCTGCGCCCTACTGAGTGCCCAAACTGCAGTTTATGCCCACATGTATGACACTGGTGTACCCAGGGTAACGTACTTAATGTCATATGTGGGTATAAACTGCTGTATGGACACAGCTGGGCACAGAATGGAAGGAGCGCTATTTGGTTTTTGGAGCACAGGCTTGGACGGTTTGGTTTTTGGATGCCATTGCACTTTTGCAGAGCTGAAATGCCAGTAAAGTGGAATCCCCTGACATGTGACCCCATTTTGGAAACTACACTCCTGAAGGAATTTATCCGTGAGTACAGTGAGCATTTTTAACCCCCAAGTGTTGCTATAATTTATTATCCATAAATAAATACACAGCTGATTGTGAAAGGTGAAAATGACTATTTTCCAGGAATACATAATTTCAGTGTGTGATATGTTGTGCCCGGCTTGTATCCGAGATGAACGCTCCAAAAGCTGTTGTGCCCGGGATCCCCGCTTAACAGTTTTTGGAGTGTGTGTCTCTGCAGACATAAGCTGGCCACAACATATTGGGCACTGAAATGGCGAATCTCTGGAAAAATGTTATTTTTAACTTTTCATTATCATCTGCGCATTCATTTCTGGAAATTAAAGGAATGCAACACTTAAGGGTTAATAATGCTCGCTACACCACTTGATAAATCCCTTGATGGGTGTAGTTTCCAAAATGGGGTCACATGTCTGCGGATTCCACTTTACTGGCAATTCTTGGGCTCTACAAAAGTGACATGGTGTCCATAAACCAAACTGTGCTCTAAAAACCAAAATAGAGCGCCTTCCCTTCTGTGCCCAGCTGTTCCCAAACAGCAGTTTATATCCACATATGGTGTTGCTAAGTACATTATCCTGGGTACACCAGTGTCATACATGTGGGCATAAACTGCCATTTGGGCACACAGCAGGGTACAGATGTGAAGGAGCACTATGTACTTTTGGAGCGCAGATTTAGATTGTTGGTTTTTGAACGCCATGTCACATTTGCAGAGACCCTAAAATTGCCCCTACAAAATGGGGTCACTTCTTGGGGAGTTCCAGTTTACTGGCACCTCCAGGTCTCTGCAAAAACAACATGGCGTCCAGAAAGTCCCTCTAAATCTGTACTCCAAAAGCTAAAAAAACACAGTGCTCCGTCCCTTCTGAGCCCTGCTGTGTGCCCAAGCAGCAGTTTACACTCAGATATATAATTTTTTTTCCCCCGAGATAGCCCACTTAATAATTTTAAGAGTGCATGTTTCTGATGCCACAAAGTGGCTGCAACGTATTCTGAAATTGGATACTTCTTCAAAAACTTCAATTTTCACTTTGTACATTAATTTTTGGGAAGCATTTTTAGGCTCAAAATGATAATATTCCTTGAAGGGTGTAGTTTCTAAAATGGGGTCACTTTTGAGGGGTTTCCATTGTACTGGTACTTTAGGGGCTCTGCAAATGCGACATGGCACCTGAAAACTATTCCAACAAAATCTGCCCTCCAAAAGCTAAATAGCGCTCTTTCCATTCTGAGCCCCACCATGTACCCATACAGCAGATTATAATCACATATGGGGCATTTCTGTGTTCAGAAGAAATTGTGTAACAAACTGTGGAGAGCTTTTTCTTCTTTAACCACTTGCAAAAATTAAAAATATGTCGCTAAATGGACGGTTTATTGGAAAAAAAAAAGTAATTTTTCATTTTTACGTCCCAATGTTAATAAAATCTGTGAAACAGCTGTGAGGTCCAAATGCTCACCATACCCCTAGATAAATTCTATGAGGGGTGTAGTTTCCAAAATGGGGTCACTTTTGGGAGTTTCCATTGTATTGGTACTTTAGGGGCTCTGCAAATGCGACATGGCACCCGAAAACTATTCCAGCAAAATCTGCCCTCCAAAAGCTAAATAATAATAATAATAATAGTCCTTTAATAGTCCCACAATGGGGAAATTCAGTGTGTTACAGCAGCAAAGATAAGATAAGCAGATACAAATACAAATACAACATGTACAGGAATGTTCCAAGGTGAGAGGCATTACATTAATAGCAGACAGACAGCTAGGACGTAGCAGAGGGGGGGGGGGGATTTAACAGGCAGAGAGATATTTCAGTTCTCTGTGTGTAATGATCTCCGCTTAGGTCGGTGTTGGTTGTACAGCCTAACCACGGTGGGGAGCGCTCTTTCCATTCTGAGCCCTGCCATGTACCCAAACAGCAGATTACAACCACATATGGGGCATTTCTGTGTTCAGGAGAAATTGTGTAACGAACTTTGGGAGCTTTTTCTCCTTTGTCCTCTTGTGAAAATGAAAAATTTGGGGCTAAATTGACGGTTTATTGGAAAAAAAGTAATTTTTCATTTTCATGTCCCAATGTTAATAAAATCTGTGAAACAGCTGTAGGGTCAAAATGCTCACTATACCCCTTGACATGTTCTGTGAGGGGTGTGGTTTCCAAAATGGGGTCACTTTTAGGAGGTTTCCACTGTATTGGTACTTTGAGGGCTCTGCAAATGCGACATGATACCTGAAAACTATTCCAGCAAAATCTGCCCTACAAAAGCAATATAGCGCTCTTTCCATTCCGAGCCCCACCATGTACCCATTCAGCAGTTTACGACCAAATGTAGGGTATTGCTGTGTTCAGAAGAAATTGTTTAACAAACTATGGGGTCCTTTTTCTCCTTTAAACCCTTGTGAAAATGAAAACTTTGGGAATAAAGTGACATTTTCGTAATTTTTCATTTATACATCTCAATGTTAGTAAAATCTGTGAAACAGTTGTGGGGTCAAAATGCTCACTATACCCCTTGATGAATTCTGTGAGGGGTGTAGTTTCCAAAATGGGGTCACTTTTAAGGGGTTTCCATTGTTTTGGGGTTTTACAAATGAGACATGGCACCTGAAAACTATTCCAGCCAAATCTGCTTTTCAAACGTCCAGTGTCACAACTTCCCTTCTGTTTACTGCCAAATGCCCAAACATCAGTTTACACCGACATGTGGGGTATTTCTGTGCTCTGGAGAAATTGTATAATAAACTGTGAGATGCATTTTCTCCTTTAACCCTTTGTGAATGTGTTAAATTTTGGGCTAAATGAAGGGATTAGTGGAAAAAAATGAAATTTCTAAATTTCACCTTGATATCGTTTTAATTCTTATGAAATGCTTAAAGGGTTAACAAACTTCTCAAATACTGTTTTGAATTATTTCAGGGGTGCAGTTTTGAAAATGGGGTGATTTATGGGGGGTTTCTAATATATAGGCCTTTATAATCCCCTTCAGAACTGAAGTGGTCCCTAAAAAATTAGTTTGGGAAATTGTCTTGTAAATCTGGAAATCGCTGTTACACTTTTAAGCTTTCTAACATCCAAAATAAATGAAAGTACGATTAAAAGATTATGCCTATATAAAGCTGAGATATGGTAGATAATATTTATTAATGTATTTGGGTGGTATGACTATCTGTCTGAAAAGCAGAGAATTTCACAATTTGAAATTTTTTTTTTTCAAAATTTCCATCAAATATCCTATTTTTTTTACAAATTCATTAATTCTTAGCTGTTATTATCACTTATTTAAAAGTGTGTTTATTAGTGTCTAAACCCATAAGGACCGTATTCGCCATTTTGTTCCCATTATGCTGATGGAGCCGATACTGCTCCTGCCACACCCACCCCCTCCCACAGCTGCCATGCCAGTGCAAGTTGAGCTCTCAGGGCCCCCCCCGGTCAGACATGTGAGAGGATGGACGATGGCGCAGATAGGCAGCAGCCAACTTACTACATAGGATATCTCTATAGTAGTTCAGTTTGTCCTCCCTCTCAGCGGGTGTAAAAAAAACAAAAAAAAAAAAAACAAAAGAAAAAAACCATTTTTCCCCGGTAGCGAGAGTCTAACATGGTGGAGAGCCAGTAGTCATCCCTCTGCTGAATTGTGACAATATGGCTGTCACTGCGCAAGGAAGTCAGCATGCTTTGGGCCATTTGCGCAAGTGACTCCGAGGGACTCCCTGCATCCATCTCCACTGCATACTGCCAATGGTGTGTCTGGGTCATCTGCCTCATCATCCTCATCTCCCTCTGGCTGTTCTGGTTGCTCCTGTTCCTCCTCTCCACCCATTTGGCTACACATTGCTTGTGCTCCAATGTCCTCCTCATCCTCCTCCTCCACCAGTTCAGCCCCCACAGGGCTCATGTGGCCTTGAGATGTAGACGCCACATCTCCAGTCCCCTGACCAGCCAGATTGAGAAAAATGACATATATTGTCCTTGACCGTAGTTACAGCTACACATGTCGGCGCTGCCTTGAACTTTGGCAGACACAGACAGGCTCAAGGACTGGCCCACCTTCTCTTCTATATATTTGTGTAGGGTTGGTACTGCCTTTTTGGCAAAGAAATGACAGCTTGGGACTTTCCACCTTGGCTCGGCACAAGCCATGAGTTCTCTGAAAGGTGCAGAGGCCACCACTTGGAAAGGGAGTGACTGCAGCACCAGCAACTTGGGTAGGAGCACGTTCAGCTTCTGCACTGTTGGATGAGTGCACGCATACTGTTGTCTCTTCGAAATTGCTTCTGTCATGGATTGCTGACGCAATGACTGACTAGGAGGAGGAGCATGAGCATCACGACCAGCAGATGATGGGAAGGACACACAGCTTCCTTTGGCTGAGGTGGTGGAGCCTTGACTGCCTGAAATGGCGTACGTGCCTCTGGGTGCTGCAGCGGTTGCTGCGGCTGGCTGGACCACCACATTGGAGCCACAGCTCTCCCAGGCCACTTTATGGTGACGCTGCATATGTTGACGTAGGGCTGTGGTGCCAACATTGGAACCCTTGCCACGCTTCACCTTCTGCCCACAGATTGAACATATGGCCATGTTGACCTCCCCCGGCGGCTTTACAAAAAGTGCTACACCACTGAGTAGATGATTTTACCCCCAACACTCCGGGCTAACTGACCGCTACTGTCACTGCCTCTGTGAACCCGTGCACCGCTGCTTTCCAGGCAGGTAGGCTGCTGCGAAGCGGGTGGTCAACCCTGGGCACGTTTAGCTCCTGATCTCCCACTGCTGCCACCCTGCTGACTCGCCCGCTGCTTCATAAGCAAGCCGCAACCCTCTTCTCCTGATGACGATGAAGCCCCTCCCTGCCTGAGGCAGGAAATAGTCCCTGAATTATGGAAATCTTCTTGTGTGGTACCAGTTCCAAAGAAACCTCACCCTATGGACCTCAACGACTACAGACCTGTAGCACTGACATCCCACTTGATGAAGATCTTAGAGAGATTGGTTCTCACACATCTTCGCCCTCTAGTGAGCCCCGCTATGGACCCTCTCCAGTTTGCTTATCGACCGGGCATTGGGGTAGATGATGCCATCATCCACCTTCTGCACAGGGCTCTGTCTCACCTGGAAAAACCAGGGAACACGGTGAGAATAATGTTCTTTGATTTCTCCAGTGCTTTTAACACCATACAGCCCAGGTTACTGAGAGACAAGCTGGGCCTTGCTGGAGTGGACCACCACCTCTCCAACTGGATCCTAGACTACCTCACAAATCGTCCTCAATACGTGAGAGCCCAAGACTGTGTGTCAGGTACCGTGATCTGTAATACGAGGGCACCTCAGGGTACGGTTCTCGCCCCTTTCCTCTTCACACTGTACACTGCTGATTTTAGGTGCAACTCATCCAGCTGCTACCTACAGAAGTATTCTGACGACTCTGCAATAGTAGGCCTCATCACAGACGATGATGACAAGGAGTACAGAGAACTGAACCGGTTTTTTGTGGACTGGTGCCACCAGAACCACCTGAAGATTAACGCGGGGAAGACCAAGGAGATGGTGGTGGACTTCCGTAAAGGCAGATGCCCTCCAAAACCAGTGGACATCGTGGGGACGGGCATCGAGATTGTGAACACCTATAAGTACCTGGGTCTGCTCCTTAATAATAAGCTGGACTGGGCAGATCATATGGAGGTCCTGTACAGGAAGGGCCACAGCAGGCTCTACCTGCTTAGGAAGCTGAGAGCCTTTGGAATCCGGGGGGCACTTCTTAGGACTTTCTTCAACTCGGTAGTGGCATCAGCCATCTTCTTTGGAGTGGCCTGCTGGGGGAGCAGTATGTCAACCAGGGACAGAAATAAACTTGACAAGCTGATTAGAAGGGCCAGCTCTGTCCTGGGGAGCCCACTGGACCCAGTGCAGGTGGTGGGTGACAGAAGGATACTGTCCGTGGTGAGCTCCATGCGGGAGAATAACACCCATCCCATGCATGAGACTGTGATTGCGCTGGGCAGTACTGTCAGTGACCGACTGCTCCACCCTAGGTGTGAGAAGGAGCGCTATCGGAAGTCTTTCCTCCCCACCGCGGTTAGGCTGTACAACCAACACCGACCTAAGCGGAGATCATTACATACAGAGAACTGAAATATCTCTCTGCCTGTTAAATCCCCCCCCCCCCCCGCTACGTCCTATCTGTCTGTCTGCTATTAATGTAATGCCTCTCACCTTGGAACATTCCTGTACATGTTGTATTTGTATTTGTATCTGCTTATCTTATCTTATCTTTGCTGCTGTAACACACTGAATTTCCCCACTGTGGGACTATTAAAGGACTATTATTGTTATTATTATTATTATTAAGATCGGCTACAGCATCATCCACTACAGTCTGCAGTTCACTGATGTCCTCCTCAACACCAGCTCCCATGCCACTCTCCTCATCACTACTTGCCCGCCTATCGGAGGAAGCAGTGGATGTCTCCTCCAGATCTTAGCTGAGCATTAGCTGCTGACTGTCCCATGGGTCCGCTGCCTTGGGATAACCTTTGACTCTGACCTATCCTTCAAGCCGCACATCCAAACCCTCAAAAACTCCTGCCGCCTCCAACTCAAGAACATCCATCGAATCCGCTCCTTCCTCACCCCAGAAACTACAGTCATGGCCAAAAGTTTTGAGAATGATACAAATATTAATTTTTACAAAGTCTACTGCTTCAGTTTTTCTAATGGCAATTTGCATATACTCCAGAATGTTATAAAGAGTGATCAGCTTAACAGCAATTACTTGCAAAGTCAATATTTGCCTAGAAAATGAACTTTATCCCCCAAAACACATTTCAACATCATTGCAGCCCTGCCTTAAAAGGACCACCTAACATCGTTTCAGTGATTGCTCCATTAACACAGGTGTGGGTGTTGATGAGGACAGGGCTGGAGATCAATCTGTCATGATTAAGTAAGAATGACACCACTGGACACTTTAAAAGGAGGCTGGTGCTTGCCATCATTGTTTCTCTTCTGTTAACCATGGTTATCTCTAAAGAAACACGTGCAGTCATCATTGCACTGCACAAAAATGGCCTAACTGGGAAGAGTATTGCAGCTAGAAAGATTGCACCTCAGTCAACAATCTATCGCATCATCAAGAACTTCAAGGAGAGAGGTTCCATTGGTGCCAAAAAGGCTCCAGGGCGCCCAAGAAAGACCAGCAAGCGGCAGGACCGTCTCTTAAAAGTGTTTCAGCTGCGGGATCGGGCTACCAGCAGTGCAGAGCTTGCTGAGGAATGGCAGCAGGCAGGTGTGAGTGCATCTGCATGCACTGTGAGGCGGAGACTCTTGGAGCAAGGCCTGGTCTCAAGGAGGGCAGCAAAGAAGCCACTTCTCTCCAGAAAAAACATCAGGGACAGACTGATATTCTGCAAAAGGTACAGGGAGTGGACTGCTGAGGACTGGGGTAAAGTCATTTTCTCTGATGAATCCCCTTTTCGATTGTTTGGAACATCTGGAAAACAGCTTATTCGGAGAAGAAGAGGTGAGCGCTACCACCAGTCTTGTCTCATGCCAACTGTAAAGCATCCTGAAACCATTCATGTGTGGGGTTGCTTCTCAGCCAAGGGAATCGGCTCTCTCACAGTCTTGCCTAAAAACACAGCCATGAATAAAGAATGGTACCAGAATGTCCTCCAAGAGCAACTTCTCCCAACCGTCCAAGAGCAGTTTGGTGCTCAACAATGCCTTTTCCAGCATGATGGAGCACCTTGCCATAAAGCAAAGGTGATAACTAAATGGCTCAGGGAACAAAACATAGAGATTTTGGGTCCATGGCCTGGAAACTCCCCAGATCTTAATCCCATTGAGAACTTGTGGTCAATCATCAAGAGACGGGTGGACAAACAAAAACCAACAAATTCAGACAAAATGAAAGCATTGATTCTGCAAGAATGGACTGCTATCAGTCAGGATTTGGTCCAGAAGTTGATTGAGAGCATGCCAGGGAGAATTGCAGAGGTCCTGAAGAAGAAGGGTCAACACTGCAAATATTGACTTGCTGCATTAACTCATTCTAACTGTCAATATAAGCTTCTGTTACTCATAATATGAATGCAATTATATTTCTGTATGTGATAAAAACATCTGACAAACACACATAAAAACCAGAGGGCAGCAGATCATGTGAAAATATAATATTTGTGTCATTCTCAAAACTTTTGGCCATGACTGTACAAAGATACTAGTTCACGCCCTCATAATCTCCCGCTTAGACTACTTAATACACCTCTTCCCCCCCCCCCCCATTCTTCATCGGCTGCTCCCCTCTGCCAATCCCTTCACTGGCTATCCGTTGCCCAGAGAATAGAGCTCAAATTACTAACGCTGACATGCAAAGCCATCCACAACCTGTCCCCTCCATATATCTACAACCTAATCTCCCACTACCTGCCCACACGTAACCTCCGATCCTCCAAAGACCTCCTACTTCGCTCTGCTCTTATCCGCTCTTCACACAACTGTCTCCAAGACTTCTCTCATGCATTCCCCATACTCGAACTCATTACCAAGACACATAAGACTGACCCCCACAATCACAAGCTTCAAGAAGGCCCTGAAGACTCACCTATTCAGGAAGGCCTACAACCCCCAATAACGCTACTGTCTCCATACCACCTACTGAACAGCCTCTACCCCCACCTTCTGTCTCTATCCCTCTTCCCTCATAGATTGTAAGCCCTTGCGGGCAGGGCCCTGTATCCCACTGTGTCAGTTGGTCACGGTTAGTATTATCTGTTTTGTATATCTTGTGTACCGTATGTAAATCCTCAAATGTAAAGCATGATGGAATTAAAGGTGCTATATAAATAAACAATAATAATAAATAATACTAATACCTCCTCCTCACTGTACAGTTCATCTGAGCCCACATCATAGAGTACTTCTCTAGCTGAGGGAACAGAAAAGGACAGAGGCAAGTTGAGGACAGGTGAGGGCACAGGGCCTGCTGCCAGGCCATGCCAACTAAGCGTTGTGTCTGACGAACCCACCGACTCTTGGCTGGGGGTGTCTGATGTGACTTGGGATGAATTGGATGACCGAGTCAACCAGTCTACAACCTTTGGATTGCTGGTCAAGACATGACCGCTACTTGACACTGGGAGCTCAGGCCTCTGTAATTGACCCCTACTGCCACGCCCCCTTACTCTGCTGCGACCTGTGCCTGCGCCAGAAACATTTAGGCCTGAGTCCCTCCCCTGTGCATGGTCTCTCGCTTCTCTGTCTGACATACTGTTCGATGAAAAAACCTAATTACAAAGGGCAAAAAGGCCTGTTATTTTCTACTTTGAAGAGAATGGCAAATATGCCCCTTATTTCTTTCCCCACTAATGAACACTTATAAAAAAAAAGCGTGATAAAGGCAGACATTTGTGGCTCCGAATTATTGAATTATTGACAATACTGTATTGATAAATGGCCTGCAACTTTATACTGAGAACAAAATTGTGAATATGGCCCTCCTTATGGGTTTCCACACTAATATACACTTTTAAATAAGGTGTATGCTCCTCCAGCATACCACATGTGCAGGGCACAGCGGTGTCATGCTGTTCTACACCTCGTTCGCCTGGGCGAACAAAGTCACACAGAGGAGGAACTGGGTCACTGTATGTCCTCCTCATGCTGCTTCCCACTGGGTCACACTGTGTACTCCTCATGCCACTGCGTCACTGTATGCCCTCCTCATGCCGCAGCCACTGCGTCACTGTATGGTATCCTCATGCTCCTGCCAACTCCACATTGTCGCCTTGTCACTCGGTAGACATTTATGTGGAATCTGCAAACGAGGGTGTAAAAGGAGTGCGCGCTTTCACTCTACAGTAGGATGTTGGGCCTCTGTACGGTTCTTTCTACCTGGCACTAACATGGACCTGTAAGGCTGGGTTCACACTTGAGTCAGTTGGACAGTTTTGGCCCTGTAACTGTCCAAATAAGTGAAGTGTGCATCGATTCTAAGAGCGACGCCTGTCATATGCGTGTCGGACTAATGGTATTGTTTGTCTACCACAGTAGGCTCCCTATGTGTGTTACTGCAAGGCACAGTGTTCTACTCCACTATACAGGCTTTCTGAAGCTAGGAAATAGCTGTTTTTTAGCAATATTCACCGCGAAGTAACTTGGATCGAAGCAAATGTTTTTGGAACTTCGAATAGAAGTGCCAAATCGAACTTTTGAGAAATTCGCTCATCTCTAATCGGGCTTGACTATTAGAGGTGCAGAATAGCTGTCACTCCCAGGCCTTTCAGGTGGCCCAAACCTCCCATTGCCACATACATCGGTGGTAGAGAGGAGGAGTATGTTATTAAAGGGGTTGTCCAGTTTCAGTAAATAAACTGTAATGTTTGTATCCTGAAAAGTTCTGCAATTTTCCATGTATAATTTCTGTATCAGTTCCTCGCTGTTTTCTAGATCTGTGCCTTCTGGCATTCATTGTTTACTTCCAATGTCCACTGTTAAAACTCTGTCCAAGGACAGACAGGTGTACCTTACAATCACTGCACAGTAAAGTGATGCTCTATGGTACACCTGTCTGTCCATCACATGTCCGTGGACTGATGTTTATCCACTGGAAGTAAACAATGATTCACAGCAAAGGGATCTAGAAAACCGTGAGGAATTGATTCCGAAATTATATTAGAAAATTGTATAAATCTTTTAGTTTAGAAATAAAATTTATTTATTGAAACTGGTCTAACCCTTTAACTGACTTTTAATGTTACAGATCTGAAAGGAACTCAGGAGGGAAGCTGCACTGTTCCTGAAGGCTCCAATTCTGCACCCCAGGAGATTGACCCTGGCAAGGAGAACAAGCTGCTGTTTACATATTCAGTGCACTGGCAGGTGAGTGGGCTTTCTGATTTGTCCTTGTAGGGTATAAGATTGAAGAACTTCTTGCAGTAAGAGGTGTCATTGTTTATTCAGGAGAGCGACATTAAATGGGCTTCCCGTTGGGACACATACCTAACAATGAGCGATGTGCAGATTCACTGGTTCTCCATCATCAACTCTGTGGTTGTTGTCTTCTTCCTATCTGGTGAGCTCCTAATGCAGATGCTATGGGATACTTCTGTTATTGTAGTAATGCTGAGGTACAGTGGGCATCCTACTTCAGTCACATCCAATTCACAATTCTGCTGAATAGCTTAAAGGGGTTGTCCAGGATATACAGCATTTTTTTTTTTTTTTTTAACTGTAGTTTTTATTAAGGTTTTACATAATAAAATGTACATCAACAAGAAGAGGTAAGGAGTAGCCGTAACATGTGGCATAACAGTCTAGCCAAATATATCACAACCAAAGAAAACAAAAAAACAGTGGTAGGACAGACAACAACAGACCAAACAGAGGGAGGATGAGAAAGGAGAAGGGGGGTTGGTCAGAATCAGAAGCCATGTACAGTGCAATAGGATTCCCAGTGCGACCAGACAGCATTAAAGGCATCAACGGTGTGGTTAAGGGTAACAGTTAAAAATTCTAGGCTATGAATGTCCTGCATGCGGGCCACTATCTCAGGCCCCGTGGGAGGGAGAGTCTGCTTCCAATGCAGGGCAATAAGGGTCTTAGCTGCAATACACATATAAAGGAACAACCGAGACGTTTTCTTGCCTAGATGTTTGGAAGGAAAATTGAGTAAATAGATCATGGGATCCAACGGAACCCCCTGAATAAAGAGGGCATCAGTGAGGAGTTTCACATCCGTCCAGAAAGGGCAGAGGGCAGGGCAGTCCCAGAAAACATGGCACACTGTACCCAGTGAGGCCTGACATCACCAGCACGAGGAGGGGATAGAGGGATTACGGTGTGGAGCAAAGCTGGCGTGTGACACCAGTGCATAAGAATCTTGTATTGGGTTTCTCAAAATGTGATACAGGACGAGGACTTGGCTGCACGAGACCATATAATCTTCCACTGTCCGGGCGAGATCTGCCTATCCAGAGCCTCAGCCCACTTAGCCATATATTTATGAGAAGTGGTGATCGTCCCTCTGGGCAGGACAAAAGCCTGTATATACTGGTTATGAGCCCTCTCGTAGAGGTACCAGCATGGCACAGTTTCTCGAAAGCCGTGGGGATCGAGACCCGGGTGGTCCCAAGCTGAGCAATGGGCAAAGTGAGAAATTTGTTGGTAATGTAACCATTCAGTGGGCAGCAAGTGTAGGACAGAGGTGAAGTAGTCAAAGGGCCTGAGCTCTAGGGTCAAGGGAATGACCAGGTCTGCAATATGGAACAGGCCAAGCCTGCTCCAAGGGCGCACCATGGTTGATGTGAGTCATCCCGGGAGGAGCGGATTATACAGGAATGAAATCATAGAGGAGGCAGGAGAAGCTAGAGGAAATAGCTTAGAGCAAGGGATCCAAATCGCCCGGTTGCAACCGAGGGGGGGAGCGGGACCACAGAAAAGAATTCGGGTGCACAGGAGCCAAACAGAGCTTCTCTATTTCCACACATTTAGTGTATTCCTGAGGGGACACCCAGAATGGAATGGCTTGTAGATGGGCTACCCAGTAATAATATAGGATGTGTGGGACCGCCATTCCCCCCTCGGCTTTGCCAGCCAACATCACAGAACGAGGGATAAGGTGACGTTTAGCATTCCAGATGAACTGGAATACTGCCTTTTGAAGGGATCACAGTTCACCCCGGGAAACCGCCACTGGGGGTGTCTTGCAGTAGTAAAGGAGTTTCGAAAGGAGAGTCATCTTTACTGCTGCGATCCGCCCCATTAGAGAAATATGGAGGGGGCGCCATTTATCCAGGAGGGAGCGGAGATTGTGGAATAAGCGGGGGTAGTTGACTGAGTATAGGGAGAAGTATGCCGAGGAAAGCTGGACCCCCAGTTAGCGAAGCGAGCAGTCTCTCCAATGGAAATTGTAGTTGGCCTTGAGGGATTGTAGCACGGGGTCTGGGATGTTAACGGGAAGGGCCTCAGTCTTAGTGGGGTTAACTTTATAACCAGACAGTTTATTATAATCCCTGAGAGTACCCAGGAGATTCGGGAGAGAAGTATGGGTGTTAGCTATGGTTAGAAGGACATTGTCTGCAAAGAGGCACATTTTAAACTCCCTATCACGGACTGCAACCCCAGTGTTGTTCGGGTTAGCCCTAATCTGAGACGCCAGTGGCTCAATACAGAGAGCGAATATGAGGGGAGAGAGGGGACAGCCCTGACAGGTCCCATTACGGATAGGGAAGGGGGGAGAGGAGGAGTGTAACTACTGCAGAGGGGTTGAGTACAGGGACTTGATTGCCGTCAAGAAAGCTCCAGTGAATCCAAATCTTTCGAGGGTGGCTAAACGGTTAGCAACATCAATCATGTCCACAACCCTTCTGGTGTTGTTTCCACCCTGACAACAGGGTACAAAACCCACCTGGTCCTTGTGGACAAGAGAGGGGAGCCAAGTGTTGAGTCTTGTAGCTAGCATTTTAGTAAAAAGCTTAAGGTCAGTGTTCAGAAGGGCAATAGGGTGATAGTTAGAGCAATCTTGGTGATCCTTACCCGCCTTGGGAACCAGAGTAATGTGGGAGTGGAGCATAGTCTGGGGAATGGGGGCGCCATCCAAGAAAGAATTAAAGAGACTGCACATGTGGGGGAGCAGATCTGCCTGGAAGGTCTTATAGTAGGAGTAGGTGAACCTGTCTGGGCCTGGGGCTTTACACTGGGGGAGACCCTTCATGAGGTCAGTAAGTTCTGCGCTAGTGACGGGGGCGTTCAGGGAGTCTAGCGCTGTGGGCGGGAGTGTGGGAAGATGGCAAGCGTTTAAATAGGTACCCAAGTCCGGTTGTTCCGCAGTAGTGCCTGGAGCAACAGGTGGGGGGGGGAGGTTGTACAATTTAGCATAGTAATCTTGCAAGAGGGTCGCTATTGTGTCAGGGTGGTAGTGAAGAGTCCCTCGTGGGTCACAGACTGCGTGTGGTACAGAGGAGGTCCAGTGTTCCCAAAGGGATTGGGCGAGAAGGGTGTGGGCCTTATTACCCCTCTCATAATATCGCTGTCTGCTATAAAGAAGCAGGCACTGGGTGACCTGAGTGACAACATCCCGTAGGTCAGCTCGAGCTAGCACTAGCTGGTGGAGGAGGGACATAGAGGGCTGGGCTGCCAAACGCTCTGTCAAGGATCATATCCGAGTAGTCAGGGCCACCTCCCTAGCCGCTCTATCTTTTTTTAAGCCGGGTAGCCATAGCTATGCAGTGCCCTCTCATTACCGCCTTATGGGCCTCCCAAAGAGTAGAGATAGATGGGACCGAACCTACATTGGTGTTAAAGTAGTCTGAGAGATGTGCGCGAGGCGCTTCGCGGCAAGGAAGGGAGTGCTAGAGGGACTCATTAAGACGCCGATGACAACGTTTAATGGGAAGCGGGGTAGGAGACAGGAAGACTTGAACAGGGGCGTGGTCGGACCACGAGATGGGGCCTGTGTCCGCGCCAGTCATAAGATGAAGGGCAAGGGTGTTACCTAAGAAGTAGTCTATTCTAGAATGTGTGTTATGGGGGTGAGAGTATATGGTGTAGGAGTGGGCAGAAGGGTTGTCAACCCTCCATAGGTCGTATAGTGCCGCAGATCTGATGAGGCGACAGAACTCCTCGGAAGGCGCACCTGGGAAGCACCCAGAGGAGTGTCAGCTAGGGACATCCTATCCATACGCTCAAAGAAGATCATATTGAAGTCTCCTCCCAATAGCAAGGCCGTGCCAGAGAAGGCCCGAAGCCTCCACAGCATCTGTGTGAGAAAGGAAGTTTGGGAGGAGTGGGGAGCATAGACGTTACAAAGGACTATAGGCTGGCCGTGTAGTAGTCCCTCCGAATAGGCGGTGGGGTAATAATGACGAGCAAAATTAGAAGTGCCAGTGTGGTCAAAGTGGGTTTCCCGCAAGAAGGCGACATCTGCCCAGAGGGACCTAAGTTTGCGTAATACCATACACCGTTTAAGGTTAGAGCCCAGACCCTTCGCATTCAATGTAATACACTTAGCCATGGGGGAGAGGTAAAAACAGCGTCTGATGAAATAAACCATATAACGTAAGCAGATCTCACCCAGAGCACGTCAGCAGGGGAAGGACCCGGGAGGAGGAGACGTAGGAATATGGGCCAGCCAGGCAGCTGCCAAAGTCGTGGGACTCCAAGCCTGTAGTGAGAATGAGGGAAGGGGAGAACAAGAGGGAGAAAGACAAACAGGGAAACAAAAAACAAAAGGCAGAACAACAAAACATGAATCAAAAGCATTATGGACAGGACTATATCTCCTGACCGGGGGCAGGAAAATTAAGTCCAAGTAGGTGTAAACCTGTATACCACGCGAGACCAGCTTAGTGTCTCGCAGCGGGACAACGCCCCTAGGAAGGGGATCAGGGAGGAGCCGTCAGTAGACAGTCAACTAGAGCCACCAGTAGTATCGGGCAGCCAAGGGTGAACTACAACTATGGACAGGGGAGGTAACCGCCTGCCCTACCCACTAATCAGGTATCAACATCCTCTCCACTACAAGGAGGGGAAATAAAATAACGGTTATGGGACCAACAGAAATAGGCATAAGTCATTAAACGACACCATCCTGTGGGGATGGGGGTTAGTGAATAATGAGGGGAGAAGCACCCATAGGAGATCATGGGGGTGGGGGGTCCACCCGTTGTCGTCGAGGCGCTGCACTTGGAGAAGGCAGATGACAGCGTTGTGGGGTCTGCACAGTCCACACTGGAGAAGATGGTGGTGGAGGAGCAACTATTTCCCAATCCGGCAATTCCGGAGAAGGAATATCCAAGATGGCACAGAACAGTTCCAGGTCCGCATGGGAGCGCAGGGTGGCAGAGCAGCCATTACGTCGAGCTGTGAGGGCAAACGGGAAGCCCCAGCGATAGGGTACTTGACGGTCACGCAGGGGGTGGAGGTGTCTCCGTTTCTGGACCGCTTGATATAGTTGAATTTTCGCCCTGTCAAAATCGAAGTCCTGAAAACGTCTAGCTTTAGCGAAGATAGTTTCCTTCAAAGCAAAGTCATGCACGCAGCAAATGACATCACGAGCAGTAGAGCCAGAGCTCCTGGGGCGCAGAGCTCGGTGGGCCCGGTCAAACTTAATCTTGTGGGAGGGAGGTTCCTGCAATATGGAGTTGAAGAGCGTCTCCAGAGTAGTATGTAGATCCTCTGCTTCGGTAGCCTCAGGAAGGCCATTGACCCTAATATTGTTACATCTGCCTCTATAATCCAAGTCCTCGAGGTGGCGTTGCATGTCAGTGACAACTTGACGCTGGGAGGAAACAGAGTCCTGGAGCTGGGAATCAGACACGAGTCTGATCATGTTCGTCCTCTAAGGTGTCAACCCTGGACGTGAAGTTTTGGAGATCTTTTCTCAGTGTAGATATTTCAGCACGGATTTCTGCCCGACATGCCTCTGTGACTTTAGCAACTAGAGAGTGGAAGTCATCTTTTGACGGCAGATTTGTAAGCAACTGGTGCCACTGCAATGGAGTGGGAGAGGCTGGAGGGGCTCTTCTTTGTTGGGCCCTAGGTGAGGAGGTAGGAGCAGGTGACCTTTGGGGGCCAGTCGCAAATGGGGAGATAGAGGGGGTCGCCCCCAGGTCCACTTCGTCCCCCAAGGAATGACTTGGTGAAGTCTGGGGGTGCTGCTGTAGAGAGCCAGGTGGGGAGGGGGCCCCAGGTACATCATGAGTGGAGGGCCCCCCAACGGGCAGGTCAGAAGCTGCTGCAGCAGGAGGGGAGGAGGCAGAGTGGTGACAGGCCCCAGGGACAGGCTGCTGGGAAGGTCGTGGAGCACCCCTCCTCTAGCAAGCGAGGGGGAGAGCCTGGAGTGGATGGCAGCATGGGAGCAGCATCGCAGGCCAGTGGGGGAGGGGGGGTACCTGCTGAGAGCGGGTCCGTGGCCTGGGAAAGTTGCAGAGTTGCGGCAGCCAACACAGGAGAGACTCCAGATGGGCAGCACTGCGGGTCTGAGAAGCCCTGGGGTGCAGGAGTGGTGTCAGAGCTGCCTAGGCCGAGTGGGGCCTCCATGGGACACTTTGTCGCTGGAGCAGTCACGGTGGTCGGGGCCGGCAAGATGGCCACCGCCTCACGGATGTCCGAGCAGGAGCCGGCGCTCCGTACAGATAGGAGGTGAGTGTCGGCTGCTTAGATTTCGCAGGAGGAGCAGGGGTTCCCGAGGAAGCAGCCTGAGGCAATTTCCTCCCCATAGGTGTCTGGGAAAGCTGGGTTGGTCGCTATAGTAGCAGGCAGGGCAGGAGCTTCGGCATTGTGCGACCGCTCACATCAGGCTTCAGGCCACGCCCAGGGTATACAGTATTTTTGTGTTACATCCCCCATGATCCCAGCTGCAACTTTGTAATATACTTACATTAGCTTTATTACACCATTTTCTTGTTGTGAGTCACAATCGCGTGACTGCACCAGGCACGATTTCACAGGTTCCTGTGACGTTGTGGGGCCCAACACAGCAGGCACTTCCGGGCACGGGATGTCCCGTGCCTCTCTTCTTCCTGCTTAGTCCACCTCCAATCCCTTCCATCCACGCATGAGCAGATCATTGTCCTCTCTAACAAAAGCTCCCCATCACTCTCTACATGTGAGACGTTATGTGCAGGGCAGCAAGTTCATAGCAATGAAGCTGAACCACTGAATGGAAGGGGGAATGGCCGGTATACGCATATCACAGAGACAGGAGGAGAGGGTGAGTGGGTGATGCACACACAGGTTATCAACATGTGCATGTATCTATGTGTGCATCACCCACCTACCCTCTCCCCCTGTCTCTGTGATCACACGCTACCTTCCAATAACCTTCCAGTCTCTACGCTACAGCCTCATCAAACTTCACAGAGAGGGGGATGGATTGGCAGTGTAGAGAACTGAGGCAGGGGAGGCTGTGAATGGAGCTGGAAGAGGCTGTGGCAGGGACATGTTGATTAGGGACAGTAAGGAGGACAGGGTGAGGTTCTCAATATGTCCATAAATCGAACAGCTGGGATAGACAGGATTATGTGTGTGAGAAACTGGAGGGAGGAGGGGCTGTAGCCTCTGTGTACAGGACAGTATTTCGAGATGAAGCAGCTGGAAATACATAGACCTGGACTATGTGAATTAGCTCTCAGTGCAATCTTTTGAAAGGTAAAATTGCATAAGTAGTATATGGTGGGAAACAAACTCCCCCCCCCCCCCTTCAGAGATTTGGTAACCCCTTTAAAGTGTTATTCTGGCCCCAAATGGATTTTTCATACTGATGAACTGTCTACAGGATAGGTCATCCATATCTGATCTGTGGGGGTCTGACACGCAGATACCACACAGATCAAATGTTTCGGCAGCCTTCAGGTCTTGGAAGCTGATGCAGTGGTCAGGGAGTACAGCCCCTTCCACTGTATAGCCATTGTTTTGAGAAATATATTTCTTAAATAGGAGCAGCCTCCGTCCACTGTAGCAGCTTCCGACAACTGGGGTCCTTGGGTGTTGGATCCCCCCACAGATCAGATATTATAGGTCATCAGTGAAAAATCTATGTGGGGCCATAAACCTCCCTCACATCTCCTCTTGCTTGTTCATACTACAGGAGATAAACAGGTGGTATGCTGAATTGTGACTACTGCCCTGGATGTGACTAGTGTATAAGAGCAGTTATAGTTAAGTTACATCTTCTCATAGCCTGCGTATAAAATGATGAAGCTGAAGACTCTCTCATTGTCTTTTTTTTTTCAAACCTTCTGTTTTGGTCCCCAGGTATTCTGAGCATGATTATCATCAGAACCTTGAGGAAGGATATTGCAAACTATAACAAGGAGGATGATATTGTAGGTTCCATTCACAGAAACTATCGCTGATCCAGCTTGGTGACCTTGTTGTCCTCTGAAGCTTCACTTTGTTTCTCCCCACAGGAAGACACAATGGAGGAGTCTGGCTGGAAATTGGTGCATGGAGATGTCTTCAGGCCTCCCCAGTATCCCATGATCCTTAGCTCTCTGCTGGGCTCTGGGATCCAGCTCTTCTGCATGGTCCTGATTGTTATCTGTGAGTATGTAGTGATGAGGTGTCATAGTGGAGATACAGGCTGGTGACCATCTGTGTTCATACATTCTACATACTTTGTCCCCTGCAGTTGTAGCAATGCTGGGGATGTTGTCTCCGTCAAGTCGGGGAGCCCTGATGACCACAGCCTGCTTTCTCTTCATGTTCATGGGGTAAGAAAATCCTGTAGTGTGTGTGTGGCAGATCAACTTCCACCATGTTGTAATGTTGTATAGTAATAGATCTTTCCTTTTAAATTCCTGCTAACCTTTAGTTTAATGTCCCCGTTTACATGGTTTTTGGGTTTTTCCCAGGGTTTTTGGAGGATTCTTCGCTGGCCGTTTGTACCGTACTCTGAAGGGACATAGGTGGCGCAAAGGAGCTTTCTGTGTAAGTAACATGGATTTTAAGAGCATATCTACTTTTACCTAATGTATGATACTTCAGTCACATCCAATGCTGCGGTTACATTTCTCTTCACTGTGATGGTGGATCCCTATTTAGAGTGCATTGCTGGATATTTTATTTTTGCTTAGGCAGTGTCTGGTGTAATCACTATTTCATCAGCTATGCACTACAGCAGACACTTAACAGACATTGAAAGAGCAAGCAGCTACTGTGAGATGTCATGTCATGCAGTCTGGTAGCTGATAGGATATCTAAAAATGCAGGTTTGTAGGTAACTGGATAAAGGTCCAGACCAATGCAAGATAAATGAAGCAAATATGTTTTGGTGGATAATGTGATCTATTATCCTGTCACTGCAGACGGCGACTTTGTATCCAGGAGTGGTGTTTGGCATCTGTTTCGTCCTAAATTGCTTCATATGGGGGAAACATTCCTCTGGTGCGGTAAGTCTAGTATTCCTGGGTTTTAGTTCCTTTGACTTGTCCCTTGTAAGCACTATATTCCCTGTGTCCTGCAGGTCCCCTTTCCCACCATGCTAGCTCTGCTGTGTATGTGGTTTGGCATCTCGCTCCCACTTGTCTATCTCGGATATTACTTTGGCTTCCGCAAGCAGCCATACGACAACCCAGTCCGCACCAACCAAATTCCTCGGCAAATTCCAGAACAGCGCTGGTACATGAAGAGATTTGTGGGGTAAGGTTCTTCCTACAGTCAGGATCATTGGGCACTTCCAGAATCTGTTGGTCATCTTCTGTGAAACAGCTGCTGTAGGCAAGTCCTGTAGTGATCTGGCCATTTAGGAGTGTTAAGTCTTTCACCTACATTTTGGTGGACAGATTTCTGTACTCCCAGAGAAAACAAGATATTTCCCTCTTTCCAGTAGGACAGTAAAAGATAAACTTGTCTTGGCTATCAGGTGGCTTACTTACCTCTTAAGCATTGTTATTGCTGCCTAAAGTTGGTCATACAGTATTATAGAAGTAGGTGACTGGTGGGGATCTGCCTCAGAGAGCTCTGTCTTATTCTGCCCTGTATGGTAATAACTAATATTTTGTAAGGTGCAGTAAATATTTAACCTCTGCTTGCTGGTGATTGACATTGTCATAATCTCTTTTCCTTAGAATCCTGATGGCTGGAATTTTACCATTTGGAGCCATGTTCATTGAGCTGTTCTTCATCTTCAGTGTAAGTTCTCTTTGTCTAAATCATCTAAAAAAAAAAAGTCACTGATCACATAATAAAAGATGGTGGTACTCCAGTTTGAAAAACAAAACAAAAAAAAAGTTAGATAGCTGTAGCTGTACGAGACCTTGTATTGTAGGGCACAAGTTGTATTTTTGTATGTATATTTTGTATTATTTTGAATAAACGATATGTTATTTTATAAATACTGTACATAACACAAAATTTGAATTGTGTAAATATTTGACTTTTCACTGTAAAATCAAAGCAAAAAGGATTGACCACAGCTTCTGAGAGTTAAAGGACATTTTCTAACTTTTTGGCAGATTCCTATTAGCATGTATACTTGTCAGAGAGTGAGGAAAAGGTTAAAGACAGGCAAACATAGAGAAATATTTATTGCAGGTTATGGAGAGCATTTTGAGGAGCTGCCGAGAGAATATGTAGGAGAATTAACCCTTACCTCTTCTGCACAGCAAAGATCAGACAGCACAGTGAAAAATCACAATCCTCATTAATTCCCTTACGCAAGGTGAGGAGGCAGGGACCTGCATCGGATTGATGAACATTTTATTACTCGGGCAGCAGAATAAGTAGGTCAGCAAGGACCTTGAGCAGGAGCACCAGTGGAGGTCAAGGGCGTTTAGTTCTCAGGAATTCCTTGTCCAAGCGTTACGTTTACTCTAGTTTATCTCCAGTCAGCCTGAGTTGCAGAAAGACGTATCTGCTACTAGTTAGAAGCTCTGCCTGCAATTAAACTAATGGATGAGTTGGAGACGTCCAAAACTGTATTGGCCTCTTCAGAAAGAATGATTCCTGCTTGTTGCAGTCAGTAGGGTGGAGTTAGGGGTTTTCTGGCCACAGATGGATTTTTCATATTGATGACCTATCCACCGGATAAGTAATGTGTATCTCATCTGAGAGGTTCCGGCACCAGGACCCAACACAGATTAGCTGTTCTGGCAGCTTCCAGGTGCTGGAAGTTGCTGCAGTGCACAGGCAGTGCATTCTGGCTGCTCCTATTTAAGTAATAGGATCAGAGCTGCATTTCACTGGAACCATCAATGGATTGACCTACTGATCTCCTTTTACTTGAATAAGAGCAGACTGCATGTGCTCCCCATCCACTACAGCAGCTTCTATTGCTTGAAGACTGCCAGAACAGCTGATATGTATGGGGTCCAGGTGTCAGACTTCCAGAGATCAGATACTGATGACCTATCCTGTAGGTGATAAATAAGAAAAATTAATTTGGGGCCGAAAAACCCCTTTAATGCCAGTGTTTCATATTATAATAATAATAAATTTTATTTATATAGTGCCAACATATTCCGCAGGACTGTACAATTTGTAGGGTTCAAGTACAGACAAAAAAGATACATTACAAAGAAATTGTCAATTCACACAATGGGACTGAGGGCCCTGCTCGCAAGAGCTTACAATCTGTGAGGTAGAATGGGCGGCATCGGAGGTAGCATTGCTTATACAATGGGCAGACTATTTTGTAATAGAGGTTACTGTCATTACACATATCTGAAGCTGTATGAGCCGTCACCAGTCGTGTCCTTTAACATGTAGATGGTGCCTGGACATATAAGGTTAGTCTGAAATGGCATCATATCCTGTGGGGTAATGCGGGAGTGTGAACAGAGGAGGGTACGTTTTAGGGATACTAACTACGGAAGGGTTTACATTAGGAGTTGTGATAGGTTCGTCTGAAAAGATATGTCTTTAGTTTGCGTTTGAAGCTGTAGGAATTGGGGGTCTATCTGATAGTCCGGAATACAGCATTCCAGAGATTTGGTGCAACTCGGGAGAAGTCTTGTATACGAGTGTGGGAGGTTCTGATAATAGAGGATGTTATTCTTAGGTCTTTGAGTGAATGGAGAGCACGGGTTGGGCGATAGACAGAGATGAGGGAGGAAATGTAGGGAGGTGCAGCATTATGGAGAGCCTTGTGGATGAGGGTGATAAATTTATATTGTATTCTGTATTGAATAGGCAGCCAATGTAGTGACCAGCACAGACCAGAGGCATTTCTGTAGCATCTAGACTGATAGATGAGCCTGGCCGCTGCATTCAGAATAGATTGTAGAGGGGAGAGTTTAGTAAGGGGAAGACCGATTAGTAAGGAGTTATAGTAATCAAGGCGAGAGCGAATCGGGCAACAATAAGTGTCTTTAGTGTATCTCTGGTAAGGAAAGGGCGTATCCTGGATATGTTTTTGAGGTGGAGATGACATTAGCGTACGAGTGATTGGATATGGGGAGGTGAAGGAAAGGTCTGAGTCAAACAAAACCCTGAGGCAGCGGGCATGCTGCCTAGGAGTTATGGTAAGGCCGGAGACTGCAATGGAGATATCAGGGACAGATCTATTAGATGGTGGAAACAGCAGTAGTTCAGTCTTTGAGAGATTCAGTTTCAGATGGAGCGAAGACATGATATTTGAGACAGCAGAGAGACTGTCACTGGTATTCTGTATTAGTGCAGGAGTGATTTCACGGGATGACATATAATTGGGTGTCATCAGCAAAAAGATGGTACCGGATGGTACTGGTGATGGTTTGTCCAGTGGGGGGCTGTGTAGAGGGAGAAGAGCAGGGGGCCTAGGACCGAGCCCTGAGGAACTGCAAGGGGAAGAGGAAAAGAAGTAGAGCCCACAAATGATACACAGAAAGTGTGGTGTGAGAGATAAGAGGAGAACCAGGAGAGCGCGGTGCCGTGAGGCCGACAGAGCAGAGCATAGTGAGGAGGAGTTGATGGTCAACAGCGTTAAATGCTGCTGAGAGATCTAGAAGAATAAGAGAGAAGTCACCTTTGGATTTAGCCATCAGGAGATCATTGGAGACTTTTGTGAGTGCTATTTCAGTAGAATGCGGAAGCGAGATTCTAAGGGGTCAAGAAGAGAGTTAGCAGAAAGATAGTGGATTAAACGAGAGCAGACCAAGCATTCCAAGATTTTGGAGATGAAGGGGAGGTTTAGGGACAGGTTGATAGTTAGCAGCACAGGACGGGTCAAGGGAGGATTTCTTCAATAGTGGGGTTATGACAGCATGTTTGAAAGAGGATGGGAAAATTCCAGAAGAGAGAGAGAAAGGTTAAATATTTTAGTAAGGTAAGTTGTGACAGCAGGAGACAGAGACTGGAGAAGGTGTGAGGGCAAAGGGTCACTACTGCAGGTCATAGGGTGAGAAGAAAGTAGCTGAGATACTTTCTCTTCTGTAACAGGTTCAAAAGATGAGAATGAACAGTCTGAAGTGCGGTTGGTGAGGGGGGGATCAATGCCTCCTGGGGATTGGGCAGTTATTTCCTGACTGATCTGATCAATTTTGTCATGGAAATAAGTGGCCAGGTCATCTGCGCTAAGGTCTGTGAATGGCACCTGCACCTTGGGAGTGAGTAAGGAGTGAAAAGTTTCAAAGAGCCTTTTAGGGTTACAGGAGAGAGAAGAGATGAGAGTGGTGAAATAGGCTTGTTTGGCAAGGTGAAGGGCTTCATATACTCCCTGTAGGCTTGAAAAGGGAACAGTGTAACATATGGCAGGATCACATTACACAGTACTGTCTGTAACCTTGAAGACCTATATATCTACATAGGCACTGTTTAAAATACTGTCGGATATTTTTATATATGTTACCGTTAAAGTGCAGAATTCAGTTAATCTGCAGATTAACTAGGTAATGTGCACATTAACTAGGGCGATCCGTTAAAGTGCAGAAAACTTCTTTCATTTCTGACATTACCTAGCTAATCTGCACATTACCTAGTTAATGTGCACATTACCTAGTTAATGTGCACATTAACTACTAGGCACTCGTTAATCTGCACATTACCTAGTTAATGTGCACATTAACTACTAGGCACTCGTTAATCTGCACATTACCTAGTTAATGTGCACATTAACTACTAGGCACTCGTTAAAGTGCAGATAACGACATGTCAGCGTCGCTATGTCAACATCGCCGGCATTACAGCGAACATAATGCTGGCAAAAAAAAAAAAAAAGGATCGGGGACAGGATAGGGAAAGGTTGAAGACTGTTTGCTTTCAAAACCCATTCAACTTGAATGGGTTTTGAAAGCAAACAGGTGTGTGTGTGTGTGTGTGCGCGCGCTTATACCCTCTGCGCTGCGAAAAGCCGTTTTTTGTTTTTTCGTCGGAAACACAAAGTCCTTCGTGTCCGAAAAAAAAAAAAAAAAAAAAAGCCAGCTGCTTCGCAGCGCAGAGGGTATAAGCACGCGCATACACACACACACACGCCCGTTTGCTTTCAAAACCCATTCAAGTTGAATGGGTTTTGAAAGCAAACCGTGAGCCGTGCTACGCGCTGGGAAGCCAACGGCGATTGTGACACATGAAAAAAAAAACGATGACCGGAGACTCTGCTGGCGAAAGGAGGGAGAAGAGGGGGACGGAGTAGGGACAGCAGGACTACGAGAGAAACAAAACTTCCGGACTCTAATGACCCGCAAGCTGTGAATGTGCACATTACCTAGGTAAAATGCGGAAAACTCCTGATTCCGCACTTTAATGGAGCAAATCGGTTAATCTGCAGATTACCTAGGTAATGTGCACATTCACTGATTTTGCACTTTGACGGTAGCATACAGTGGGGAAAAAGAGTATTTAGTCAGCCACCAATTGTGCAAGTTCTTCCACTTAAAAAGATGAGAGAGGCCTGTAATTGACATCATAGGTAGACCTCAACTATGAGAGACAAAATGAGAAAACATATCTAGAAAATCACATTGTCTGATTTTTTAAGAATTTAATTGCAAATTATGGTGGAAAATAAGTATTTGGTCACCTACAAACAAACAAGATTTCTGGCTCTCACAGACCTGTAACTTCTTCTTTAAGAGCCTCCTCTGTCCTCCACTCATTACCTGTAGTAATGGCACCTGTTTGACATTGTTATCAGTATAAAAGACACCTGTCCACAACCTCAAACAGTCACACTCCAAACTCCACTATGGTGAAGACCAAAGAGCTGTGGAAGGACACCAGAAACAAAATTGTAGACCTGCACCAGGCTGGGAAGACTGAATCTGCAATAGGCAAGCAGCTTAGTGTGAAGAAATCAACTGTGGGAGCCATAATTAGAAAATGGAAGACATACAAGACCACTGATAATCTCCCTCGATCAGGGGCTCCACGCAAGATCTCACCCCGTGGGGTCAAAATGATCACAAGAACGGTGAGCAAAAATCGCAGAACCACATGGGGGGACCTAGTGAATGACCTGCAGAAAGATGGGACTAACGTAACAAAGGCTACCGTCAGTAACACACTACGCCACCAGGGACTCAGATCCTGCAGTGCCAGACGTGTCCGTCTGAAGTTTGCTAGAGAGCATTTGGATGTTCCAGAAGAGTATTGGGAGAATGTCATATGGTCAGATGAAACCAAAGTAGAAATGTTTGGTAGAAACACAACTCGTCGTGTTTGGAGGTGAGTGAATGCTGAGTTGCATCCAAAGAACACCATACATACTGTGAAGCATGGGGGTGGCAACATCATGCTTTGGGGCTGTTTCTCTGCAAAGGGACCAGGACGACTGATCCTTGTACATGAAAGAATGAATGGGGCCATGTATCGTGAGATTTTGAGTGCAAACCTCCTTCCATCAGCAAGGGCATTGAAGATGAAACGTGGCTGGGTCTTTCAGCATGACAATGATCCCAAGCACACCGCCAGGGCAACAAAGGAGTGGCTTTGTAAGAAGCATTTCAAGGTCCTGGAGTGGCCTAGCCAGTCTCCAGATCTCAACCCCATAGAAAACCTTTGGAGGGAGTTGAAAGTCCGTGTTGCCCAGCGACAGCCCCAAAACATCACTGCTCTAGAGGAGATCTGCATGGAGGAATGGGCCAACATACCAGCAACAGTGTGTGCCAACCTTGTGAAGACTTACAGAAAACGTTTGACCTGTGTCATTGCCAACAAAGGATATATAACAAAGTATTGAGATGAACTTTTGTTATTGACCAAATACTTATTTTCCACCATAATTTGCAAATAAATTCTTTAAAAATCAGGCAATGTGATTTTCTAGATATGTTTTCTCATTTTGTCTCTCATAGTTGAGGTCTACCTATGATGACAATTACAGGCCTCTCTCATCTTTTTAAGTGGGAGAACTTGCACAATTGGTGGCTGACTAAATACTTTTTTTCCCCACTGTATACATAACTGAGAAATAAAGGCATTGCAGATGTTATGTGTTTGCCTCTTTTAGTGGTAACATAAGGAATCATCTAGTCATATTAGAACACCCCTAACGTTTTCTGAACCCTATAAGGAATACATACTTTGCATTAAAGAAAGATGGATGTTATTAGCCAATGATCCTCCTCCTTACTTTTCTGTCTCTATTCCAGGCCATCTGGGAGAATCAGTTTTATTACTTGTTTGGCTTCCTATTCTTGGTGTTCATCATCCTTGTGGTGTCCTGCTCCCAGATTAGCATCGTCATGGTCTATTTCCAGCTGTGTGCAGAGGTAAGTAGCTTACTGCATCCAGATAGTTTGAATAGGAACTATATTTAAGGGATTATTCCAGAACTGATATTTATCACCTGACCACAGGGTGGGTAATAAGTGTCTGATGACTGGGAACCCAACTGCACAGACCCTCAGCAATTGTGGGAACAGGGATCCCCACTCCTGCTGTTCTTCTTCACTATACAACCACAATGAGAAGGAGTCTTTGGGCTGATGGAAAGATACGGTGGTTGCTAAAGTTCATGCTTGATCATCAGGGCCGGATTAAAGGGTGGACACCCAAGGGTGCTCGCCACGTGACCTCTGCCAGTTGCAGCGGCTGGAGCAAATGCCACATTAAGAGCATGCTTCAACCTACTCTCTCCTGAGAGTATTCGTGATGTTCACCCGGTGGTTTCGTTCGGACTGAACAGGGGTGGTACAGTGATCTTTGGTCACGCAGCCATGGCCAAAATTGCTGTGTAGCACCTGCACAATCGCATCAATGAATGTGTAAAACTTTAAAAAGAACTTGTTACCAGATTTGGGATTCCTAAACAAGTGCCATGTCATTATACAGTTGGAATTCAAGGAATCTGGTAATCTTGTTTTCATTCTCTACTCATTTAACAGGTTTGATCATTTTAAAATTGGCAGATAGCTGCAGTCATACGTTTATTGTGCTGGTGAAACTGCTTTATTTACATGTGCAGTAAATTTGAGGAGAGTACAGCTTGCTTTATCAGCAAAATGCACATGAGCTGCCAGATATGAGTCCAGAATGCATCTCCACCACATTTAAAGGGGTTGTGGAGGGTTAGAAAATAAAATGCTCCGATACTTACCTGTATCCTCCCCTCTGTTCTTACACTGGTCCAGCCACCACCACCACCACTCTATTTATATACAACGCAGCTGCAGTGGTGATGTCAAGTTGACAGGACCGCTACAGTGAGTCATCACTACCACCTGTATAGTGTAGCTGCTCTATATACTTAAAGGGGTTGTCTGAGGAGTGTTTTGTTTTTTGTTTTTTTAACTTATCTGGTTCGGTGGCATACTTTTGATGGACTCTGGGGTTCTGGCGATTTTACGACCTTAGGTCATGTGATCAGAGGCAACATTCGGCTCCTTGGTTCGCTCCACCCACTCCTCCCCCGATCTTACAAGTAATTTACCTGTGCTATGGGGGCTAACTGACTATATAGTAAAAAGAAATTGCTGAAAAAAGTGGATGACACATAGATGTGATACGGATTGCACACAGAAATACTCAAGGATGTATAACATCAGTGGTTTTGTAGTCCACAAAACTGAGAGCTAGTGTGCTAACAGCCTAAGACTCCCTGTCTTGCCGTTAACACTAACATGTCAGAGGCCACTATAGACCTGTTGTCTAGTAGATTGAGGATCAGCAGCCCAGGTGGAACAAGTGTACATTAAATTATGCAGACCCCCTCCTTTTACGCCCATCGGACTCCATCAACCTTAATCTGGCCCTATTGACCACTGCTGGATTCAAGGTCTTTACATGGCAATTCTGGGAAAGACCCTTTAACCCCTCCTCGACAGCCGCCGTATTAATACCGTGTATGTCAGGTTTTTAAAGGTTAACTCTGCAGCAGTGCAGCCGCCATAGCTACCAGTTCTCTGCTGTATTGTACAGTGGAAACCCAGAGCTAATGCCAGGCATTGCTGCTCAGGGTGCCCCCTGGGGCCGGCAATCCCTGTACCTTTACTGTTGGCTTCCAGGCCTGTCATAGGAATATAACTATATAGTAATGTAGTGAAAGTCAGATAGACTGCAATACAATCAAATAAGATTGCAGGTTGAAGCAGATAAATAAGTTTTTTTTTTGTGTGTGTGTATGTGTGTGTATGTATATATATATATATATATATATATATATATATATATATACATACACACACGTACATATCGACAAAATTGTTGGTACCCTTCGTATAATGAAAGAAACACCCACAAATGGTCACAGAAATAACTTGAATCTGACAAAAGTAATAATATATACAAATTCTATGAAAATGAACAAATGAAAGTCAGACATTGCTTTTCAACCATGCTTCAACAGAATTTTAAAAAAAAAGAAAACTCACAAAACAGGCCTGGACAGAAATGATGGTTCCCTTAACTTAATATTTTGTTGCACAAACTTTTAAGGCAATCACTGCAATCAAATGATTCCTGTAACTGTCAATGAGACTTCTGCACCTCTCAACAGGTATTTTGGCCCACTCCTCATGAGCAAACTGCTCCAGTTGTCTCGGGTTTGAAGGGTGCCTTTTCCAGACGGCATGTTTCAGCTACTTCCAAAGATGCCCAATAGGATTTAGGTCAGAGTTCATAGAAGGCCACTTCAGAATAGTCCAATGTTTTCTTCTTAGCCATTCTTGGGTGTTTTTTAGCTGTGTGTTTTGGGTCATTGTCCTGTTGCAAGACCCATGACCTGCGACTGAGACCAAGCTTTCTGACACTGGACAGCACATTTCTCTCTAGAATCCCTTGATAGTCTTGAGATTTCATTGTACCCTGCACAGATCACAGATTCAAGACACCCTGTGCCAGATGCAGCAAAGCAGCCTCAACATAACAGAGCCTCCTCCATGTTTCACAGGAGGGACAGTGTTCTTTTCAAGATATGCTTCATTTTTCCGTCTGTGAACATAGAGCTGATGTGCCTTGCCAAAAATTTTGATTTTTGTCTCATCTGTTCATAGGACATTCTCCCAGAAGCTTTGTGGCTTGTCAACATGTAGTTTGGCAAATTCAGGTTTTGTCAGATTCAAGATGTTTCTGTGACCATTGTGGGTTTTTCTTTCATTAAACGAGGGGTACCAACAATTTTGTCCACGTCTGTATATATATCATATCAAATCACCCCCCTTTCTCTAGATTTGAAATCAAAGGAAATAAACTTTATATTATATTAGAATATATATATATATATATATATATATATATATATAAAATTAAAAGAGACATATATTTTTTTGTTGTTGTTTCGCCGCCCATAAAAATTTTAATAAAAAGTGATCAAAACTTCAGACATTCCCCAAAATGGTATAACTAAAAAATACATCTTCCCCTCCACCCCAAAAAAAAAAGACATCTTATGCATCCTGGTACACAGAAATATAAAAAAGTTCCAGGTGTCAGGGTTAAATATGATGCCCACTCTGAAGCAAAGTACTTGTCATAACAGCCGTGTCTCTACTGTTCTATACAATAATCCTTTCAAACTGTCCCCGAAAGTGAAAATAATGACCCACTTGTGGTGCCTCCCCTGTCAGCTTTGTTTCTTCTGTGAGTACGGCTCTGGTGCAATGAGAGTGCAGGAGGTGTCCAGTGCTCATGACAGTCTAGACCCCTGATGGCTATCCATAGGTGACAAGCTGAGACATTTTTGCTGACAAGCAGCAAGCAGACAGCAAACCGGAGGCGGGGCAACTCTCCTGCTTCCTGCTGAGAGCGATGCACGAACAGTGGCCATCTTACCTCCGTTAGTGAAGTTGGTGTCAGGGTTAGGCAGTGAAGCTCCCACCCGCACTAAATTTTTTGCAGACTTGCACCCTGTAAGGGAATTGCCAGTTGAGAAATTCCCCAGTGCTGCTTCAGAAACCTGGGAGGAAGGGAATGACAGAGACAGTGTGCCCTAAACTCGACCCAGCCCCTGTCCCTGCCTACTTGTCTCAGCTACCCTAGGTGGTAGCAGGGCAACTTGGCGACAATCCCTTCTCTGAAAAAGTGACACGCAGAACAGGACAAGACAAAACAACACAGAAGAGGAGTCAGCAAGCCAAGGGTCAAACCAGAGGGAGAAAGCAGTACCAAATCAAAATCCAAGAGAGTAGTAACAAGGGAAGCCAAAGGTCATAAGTCAGAATACAATACAAAAGGAAGAGCAAAGCAAGCAAGGAACAAAGCCACAGGACAGAGTCACAATAGCCAGCGACCATGTGTGAGCAGATGACCTGTTTATAGGAAGTCCAGAATCAGTCCCAGAATTGATTGGTAGACAGGCTGTCAATCACCCAGGCAAGGCTAAGATTAAGTGTTAAGAGGAGCAGAGCGAAACGCAGGAGACGGATGTGGCTGAAATTCAATTATAGACAAGAGGTACTAGGACAGTGTTCAGACGGAGCAACAAGAACCCTAAGCAAGGAATCTAACTGAATATGCCTCCTGCGCCGCGGCGTGCGAGCGGAGGGTGGCGCAGAGACGCGAACAGGCAGAGACATTACACACCCAGACAACTGGGAACACTAGAACTGTGTCCCACAGTGGCGCTGTCAGCGGCAATACTGGGGGAAGAGAGCAACCCATCAGAGACAGTTAACTCTGCCAAGACCTCACTGGTCTTGAAGTGTACGAAATACCAACCTTCAGTTGAAGATTTAGCAAATCAAATTCAGCAACAAAAAATTCACTGAGCAGTAAGGTAAAGAATTATTTTTGGTTTATTAGTAAATACAGTACATATATTAAAAATATAACTTTATTAGAGCTACAAATATCACAAAATTATGGATTTTTCTAGAAGTGACACACCATCCGAGTCATGCTTGTTTTTTGTTTTTTTACGAATTTTGACACACCGAGCTCAAAAGGTTCGCCATCCCTTGTCTAGACCCTTGTGAAGGCTCCCAGGCTTGTCATAACTGTATATGTTTATACAGTGCCTTGCGAAAGTATTCGGCCCCCTTGAACTTTTCAACCTTTTGCCACATTTCAGGCTTCAAACATAAGGATATAAAATTTAAATTTTTTTGGTGAAGAATCAACAAGTGGGACACAATCGTGAAGTGGAACGAAATTTATTGGATATTTTAAACTTTTGTAAAAAATAAAAAACTGAAAAGTGGGGCGTGCCAAATTATTCGGCCCCCTTAAGTTAATACTTTGTAGCGTCACCTTTTGCTGCGATTACAGCTGCAAGTCGCTTGTGGTATGTCTCTATAATTTTTGCACATCGAGAGACTGAAATTCTTGCCGATTCTTCCTTGGAAAACAGCTCGAGCTCAGTGAGGTTGGATGGAGAGCGTTTGTGAACAGCAGTTTTCTGGATTCTGGATTGGATTCAGGTCTGGACTTTGACTTGGCCATTCTAACACCTGGATATGTTTATTTTTCGCTTATTTCACTGGGGGACACAGCACCATGGGTATAGACCTGGTCACTAGGAGACAAGACACTAGGGAAAAGAAAGCTGTTGGCTCCGCCTCCAGGCTATACCCTGCCACAGCCACTGTGCATGAATCAGTTTGAAACCTAGTGTCATAGGAGGCAGACACGACCTGACTCAGGTCTTCTGTCTTGCATCGTTTTTATTTTTACCTTTCTTTCAGGTGCAGGGGGTCGTCAGCGTGTACGCCACACTAGTCATACCCTCCTGCGGGCGCAGCGCTCTGCAAAAGAGCAGCCTCGCCGGTCACCCAGTCCCCACTTATCACTCGCCGCACCGGCAGCCGGAGTACCGGTGACCCCACTCCCACGTGCGAGGTCCTACCGAGGGGGTGACCCTGCGGCGCCTGAAGACGCCAGACAGGTGAGTATGAGAAGAATAGAAGGCAGGTGAGTAGGAAAGTTACCTCAGCCCCTCTCCTTCCCCCCCCCCCCTTCAGGACTCTCCTCCTCCCCTTCAGGCCCTCTCCACCTCCCCTTCAGGCCCCACTCAGCCCCTCAGTGCGAACAATAGCATGGGTCCTGTTTAGGGGAGCATCACAGGGTCCCCCAGAGCTGGACCTTAAATTTTAGTAAATAAGCCCCTTTTTTCTGGGGCGTTTTTGGGCTTTCTGGTCGCTCCTACCGAACGGCCCCCGTTGGGGGGGGGCACCCGATTCCCCCCCCCCCTCGTGTGGGGACCCCCTTTCCTGGCCCCCCGGTACCTTTTCCCAGGCCTCCGCGGAACCTCTGGAGTTCGCGGCCGCGCCGCCGACGGTGCCTCGCGGTCGGCCGCGTTCTACGCGAGTCCGAGGCCTGGCCGGGAACTAGGCTGCAACGGGCCCGTCCCTTTCCCGAGCTTTTCTGGTACCCAGACTCCGCCTAGGGCCTTCCATTGGCCAGGGGGCTGTCCTGGCAAGCCATCCAGCCTGCCCAGTAGCTACTGAGCCTGTATTTACCAGGGGAAGAGCTTTGCTCTCCTCATATTCTCTTTTATTTATTTATTTTTTGGCTTGCTGGGACAGCAGGGATTTTTTTACTCTCCTCACAGTTCCCTGGGAGACATTGCTCCTGCAGAACCCTTGCTGCAGCAGTTTGTGAGCAGCCATCTTTTGCAGTCTGGTAGGCTAACCCCTGGGTTACCCCTAATTTCCATGGGCTCCCTCTCTCACCCTCTGGCCCCTCTGGTTCCGTCACGTTTTTATACGTGCACCCGCTGTATCAAAAACAGTTGCCATGCGGACAGTCTGAGCCCATGTGCTCTCTCTGCCTTCCGCCTCAGCCAGTCAGGAACCTCCTGGCCCCTCTCCGGTTCTTCCATTCCCGGATTGGGCGGCCTTCCTAACCTTGGCCATGGTGTCCTTATCAGACTTAACTAGTCAGTGCTGGAAACTTGGAATGGCTGCTTTCCCAGATCGCCGCTCAGTCGGCTGCTTCTAGGGATCTCCCTGGACACCCTCATAGTTCCCGTCGCAGGTCCAGGAGCCTCAAAAGGACCAGGAAGTCTTCCTACGGTTCACAGTCTGTCACCCCTTCCTCTGGGTACTCCCCAGATAGGGACTCAGCTCACGGCTCCACTCCTACAGGCGGATACCTTCCTCCCTCTGCTCGGTCTACTTAACTGGGGACGCCTCTGACTCCGACTCGGAGCTTCAGCTAGGCTCATCTATATCTGCTGCTACGCAGGAGTCATCTATGCGATAGAGACCCTACAGATCTCTGAGGACCCGGACTCATCCTCTCAAGTGGACATCTCCTTCTGCCACTGGGTGTTTGATCATATCTTGAGGGCACAGTGACTTCTCCCTGGACCATCCTCTGTCTTCGACTAGGAAGTCGGACATCCCTTCCCTTGACCTGTGTGTCTCCAAGTGGAAGGTGAACTCAGGCAGTTCTGCCAGGCTATGCTGTGACACATGTCTCTAGCGCTCCCTGGCTGGCAATGATGAACATCCGAGGTAAAGGAAGCAGGTTGCTCCAGTGGTGCAATCGGTTAGCGCACGGAACTTATATATCAGTAACTAGTGAGCACAAGCAGGCCTGTCTTTACATCTTGTCAGCGAGCCGCCCCATGTGTCCCTTCCTATCACTGAGAGCCTCCCACGGTGGATCCCATGATAGCTAGGCTCTCCAAGGCTTCTAGTCTGCCTTCTGCGGACTGTGCCTACCTCAGTGATCCCTCAGAGTGAGATCGGATCGCTTCTGTTGTATTGTTTGCAATGCAGAACTGATACATTGCATTGTCCTAAATGCTGGCTATTGTATTACTGTAAGAAGGTGGCTTCCCTCGCCAGGGTGGCCTTCGTAGTGGCTGGTTTCTCCCTGCGACTCTCTTTCGCTGCCTCTTGGGTCATCAAGGCCTTCTTTTCCTGGGCCAAACAGCTTCAGTCCCTGATGCAGTTTCCCTCCAGCCGCTCGTCTCTGAGATCCTGAACGCTTCCAAATAACTGGAGATGCCTCCCAAATCTGCCAAGGCGGCCGCCAATGCAGTGACTATCCGCCATACCGTTTGGATTCGTTGTGGAATACTGAGTCCGCCTCCAAGAAGGCGAACACAGCCCTTCTCCCTTTCCAGGTCGACCTGGGCCAAATTTTTGTTAAGGGCGTTGAGAAGCGTATCCCTGAGGCCACGGGGGAATAGATTCTTCCTCCCTCAGAGGCGTCCTATGTGTCAGCCGTTCTCCTGTTCCAAAAAGCTTCTTTCAAGTCCAGGCCTCCCTGGTGGTTCTACACCAAGTCGTCCAGGTCTTCCTCTTCCTAGCCTCCTCGGCATGAAGTTTTTTCCCCTCTCTGGGCATCTGAAATGGCGGGACGTCTGGGGCCTGGGCCTGAAAGGCGGTGTAATCCGGCTACTCCAGTTTTCGCTGGAGTCTCTTTGCCTTCCCTACGTCGGACAATCCAGGATGTCTCCAATCTCCAGCGGCAGGGAGTCAGCGTCCCCGTTCCCGCTTCAGAGTGTATCCTGGGTTACTATTCCTACCGTTCTCCATTCGCCTAGAAGGACGGCTTCCTTCGTCCCATCATGGACCTTAAAGGGTTCCACAGGTTCTTCCATGTCTGCAGGCTCCGTTGTAGTCTATGCAGTCTGTGGTGGCATCCCTGGAGATGGGCGAATTCTTCGTCCATCTACATCATCGCGCTGTGCTGTCAGCGGTTTCTTCGTTTTGTGGTGGATCCTTGACCTTTCCAGTTGCCTATCTCCCCTTCAGGCTGGCCTCTGCCACCTGGGTTTTTTTTTTTCCTCAGTGATGGCGTCTCTTATGGCCATCCTCCGCGTCAGAGGTGTTGCCGTGTTTCCAGACTTTGACGATCTCCTGGTGAAGCCCCTCCAGGTCAGACAATCTGACCAGCTTGTGGCTCACCTTGGTTCTTCTTTGCCGGTTCTGCTGGCTCATCAATGTGGATGTCCCGTGCCCTCTAAGCACATAGAATCCGGGACATGATCCTCTGCTCGCTCCAGGGTGTGATTCTCTCTCCGGAAGCCAAGATCCTGAGTGTCCCAGAGTGTCTTTGAATCGGCATGTGGGTATTGCGCACGATCGCCTCAACCTTTCATTCAGTTACTCTGTCGTCCTCTCCACTTGACGATTACGGCCTGCTGGGACAAATCTCCGGACAGCCTCATCTGCCTGGTTCTCTTTCCACCTTGGTTCACTGAGAGATTCTTTAGTGTATCTCCTCCCCAGGAATTTCTCAAGGGAAGTCCTTCTTCCCCTCTGTTGGTAGGTGATTCCCACTGCCGCCAATCTCCCTGGCTGGGGAGTGGTCCTCGATGCTTTGACTGTTCAGGACCTGTGGTCCAGGGCCGATTCCTCCCTCTGGTTCAACCTGCTGGAACCCAGGGCTATCTTATTTGCCCTTTCTCCTTGGACCTCTCTTCTCCAAAGACATCTGTCACAGTGCAGTCTGACCTCTCCTCCATGGTCGCCTACTTGAACCCTCAGCGGGGCACCAGGAGCCGTTTGGCCTTAGTAGAAGCCTCACTTTTTCTTCCTTGGGTGGAGCCCTCGTTCCAGCTCTTTCGGTGGTCAACCTTTTTTCTGGCGTGGACCACTGGGTGGCAGACTACTTGAGTCGAGAAAATATTGCTCCGGGCGAGGGTCGTTTTATCTGCAGATCTTCCTTCCACTGTGCTCCCGCTGTGGCGTGACAAACGTTGACCTTTTTTTTTTGGCTCCGCCGGAACCACAAGGTCCTCGGCTAAATTGCCAGGTCTCTGGATCCTCGCACCATCACCACTGGCGCTCTTGTGAGTTCGGTTTTTCACTTCCTCTTCTCCCTTGGGTCCTCCAGAATCTCAAGACCAAGGTGGTTCAAGCTATCCTGGTGGCACCAGATTGGCCCTGCCGGGTCTGGTAGATGGATCTCATGTTCCTGTTGGCGGATGCTCCTTGGCCTCTTCCTCTGCTGGTCGACCTTCTGTCTCAAGGACTGCTGTTCCACCCCACCTTGACTCAACTGCGTTCACGGCGTGGCTGTTGAATCCTAGGTCTGAGGCGTTGTGGTTTTTTCGGAGTTTGTTATCCTAACATACTCAAGGCCCGGAAATTCCAGATAGCTTTGATCTGCCATCAAACGTGGAAGGCTTACGTCCATCGTTGGAAGAGTAACGATTCTCATCGGATCTTCCCCATTCTGGTCTGGATCAAGGTCTTAGTCTTCTTTCCTTTTTAAAGACTTTCCTACAGGAGTGCCACTCTGTGCTCCTTTGGAACCCTTGGATCCGTGGGATCTTAACCTCGTCTTTAAGGTGCTTCAGGTTCCCCCCTTCGAGCCTTTGATATTCCTTTTTTTTTTTTTGCCTTCTGTCCTGGTAGAATGAGTTTCTGGTGGCCATTACCTCCATCCGCAGGGGTCCCGAATTGGCTGCCCCTTTTTTTCGACAGCCTCCCTTTTTGGTCCTTGTATTGCCAAATGAAGCCAGATTCTTTAGATTCCGTGTAATAGAATAAAGTTATAGAGTAAAAACACTAGACTATCCCCAAATGGCTTAACATTTTATTAAGAATAGTATAAGAAGAAGGTCTTACAACAAAGAAAAGTATAGCAAAAGGTCAAAAGGTCTTACAACAGGGAAAATTATAGTAAAAAGGTCTTGCAACAAGGAAAAGTATAACAGATATTAGAAGGTATAATCAAACCTTGCAATACAGCTGGTATAGCAAGGTATAATCAAATATCAAAGTCAATCAAACTATGATATAATCAATTATCAAATATCACAGTCAATCTGTGATATATGATCAAATACTTACAACACTTAAAAGTATCAGAAAGTATATCAAAATCAACCCTTGCAATAAAGCAAGGTCTAATCAAATATCAAAGTCAATCAAACTATGATATAATCAAATACTTACAACACTTAACAGTATCATAAAGTATATCAAATCAAATAATCAAATATCAAAGTCAATCGGGGGCGTGGCTAGCGCGCGACATGGATGGTCGCATGTGAGCGGAGCTCCGGATAGAGCCGCTCATCCATCCTGCAATTCATCCTTGCTTACCGGTGCCCGGGTTCGCTGTCCGCTGGAACGCACTTCTGGGGCCCTCCTCCTGGTTCCGGAGCTCCCGTTCCGCCGGTGTCCTTCTCCGTTGAGTAGTAGTCTGTGACCGCTACACGTGGCCGGCGGCTATACCCTCTCACCGCCGCTGCCGGAGCCGCTCTGTCCCGCGCTGCTGTGGCCTGGAGCTGGGGTGGAGCTGCCGTTCTGGGGCTGCGCTCGTGGGCCGGCCTGGGCTGTGCAGGCACCGCTGAAGCCGCTGATCCTGCTGGCACCCGGACGGCGGTCTCCCCTCTCTCCACGTGGCGGGCGGCCATTTTAACCCTGACCGGTTTGGCCATCTGCTGATGAGGGGGCGCTGAGTCTGGCGTTCCTGGTGGGCTGAGCATATCTCTGCCGGCATTCCTCTCTCCTGCTTGCTGCTGGGCACGATAGGACCATCCCCTGGCTCCTCTGGGCAGTAGTGCAAGGCAATATCTGTGGCAGCCATCAACTGTCTCTGACCCATTGAAGGTGGGTGCCTCTGTACGATTTGTCGTCCTGCTGACTGCTTCTCTGGAAGGCTTTACTTATAATCCAGTGACGGTTGCTGTATGTGCTACTGGACTGTTGAGTTACCATCTGTCCTCCTCTAGTTCCTCCTGGCAATCTATCTACTCATCACTTCGCTACTGGCCTTCTTGGAGGCCTTACTTATAATCCAGTGACTATTGCTATTGGCACTATTGGATCGCTGAGTTGCCATCCGTTCCCTCTTAGTTCCTCCTGGCAATCTATTTATTTCACTACTCTGCTGACGGCTCTCTCTTGGAGACATCGCTTATAATCCAGTGTCTGTTGCCATCGATACTATTGGACTGTTGAGTTACTGTCTGTCCTCGGCTGGCTGATTGGCCCTGGTGGCCCGACATAGAGGCTCCTACTGTGCAACTGCTATTAGCCAGAGACCTCGTCTATAATCCTCTGGGGCAGGCCTGGTCTTGCTACAATCACACCTCCTCCTCTGCCATCATATCCACCCGTACGGAACGCAGGAAGAGCGGCCGCCGACTCTCTAAAATGAGTCGCCCGCAATCAACCTCTGTCTCTGATCGCCTGAGGGGGTTCTCCAGGGCAGCATCCTCTTCTACATCACCATCGCTTGAGGCAGCCTCTCCTGCCCTTCCAGAGGAGGACCCCGAGCCCACTTTAAAGCAAGTTACTGGACAGCTACTGGAGGCGATCCATGCCGGCACTTCCTCGCTGACCGGGAAAATTGAGGAGGTAAAAATCGACCTGGGCCTGCTCCGCCAGGACTTTCAGACCTTGCGAGGCAGGGTGCGTAAGGTGGAGGATCAGGTCTCTCAGGTAGAGGACACTGTTAACCCACTTCCTGCCAAACTCCAGGAGCTGGAGAGAGCTGCAAGTTTGTGGACCCAGCGTGCGGATGACTTGGAGAATAGATTGCGACGAAACAACCTCCGTATCCTGGGCCTGCCGGAGCTGGCGGAGGGTGAAGATCCTCGGGCCTTTGTGGAGGGGTGGCTGAAAAATGTCTTACCGGAGGCTCACTTCTCGCCAATATTTGCAGTGGAACAGGCCCATAGGGTTCCGGCTAAACTGCCGCCTCAGGGCGCACCTCCTCGACCCTTGTTGGCCCGTCTGATTAACAGCACGGATCGGGATACGGCGTTGCGGGCTGCACGCCAGGCCGGCGAGCTTAAGTACAACGGAGCAGCAGTGGCCATGTTTCCAGATTTCTCGGCAGCTCTCCAGAAGACCTGAGCATCCTTCGTGGCCGTTAAGAGGCGGTTGAGAGAAAAGGCTATACAATACTCCATGATTTACCCAGCACGTCTTCGGGTCGTCCATGACGGCAGGTCCCTTTTCTTTACTTCACCGAGGGATGTGGAGGACTGGCTATCTCTTCTTCCTCGATCTCCGAGACGATGATCCCGACGGCGTGTGGTGAGGGGTCCGATCGGACCATACATAAGGACTTATGTATTACGGGATGCTCTTGTTTATTGAATAAGTAGTTTTATGAAGAGTGCGGTTCTGTTATTATAGTATCCTGTAGTCTTATAGTTACCTGGGCTGGCGACCCCCGGGGCGCCGGTGTATCTCACTTACTCATGTGAACCTGGCTCTGTTGAATAGTATATCTCCTAGCCTAGTGATCATATATACCTTTAAGACAGTGCCCCGTATACCAACCACTTTGGGTGCACTTCTTCCCCCGTTAATTGTAGCCACGGTTAATTTAACGAATATTGTTTGTTTATGCTAGTAATATGTCTCACACCCTTTAGGGGTGTAATGGTTCATTTCATTTGTATATGTTTCTTAGGTTGCTGCACACCACTTTGTGTTTCACTCAGCCACGCGCTACACACTCATAGGCGGGTCACTTTTGGGGTCCTGAACTGCCATGATTACATTACATTCTTAGACGACCATGGCGTCCTTTAGTGTACTATCTTAGAATGTGAGGGGCCTGGACAGCCCACGAAAAAGGTTGTTGGTTTTCTCTCAGTTTAGGAGGGCTGACCCACACCTCATATGCCTTCAGGAAACTCATTTGGTTCCAGACAATTCCAGGCGACTTCAGAAGCCATGGGTTCAGTGGGCGGCTCACTCTACACACACTTCCTATTCCAGGGGGTGTCCATCTTGGTCCATCGTAGACTCAGGTGGGAGCCAGGCCTCATTGTAAGGGACCCTGAGGGACGATACGTTTTTGTCCAGGCCTGGGTTGACTCTGTCCTGTATGTTATCCTGGGTGTGTACTTGCCACCGGCGTCTGATCTTGCTGTGCTCCAGCAGGCTGCACAGTTTGCGACCCGATTCCCTGGGACTATTGCATTATGTTTGGGTGACTTTAACAAAGTTATGGATATTGCATTGGATTGGTTCTCCGCGGAGCCGGGTTCCCCCCTCTCTGCCTCGCCCTACTACAATGGCCGGAGTGATCCGTGAATTGGGGTGGTTGGATTTGTGGCGGGTCCGGTTTCCGGAGGCCCGCACCTTTTCCTGTCACTCTGCCAACAGACATACTCTGTCCAGGATTGACCATGTTTTTGGAAATACTAAAGCATATTCTTTGTTGCAGACCATATCCTATTTACCCAGGGCAGTGTCTGATCTTTCCCCGTTGTTGGTCCAATTAAATAGTAGTACGGCTGCTAAGCCACGACAAGGTTGGCGAATCCACCCATTTTGGTTGAAACTATTTGTACCACATGATCGAATACTTGATCAACTTCAGACGTTTTTGACCATTAATTCCCCAAACACTTCTCCGCTCCTCTTATGGGAAACTATGAAGGCATATCTTAGGGGTTGTATTAAGTCCTCCATTTCCTTTGTAAAGAGGGAATCCTTGCTGTTGGAGACCACTTTGGCGACCCAGTGTGCCTCGCTCGAAGCCGCATACGTGGCTAATCCAACTGATGAGGCTAGGTCTCAATGGTTGCAGACGGGTAGACAATATTTGCATATACTGCATGACAAGGCACGTAGGTCTCTGTTTTTTAGCAAACAGAAGTTTTACGAACTCGGCAACCAGTCGAGCAGCTTTCTAGCTCAACTGATACATCAAAACACAGCCTCACTTGCAATACTACGAGTGCATTCAGAGACGGGGGAGGTACTGTCCAATAGCTTGGACATTAGTGACAGATTTTATAGGTATTACAGTGAGTTATACCTCTCCAAGCTTAGAGTCACTGATGGAGAGCTTGCTACCTATTTGGGTTTGATCCCCCTTCCTACATTGTCAGAAGACCAACGTGAATTTTTAGATTCCCCTTTTACGCTAGAGGAGCTATCGGGAGCCCTGGCAGATATGGCAAGGGGCAAATCGCCGGGTCCGGACGGCATCTCGGTGGAGGTTTATGCCCAGTATGGGGGCCTGCTTCTCCCGGTGTTGCTTGACTGTTATAATGCTGCCTTTGTGGGCCGCAGTCTCCTGGAATCCTTTTATGACGCCACCATTATCCTGTTACTTAAGCCTGACAAGGATCCGCTGGACTGTGGCTCATATAGGCCTATATCACTGCTTAATATAGATTATTAACTCCTTACTAAAATGTTGGCGAAAAGGCTAAATTCTGTTGTTCTCGACCTTACTCACCCGGATCAGTCAGGCTTTATGCCTGGAAAATCCACATCGGATAATCTTAGAAGGGCTCAGGTGATAACTCAGATTGGGGCATCATCCTCACATGACTGGGCGGTGGCTTCTTTAGATGCAACAAAGGCGTTCGACTCTGTCGAGTGGCCTTTCCTATTGCAGGTGTTGCGAGGATACGGATTTGGAGAGGGGTTTGTTACCTGGATTTCCCTTCTATACTGTTCCCCTAGAGCGGCGCTGTCCATTAATGGCGCGTTGTCTTCCTACTTTCCTTTGGGTAGGGGTACAAGACAAGGATGTCCATTGTCACCGCTACTGTTTGCTTTGGTGGTGGAACCCTTGGCAATACTGCTTCGGAATGACCCCATATATAAAAGCATAGTGATAGGCACCCGGGAGGAGAGAACAACACTATATGCCGATGATTTACTCCTGTTTATGAGCGACCCCTCCCGGTCCCTGCCCAGAGCCATGGCTATAATTGACGAATTTGGTAATTATTCTGGCCTACTGACCAATTGGACTAAGTCCTCATACATGCATATTGGCCATGCGTCAGGTGTAGCTGAGGGGAATGTGGTATGTGGATTGACTACAGTCTCAACCTGCAAATATCTGGGCATCTTTATATCTAGGGACCATAGGTGTTTTTTGGAACAGAACATCTTTCCGCTCATCTCGCACTTTAGGGTTAAGTTTAATCTTTGGGCTACACTGCCTTTGTCGGTGGCTGGTAGAATCAACCTAGTTAAAATGATAGTACTACCCAAATATCTATATGCTATAAGCCATTCTGCTGTGTCCGTGCCCCTTAGATTTTTTAAACAAATGGACTCCCTCATTATCTCCTTTATATGGGGAAACTCTATATCTAAGCTTAGGTTGTCATCTCTACAACGACCAAAGCAGCTTGGGGGTACATCACTCCCTGATCTGTTTCTTTACTACCTGGCAGGACAGCTCCGTTTTATTAGGAAGTGGCTCTCATCTGATCCCCTACCGGGGTCCGAGGCACATCTGGCTCACCACCTGGGTCTGCGCAATCTGTGGCCGGTGTTGGAACACCCGGCCTTGTTCAGGGGGAAATTGTTGCCCATCCATGCCCTGGCGGGACAGGTCTGGAGTCAGGCGAAAAAGGTGTCCGCTTATTCTGATATACCTGCGGAGACCCCGCTTTGGCACAACCCTGGTCTGCCGACGTTATTTGCCCTGCCTGGCGCCCGGGCCTGGTTGCAGTATGGCGTGTCCTCTCTTAGTGACCTGTACATACAAGGGGTTTTTAAAACATTTGACTCGCTAAGCTCCTCCTATGGCATCCCTAGAACGCAGTTCTTTAGATATCTACAGATTAGACATGCACTTTCTTCTCAGTTCCCGGATCGATTGGACAATATGTCTGAGTATCCGCTTATCGGCATACTTCGCTCACAGGACCCTGGGGGTTTGATATCTACTTTATATGCACATCTGATACAGGCCAAGGTGTCCACTTTGGACGCCCCGGCCTTGACGCGGTGGAGCATAAATATCCCAACTCTCACAGATGAGATGTTTCAAGATATCCTTGAATCTCCTCAACATGTGTCGCCTTCAGCTAACAACAAACTGATTCAAACATATATTCTACACCAATGTTACTTGACACCTTCCCATCTCTACAAAATGGGACGTCTGCCCAACCCCGGATGCCTTAGGTGTCTTTGTCCACAGGCAGACTTTTGGCATATGATTTGGGAATGTCCGATCATACAATGTTTTTGGAAAGGGGTCGTGGATCTCCTGGCGGAAGTTCTGGCTAAACCTATACCATTAACCCCAGAGATATGCCTTTTCGGCGTATTAGATGAAGAAATATGGCAACACCATGTTAGAATCCTTTTGAGGGAGTCTTTATTTTATGCCAGGAAAGCTATCGCACTGCGATGGATGGCTCCGAAACCCCCATCAGTGTCTCAGTGGAAGAAACTTGTTAATACTGTTCTTCCTTATAACCAGATTGTGTATAAAGGGAGAGGGTGCCCTCAGAAATTCCATAAGGTGTGGGGAACATGGTGCAATTCTCCGGTAACCCAATGTACGGCTCCCTCATTGCGCTCTGCCATTCATTTACTCATGCTGTGAGGGGTGCGAGACACCAGGAGTATCCACGACCTCTCATTTTGGAGTGTATCCTTGTTGTTACCCTTGACTTATTGACTGCATGTTTTGTACATGATAACTGATGTATACAGTATTACGCATGTCCCGACTATATCCTTTCTGTACCGAGTCTACGTTGTATGGTCCGGATGGGACGAGGGCCTGGCGAGGTGGGGTGTGGTGCGTTGAGTGAATTTACATTGAAATTCTCATTTTTTGGTGCGCAACATGTTATGTATATGTTTTGATTCCTTTTCTTGTGTCTGATACGCAATTTTCAATAAAACGAGTTTAAAAAAAAATATCAAAGTCAATCAAACTATGATATAAACAGTGTCTTTTGTCTAGGTTGTATGGGTATGTAAATATCCCTTCAAACAGCATCCTGCAGTCTAATTAGTATAGACATACAAAATCTCATAACATGTCAACTGAAAATAGAGTGGGTAGACATTACTTTATACTGGGTTCAAAAATTAAGGTTACTTATGGCCTGTCTATCATAAACATCTTGTCATAAGCAGCCATCTTATTAAGGGCAGCCTATTTTGCAATACAGTCCTCCACAAGGATAAGGTTTTCCTCCGTCTGCCGCAGTCTTTTTTTCTTAGGGTGTTTTTCCAGCTTCCACATCGAGTACTTGGTCTTGCCCTTTTTCTGCTCGGTACTCAGGCATCCATGTAGTGCTTGCTCTTCCCTGCCGGTTGTTGCCTGGGCGATTTGCGTGTATACTGTCCCTCACGGATCCTTTCTGTTGTTCGGACGCTTTGCTCGTTCTCAGTGAGTGCCCTTGCCAGGGCCTGCCTGCTTCCAGAGCTCCCATCTTACGATGGCTTTGGTCTGAGATTAGGGCGACCTATCGGTTTAAGGGTAAGGCTCTGCCTTTCCGTGTGACGGCTCTCTCCTCTAGAGCTGTTGGAGTTCCCTGGGCCTCCGGCATCTGCTTCCCAGGTCTGTAAGTATCCCACTGGGCCTCCATCCTCTTTCTCTAAGTTTCACCAGATCCATTCTGTGGCCTCTGCCGATGCCAGTTTGGGTTGTAAGTTTCTGGAAGTGGTTGAGTGTTACAGGTTTGCATGGCCGTGTTATTCCCACCCTCTTATTTAATTAATTATACACACGTGGACAAAATTGTTGGTACCCCTCGTTTAATGAAAGAAAAACCCACAATGGTCACAGAAATAACTTGAATCTGACAAATGTAATAATATATAAAACTACATGTTAACAAGCCACAAAGCTTCTGAGAGAATGTCCTATAGACAGATGAGACAAAAATCGAAATTTTTGGCAAGGCACATCAGCTTTATGTTCACAGACGGAAAAATGAAGCATATCTTGAAAAGAACACTGTCCCTACTGTGAAACGGGGACTTGCAATCAAATGATTGCAGATTCAAGCCCCCTGAGGGGGGGCCTAATAAAATAGTAAAAAAAAAAAAAAAAAAAAAAGTAGAAAATTACTGTGAAGCACATACATATTAGGTATCCCTGTGTCCGCAAATGCCCAGTCTACAAACTTATGAAAATATTTTTCCTGAACGGTGAACGTCGTAGCAGGAAAGAAAATCAAAAGTGCCGAACTGCCGTTTTTTTTCACAGTTTCGCCTCTGATTTGAATAAAAAGTGATCTAAGCAATAGACATTCCCCAAAATGGTATAACTAAAAAGTACACCTGACCCCGCAAAAAAAAAAGCCCTATGCATCCCCGTACAGCTGCAGGGTCACCTGTCTATGTGGCCTTACAGCTGTTGCAAAACTACAACTCCCATATATTAAATATTTTACCATTTTTTGCTTCAAAATTTATTTTCCTACTCTAAGACCTAGGTGCGAAAAATACGGTAAATATATTCTTCCCATATGACAAACACCAAACCAGGTTTTTTTGCCTTCCAAAAAAATTTGATTTATAAAGCAATGAAACAGACATTCCCCAAAATGGTATTTAGATATACATCCAGCCCCGCAAAGTTATGGGTGTTGGAATGTTTTTGTGTTTTTTTTTTGTTTTTTTTTGCTTTTAATCAAAGTTTTGGATTTTTGTTAATGTGTTAAAAGCTGAGAAAACCTATATAAACAAATACATTTGTTATTCTTATAATAGGAGTGACCCACAGAATATAGGTAAAATATAATTTTGACTGCACAGTTAACGCTGTAAAGACCCATAAGAAAATGGCGCAAATGCATATTTTGTTTAAATCCCATCCATTCTTAATTTTTTTTGCGGCCTTCTAGTACATTGTATGAATATTAAATGTTACAAATATGAAGTACAATCTGTTCTGCAAAACCTAAGCTCTCATACAGCTCTGTAAATGGAAAAATAAAAAATTTATGACTTTTGGAAGTCTAGGAGTAATAAACAAAAATCGGAAAAAAATAAAATCCCTGCAGTAGGAAAGGGTTAATTTGTATGCAGGGACCTTAACCTAGTGGTGGCTTCTGGTAGCAAGAATTTTGTGTAACTGTATAGCTATGCAGGGTATTTTGGAACTTTTTTTTTTGTTTTTATTTTTATAAAACAAAAAAAGGTGCGCCGTATAAAAATGTATTAGATAATCAGCATGGAGTGTTGTATATGTTGAAAAATATTACAATAACTTGTGTGTTCTGCAGGATTACCGCTGGTGGTGGAGGACGTTCCTGGTGTCTGGAGGATCTGCTTTCTACGTTCTAGTTTACGCCGTATTTTATTTTGTGAATAAGGTATGTTCATGTCCTGGCATTGGTTACTCCACCATTACAATGCAGCTATCTCATTCTCACTTTTCTTTGTCTTACAGTTGGATATTGTGGAGTTTATCCCTTCCCTCCTGTATTTTGGCTACACTACCCTCATGGTTCTCTCCTTCTGGCTCCTAACTGGGACCATTGGCTTCTATGCCGCCTACATGTTCATCCGGAAGATCTATGCGGCGGTGAAAATAGATTGATACCAAGCTCTTCTGCAGTACTTCCAGCACAAGGCAGAGCCGGTCTCCTCTGCCAGGACGCCTCCATCAGAGGACAGTAACCAATAAAAAAAAAAAAAAAAAAAAAAAAATCTACAATCATCATCTTCTTCTTCATGATCCAGAATGTATTGTTTGGTACTGTGTCCATGGACAGACTGAGGCGTTGTATCTTATAACTGCATTTTAACCTTTTGGTATTCCCATTTTCCAATGTGGGTTTTTACTTTTTGCCGGATCATTCCCATCTTTGCCATACTATCCGCTCCTTTCTTTTTCATTTTTTTTTTTTTAACTTATTATTCCTGTGTGTTATTGATCAGTGGGGATGAAGTGCAGTTGATGGAAACACTTGGACATTTGGTGGTTGGGTGCCCATGAAGGAGAAGAACTAACTGGAATAAGAGGACTATCACAGAGAGGCTTTTACAGTTCTCCTGGTCACATGAGCTGGTGGTTACCATTTAGGACTGCCAACTAGTGATAAATGCCAGTTTCAGGAAGGGGAGAAGGGGATCTTTGCCAAGGACTGTGAAAACAAAATGAAGCATGTTCTTTCTGGAGGAGGAGGTGGTTGGATCCTGTATTTTTTGGCTTCATTTGGAGATTCTTTTGTTTTTCTTTATTACACCAATCAGGTCCCTGGCTGAAAAGTGAACTGTTACACGGAATGGTTTAGTCCTCCAAATGATGGTTTGGGCTACAGATGGGGGTGGGGGGAGTTTCAGACTTTCTATTACAGCCTGGATGTTTTTAGCACATGGTATGGACTTAAAGGGGGAGGGGGTCCAGTCTTATGTACATAAAGATGAATTATTGTATAATGTAAAGTTCAGTAACTTTTTAATAGACTTGGTGTATCAGTTCTTCACAGTTTCAAGATATCTGCTTGTAGTCAGCCAAATAGGAACATTTTTTGTTTTATACTTCTGATATAATCTCACAGTTGAGGATTTGTCACAGTTGTATTTAGAAAATCCCCAGTGATTTAAACCCAACCACAGAACAAATCCTTCTTCTAGTCAGATAATTTATAACATTTTACCTGAAATGATACATTGTATCAGTCTTAAAGTCCAGACCATTTAATGCACAATGGATTGTTTACACTGGATTCAACTGTAGCAAACCCTCAACAGTGAGACATCTTAAGTCTGTACAGGTTTTCAGACTCTGCCTGTAGACAATGAGTGTTATTATTCACTTACCGTAAGTGGAGATCTTACAATGCTGAGGAACTAAAAAGCAAAGATAGATGCAGAACTTTACATAGTACAATAGTGTGTTTCAGGAAAGTCCCTTTCATAGTTGATCTTTTCCTTGCACAGAGAGGAGGCAGACCTGTTGAGGCCTTCTGGATTTATTTTTTTCTGCCAAAAATGGATCTGGGGGATCCATTAACCTGTTTGTATGGACTGTAAGTACAACAGTGTGATTGCTCCCCTATGTGTTAGCTGAGACCCAAAGGAAAGGGATTGGTGGTATTTTTAGATCATGAACTTCCTTCTCTGTGGTCGACTCCAGACACATCTTAATCTGGTCTCATTGGTGTGGGATGCTAACAGATTGGTTTAGAGTAGAATTCCCTCCTCCATAGACACTATCTGTGGGTGTAGTTTATTCATCTTTACATTTATGGTTGACTTTCTTTCCATAGCAGAGATGTGATGACCTCATAGTGAGTTCAGGCTTTGATGGCCTCTCATCATCCTCTCTGGTTCGGAGACAAGTTCACTTTAAATTATTTTCAAGTTTTTAATGAATATCCTCTTGAAATTACTGATTTGTCTTTTTTTTTTTTTTTTATTGTTGTCCATCTCTATGTCCTTTTGTAAATAAATGCCCCTTAAGGTGTTTCATTCTGGTAGACTATCTCCTCTGTAGAATGGAAAGATCAGGCATTGGAAATTGAACTAGCAGAGTTTATAGTCATATCTACTTGGTGCCATCCACTGAGGTGAGAGAGGTTGTAAGATTCTGAGAGATGGCAATTTCATATTTGAAATCCATTACTCTTGAATTCCTTCAGTACTAAGCGTTGATAATGATGTTAATCTGTTTTCCCTTAACCCATATTGTGCAGCTTTTAGGACTATTAGGGTAGGACAGGTGTAATTTTTAATTTACATAATTAAATTAATACCCACCCTAAGAGGCCAAAGGAGACCTCCCCCCCCCACTGTTAATTATAAAGAAAGACAAAAAAAAAAATCTCGAGGGGGAAGCTCGTGACGCTGTTAGGACTAAGGGAAAACGGATTAACAACATAATCTTTACGTCCTACCAGCAGTACAATATGGGGATGAAGTAAGCAGACCCCTAGGGAGGGTCCTTTTGCATTACAGCTCTCAACACTGAAGACCGTGGCCTCTGAGCTTCATATGTCCAATCTATAGTGTTTAACAAAAGTTAATTGGGAGCCCTAAGAGGCAGCTGCACAGATCTGTTCAATAGGAACAGAACAATTTTCTGCCCAAGAGGCAAAAACGGCTCCAGTTAAGTGACCCATAACAAACTCAGGAGTTAACCCCTGAGAAGAAAAAGCAATATTTTTGGCTTCTTTTATGCATCTGTCTAAGGAAGGCTTGTGTCCATTGTTCCTGCCGAAGATATTAACAAGAAGATTTTCAGACTTCCTGAAAGGTCTTGTGTGCTGAAACTAGATCTGTAGACACCTCACCAGATCCAGAGAATGGAGTTATATCTCTTCAGAAGAAGGAGATGGAAAAAACATAGGTAAGGACACTACCTCAATAATAGCCTGGGAGGGCACTTTAGGATTAAATCCAGGGAGGAATCTTAGTTGGACTCTGAAAAGAAAGAAATGTAAGGCTCTTCAAATCAGAAGGCCTGCAATTCTCCCACTCGCTTCACGGAGGTGATGGCCAGCAAGAAGGTAGTCTTATAGGTAAAAAACTTGAGCTCAATATCTTCCAAGGGTTCAAAGGAAGGACCGCATATTCCAGTAAGGACAGTAGAAAGGTCCCACTGTGAAATGGGAGCGCTAACAGATGGTCTTAGCCTCATAGTTCCTTTCAGAAACCTACTAATTAGGGCATCCTGAGACAGATGTCTACTACCTAAACAGGCAGAAAGTGCTGCAACCTGCACGTTCAAAGTGGTAGGGCTAAGATCTTTAGCTAAAACGCCCTGAATAAAATTGAGTAGAATTACTGTTGGCTCCCTATCTAGAGAACAAATCCTTAAAGATGATACCTGTTCTCAGGTAGTTCTTGTTAGTTGAGTCAGCTCTTGAGAAAGAAAGTGTCTTCAGGATGGCTTCTGATAGTCCTCTAGAATCCCATAGTAGAAATGGTAGGAGTGACTCCAAAAAAAGAGAGGTAGGGGACCGCGCTTCACCAAGGTTGCTTTAATAAACTCTAAAACACAACGCGTTTCGAGGATCAATGGTCCTCTTTATCAAGTGTACAAGAGACAGCCTGGAGGGGTTAGCTGTAAAAAGCAGAAGTGTATCAGAAGTGATGCCATACTACTGGCCGGGAAGGACACCTTTTCCAGGGCGAACTTGGCCAGTTGCGGCCACAAATCCAGTTTGGCTGCCCAGTAGTCCAGCGGATCTTTGATGACGGGTGGCAGGGTGCACTCCAAGTATTCCACTACCTGCTGGTTGAGGTTCTGCTCTGAGTTTAGCTGCTGGTGAGTAGTTTTTTTGACTATGCGGGTAAAGAAAGCTGCTCTTCAGCGACTCTAGCCTAAGTTTTCTGCTGTTATAACTTGTAACTGTGGAGATTGATCGATTTACAATTTTTTTTTTTGCCACTAATGCGTGGCAAAAAGGCCTGTAATTTTCTCCCTTGAACACACAACGGTGAATAAGCCACTTATTTTTTCCCCACTAATAAACGCCAAGAAAAGGCTTTACAACAAATAACTGCACCGCACAAGGACTAATAAGACCCCAATAATTTGAATTACACAGGTATGATCTATTGCAAACCTGCAATGAGCAGAAGTATAATGGCAGTCAGTGCAGCAAGGTGTAGTAGGATTGTTCCTATTACCCAGGCTGCAAACACCCCAAATGAACCCTGTTCTGCTTCATTCAATACTCTGTATAAATTCCTCCCTATCCTTTCCCTGAACTTCTAATGCTCTTTCCCTGAACTTTGATTGAGCAAAATATCAGTTTTCAAGTGTTTTCTACCACCTTCCCTAGCACCTGCTGACGTCTCCCTGCACTAAGTGCACTGGAGAATGCCTAAATCCAAGATGGCGAAGGGTATTTGTAGGGCTGTGACATCACAGGGCTGGTTGGCTGCTGATTGACTGCACGCATGGCATTGTGGGTGATCCCGTGTTGCTAGAGTTCCTTGCCCAATGTCCGAACATGTGCAGCAGCCATTTTAGGAAAAAATGTGATTCGTTACCATGATGTGTGAGGAAATCCGGATTTGTTGCAAATCCAATATTTCCTGAAATTTGGATCGAATTCCACTTCATCAGCTTCGATTCGCTCATCTCTAGTGATGGAGGAAAGAGGTTTGGAGGAAAGAGGTTACTGATTTTATGGTTTCCATTCAAAACCGTTTTCTTCAAATGAAGCAATGGAGGTATCTCAAGTCTATAATCATTCTCCAGTCTCCTGCTGATTTGGGCACCAGGAAGACTGGAGAATAGATCCCCAAACCTTCTGAATGAGGTACCTCTTCTAAAACACCTTTCCCCAGGTATTCTAGAATAGAATTCTCTAGCACAGACTACCTCTGAGCAGGAAGTAAACGCGTCTTAATAAACTTGTTCTGAGGCGGATGACAGAAGTCGACTGCATACCCGTGCTGTATTACAAGTAAGATCCAGGGGTCTTGAATGTGTTCCTGCCAGACTGTGAGAAAATAGGAGAGATGTCCTTCAAAAGGCTGGCCACTGTAGGAGGAATACTGGTGGCGTCAAAAATCAGGTTTTTATCTCCCTCCTTGGAGAACTCCATGTCCTCTGCTCTGAAATTTAGGATGCCTCTGATACTGAGGTCTAGGCTGGGATCCTCTGCCATGTCCAGGAGGTCTAGATCTCCCTCTGAAGGATTGAGGAAGGCTTTTACCCTTTCTGTCGGCAAGACCCTCCATAATATCATCTAGCCCTTTGCTGAAGAGCTTGCCAGGCTCAAAGGGAAGAGAGCAGATATTACATTTGGAGGCGTTAACAGCCCTCCAGGGTTTTAACCACAAAGGCCTCCTTGCCGCCATGGAAAGTGCCATAGATTTTGAGGCAAGCTTAACCTGATGGAGGGAAGATTCAGACAAATAATCAGCCACCCGGGAGACTGATCCCATAAAGGACAAGAGGTCATCTTTAGAAACTCCAGAGTCAATGTCTCTCTATAACTGAGCAAGATCTGATGGCAACTTGTTTGCTACCTCGCTGGAAGCAATACCCACAGAGGCTTGGGCCGAGGCGATGGAATAGGCTTTCCTGAGGGTACACTCTGTATGCCCATCCATGGAGTTTTGAGCCATATTCAGCTGGCACAATAGCGTGGCGGGATAGTTTAGCAGCCGCAATGTCCACTTTAGATGGGGACTGCAGCAGTTCTGTAGGGCTTCTGCTATAGGGTCTTAAACCTCCTAGCCATCACAAAGGCCTTTTTAAGATGCTTTCACTCAGCCTACATGGACTTGTCAAGTGTACTGTCCACTTGGAAGGCCCTAGGTCTCCTATTGGTGAAACATGAGGCTTCCCCAGGGTCAACATCATGGCTGCCTGACTGGATGGACTTAAGCAGTTTGTGTATCTTTTCCAAAGGAAAGGAAAGGCCTGCCAAACTCCTCAGACTCATCCTTGTCAGAGGAATGTGTCTCGTCCAGTATGTCGAGCTCTTCATCAGATAGTACTACTGATTAAGACTCTGTAACCTCCTTCATGGAGTCTTCAACGTACTCCTTAACCCATACTCTAACATCCTGTATAGATGGTTCTTTGGGAGGTGGTCCATGACACTGGTGACAACAGTTGTAGTCAAAACAGTCAGGAAGAGGGATGTCACACTGTCTATAAGCCAAATGTCGGAGGAACTCTTCCTTCTGGATAAATCGCCAGAAGCAGATGAAGACAACTATAATAAAAAATAAATAAATAAAAGTCAAAAGCATAATACACTATAAACTTGGAGTACACCCCAAGGGTAAAACTACCTTGAAGATGGTAAGCAAGATCTTACATAGAGATAGATAGATTGATCAGTGTTAGATACAGAAAAAAAAAATTCAGATATGCAACAGTATGCAGGGCAAACTGCAGACCCCCTTAAAAAGAAAAAAAAAAAACAAACTGGATTTTTGTACTCACTGTAAAATCCTTTTTTCATTATATTCACTGGGGGGGACATCACCATGGGTATAGACCTGGCCACTAGGAGGCTGACATTAGGAGAATGAAAAGCTGTCGGCTCTGCCTCTAGGCTATACCTTTCACACAGACACTGTGCTCAAGTCAGTTAGTACTGCAGCAGTAGGAGAAAGATACGAAAAAGCAAAAACAACACGGAACCAACAACCACCAATCTGTCCTGAACCCATAAAAGACTCAAACAGCTCGGTCAGGAACAACAGGAAAAACAAGAAGGGTGGGATCTGTGTCCCCCATTGAATACAACTAGAAAAGAATTTTACTGTGAGTACAAAAATCCCGTTTTCTCACTTATTTCACTGGGGGACACAGCACCGTGGGATTACCTAAAGCAGTCCCAGAGGGTGGAAATTACGCGGCCATGCGAAACAACCTAGCTCACAGCCGCAGAAGAACCTTACGACCCAAGCAGGCATCGGCAGAGGACACAGAGTGGATCTGCGAAAACTCAGAAAGTGTGGATGGAGGCCCAGGTGGCAGCCTTACATGGCAGAAACCTAATGCCGAACAGCTCAGGAGGCCCCGACAAGGAAGAAAGACCAAAACCATGATCCAGACTGGATTGGAAAAAAAAAAAAAAAAAAACAGGATCCCAGGAAGAGAAAAGGGGAGCAGAAGGCAATCGATACTCTCACACCAGTGGGCGCAAGACTTCCACGTGCAATGGTAGATATGGGCTGACTGGGGTTTCAGGGAATTGAACATAACTAGACAACAGGTTCCAAAAACCCACAGCACCTCAGAACCTCGGCCTTAACAGCCACGCCATTAAATGCAGCCAAGGTAAGGTGGAATAGAACAGTGGTCCTAGAAACAGGTGGTCAACCTGCAGAGGAAGAGGCCAAGGAGCGTCCACCAGCAGGAACATGAGAGCCACGTACCAGGCCTGACAGGGCCAAGCCAGAGCCATCAGGATGGCTGGAAATCCCTCGGTCTTGAACTTCTAGAAAACCCAAAGGGGAAGAGGAGGGAACAGGTACAGAACGCAGAAGTCCAAAAGGAGAATCACAAGAGCGGCGGTGGCAAAGGGCAGAGGGTCTAGAAACCTGGCCACCTAGCGGGGTAACCTTGTGGTTCAGGTGGAAGACACAGAGGTCAACGTCAGGCATGCCCCACCGGGAGCACAGCTGGAGGAAGATCTTCTGGTGAAGCGACCACATGCCCAGGTCGAGATTACCACGGTCTAGATAGTCTGCCTCCCAACTGTCCACGCCTGGAAGGTTGATCGCTGAATGATCCGGAACGAGTCGCTTTGCCCACTGAAGAGAGCGTAATGCTACAGAAAAGGCCGAACGGCTCCTGATGTTCACTGTACGGATCAAGTAGACATTTATGGAGGAGTTTTCAGTCTGGACACTGACCGGACACCCTTGGGAGAGAGATCCAATGAGGCAGGGCTAGGAGGATGACCCCCAGTTCCAGATCAAGATTTGGAAGAGGAGGACTCTGTTGTGGACCACAGGCCCTGAATGGTCAAGGCACCGAAGACCGCTCCCCAGCCAGGAGGCTGGCGACGGAGGGATAACCTGCCAAAGGAGGGGGAGAAGAAATTCCCCTGAGAGATTCCTGGAGAGGAGAGCCAACAAAGAAGCACCCAGCGAATCCGGGAGGCAGGAGAGACAGGCGGTCGAGCAGGACTGAGACTAGTCCCAGCGGGCCAGCAGCAAGGGCTCTAGAGGAAACTGAGCCAAAGGGAGAGCCTTGAGAATCAAGAATGCCCAGGGCTCACAGGCAGAAGCAAAGATGGCAAGAAGGGATCCTCCGAAGGCGGGATACACCAGATCGGGGGTTCAGGATCTCGGACTCTGGGAGAAAAAACTTGACAAGGTGTGTATCGAGGATAGTAATTCCACGCGCAGAGAAGGCACGAGGCAGGACTTTTCTTCGGTGATGAGCCAATGAAAACCCCGAAAGGGATCCAAGGTGATCCGCAAGCTGGTCAGAAAGTCCATCCTGGAGGGAGCATGCACCCAGTGGAAAAACCACGGTAACTCCTTTGGAATGGAGGATGGCCCGATGGGACGCCATTACCTGGAAGAACTCGTGGAGGAGAGCGTCACGGAAGTCGAGGGACGACAGGAAGTCATCCAGGGATGCCACCACAGACCGCAGGGCTTCATGCGGAACCTGCGGATACGGACAAACGTGTTAAGACTCTTGAGGTCCAAGATGGGGCGAAAAGCCGTCCTTCCTGACAAGGAAGCAGGAACAATGACACTCTGCCACAGCAGAGTGGAGGTGGCCTGGAGAAAAAAAAACTTCCGCTAGAATGAATGGAGAAAAACTCGATGGAGTAGTCGGTATACACCACCTCTCGGACCCAGGAGAAGAGGCGCTGGTAAGCCAGGTCTCCAGGAAGGAGAGCAGCTGTACCCCCACCCGAGAGGGGGAAGACCTCAAGCAGAGATGGGCTTGGAAGAGGAAAAAACCTGGGAGGCTCAGAACAATATTGCCAGGAGACCTGGGCTAGAAGAGGGGGCTGCTCGGAGCGAGAGTCCAGGAAGACTGACCTCTAGAACAATGCAGAGAGAGGTTGGCACTAGGACGCCACTGGTGGAAGAGCTACTTCCTCCTATAGCCACAGAGATGGGCTAGGTAGGGCCTTAACAAAAAGCTGACCCTAAAATTCCCATGAGGGATGGGCCACAATTGTCGTCTAGAGGATACAACATGAACGGACGAAAAGGAACAGCAGACTGCCATAGCATAGGCGGCCGCCTAGGCAGAACAGTCAGTTGCTCAAGTGAAGCATCACACAGAAAACTGGAGGTGTGCAGGATTTGAGAGACAGGCAGCTGATAACCCTGATCCATGCCCCAGGAGGGGCAACACAGGAGAGACCCCATGGAGCTGTTTATCCCAGGAAATGCAGGCTTAGCTGACCAGAAGGCACAAATGAAGGCCACAGGGAGGAGTCAGCCGCTATGAAGGTCCCTTAGCGGCTCAAGCGGAGTCCAACCTCAGTCAGAGGATTACAGAAGGAGGAGGAGTCCTCTACTAAACGCAGTGTAGTAGCCTGAGAGAGCCTAGCTAGTGCGGGAGAACCACGGGGGGCTCCCACCACATGGAGACACGGTCTGGAAAGAAGGATTTCCGACTTCCAGAGGAAGGAAGAGGGGCAGTCGGTTGAGGCTATTATTCCATCAAGATATGGTCCACGCCCCAAGGTTGGGGGAGGCCAGAGGAGGGCGGTGACTGAGGTGGAAAGAGATGTCCTCTTGAGAAGTAGGATCCGGGTACTCTGAGATTTGTAGAGTCTCTCTGACAGCACGGATGAGTTCCTGCATAGCAGCAGATATAAATGTGCCTAGCTGATACTCCGGGTCGGAGTCAGAGCCATCCCCAGTAGAAACAGACCGTACAGGAGGAGACAGGGTTCCGCCTGTCGGAGTGCAGCAGTGAGCTGTGGCCATATCCGAGGAATGCCCAGAGGAAGGGAAGGAGGACTGGGGTCTGTAGGACAAAATCCTGGTCCTTATGCGAGGACGGCTCCTGGAAATGGAACAATGAGGGCACCCAGGGAGAGGCCTACAAGCCGCCAACTGAGTAGTGATCTTCAAAGGCAGCCGTTCCAAAGTTTCCACCTCAGACTGAATAAGTCTGGCAAGAGTGCCTATGGCCCGAGTAAAGGAGGCCGCGCACTCCGGGAGGGAAAACTGCTGGGGAGGGGCCAGGTGACCGCACAGCTGAGCTTGGGCTTTAACGCTACATCTGTGGCTTCCTTGCGCAGGGGGCTGCTAATCTTCTCTGCATCGTTCCAACTTTAGTATACAGTCATGGCCAAAAGTTTTGAGAATGACACAAATATTATATTTTCACATGATCTGCTGCCCTCTGGTTTTTATGTGTGTTTGTCAAATGTTTTTATCACATACAGAAATAGAATTGCATTCATATTATGAGTAACAGAAGCTTATATTGACAGTTAGAATGAGTTAATGCAGCAAGTCAATATTTGCAGTGTTGACCCTTCTTCTTCAGGACCACTGCAATTCTCCCTGGCATGCTCTCAATCAACTTCTGGACCAAATCCTGACTGATAGCAGTCCATTCTTGCAGAATCAATGCTTTAATTTTGTCTGAATTTGTTGGTTTTTGTTTGTCCACCCGTCTCTTGATGATTGACCACAAGTTCTCAATGGGATTAAGATCTGGGGAGTTTCCAGGCCATGGACCCAAAATCTCTATGTTTTGTTCTCTGAGCCATTTAGTTATCACCTTTGCTTTATGGCAAGGTGCTCCATCATGCTGGAAAAGGCATTGTTGAGCGCCAAACTGCTCTTGGACGGTTGGGAGAAGTTGCTCTTGGAGGACATTCTGGTACCATTCTTTATTCATGGCTGTGTTTTTAGGCAAGACTGTGAGAGAGCCGATTCCCTTGGCTGAGAAGCAACCCCACACATGAATGGTTTCAGGATGCTTTACAGTTGGCATGAGACAAGACTGGTGGTAGCGCTCACCTCTTCTTCTCCGAATAAGCTGTTTTCCAGATGTTCCAAACAATCGAAAAGGGGATTCATCAGAGAAAATGACTTTCCCCCAGTCCTCAGCAGTCCACTCCCTGTACCTTTCGCAGAATATCAGTCTGTCCCTGATGTTTTTTCTGGAGAGAAGTGGCTTCTTTGCTGCCCTCCTTGAGACCAGGCCTTACTCCAAGAGTCTCCGCCTCACAGTGCGTGCAGATGCACTCACACCTGCCTGCTGCCATTCCTCAGCAAGCTCTGCACTGCTGGTAGCCCGATCCCGCAGCTGAAACACTTTTAAGAGACGGTCCTGCCGCTTGCTGGTCTTTCTTGGGCGCCCTGGAGCCTTTTTGGCACCAATGGAACCTCTCTCCTTGAAGTTCTTGATGATGCAATAGATTGTTGACTGAGGTGCAATCTTTCTAGCTGCAATACTCTTCCCAGTTAGGCCATTTTTGTGCAGTGCAATGATGACTGCACGTGTTTCTTTAGAGATAACCATGGTTAACAGAAGAGAAACAATGATGGCAAGCACCAGCCTCCTTTTAAAGTGTCCAGTGGTGTCATTCTTACTTAATCATGACAGATTGATCTCCAGCCCTGTCCTCATCAACACCCACACCTGTGTTAATGGAGCAATCACTGAAACGATGTTAGGTGGTCCTTTTAAGGCAGGGCTGCAATGATGTTGAAATGTGTTTTGGGGGATAAAGTTCATTTTCTAGGCAAATATTGACTTTGCAAGTAATTGCTGTTAAGCTGATCACTCTTTATAACATTCTGGAGTATATGCAAATTGCCATTAGAAAAACTGAAGCAGTAGACTTTGTAAAAATTAATATTTGTATCATTCTCAAAACTTTTGGCCATGACTGTATGTGCTGCGAAGCGAGCACCAGAAGGCAGAGAGGACAGATTAGCTCAGACTGGCCGCATGGTAACATTTGTTACAGCGGATGCATGTATAAACGTGGTGGGACCGGGGGTGGGGGCCAAGGGGTGAGATGGCACTACAGGGGAAGACATGGCGGAATGGCCCAAGGAAACATAGGGGTAAACCCACGGGGTTAACCTACGAGACCGCCGGAGAATGTCCTATTGCTGGCTGCTGAAGTGCAGGCTGCGCAGGGAGAGATCTACAGGTGTTGTGTGTCTCCAAGAGCAGAAGAGGAGCCTGAGAAAAGAGCAGCAGTAGCTGCAGAAAAGAAAAAGATAAAGATTTTCTTTTTTTTTAAGAGCAAAGAAAGTCCTCCTCCTGGATTTCCCGTGTTCAGGGAATAGGCAGAGGAAAGAAGACCACCCCAGGACTGCCTCCTGACCAATAGGAAGGCCTAGCAGCAGTTTGGAGGCACCAGCCCAAACCCCCCCCCTTCCTGGTTGGAGAGCAGCAAGGAAAGCCCCAGGGGTTTATTCACTAAGGTTCCCTCCCCATATAACAGAAGCCCACCGGGGCCCCCGGTGGAGGGAGGATTTAGACATGGGAGCCTAGTAGGATGCCGGGAAGGAAGCCCGGAGGGGGGGGAGGATTAGAGGAGTTCTTTACTCACCTATCTTCTAATACTCACCTTTCTGGCGTCTTCAGGCGCCACAGGGTCACCCCCTCGGTGGACCTCGACATGGGAGTGGGGTCACCAGTCATCCGGCTGCCGATGCGGTGAGTAGGGAGCGGAGCCTGGGTGACTGGCGGGGCAGTGTTGCTCCCGCAGAGGGGTACGACTAGTGTGACTTACACGCTGAAGACCCCCCTGCACCTGAAAGAAAAATAAAGACAATGCAAGACTGAAAGACCTGCCACTAAGTTTAAACTGACTTGAGCACAGTGCCCGTGAGAATGGTAAAGCCCAGAGGCGGAGCCGACAGCTTTTCATTCTTCTAGTGTCATCCTCCTAGTGGCCAGGTCTATACCCATGGTTCTGTGTCCCACAGTGAAATACTGTTTAAATAGGGAGGTGGTGGAGGAAGTACTCCCCCTCACTTTCATCGGAAGTCAGAGAGGAAATAAAATAAATAGGCTTCATTATAATATAAACTAACCCCTACAGTAATAAAAAAATTTTTTTTTTTAAAGAAAAACTGAGCCAGAAAGAGATAAACAGCTTAAAAAAGCTGTATTGGCAATTTAATATAAAACGGTGATGATGACATCATCAAGTTCGTGTGCCAGCAATTGAATCCATTCGGAAACAAAACCATCAGTGCAGAATAAAAACTTCCACTTCTGGCACTAGCGTGCACAGAGCTTATCAGAATGGAGTGGCAGACTGGAGGAGACCGGGACAAGCACCGAAGTAAGGGTGCATGAGAAAAAGCAACTAGGGGATTTAAAAGAACCCCCTAAAAACAAGAACTTCATCTCTATCTTTCTCTTTTCCAGGGGGGCCGAAAATCCACAAGAAGATAGAAGATACAGAGAGAAAAAAAAAAATAGGACAAGAAAAAAAGGATTACATATAGGAGGACAAAGATTTTCTAGCACTGCCTGGAGGATAGAAGTCTTCTAGTTTGGTTTCCTTTGCTGGCTCTAAATCACATGACTGATCCTGCTCTACTGCTCTTGCATGTCCCTGGAGAAGAGTGGGGTTTGTTACATTATCCCGAGTTGAAGCACCATCAGGGAAACTAAACTAGAAGACTTCTGGCCCTCAGAAGCCCAGAATGGATATACCACTGCAAGTTTTCAAAATGAGGACACCAGGTTGGTTTATTGTGGATTGGCAATGTATGTGGGTAAATTATGTCATACAATGTACCAGATTTAACATCATGTGGCATTATTTAGGTGCAAAACAAGCCATCCAAGAGGTGATGTCAAGCAAGACGTGCTAAATATATCCTACAACAGCTGTCCCAGTGACAGTAAGGAGCACCAAATACATGGCATGATGTGCCCAGCTATAAGTGGGGTGTTCAATTCAAGAAGCACCAGTGGTATGTTGTATTTAGCACCTAGATGTTTTGTAAAACATCTAGTGATAGCATCATATGTAGCCTCCAATGCAACGCACCCATGGCATACAGTATACAGTACATTATTTGGCAGCCATCTTGCCACAGATAAATAACTTCATGCAATACATAATCTAGTAAATGTTTATTTAGCAAACTTCACTCTTTAAACCAAAAAAAATAGAACAATATTTCCCCCCCATTACAAAATGAATTATTTCTGCTAATTGATCAAAAACTATTTATATCAAAGTGCTACAATGTCAGTGATTGGTCCACATTGCGAGGACGATGCTAACGGCGCCACTTGTTACAGACATGTTAGATAAAATAAGCATACAAGGTCTGAACTTCTGAGATGATGCAGGTCTGTATATTCTACACAAAGGAGGATACTACACATGCATCCCTTTACTGCTGAAGTTTTTTCTATTTCAAATATTTTAAGGGTAGAGCCTTATTGTGTCAGCAGCACAGTCAGAGCAGTTTACAGATACAATGCTCTAAGTAGGCTCGATAGATCAAAGGGAATCAGTCAGGTCAATCTGGGACACTAAACCAACTACAGGTCCTTATAGACCTGGGGTTTAGTGCCCCAAATCGGCGTTGTAATGCAATCCGCAGGTGCATTAAAAATAAAAAACCTTTATACTTACCTAGAGAAGAGTCCGATCAACGCTGTTCGGCCGAGAACAGTCCGGTTTATTCATGAGCTTCTTCGTTGACACACCTCCCGGCGCCTGCGCTGTTCTTCAGTGAAGCCAAAGATGGATACCCTGGCTTCACTGCACAATTGCCGGAGGTACGGTACATGTGCAGTGAAGCCAAGGTGTACTCCTCTGGCTTCACTGAAGAACTGCGCAGGAAGTACAGCGGCAGGATGAGTATAAAGCTTTTTTATTTTTAATACGACCATGGATTGCTTTATAACGGTGATTTGGGACACTAAACCCCAGGTCCATATGGACGTGTGAGTGGTTTAGTGTCCCAAATTGCCCTGACAGATTCCCTTTAACAGACATATGAGTAAAGAGAAAATACAAATCACACAAGTCCTCTCTCCACAGTATGGACAAATTCACACCAAGCAATTTTTCCTGAAATCTGTATATTTTACATGTGGGTTATATAGCTGATTTTGATGAGGCTTGAGTCATGCATTTCATGACTGTGTTTCTAAAATAATGAAAACTGTGGTGGAGATCCATGGCATTTCTGAAACAGCTACGGCATACTGAAAATCTGCAGCATCTCTTTTAATGTTCCAAGTGAATGGGATGTTAAAAAACCCATTTACTAACATTGCAATGTATATTGGTGTGGAATTTCAGTTCACAAATTACTTAAGTGTGAACTTGCCCTAAAGTGACTTAATGTCCCACAGACTTAATTCTTGGGTGGAAGCCTTTTTCAGAGGAGCCATATTGTTCATGGAGTTTAAAGAAGGAAGCTGTGTTTATCTGCCATGTCTCTCTATAAAAAAAAAAAAAAATGCTTTTGTTTGTTAAATTGGAGATTCAAATAAAGAAGATGAAGATATTTCTTTTTGCCACTGTCATTTTAGGTCAAATATTTTAATTAATTCAAAATATCACTTTATAGCAGGTTAGAGCGCCACATCTATGGTTAAACTAACATTCTGGCTGTCTGCATCCACCATTGGGGGTCCTGCATACTGTGGGGTAATTTACAATAGTTAAAAAAAAACAAAAAAAAAAAAAAACACAACAATAGCAGTTCCACACAAGCACTGCCACTTGGTGACATCTGCTTTTGATGTCTAGTTGCAGTGTTGACCTGTACACAAATGAAATGTCACTGCAACTACAGGAATGGAGAAGCTTTAAAGGGGTATTCCCATGAACATAATCATATCTATATTTGTAGATAATTAAAAGTTAAAAATTTTTGCAATTATAAGTAGTTAAAAATTCTTCAGTGTTAAAGATTTTCTCTAACCATCTTAGTGGTGACAGTCTGTTGTCTTGATCGGTTGCCAGTGGATACGACCACGAATTTAGAAACTTTCTATGGTCTTGGACTTGATAGGAATCCAGCTATGATTTTCTTTTTGTATCTGGGTTATCAGGCAGGGACACTACATGTATCATAAGATATCCTGGCCACAATAAGGAAATCATGGCTGATTTTCTGACCTTAGAAAGGTCCTGCATTGATGGTTGTATCCACTGGCAACCGATCAAGACAACAACTTGTCACCACAAGATATTTAGAGAAAATCTATAAAACTCTGCAAAATGTTAAATTACTTATATTTGCTAAAATGTTTAACTTTTAATTATCTACAAATTTAAAAATGGTTATGATCATGGGAATACCCCCTTTAAGATTTGGTACTACTGCAAAACCCTGCATACAATTATCGCTTGGGAGGATATGAACAATGATTACAGGTGTGGTCTGATTAGATACTGTGTCTTGCCAAAAGAAGGCGTATAAATAGATCCCTTGCTGTCCTATTATTTTTCCGTAGTGTACCTCCTGGTGAGAGATTGTTGACTGCTAGATATGCTTCTTTCACAGACCTTGAGAAGAGGAGGCATCATTGGACTGAAAGTATGGTCACTGCAAACTGCCCACCCCATCCATCTAGGCCATTCTGACCTAGGTGTTGGGAGTAGTGCTTACATGAAGGGGTGTGCACACATACACACACTGGCCAGAACAGACAGACAACCAGTACAGAGCATCGCCAACAAGCACAAGCAGCTGAGTTTCCTTGTTCACCATCCAGACACTGTCACCTTCATGACATACCTCTTTCTCTGCCTGGGCCATTTCCAGGTGCTTAGCAAAAGGAAATTTGGTGTCATAGTACCCATTATGGGGCCCTGATATTGACAGCCAGCCACTGTTGCCGTTGTTTGCAGTGGTGTCATTAACAAAAAATCTGTACTGCTACAGACTGGAACCGTACCATCAGGGACAAATCAAGGTTCTATATGGAATCTGATCACAGCTTGGTTCAAGTATTTTGGAGCATCATACTGCCCCAATCTTGGGGAGTCATCAAATACAGCAGTCACCCCTGTTAGTGATTCAAAGGACATCCTGCAGCCCCATGTGTTGCCTCTCATCCTAGGGCTTCCAACTGGCATTTTTCAGCAGGATAACGCTCACCCACACAGCAAGAGTTTCCCATGAACGTCTCTGCCAGATTGTAACACTTTTTTTAGCCCGCCCGATCACCAGATTTATTATCAATCTAGCATTTATGGGACCAGATAGGATGCCAGCTTGGACAGCCTACGGGTGTATGGGATTTACAGGCTCAGGTGGAACATCTGTGGCCAAGTATGCCACAGTATACCATAGAGGACCTGAATGCCTCCATATCTCATCTTATATCCACGCTAGAGCAAGCCCAACACGTCACTAGAGCCAGCTTTCAATTGTACAGCTTTTCCCAATTTTTATTGTGTTTGGTGAGCATTTCTTTTTTGTAAAGTTCTAACAAAACAATACAATGGAGGATCGGTACACATTGGGGGAATTTACTATTGCTGCTACCGTAGTAAACGAAGTTGAGCAGTGGTGCAGAGCTGATTTCCAAATAAGACTTGCCATATCAGGGATTTTCCATCACTAGTTAAATACACAGTCGGGAATGTGATTTTTATATGCGGCAAGAACTAGGAGGTATAAAACTGGAGATATAGCTATTTGGCAATTGCTACATCTGTACATACTAGCAATAAATAGTATGAATGGGATGGTCCCTGCACTACTTTGAGTGTTGCTAGAGAGAACTTTTATTAACCTATTTTACTTCCAGTTAGTAGAAAACAGGCTCTAAAGTATATTAAAAAATGATAAGACACATTCCTACAAAACAGTACAAAAAAAAAAAAAAAAGCGCCATGACACGTGGACTAATATCTGTATGTATATGTGATACACATACATATATTATATATATATTTTAGTTGGACAAACCAGACTGGTCATCACTATGTGATCGGTGGTGGTCTGAAACTTGGGACCTCCATAGATCAGTTGATTGAAGAGACCAAAGCATTTGGGTGAGTGGGACTGATGTGCTACTGTACCATACGACTGATGGATGTGACGTCATCAGCAGAGGGAAGAAGCTGAGCGCTAGAGGGTGCTTCAGCTTTGGCTTCTTCCAACAGCTGATCAGCTGGGGACCCTGTGCAGGACCCCACTGGTCACATATTGATGACCAATCCTAGAAAACCCCTTTGATAAATCCTTTCCATTGTTCATACTGATGTCAATATATAAAAAATGTATGCAGTGGGCTCCCCCTATAGGTGGTTGTGAAGCTATTTAGATATATTTATTTTATTTTAATTAAAAGACAAACCAATGGTTTTCAAGAGTGGACATTCACTTTAACCATACTGCTAATTTCATACTGCTGTTCCCTAATAAGTGAATGGCTAGAGCAGCTCTAGTCACAAAGCACATGCTCTATTCCACCAGTCTCATACAGATGATGAACACCGTCATAGGTGACACAGAAAGCTTCCTTACTGTTGTAGAAGACACCACCCCCCCCCAAAAAAAAAAACAACTTCTCCCCATTTACACAGCTTTATGTCTCAAAGTGTTTCCTAGACTATGGGTACTGATACCCATACAAACTAAAGTGTGATTCCCATCTGCAAAGTGAGGTGACACCATAAAAAAAGGGAATGAATAGACTTTGCTCATGATCCTAAAAGACATTCAATTAATACTGTTTTTAATATTAAGAAAAAAAAAAATTCTCTCCCCCATGTCTCCAATGGCCAATAGTGCAATCTGTACAGCTGTTAACACTATGATTTGATAGGTCAGGGTAGTTAGTCCAATCCTTTATAACATGATATGGTGATGCTGAAGTGCTTAATATATTTCAGACAGCTGTGATAGGGCTGAGAAACATAGTCCTTGTAACAGCCGCATTTTCCAAATCTACTATGGCTAGTCTGAACTGACCTCATAGCTCCATAATGATTTATGATAATGTGAGTTTCAGAACTACTGAGGGTTAAAGCATCATATCAGTATGGAACAGTAGAGTCACCTATCATAAAGCACTATAATGATAGGAGTTCAGATCAGATTAGCCGTGGTTAGTCTGAGAAATGCTGTCAGTACACGAACAGTTTCTCAGACTGAACGCAGCCAACTGAATAGACCCTAAAATAGGTATGGACTATCAGGCAGTTTACCTTGACAAGTATGCATGAAGGTGGGCATCCCTTTGAAGATTACTGACCACATATAGCAATATCAAGAAACAATAAGTCTTCTAATGGCCCCTACAGCCCTTTAATTCCTATCTTTACAAATGACACCCCTGAAGGGAGGGAACCTTTTTATTTTTTGTATTAGCCCTTTGTCAATTCACATTTATGAATATGATCAACGGAACTTTAGGAAATTAAAAGATCTAATATTTCATAGAAATAAACAGCTCATACATATGTATATTTTAGTAAGTAGAAAGAAAAATAGAAAGCTACATTTTTAAGGCTTTAAGTGCTGATATAGGAAAATCCAAACAAATTTATATGAAACAAGTGACATAGGTGGGCTCTAAGGGCAAGGTCAATCTGCTGCGGTGCACTGTCCAACCGGGGTTTTCAACCTTTGTCTTACCAGCTGTTGCAAAAGTAAGATGTCCAGCAGGACTAAACAACTTGCGATTGTCACGGCCTGCTGGAAGTTTTGCAGCAGCTAAAAAACACTGCTGTAGATTGATATAGAAAGTCACATTATTACAATTGATATAAATGAACCTCTATGGGCAATATTATAGGGCTCTCCTCTAAGGCTCCTCCTTCATGTTTTACAGTTGACAACAGATCTCCACAGGAGATTTTCTTGCAGTTTGCCTTGGATCTGCCCCCACTTTGGCTCTGTCCAACACCACATAGACTGCCTTAGGATATATTCATATATATCACAATCATTGCAGGAGTTTCCTTGACTGAAAATCATTGGGTTAGTTTATGCAACAATTCTGCGCTATGTGAAAATGCCCTTGATGTTAAAAGTGCACTCATCACACACATACATGGTGACAGAGGAGGTAGGCTGCCACAGAGAGCGCAGTTCCTGTTAACTGGCAAAGTGGCTGTCTCCCAGTATGCTTTAACTCTTTACCGTAAGGTGGCATTGTACTCACAGTGGTGTGTTCACCTTCCTACTGCAAAGTGGAGCTGCTGTCATAGCAGAGTGTATACTTTTTAGCTGCTAGGTGCAATCCAATTACAGTACAGTAATTGCAGGCGCCTTTTCAGCTTTTACCCTCAAGATAGCAGTATGTATGCAAGTGACAACACATTTATAGGAGCTTTTCATCTTGACTATGTAGAGGAAGGTCATAGTGGGTGCAAAGCTACTAAACGGTGAGTATGACAGACTGAAAACAAAAAAAAAAAATGTAATGTAAATGGCACTGCACTCCATGGCTTCACTAGTTATTCTATAAGAAGTCTTTCCATTTGTAAATGAATGATTGCCGTCCACTCACCAAAAATGAGGTTTCAGTTTATCTATAGGCAGGACTGCAACTCTCCCATAGTGAACTTTAAATTTTATATACAAACACTCCTCTGTCCCCCTGGTCTTATGACTGGTACTATGTGACACTTATAACATGTCATTCCATTTGCCAATCACATGGCCTACACTGCAGATAGCACCATGCCCTGGATGACTTTCTGTAAGTGCAGGCTCACTGTGTCCAATTCTATCTCTAACATTACGAACAAAATAGGTGAAAAGGTAAACGATACAGCAGGGTACAGAGAGCCTGCTCTTAAAGGAATAGCTGTCCAACATCATTCCATCCAAGATGGTGTCTGTCACGTCATGGGGGACAAAGCGGCGATAGTATGCAAAGTTTAAAGCTAAGTTTGTGTTAGTGCTCATGCACATGAACATTGAATAAAACATCAATGAGTCACATATTTTTCATCGATTTAGCGGCTGTTTATCACTGTCAATTAAAGGGGTTTTCCAGCCTCAAATGTGTTTTTCAAACTGATGATCTATCCATAGGATAAGTCTTCAGTATCTCATTTGTGGTAGCACAACGCCTGGACCCTGCTATTGAAGCTATGGCAGTGGCTGGGAAGTAGACTGCTCCTACTGCAGTAGTTTCCAGTACCTGGAGGCTGCAGGAACAGCTTATCATACAGATCTATGTATAGGGTCTCCACAGATAAGATACTGATCAGTATGAAAACCGCATCTGGAACCAGAAAACCCCTTTAGGCTTTCTGCAACGTGGGGCCTTAGCCTTTATAAAAAAAATAAAAAAAAAACCTGAAACTGGTTGGTCTTTTTTTTTTTTTTTTTTTTGACTAAAGACACATCCATTTTTAATGGCAGTCACTCAGATGCAAATCCATTTTCTCGAACAGTAAAAACTGAACCACTGCCTTCTATGGGGTCCCATCAGGCAGTGAAAATGACCAAATATAGGACATGTCCTATTTTCTTATGGAAGTCAACATGGTCCGTTAACAATATGAGAAACAGATGGGTGATGAGCGGGGAAAAAAAAAAAAAAAAAAAAACATAGTTAATGGCAGTTTTCTGTTGTGTACTTGAGGTCTAAGGAAAAACACCCTGGAAACACTGGATAAAACCACAACAAATGGTTTTAACTGTGATTTTGCTATTGTTTCTGCCGCATTTTTCTCTGAATTTTTTGATCATCCAAACACATACTTGATATCTTCAAATATATTGTAGAATTAACAGCATTTTTGCAGAGGCAACTATTATAAATAATAAAGATTACCGACAGCATTTTTTGCTGAGATTTTCTTGCTTCCCATGTTAGTTAATGGGGAAAAACTTTAACAAAAATGTAGCTATTTTCGTTTTAAATTTTTCAGCAATGTGTGAACGAGATTTAGAAAATTCTTCTGCACTTTGCTAGTACTACTCAATGCTGCAGATTTGCTGCAATGGCAAAACACAGTGTTTCCACAGCCTATAGGGCAATTGCTGCCTACAGAAACTTTTTTTTTGGTGAGTAGACAACCCCTTCTATACTTAATACAAAATGGTGGGCAGCAGTGTATTGCAAGGTTCACTGTACATCAATTAAAAAGTGTCTTGAAATCACCTTGCCACCATTTTGTACGCTAGACTAGATCTTTACTGATAAGCATAGGTTGACATCACTAAGACACAACAATGAGGTTCTGCAGTGCAGGAGGCAGGTCACTTCTATATAAGTCAGGTATGACAATAAACAAGTCATCTGCCGGAGTCACCTGTTAAACTAGGCTGGGACCTCTCAGACACCCGTGATCTGGAATAGCCCAGGTGTCGCCTCAGGTCAAAAGATACTAATGTGGAAGATTAGGCAAAATTTAGCTTTGATTGCATTCCACAATAAATGGAGAAATTTCTCGAGAGTATAACCCAACTGAAGTGTACTTCACTAACAGATACAAATGGCTTATACTGTCCAAAAAAAGCCTGTTCCAATCTTATGTAAATAAACTTCATCAATGTAAAATAAAACTTTGTAATGTTGAAATTGCTCACCATTTAAAAGGATCATGACTTGATCTACTTGAGATGATGAGAATTTGATGATGAGTTTTCTTTCCTTTGGATACAAACACGGATACTACCTGTGATAGCAAGCAGTGAAAAACTAAAACAAAGGGGGCAGATTCATGAAACTGTGTAAAAGAAAAAAACTGTCTCGTCTCATAGCAGCTAATCACCGCAAATATTTCATTCGATAATCTGCACTTGAACAATGAAACCTGTGCTATGATTGGTTGCTCTGTGCGCCAAAGACAGTCTTTCTTTTATACAATGTTATAAATCTGACCCAAAGTATATTGTTAAGTTACAAAACTTTTTATTTCACACTGATTGATTTATATAGGACTGGAGCATCCCCAGGTAATCACTGGATAAATGATTTGCCCATCCTGCATGGTCACTGAGCTTACCTGACCCTGAAGGCACTGAACTAAGTCTACAGTATGACCAGCACCTTGGAGGCTCAATGGTAGGACTCTGGTTTCCATGTTTAGTAGAACTTAATGTCAGGGCTAGCAGATTTTCTAGTCAATTGGAAACTGCCTTTGACTTCTTCCTTGGCACAGTGACAATCCAATCTATCCCATTGTGTCATGGCTGATAAGCAACAAATCCATAGTAGCTAAACTAACAACCACTTTTTAATGCCCCTAGCAAGCAGGCTGTCTGAGGCTAATTGAAACAAAGAACGGACACATATGCTTGGCACGACTGATATCAGAGCTGGCTTTGTCACTGCTGCCATGACAAGTTAATATCTAAAGCAACAAAATAAATAGGAAAGTACTTATCATAAGGGGATGGATGCTTAAGAACACTGGGTTTAACTAGCGCACTTCCTACGAAACCCACTGGGGGGTGGCAAAGATTTGCGGTGTAGCTTATGTCATACTGCGCAATGTAAACGGCTTAATGAGGTAATATGAGCTGGCACTACCACCAAGATTAGTAAACAAACCCATTTAAAAACAGCTCCATCTGGTTTCCTGATAAAAGAAAATGTCTCTATACAAACACAGATCTGGAAGAGGTAGATGAGAATTGGCACTGGTATAGAGTAACGATGGACTGGAAAAGGTTACTTGTTCAGAAGACCATTCCTATGATGTGGGTAAGGGAGGGATGGCGATCTTACATATAGATGCAAGTCTTGTGCTTGATGAACGTTGTCTGTCACCTTCCCCAAACCCACCACCATCTTCACATTTTTAGGGGGATCTTTCTGGTTTCCACTGGATGTGGAATGGCACAGTCTCTGATCCTGAGGTATGATACTCTGTCTAAGAAGATAGCTTTAAAAAACCAAAGAAATAAGAGTAACTCTGAGGCCTTGAAATGCGGTAAAAGAAAAACGCCAAGATGGCGCCAAGTGTTCTCTCCAGATATTAGATGAGGTAAAATAGGAAACGGTCTCACCAGGTTTATTTGAAGGCTTGGTGAAACTGAGGCAATATTGTAGAGTTGATGTCTGAGGTATAATGAGGCAGGGACAGATCGCTGCTGCCAGGTGCTAGGAATTGCTGACTTTCTGCCATGGATATTTCAGGGTTGGGCAAAGGGAGGTTACAAGGAGGGAGACTGACGGGCAAGAAGCTGAGAAAATGATTAAAGTCTACTCCAGAGGAAAGGGGATCACACAGGGCGGAGAGATAAGACTCATCCAGCGCAGCCTGTGGTGTACATGGTGCCAGCTCTGGCGAAGTAAGGGACAGTCCCCCAGACCCATCAGACATGAAAGGATCCATTTCACTTTTGGGGAGGTATGAGGTAGATGTGAACTGGAACCTGTTAGATGGATCAGTGGAGAAGGCAGGCACACTTTCATTGGGGTAACTAAGCCCTAAAGACAATGGTGGTACTAAGGACTGGGAAATGCCAGCATTGGGTATTGGCTGAAATGATGTAGTATACATCCCTGTGGGAATCATGTCTCTTGACTGCATGCACATGATAGACCCCCATTCTTCTTTTACAACGGTCGACTGGCAGCTCATGAGACTTAAGTCGTCTTGAGGTTCCGTCTTGATTCGAGGGGCTTCATCACAATGGCTCTTCTTCATGTGCCGAGTCAGGTGATCCTTACGTCCAAACATCTGTGCACAGCAGTGACACTGGAAGTCTTTTCGGCCAGTGTGTACAACAAGGTGGCGGCGAACATCCTTGCGGGTGTAAAAACATCGGTCACAGTGCTCACAGGGGTATTTCTTTTCCCGGCTGCCCATGGATGGTCGATGGTTGTGGCTCTTTAGATGCTCTAGCACTGACTGGCGGTCTCTAAATACCTGAAGGCATATGGCGCAGCTGAGGTCACCTCTGGCAATGGCATGTAAGGCGAGGTGGCGTCTGTGTCCGTATTTGGTGCTGTAGTTTTTGCTGCATTCTGGGCATTGCAAGGCAACTCTGTTGGGGTTGTGGGTCTGCAGGTGATTCTTCAGGTGGTCTTTCCGATGGAACATTTTACCGCAGTGTGAGCATTGATGAGATTTCTGCATAGAGTGTGTGGCCATGTGCCTGCATAAGAAAGAAGTTGAAGTCACATGGAGCAGATTTACAAATGCTAAAACTTTTAGATGTGCAAAAATAAACTAAAACAAATATTTTAAAAAGTGCCAGATTGTGGCACACACTGCTGCATATTACACCTTATGCAAGTCATTTCCCTTGTGGGATGAGGTGCAAAATAGTGTCTAAAATATATGATAAATGTAAAACATTGAATGTAGGCCAGTTATCTGGCAGAAATTAAGCCAGAATTATGTTGCATTTAGCTTAGTACAGTAAACCCCTAATATTCCAATTACTTCTCCTGCAAACTGTCTAGTCTTATATTTCTATTAAACTTTATGTTTAATACCTCACTATTTTCAAGATATCTGCTTGCAGTAAAAGTAAATATTCTTTAAACCTGTCCTGACCAATATATCTGGGCAGCTAAAGTGTAAAACTATCAGGCCAGAAGAGAAATTTGTGCCACAATTGTGTTTAGTTCACAGAAAATTACCTAGAATGGAAAGTAGTAGATAGATAATAATAACAAATTTACAGCATTAGATCAGGATGGGTTTGCTCTCCTTCACTGACAGCAAGCTGAGATCTTAAAAATAGCATAAAAATAAGTGATATGTAGCCCTTGCCTTATAATAATCAGCTGGTGCTGCCTAGCTCAAGGTTCACCCTCTCACTACAAATAAGCTTTAATACTTTTTTGTCTATAGATTACGCCATCTCTTTGGTTAATAATATACTGATGTTGAAGATGTGAGATGTCCATCACTGTACCTGCACAGCTTGTATTTGGATGCAAACGTCTTGTTGCAAAGCAGCTGGGGGCAGGTGAACCTCCGGGGTAAGGGTGGGCTCTCCTGCTCACTGCTACAAGGAGCATCCAGTCTGGTGGCCTCATGCAGGAACTTGTTCTCGGCCAGGTTTTCCTCCTCCTGGGGCTTGGCCTCCACTTTCCACTCAGTGCTGTTATTGATGTTTGCAGCATCAAAGAAAATTGTCTTCATGGCAGACTCACTGGTGACACGGCCATGTGCGCTATCATTTCCCCATTGGTGCCAACATGATGCCCGTCCTGGTGAATAAACAAGAGTCAAGAAATTAATTTTGAATGAAGCTTATAGCTTTACAGCTAATGGTAAAAATGTATATGTATTCATCTTACTAAAATTTTTTTTGAAGTTGTGTTCCATTCTTCTTATTAGCCACACTGCCTTGTTTGCCCAGCTTACAGTACCCTTTGGATGACACTCATGTCCGTAAAATGGCTGCAAAGAGGGACACGTAACAATATGCATTGACAGTAAGACACTGTCCACAGGAAATAAGTGCAGGCACTATAGAGGAATCTGAGTGATGCATATGGTCACATGACCCTCTATCTGCAGACATTTTATGGACGGAATTACATCTAGATGTGACCAATAGCAGATGAAAGAAGTGACATAGCTTCACTAATACAGAAAGTGGTACACAACTTCAAAAACAGGTCTATTCTTATATTCATTTGTTAAAATGCAGGAAGAGATGAGCACACTTATATAGAATTTTGTGAGAAGGATTGAATATAACCTGACATTTTTTCTGCATGACTGTGCAAACAGAGATAGCTGTCAATAGTCAAGTGAGAATGCCAACTGGACTCTTAAAAGGGTTTTCGAGTAAACTGACCAACCCCTGTGGAGGCCAGGGGAGGTTCAAAATAAAAAAAAAAACAAAAAAAAATAACCGTGGGGCCAGAATTCCTGCATGCAACGTGACCGCTGAGATCAATCACATAAGTAACCGCTTCATTGGCAAAAATCAGCAATTCTATATTTTTTTTTTCTTTTTTTGTGTTCACTCTGTGTGATACATATTGGGATAGTATAGGTCAGGTCATTATTACAGATGCAGCGATACCAATTATGTGCATTTCTTTTTTTAATTTACAAAACATAGGGGAATCACTTTTTTCATTTTTATAAAACATTCCACTTTTTTTTTTTTTTTTTTTAACAGTATCTTACAGTCCCTGTTGAGGACTTGTGATAATTTAGTTGCTGGCATAAGACATTGCATTACATATAGTATAGGGTATTATATTGTCAGTAAAAACTGTCTTTCTGTTAGGCCTCCAGCAGCATGTAACGGTACTGGCATTGTAAAATTATTTTTACAAAGTTCTCATGCATGACAAAGGGAGCCTCCTCCATCTGACACCACTTAGATTCTGCAGTTGTTACTTACAATTGTATCTAATGGAGCATCATGGTACACGACACCTGTATATGCGTTGTGTAAATGGTGTACATACATGGCCGTCAAGATGCAATACTTAAGTTTGTTCATATGTCATCTACTACATATGCACTGTTTGGTTTTCTCTAATTTATTGGTTTTACATGTTATTTACAATGTAAGAGATACAATACGCAGATAGGAACTGCTCCCTATGATAACCAATGACTGTAAATCTGTGGGTTTTTTTATGCCATAATTTGTACTACTATCTATTTTGTGTCAAATATTGCAATGTACACTGTATTACATTGTATGTTCAATAAAACGAGTTAAAAAAAAAAAAAATGGTGTACATGCAAGTTTAAAGTGGCCACTATAAAAATACATTGGAGGTCACCAAGAGACTAAGAAACTACTAAGCTAGGTTTAGTAACCCTTAAAGCTCCCTCATGAGTTATCACTTAACTTTCCTAGTCTTCTGAAAGTCAAATTTTGATAGGGCACTCTTACCTGCTGCTAAATATCTGGATTCACCCCTCCGGGAGACAGCGTAAGAGACGCCTCACCATCTTTCAACCTGATCAAATATACAGGCATATAGATGAGTCTTGTTAAGTTATATGCAATGACAATAGCAACAATATCTGGAGAGAATAGCAACTTATCCAGGCAGGGTGGTCATTTATAAGTATTAGTGTATAAGTGAAGGGTATACATATGGCTGTATATTTATAGAAGCATGGCAATTTGAATATCACGTAATTTTATGGGTGGTATTGAACTGCATTGGTGGAGCTTATAATATTTTATGGAGGTACCAGAGATTATGAACATCTTGTATGATTTTATGGAGGGTCTTTAGGTATACAGGCAGTAACGTATGAATTTATAAGGGGAGGTATTGTATATGACATGTGGTATTTTGGTGCATATTTGGATGTATATAATGAAAATATGCCGTTGAGGAGGATTACCGTAGGCACCTGTTAGGGCAGACACTGGATTTCACAAGGATTTTGGGTCAATCAGTCATCTCAATGGACGTGAGGGGGGTTCTTGGAACTCTGTTCACATGCCCCAGAAAATAATCCACAAGATTGCTATCCACAAGATTAAAATATTTTAGCAAAAATAAGTTGCATAATAGTGGCACTATGCAGCAAGGTATGATAGGAGTGGGCACTAAGGTATAATTGGGTGGGTCAGTAATATTAGGGTGCACTTGTAAGTGTATAGGGGGTGTACATGAGTGTATTAGATAATGGGGTGCATTATTTAGAAAGTGTAGTAATATAGGGGAGAAAGTTATGACATGTTTCGTGGCACCAGTCTTTTCTGCTGAGGTAACATACATACGCCGTTATTCTGCTTCCCGCCGGTTCCGTTATCCCCCGAGGCCGCAGGACGGAGCTGATGTGTGCAGTGGATTCTGGGAGTGACTTGACGGCGTGGAGAGGAGCTGACTAAAGGCTTTACGGAGCAGGACACCGGACCACCGGTGGCTGACAAACTTACACTGCGGTAATAGTGTTGTCTGAGACCGGGCCCGGGGTCCTTGCGTGTCAAGGCCTCCTAGTCACCCACTTGCCTCCACCAACATGGCAGCGCCTCCCACCCGTCCTCCGCTCTGCCTCCGCTAACATGGCGGCGCCCAGGGGAATCCTTCCGGCCGTGATGGAGAAACTGTTTCTCCTCTTGTTTCTAACGCTGCCGGGACTGCACGGCCAAGAAAAAGAATGGGACACGTCCGGGTATCTGCTGTACTGTCCCTGTATGGGTGAGTCACGGGGTGATCTGTAAACTGTGTCCTCTCCAGGAGGGAGACTTTACATTGACCCCTGTGAGGAGGAGGGAACACTGTACTCTGAGCACTCTCCATGGGGGAAACACTCTGGGGTAGATACACTAATACTGTCTAATTTTCAGACAGAGCAAAGTTAAACTAGACCACGCCAGATTTTCCAAAGCTATCTAATGCTGTTTGAAAATCTGGTGTACTTTTAGACTGTCTAGTCTAAGTTTATACAATTTATTAGTTGGTTTAGTTTCTGACAATTTTTGCGCATTGTCTGGTGCACAGTTTTGCATATTAAGCTCTGTCCCCTTTTCACACTCTACCCACTTGTTGGATGAGGCACAGAAACTGTCATCAAGTGTCTAAAACTCATAGGATATAAGATGTAAAGCATGTACACCTTGTACTAGTTTTTTGTACTAATTTGTATTAGTTTATCTGCTCCATTATCTTGAGAGCTCTCTGGGCAGAGTACACTATTATATTTTCCAGAGAGGGGGACTGCTGGTCCACTGAGCCCTCTCCAGGGTGGAGTTGGGTCCTCTCTGTGTATTTAACTCTTTCTGGGGGAGGACCCCTCCCCATACAGAACATATGTTGACTCTTTTCTATGAAGTGAGCCTTCTGAGCTGTAATGATGTTTAGTTATTCTTGTTTTCCTCTTTTACTTTTCTTGCTCCCTGGGGCATCTCCACCCAGTCCTGCACTGCTTCGCTGCCAATCCTTCACTTACTCCAGACACAGTTTCTACCGTATTACTCTTATTCCCTATGTTACAGAGTCAGTGGCCTATATTCTTTACAGAGGAGCAGGACATGTGAGCACACACCACAGTAATACAGTGTTTCAGGGTATTGAAGCCATGATATCACTAGTGTTTTCATTTTTTTTGTGCAGGGCGGTTTGGCAACCAGGCAGATCATTTCCTCGGCTCTCTTGCTTTTGCCAAGATGGTGAATCGGACCCTGGTTGTCCCACCATGGATTGTTTACAACCACCATCGTCCTCCATACACAAATGTAAGTGGTGAGAATTAGTGACACTTCAGCATCTGACAACCACCTGGCAGTCATATTGTGGTTGTTGCTGTAGTCAGTGGCGTAACGATCGTGGTCACAGGAGGCTGCAACCGCAACTGGGCCCGGGGGGAGGGGGGGTACGGGGCCCGTGGCCAGCTGGAAATGGCCGGGGGCCCCAGACCACCATGATAGTGGTCGGTGAAAGCCTGGTTCCCTGACTGCTATACATATTGTTAATGGAAAGGGGCCCGCATATAGATGCCAGCCCAGGTGAGGTGACTAAAAATAAAAAAAAAATAAAAAAAAATTACTTATGCTCACCTGTCCTGGGCTCGGCATCTTCTCTGGGGCTCTTCCGGCCAGTGACTCCTGTCATGCTCCCCAGACCTCACTGCTGGGGCCTGTGATTGGGCCCCATCGGTCACATGGGGTGTGCCAGCGTAATGATGTAATCGCGCCCCACATGACCGCTGAGGCCCAATCACATTGATGTCTGGAGCACGAGACCTCAGTTGCCATACAGAAGAGGACCCAGGAAGATGCTAAAGACACACAAACGGAGTGAGGATGCCTGGAGGAGGTCAGCATAAGTGTTTGTTATTTTTAATCACTTCCCCTGAGCCTCTACTTATTACACTCTGGGGTCTGAGGGGGCTCTTGGGAGCATATAATACTGTGTGGGGGGCCAGTGTTGAGCATATAGTACTGTGGGGGGCCACTGTGGAGCATATAGTACTGTGTGGGGGCCACTGTGGAGCATGTAGTACTGTGCGGGGGCCACTGTGGAGCATGTAGTACTGTGTGGGGGCCACTGTGGAGCATATAGTACTGTGTGGGGGCCACTGTGGCGCATATAGTACTGTGTGGGGGCCACTGTGGAGCATATAGTACTGTGTGGGGGACACTGTGGAGCATATAATACTGTCCCAGTATTGTTTACATTCCGGGTGTTGCGCTGCTCACTCACCGTATTATTGTTTATTTATATAGCACCATTAATTCCGCCATTAATTTATTTTATTGATAACTGCAGTTGTGGGTACTAAGTGTCTGAGATATCGCTGCAGCATCTGTAACCCTCACTTTAAAGAAGTCGCTCTAGGGAGGGGGTAGGGGGCCACGGACAAAATTTTGCAGCGGGGCCCACAAGACTTTAGTTACGCAACTGAATGTAGTGATTGTGGAAGTTGGGGGGTCCCCTTTAGATTAGCATTGATTGTCTTTTGTATGCTTCTCCACAGGTGCATGTATCTTTTGAAGAGTTTTTTCAACTGGCTCCTCTCCACCAATATCACAGAGTTATGAGCATGGAACACTTTATGAAGACTTTTGCTGACAAGTACTGGCCAGCTGAGAATCGTGTGGCTTACTGTTTCACAGCAGCTGCTCAGAGGAGCCCTGATAAGAAGAGCTGCCCCATGAAGGTGAATTGTGGTTGTAGGCCTAATTAATAATCAGTGTTTATGCTTTAATACCATGGATCCTTCTTGTCAGTGCCAGTGATGTATTATAGTTTTGTCCTGGCAGTGAAATTAATCTCCCAGGAACAGGCACCTGATCAGTATTTTTGTCCATTGTAATAGCATGTCCATCAGTTGTGGACTACTACCACTATGCTGCATTGAGTCTATTACTCTAAAAACTGCTTCTTTTTGTTTAGTTACAATGGCCTCAGGATAAAATAATCTTAACGTTCTTTTTTGGACCATTGTAGTTTCAAACCAGACTCTACGTACAATGCTTGGATTTCCAACAAATTAGTATGGCCATTTCACTGGTAAAATCCCCGTATTAGTGAACTGCATACACTTATTGGCTAACTAGTAGCTTGGACTGGGTGCTTATTACCCAACACACTCGTGATTAATTGGGTATTTTACCTCGATTACTATTAATAGCGATTATTTAGGTCACGTCCCTTTTACAGTATGAATATATGTTGGACGGTTTTGTTCGGGCCGAACAGGAACTGCTGTTATACTCTGGAGTTTCTTCAGACCCCAGAGTATAATAAGCGGATGCCCAGGAGAGGTAATCAAACATAAAAAAATTAATGTTACTCACCTCTTCTGGGCTCCAGCACAACTCCCTGCTGTCTTTGGTGCTTCTGACTTACGTCAGGGACCGCTGAGGCCTTTACTGCACATTGAAGCCGAGATGTACTCCCCTGGTTCATTGAAGAACTGCTCCACTGCGAGGAGCACAGTGGCAGGGTAAGTATAAAGCTTTTTTATTTTTAATGCGGCCATATATTCCATTATAACAGGGCGATATGGGACACTAGCCCAGGTCCATAAGGAACTGAGGGTGGTTTAGTGTCCCAAATTGCCATGACAGATTCTCTTTATTTTGGCAGTCGCTAATGTTCTTTTATCCCCCTTTTAAAATGTCCACCTAATGTATTTAGTGCCAGGCAAAAGAAACTGATTTTATTGCGCAGAAGTGGAATTACTGTTGCCTGTGTATAGAATCTGAGTAATGGGACTAAACTACTGAGCATGTGCGACCATCGGCAGTAGGCACATTAGATGGATGTTCTAGGAGGGAATCAAATGAACAGGTGATATGCAACTGCAAGACACAGAAGCATTTTCTATAATATAATTCCAATGTTTTGTTTCATTTAACAACTGATTTCTTGTTATTGTATATTCTATCAAGGATGGAAACCCTTTTGGCCCTTTCTGGGATCATTTTCATGTTGCGTTCTCTCGCTCGGAGCTGTTTGATGGCATTAATTTCAGTGCTTATTACAAAGATGTTTGGCAGAGCCGGTGAGTGACAGGGAAGTGTATTATCCAACAACACCCAAAACACGTTTTAGTAAGCATTGAGCCTGTTTTAGTAACAAAAGAAATTGAATCATAACTTTAAATGATTGTTACAGCTACAATATAGGGTATACAATGAGGGAGATTTACTAAGCATAATGCACCCAAATTCTAGTGTAATTTGTGTCAGAAAACTTGTGTAACATGTCTTGTGCTAGAGTGAAGGTGGAGCGCAACCCTTGTTTATTCCTGATATTTGCTGGAGGGTGTATCGGCATTACTGTGGGGGAACGTTCCTCCTCTTGACACCCCACCTTGACCCATGCCTATCCATCTCCCCCATATTCCAGACTTTTCCCTGGTTTCAAGGGTGCATTCTCCATTTGTTGTCATTGTTACATGCTTTGAACTTTTTCCTAATTTTCTATGGGATGCTGTGTCACCTAATGTTAAATTCATAGTTGTAACTGTTATTTTATTGAAAATGTTATTAAAACATTTAAAGACAACATGCCTTGTGCCACATTTAGACATTTTTATCCTTTTTACTTTTTTAAGATGTTGAACAAAAGTGAAAAACCTGAGGAGATCAATTATGAAATTTATGGATAAAATTCCAAAGTTATATCAACAGATTTTGTGGGAACATTCTATTTTGACATTTTTTTTTTATTAAAGTGGGTTTCATGTACTAGGAGTCCTGATGGTCCAGAATATTTGGTAATCTGACACACTGTAGCTCAAATTATTATTTTTATTTTTTTTGTTCACATTGGCTATGTATATAATATAAAATGCCCTCATGTTTTTCAGGTACCCTGCCTCCATTCATCCCGTTCTCGCCCTCCCAGGAGCACCAGCACAATTTCCAGTCCTGGAAGAACACAGGAGTTTACAGAAGTACCTTGTCTGGTCTGAAAAGCTAGTTCAAGAGGGAGAGAAGCAAATTGCAGCACTGCTTATCAGACCATATGTGGGGGTTCATCTGAGGATTGGCTCAGACTGGGTGAGATTTACCAGACACTGAAGTGTAACTATGTTTAAAAAAAAATAAAAAAAATAATGAAATTATTGAATAGCATTGTTTAAAGATTTTGTCGTTATCATTTTTTAATGTCTGTAGGAGCTACAAATGGGGCCAGTAAAATAATAAAAATGTACTCACCTCTCCCTGATCCCCGGTTTCCAGCAGCCGCTGCTGTATACAGGTCCCCCAGGTGATGTCAACAGTGACGTTCATTTGTACGAGGTGACCGCTGCAGCCAGTCACAGGCCTTTGATACAATATTAATTCTGTACTGTAATTTTGCAGTTGTCTAGTCCTCAGCATGTCTTTAGTAGAGAAACGTTGCATTAGTGGGAGAAAAAGGTGCAATTCAATAATAAATACCTATCTATATCTTTAGCTTGTTCCAATGTCATTGAAGAGTATTATCATTAAAAATATATTTCATTCGGTCACTGAAATGTATTCTTACTAATTCGTTGATGTTTTTTTTGACACATGATCATGTAGTCGTGCCTCTACGTTGTTTTCCATAATCAATGACATCTCGTGTTCTGATCACATGCCAATTTTTAGTACAGGGAAATTTCTCCTTGTTCCAAGGAGACTCTGAAAGAAGATTCATGCCATGTCACACTTCCTACCTACCAGTCAGCTCCCCCCAAACATAAAGTCATGAGGGAGAGTGAAATTATTCCAGTACATAAAGGATAACATATATTGGGCATGGCTAAATCAGAGGACAGATATTCTGTACACTGCAGTTGAGAAATGAAGGAATCATGGGAAGTGTAGTTTTTAGACTTTCAGCAGGGAAGAGGGACCTGCTTCATCGGAATTATAATAAATGTGTTGGTGTTATATATTGTCCATATTCTTAGAAATATATTCTTATATAATATCATTTTTAGTCATTGTAATAATGTTGATGCTTTTCTCTGTAAGCAGCAATGCATCATTCACATTAGGCTTTCTTTCTTTCTGCATGTGGAAATGTTAAATGTGTGACCCTAAAGAGTGAGAAAGATTGAGATTTAAAAGAAACGTTGACTAATGGTGGATCAGTTATGTATGTATACTTGATATGCATGTTTTATTTCCAGAAATGAATGTCATTTTAGCTTGAGGCCCCATGTGGAAAAGCTGTGTTTTTGTTGCAGATTTTGCTGTGTTTTTTTTTTTTTGAGTCAAAGCCAGGAGTGGATTTTAACAGAAGTATTAAGTGTTTAATTTATATTTCCTTTTGCAGCCACTTTTGGCTTTAGTTTGGTTTTAAAACTGCAGTAAAATATGGAACACACATGCAACTTTTCCACAACATGTGGCCTTGACTTTAGTGTCTTTTCTTCCCCCTCATAGGTCAATGCCTGTAAGATGCTGGAGGAAGGTACAGCTGGTCCGCATTTCATGGCTTCCCCTCAGTGTGTTGGGTATGATCGTCGGAATGCAAAGCCACTCACCTTGAACATGTGTCTACCTGATCTTAAAGAGATTAAGCGCTCACTGATGTACTGGGTGAAGAGGACCAAAGCTAAATCCGTATATATAGCTACTGATTCCACGTCTTACACGGTTGAACTACAAAAAACTTTGGGGGAGAAGGTGAGTGGACTTCAAATCTCCTTATCCTGATTTAGCTACATCAAACCTTATATTCTAGTCACCATAAGATTTGTGAATCTGTGGAATACCCTGCCTCAGGAGCTGGCCACAGCAGAAAAATAACATGGATACTTATTTAACTGCTAAGCCCCCTTGTTTTTCGTGTTTTGATGGACATGAGTTAGGAGTGGATAGACCACTGGCTGTTGTTTAAAAATGTTTTTTTCCTCTTGTAGGTTAAAGTTGTGAGTTTACAACCAGACGTGGCCCAAATAGATCTATATATTCTCGGACGGTCAGATCACTTTATTGGAAATTGCGTGTCATCATTCACAGCGTTTGTGAAGAGGGAGCGTGATATTCAAGGAAAGTCCTCCTCTTTTTTTGGCATGGATTCAGTATTTAGGAATCCTGATGAGCTGTGATAAAGCTTGGGGAGGAAGTATGTCTCCTAGTCTGTATCCCAGGGGACTCCTGAGAAACGGCAAAAGGGTAGGTTCTAATTCTCACCGGGGAGACCCTGCTGTGCCAGGTATAAGGGATACTCTGGAGATTGGTGGCCTATATTTAGTCTTCAGAGGATTTCTTGTAATAAAAAAAAAATATGTTGTCAGTGAGGGCCTAACTGGTGTTCCCTGCCAAGGGGCTGCATATGCACATGCCAGTAAACCTCTTATGTTTTTATTCTGCTTAAGGAACCTTTTCCCTTAAATGAAGAGGCAAAGTGAAAAAAATCCTTTAGACCTGATCCTTTAAGTCTGTGAGCAAGGATACTCCAACTCATGAGCCTTTCTGCAGCTTCTGAATGTCTGAGAAGGTGTATTGAGGGGTGGGGCTTTTCATTTGTCCCTCCCCCAATTTTAACCGCTTCGCGACCGCCCACTGTATATAAACGTCGGCTCTTGCTGGGCTTTGTGCAGTGCCGCCGTTTATAAACGGACCCTGCTAAATTGGGGATCGGGTCTCCCCGAGGGTCAGGAATTTCGTGAACACAGCAATAATAGCTGCTGGTGTCCACAGAGACATGATCAGGACCTGATAGGTTCAGGCCCCAATCATGTAGCCGCCATATCAGGTAAAGTTTGTTGAAGTAACAAACTTTCCCCGATATTAGCCGCCCGCCCACGGGTGGCATCGGGAGCGGGTGTTAGCTGTAACTGACAGCTAACACCCTGCTTCTTAATTCCCGCTCCGATCGGGGGGTTTTATCTCCTTGGATAAATGGCATATTTCTTTAAAAATTTAAATTTTCACTTGGTACATTAATTTTAGGGAAGCACTCTTGGGCTCAAAATGACAATACCTTTTGATAAATTCCTTTAGGGGTGTAGTTTCTAAAATGGGGTCACTTTTTGGGAATTTCCATTGTATTGATACTTTAGGGGCTCTGCAAATGCAACATGGCACCTGAAAACTATTCCAGCAAAATCTGCCCTCCGAAAGCCAAATAGCGCTATTTCCGTTCTGAGCCCCACCATGTATACATACAGCAGATTATGACCACATATGGGGTATTTTCGTGTTAAAGAGAAATTGTGTAACAAACTGTGGGGAGCTTTTACTCCTTTATTCTCTTGTGAAAATAAAAAATTTGGGACTAAATTGATGGTTTATTGGAAAAAAAAAAGGAATTTTTCATTTTCACGTCCCAATGTTAATAAAATCTGTGAAACAGCTGTAGGGTCAAAATGCTCACTATACCCCTTGATATGTTCTATGAGGGGTGTAGTTTCCAAAACGGGGTCACTTTTAGAGGTCTCCATTGTATTGGTACATTGTATGGGGTCACTTTTTGGGAATTTCCATTGTATTGGTACTTTACAGGCTCTGCAAATGTGACATGACACCCGAAAACTATTCCAGCAAAATCTGCCGTCCAAAAGCCAAATAGCGCTCTTTCCATTCCAAGCCCCACCATGTACCCATACAGCAGATTACAACCACATATGAGGTATTGCCACGTTCATGTGGAATTGTTTAACAACCTGTGTGGTGCGTTTTCTCCTTTAACCCCTTGTGAAAATGAAAACTTTGGGGATAAAGTGACATTTTAATAATTTTTCATTTACACATCCAAATATTAATAAAATTTGTGAAAAGGCTGTTGGGTCAAAATGCTCACTATACGCCTTGATAAATTCTGAAAGGGGTGTAGTTTCCAAAATGGGGTCACTTTTTGGGGATTTCCTTTGTATTGGTACTCTAGGGGCTCTGCAAATGAGACATGGCACCCGAAAACTATTCCAGCAAAATCTGCTTTTCAAACGTCCAGTGTCGCTCCTTCCCTTCTGTGCACTGCCGTGTGCTCAAACATCAGTTTACACCCACTTGTGCTCAGGAGAAATTGTATAACAAACTGTGAGATGTATTTTCTCCTTTAACACTTTGTGAGTGTGTTAATTTTAGGGCTAAATGAATGTATTGTTGAAAAAAAATGAAATGTCTAAATTTCACCTCCATATTGTTTTAATTTCTGTGAAATGCTTAAAGGGTTAACAAACTTCCCAAATGCTGTTTTGAATTATTTGAGGGGTGCCGTTTTGAAAATGGAGTGATTTATGGAGAGTTTCTAATATATAGGCCTTTATAATCCCCTTCAGAACTGAAGTGGTCCCTGAGAAATTAGTTTGGGAAATTTTCTTGTAAATTTGGAAAATCGCTGTTACACTTGTAAGCCTTCTAATGTCCAAAATAAATGAAAGGACGATTAAAATATGATGCCGATATATAGCAGAGATATGATAGATAATATTTATTAATGTATTTGGGTGGTATGACTATCTGTTTAAAAAGCAGAGCATTTCAAATTTTGAAAATTGCGATTTTTTTTTTTTTTTTTTTCTTCAAAATTTCCATCAAATTTCCTAATTTTTTTTATACATAAATACAAAAATATTGATCAATGTCTACCACTAACATGAAGTACAATGTCTCACGAAAAAACAATCTCAAAATCACTTGTGTAAGTTAAAGCATCTTAAAGTTATTGCAACATAAAGTGACACATGTCAGTTTTGAAAAATGAGGCCTGGTCACGAAGGTACTTTTAGGCTCTGTCTTGAAGGGATTAAAGGATTTTTCATTGTGGAAATGTCCATTTGTAAAAGGTGACAGATTCCCATCAAGGCTACATTTGTACAATTGCATCCTCTTATGAACTTTCTGTTGAAATGCCTTCCAAAACATAGTATTATCATTTGTCCAGCGTGGTCACTGGGCACTATAAATTAGGCTTTTGCCTGTCTTTGGACCCACACTAAGCTGAACCCATTCCAAAAAATGCAGTGGTTAGCAGAGGGAACACTTACTGAGCACACCATATCCATTCATTAAAGTCACAGGCACATAAATCTTGTAGTATATACCAATAATTTTGTACTTATTTCTTTAATAAAATATTAAAATCTGATCGTTTTACTGGTTTTCTTCCTAGGTAATACAATGGTTTTACTATGTTAATAGATCTAGGAACACCCACATTTTATACTCTAGCTGGAACACCTACTGTCCTAATGCTTCTTACAACTGATAGTTTGCTACAATTGTGCCCAACTTAGACAGTCCTCTGTGAACATGTAACATCTGTGATAAGTCTCCACTTGGATTGGGCTCCATATGTGACCACTGTTGTATCGGTCTGCCTATGTGGTGATCTGTTGCTCCAACAGACTAGAACAGTGGATAGGCCAAGCTAATATGAATCTAGCCCAACTAAACAAAAAAAAAAAAAACAAACACCTGCTTTGAGACAATTTAGGTCTGTAATGGCTTTTTAGCTAATAGATGCAGTCGTTTTATTCACTAACAGTTAGCAGATATCTTGAAAATAATGGAAGTTTGCTGCTAGCAACATATTTGAAAGTTGGAGAAATCTTTTAGCAAATAGAAACAGATGCACAATAGAGGCAAAGTTAAGCTGCAGAAGCTAGTAGCCTTGTAAAAGCAGCGGCTTGCAGTCACACAGCGCAGACCTCTTCTGAGAAGACAGAAGATATAATGTAATTAAAAACAATTAATCATTTTTATTTTGAAGCCCTGGACAACATCTCTGTCATCGTCAATATCTATTTCCTCCCTGGCTTAAATACTGGCAGTTTGATATGTGTGGACATGTAGAAAGAATTTACAGCAGTCTCGTAGCTTGCAGTTTCAAAAACAGCTGTACTTTGGTTTGTAAATCTCTAAATGTCCCTTCCAAGTCTGAAGAGAGTAAATATCACTTAGCCGTGTTACCTTTTTGTGTGCTGGATGTGTGTGGTTTGGTGTATTGGTGTCTCCTCTACCTTTTAAATGGCGAGTGGTGGCAGCTCTCTGTGTAAATGTGCAATTGTAGGGGTCACTTCAACTCCTGTATAGCACAGTGTGACAAGTGAGATGGAAGGGAGTGTGGAAGCCATGTTCCACTTTTTACGACAGCATGTGTATGTGTGATGAGTAAGGTATACAATGAGCAGATATATTGTGTGTGAAACCCTGATCACTGACACTGCCTGATTAAAAAGAAATAATATTTATGTACGTAACAGTAAAGGTAAAGTGACATTACCCTTTTGAATGTTCGTGACCTGGTTCCCCACCAGTGAAGTCTAGATCTCCATATGATGCTAAGGCCCATAGCAGACGACCGTGGGCGAGATCCGTGTGCTATCCTTGTTTTTCGTGGATTGCACACTGACCCATTCATTTCTATGGATACATGCAAACGATCATATTTTTCACTGATCAGTGTGCAAGCCGTGATTCCGCACTGCATCATCTAAAACATGTCCTATTCTGTTCAGTTTTTGTGGAACGGACTCGCCCGTAGAATCCTATGGGAGACTAAAAACGTAGGACGGCACACTGATGTACTCAGTGTGTCATCAGTGTACCGTCCGTTTTCGCAGACAAGCTAGGGATATAATTAGATGTCACCTGTGTTTTTTAATGGTGGATCCGTAAACTAGGATCACACACTGAGTCAGTTTTTGCGGACATACTTCACTGATGCTGAAAAAACACTAAAGACACACTGATTACACTCTGTCCACAAACCTGAAGACTAATTGCTAGTTTGCGAACCGCAAAATACCCACGGTCGTCTGCAACTAGCCTTAAAGTGTGAAAACTGGGGAAGCTACTCAGACAACACCCTTACGAGTGGCCAAAAGCCAAACTGGTTTGATGACACAATGTTTCTACAACATGATACTCTGGACACTCTTGTCTCCTTGGATGGCTTTAAACTCCTTCGGGTGGACAGGACAAGGGAGAGCTGGCAATATTTGTGAATGATAGATGGTGTAACTCTAGGCACACTGTGATTAAAGAGCAAACTTGCTGTAAGGACATTGAACTATTAGCTGTGAGCATGAGACCTTTTTATTTACTGAGGGAACTATCGTATGTCATCGTGATAGCTGCATATGTCCCCCTCCTGCGAAAGCTAAAGCTGCCTGTGAGGTCCTACAAGCCGCAGTGAGCCAGTTTCAGTCGCGACACCCTCAGGCCCTCCTTCTTGTGACTGGAGATTTCAACCATGTCTCTCCATCATCCACACTGCCCAGTTTCACACAGTATGTAACCTGTCACACAAGAGACAACAAAACATTAGACTTGTTCGACCTGTGTACAAGCCACTTGTATGTAGAGAACCAGCTGTCACCCGCACAGTGAGGATATGGTCTGAGGAGAGTGATGAGGCTCTGAGGGACTGTTTTGACACAACTGCATGGGAAGAGCTGCAGGATTCCTATAGGGATGACATGGAAGGTCTCACACACTGCATAGCAGACTACATTAATTTTTGTGTAGACAATACGGTACCCACAAAAATGGTGAGGTGCTTTTCTAACAACAAACCATGGATTAACCCTGATATAAAAGCTCTTCTCAAGGAGAAAAAGATGGTATTTAGGTCAGGAGACAAGGAAAGGCTGAAGGTTGTGCAAAAGGAGCTGAGGCGTCAAATCGGAAAAGCCAATTATAAGAGAAAGATGGAAGAGCAAATGGCACACAAAAACATTAGTGTAGTTTGGAAAGGTCTTAAGTCAATATCTGGACAGCCTGTCTCCCAGGTAGAAGGAGATACTAAGTGGCTTAAAGAACTAAATCTATTCTTTAATAGATTTGATCACACACCAGATCCTCCCACCCCACATGTCATTCAATCCCCTCTCCCACACTGACCTTACCTCCTGCTCTTCGTTCTCACCTCCAGATCAGTAAATCTAGCAATCAGTCATCTGGCTACAGTCTGATTTGCACACATGCTCAGGTGAGAAAGGAACTCAGAAGGATCAAGGCGGGGAAGGCCGCTGGGACAGATGGCATCAGTGCCAGGCTACTTAAGACTTGCGGGGACCAGCTGTGTGGTATTATTACATATATGTTCAATATGAGCCTGAAGCTGGGAATGGTACCACAACTGTGGAAATCATCTTGTGTGGTACCAGTTCCAAAAACACCTCATCCGATGGACCTTAACAGCTACAGATCTGTAGCATTGACATCCCACTTGATGAAGGTCTTAGAGAGATTGATTTTCAAACATCTCCGCCCTCTAGTGAGCTTGGCTATGGACCCTCTCCAGTTTGCCTAACGGCCGGGCATTGGGGTGGATGATGCTATGATCCACCTTCTACACAGAGCTCTTTCTCGCCTGGAGAAACCAGGGAATACTTTGAGAATAATGTTCTTTGATTTCTCCAGTGCTTTTAACACCATACAGCCAGGGCTACTGAGAGACAAGCTGGCCCTTGTTGCAGTGGACCACTGCCTCTCCAACTGGATCCTAGACTACCTCACAAACCGACCTCCGTATGTGAGAGCCCGGGACTGTGTGTCAGATACCGTAATCTGTAATACAGGGGCACCTCAAGGTACAGTTCTTGCCCCTTTCCTCTTCACACTGTACACTGCAGGTTTTAGGTGCAACTCATCTAGCTGCTACTTACAGAAGTATTCTGATGATTCTGCAATAGTAGGCCTCATCACAGTCAGAGATGACAGGGAGTACAGAGAATTGAATAGGGATTTTGTGGATTGGTGCCAGCAGAACCACCTCAGGATTAAAGCTGGGAAGACCAAGGAGATGGTGGTAGACCTTCCCAAGTGCAGATATCCTCCAATACCAGTGGATATCCAGGGAACGGGCATTGAGATAATCAACACCTATAAGTACCTGGGTGTGCTCCTCAATAATAAGCTGGACTGGGCAGATCACTTGGATGCACTGTACAGAAAGGGCCACAGGAGGCTGAGAGCCTTTGGAGTCCAGGGGGCACTTCTTAGGGCCTTTTTCAACTCTATAGTGGCATCAGCCATCTTCTTCGGAGTGGCCGGTGGGGGAGTAGCATATCAACCAGGGATAGGAATAGACTTGACAAGCTGATTAGAAGGGCCAGCTCTGTCCTGGGGAGCCCCCTGGACGCAATGCAGGTGGTGGGTGACAATAGGATACTGTCCGTGGCGAGCTCCATGCTGGAGAATAGCTCCCATCCAATGCATGAGACTGTGATAGCAATGGGCAGTACTGTCAGTGACCGACTGCTTCATCCTAAGTGTGAGAAGGAGCGCTATCGGAAGTCTTTCCTCCCTGCTGCAGTCAGACTGTACAACCAACACCGACCTAAACAGAGATCATTCCATACAGAGAGATGAAAGATCTTAAGTTCTGATATCCCTTCTACTACTTTTTTACCTTTACCTTTTTATCTGTACCTACTGTCACTGTAATGCCTCTACCTTGGAGCTTTTGTATTTGTATTATCTATGCTGCTGTAACACACTGAATTTCCCCATGGTGGGACTATTAAAGGATTATCTTGTCTTAACACTCAACACTGCACCAGAACAAAGATAATAACATACAGTGCTGGCCAAAAGTATTGGCACCCCTGCACTTCTGTCAGATAATACTCAATTTCTTCCAGAAAATAATTGCAATCACAAATGCTTTGGTAATAATATCTTCATTTATTTTGCTTGCAATGAAAAAACACAAAAGAGAATGAAAAAAAAGTCAAATCATTGATCATTTTACACAAAACTCCAAAAATGGGCCGGACAAAAGTATTGGCACCCTCAGCCTAATACTTGGTAGCACAACCTTTAGACAAAATAACTGCGAACAACCGCTTCCGGTAACCATCAATGAGTTTCTTACAATGCTCTGCTGGAATTTTAGACCATTCTTCTTTGGCCAATTTCTCCAGGTCCCTGAGATTTGAAGGGTGCCTTCTCCAAACTGCCATTTTCAGATCTCTCCACAGGTGTTCTATAGGATTCAGGTCTGGACTCATTGCTGGCCACTTTAGAAGTCTCCAGTGCTTTCTCTCAAACCATTTTCTAGTGCTTTTTGAAGTGTGTTTTGGGTCATTGTCCTGCTGGAAGACCCATGACCTCTGAGGGAGACCCAGCTTTCTCACACTGGGTCCTAAATTATGCTGCAAAATTTGTTGGTAGTCTTCAGACTTCATAATGCCATGCACACGGTCAAGCAGTCCAGAGGCAGCAAAGCAACCCCAAAACATCAGGGAACCTCCGCCATGTTTGACTGTAGGGACCGTGTTCTTTTCTTTGAAGGCCTCTTTTTTTTTTCTGTAAACTCTATGTTGATGCCTTTTCCCAAAAAGCTCTACTTTTGTCTCATCTGACCAGAGAACATTCTTCCAAAAAGTTTTTGGCTTTCTCAGGTAAGTTTTGGCAAACTCCAGCCTGGCTTTTTTATGTCTCTGGGTCAGAAGTGGGAACTGGGTATGCCGACGGATAGTACGGGTTGACACTGTTGTACCCTCGGACTGCAGGGCAGCTAGAACTTGTTTGGATGTTAGTCGAGGTTCTTAAGCCACCATCCGCACAATCTTTCGTTGAAATCTCTCGTCAATTTTTCTTTTCCGTCCACATCTAGGGAGGTTAGCCACAGTGCCATGGGCTTTAAACTTCTTGATGACACTGCGCACGGTAGACACAGGAACATTCAGGTCTTTGGAGATGGACTTGTAGCCTTGAGATTGCTCATGCTTCCTCACAATTTTGCTTCTCAAGTCCTCAGACAGTTCTTTGGTCTTCTTTCTTTTCTCCATGCTCAATGTGGTACACACAAGGACACAGGACAGAGGTTGAGTCAACTTTAATCCATTTCAACTGGCTGCAAGTGTGATTTAGTTATTGCCACCACCTGTTATGTGCCACAGGTAAGTAACAGGTGCTGTTAACTACACAAATTAGAGAAGCATCACATGATTTTTCAAAGGGTGTATCTTTAATCCTAGCATATAACTCCTCCAGCGCCGGGGGGGGCTGGTTGCCGCCAGTGTTTAGCAATCGGGCATCTAGCGGAAGTAAGGAGGAGCAACAGGAGCTGGAGAGCGGGCTTGTGCAAAATATTAGGGGGGGGAGGTTGAGAAGGTAAGTCCTAGAGGACAGGGGAAGGCTAACACCCAGGACCCCTTCCAGGAGACTCCGGACCTGGCACCAATAGGGCTGAAGCAGGGGGAAGGTCCAAAAGAGATGGAAAATATGTGCAGGGCGGGTGCCACACCGCCAGCAGCAGTCCGGGACATTCTTGTCAAAAGAGTGAAGTGCAGCTGGAGTGTGATACCAATGCATCAACATCTTAAAAATATTTTCTTTTTGTGTAACACATCTAGAAGTCCTGGGTGCTCTACTCCATATAAGGGACCAATCGTTACTCAAGATGGGTGTCCCCAAATAGGTCTCCCACCGAGACATATAAGTATGTTGGGGCAAAACATCTGGGGTGGGATTCGAAAGAAGGCTGTATATATCAGAAATAAGCCCTGTTGTCCCAACATCCGTTTTACAAAGTTTCTCAAAAAGTGTAGGGATGGGTGCTGTGGGGCCTTGAAAAATAGAGGAGGCCAGATGGGAGACCTGGATATACGTGAACTCACTGGACCGGGGCAGGCCAAATCCGGACTAGAGATCAGCAAATGGTAAAAGAGCCCGGGTCCTATAATCAATGATGTCAGCGTACCGAAAAAGGCCCTCTCTCAGCCAAGGACCCGCTACCCGCCCAGTGAGTCCAGGCGGGTAATTAGGGTGAAGAAGGAAAGCGTTCATGGAGGAACACGAGGAGGAGAGGGGGAAACGGGACGCACATGTGCGCCAAACATCTCTCGTGAGTGCCATAGGGCCTAACAAGGCACTCCCAGGGGGGGAATGAGGACCAGTCCAAAGCAGGGAATTAGGATGTTGCGGAGCAAGCCACAGCTTCTCGATCTCCATCCACTTAGAGTAAGCCTGGAGAGTAGACCAAGCCGGGACCCTACGTAGGTGGGCCGCCCAGTAGTATAAAACTAATTTAGGAAGAGAAAGGCCACCTGTCTCCCTAGGGGTCATCATAAGCTGCCTAGAAAGCCTGTGTCTCCCTCCAGTCCAGACAAATCGGAGGATTGAGCCCTGCAGCGCCCGGAGGTCCCGAAGGGGCACCGGGACCGGGAGGGTCTCAAAATAATAAAGCAGCTTAGGCAGGATAGTCATCTTTACTGCGGTGATCCGGCCGAAGAGAGACAGAGGCAGTACCAACCACTTAGTAAGGAGGGCCCGAATATGTCTAAAAAGGGAGGGGAAATTTGCCTGGTATAATTGGGAAAAGGATCCAGTTAAATATATGCCCAAGTATTTTAGCCAAGAGGACTGCCATCTATACCGAAAGGCGCCCTGAAGGCCAGCCAAGCTAGACGGGGGGATTCGAATAGGTAGGGCCTCTGTCTTTGAAGTATTGACCTTATAACCAGACAGACGGCCAAAGCGGGAAAGAAGGTCATGGAGGTTGGGGAGGGATACATTGGGGTTAGTAAGGGTCAGGAGGATATCATCAGCGAACAAAGAAAGCTTGAATTCTCGATTGCGTACACGAACCCCCGCGATATCGGGGCTCAGACGGATGGCCGCCGCCAGTGGCTCAATACAGAGTACAAAAAGAAGAGGGGAAAGAAGGCAACCCTGTCTAGTGCCCTTGTGTAAACGAAACGGCGGAGATGAGGCGTGAGGAAGCTTAACAGTGGCCGACGGGGAAGAGTAAAGACTCCTGATTGCTATCAAGAAGGGACCCATAAAGCCAAACGTGGCCAGAGCCTCAAATAAAAAGGGCCATCCCAGACGATCAAATGCCTTTTCCGCGTCCAAGCTGAGTAACAAGAGTTCGGAGCCAGAGCGAGATGCCACGTCTATAAGATCGATGGTTCTCCTGGTATTATCACCTCCCTGGCGGCAAGGTACAAAGCCCACCTGATCTTTATGGATCAGAGAGGGGAGGCACATGTTAAGTCTAGACGCCAGAATCTTGGTAAACAGCTTGAGATCCGTATTCAGAAGTGATATGGGCCTATAATTCCTGCAATCAAGGTGGTCCTTATCAGGTTTCGGGATGAGGGTGAGAAAAGAGTGTGAAATAGAATCAGGGATTGGTTCGCCCGACAAAAAGGCCGTGAATAGGAAAACAAGATGCGGGACCAATTCCGCCTCAAATACCTTATAGTATAGGTAGGTGAGGCCATCAGGGCCAGGCGATTTCCCATTGGGGAGTTCCTGGAGCATTTGGGAGACCTCATCCGTCGTGATAGGTTTGTTAAGAAGAGCAAGGTCTTCCGGGGAAAGAACAGGCAAATTACAGGAAGACAGGAAGTCCTGTAATAATGCTGAGCGCGTCGCAGGAGCAGGGGATAAGTCCGATGGGAGGGAGTACAGGTCTGAGTAAAAGGCGTGAAATAGACGCGCAATCTCGCCAGGGTCATATACAACGGCCCCGTCAGATCGTCACAGCACATAAGCCGAACTCCTTTCCGTTCGGTCTCACAGTTGACTAGCCAAAAGCTTATGGGGTTTGTTGGCCCTTTCATAGTACCGCTGTCTGGTGTAAAGCAGTAACTTGGTGGTCTTTTGAAGAAGGGTCTCCCTAATCTGGGCCCGAAGATCTGTCAAAGTTTTAAGGAGGGCCCATGACGGACTAGACGCCATGCGAGTCTCTGCATATTGTAGACGGAGCCAAAGCTCCTCAAGCCGTGCGTTAGCGTCCCGTTTTAGCTGGGGTGCCCAAGGCAATACAATGTCCCCTCATCACAGCTTTATGGGCCTCCCACAACGTCGCCACGGAAGATACAGATCCCAGATTAAGTTCGAAAAATGTTTTTAGGTGAGTGCGGAGCTCCTCACGAGTCTGTGCCATCTGAAGGAGACCCTCATTAAGTCGCCAATGGCATATTCTGGTGCGGACCGAACCAGCACGCAATTCTAAGGAGATTGGCGCATGGTCAGACCAGGTGATGGAGCCGATCGAGGCATCCCGAAGAAGGCGCAGAGCCGGAGCATTCCCAAAAAAGTAATCTATTCTGGAATGGGTCTGATGAGGGGCCGAATAGAACGTGTAAGACCGGTCAGTCGGATAGTTAATCCTCCAGAGGTCATAGAGAGAATACCGACGGATTAAGCGACGGAAGTGAGCTGAAAGTCTACGCTGGGAGTGGCGACGGGAAGTACCTGACAGGGAATGGTAATCCATAGAGTCCGAAAAAGACATGTTAAAGTCCCCTCCAACAAAAAGGGCAGCAGGGGGTAAAGCTTCCAAGAAAACCTTAGTAAGAAAATCAGGTTGGGAGGAATTAGGGGCATAGAGGTTACATAGAGTGATTGGCTGTCCCTCAAGCCTACCATGGAGAATCACAAACCATCCCAAGAGGTCGAGGACGGAGGTAGTAACCTCCAGGGGGCATGATGAGGAGATAAGAATGGCAGTCCCCGATCGCTTTTTAAAGTGAGTGGCCGAATAAATTGTTGGGAAAAAACGCAAGGCAAAGTTAAAATTACAGGTGCTGTCAAAATGGGTCTCCTGGAGAAATGCTATATCAGTCTTAAGGGCACGCAATTCCGTCAGGGCTAACCTACACTTCACATTGGAGTTAAGTCCTTTAACATTAAGGGATACAATTTTAGCCATAACTCAGGATAAAGGGAGGGGTGCAAAGGGGACAAGGCCTACCACAAAGAGTCAATGAGGGTGCGAAGTCCCAGAGGGAGTAGAGTCTGATCTAGAAGGCTTGCCGACTCCTCGTCAGGATGAGTGAGGACCACACCTGGAGTACACAGAAAAGAACAAGAGGGGAGGGGGAAAGACAAGACAGAAAGCAAAACAAGGAAGGTAAATTACAGTAAAACAACACCATTACCGGGAAAAAGATCTCCTGGTAGGGACTAGGAGGGTATGCAAGGGTTTAAGACCAATGCAAATCCGCCTATAACAAAGTGCCGTGTAAGCAGTTAAAAACCACGGCAACGTACCCCTAAGGGGTGGGGGGCGAGGCTGAGGGGCCAGCTAGCAGCAGAAAGCCAGTCAACCAAACCAGGAGAGACTCCCGTCAGCCTCCCCTGCCACACATATAAAATAAACATTAGCAATAATAATAAATCGAGCCAATAAGATAATTGAGGAGAAAAACCAACCACACTTAACAAATGTGCTGAAACCAGCATTAACTAACGCAGCATCAATCCTGTATGGAAGCAAAGAAGAAAGTCATCAAGGGACCAGGTTAAATCAAGGGGGGGAAACCCGGCATGACAGACAGGATGACCCAGCGCCAGAAGCTGAGTCCGGATATGGCAAGCGTCGTCTTCTCGGCTGGACAGTAGTCCAGACCGGGGCCGGATGGGGGGGAGGGCAGCAGAGTCCCAATCTTCAAGCGTAGGCAGGGGAACATCCAGGGCAGCATAGAAATCCTTCAGGTCGGCGTGAGATTTCAAAGTGATAGTGCGACCATTTCTCCTGACAATGAGAGCAAAAGGGAAGCCCCACCGGTACTGAAGCTGGTGTTCCCTTAGGGTTGAAAGGAGAGGTCGGAGCACACGCCGCTTTTGCAAGGTGATCCAGGACAGGTCAGGGTAAAGCTGGACCTTGGCACCGTCAAAGTCAAAATCTTTGTTAGAGCGGGCCTGGGCCATAATAGCTTCTTTGAGTTCAAAGTCCTGCACACAGCAAATAACATCCCTTGGTGCAGCGGTAGCGCATTTGGGACGAAGGGCCCTATGTGCTCTGTCCAATTTGATGCGGTGTTCAGGTGGCTTACCCAAAAGCATGTTAAAGATGGCCTCCAGGGTAACCTCCTCCCCCGTGGCCTCCGGGAGACCGCGGACTCTGATGTTGTGCCTTCTACCGCGGTTGTCCAGGTCCTCTAGGTGGCGAGTGGTTGCTTTAAGAATCTCGGACTGGGTAGAGACCACATCATGCATTTGGGAGACATAGTTGCGGGTCTCTTCCTGGGAAGACTCCAGTATATCCACTCTGACAGCTAATTGGCGCAGGTCAGCGCGCACCACGGCAAGTTCTTGCTTAAAGGTGTGTTTAACCTCATCAATGAGAAGTTTGAAATCTTGCTGAAAGTCCTGCCTGGTAGGCAATTGCTGTAGTATAGATTGCCACTGTAAAGGAGGTTCCTGGGCAAATTGAGGAAGGGGGTGGGGGACCGGCTGATAGCATGCCCCCTGGGCTCTCCACCACTGCCTTTCCCGCCACCCCTTGAGCACCCAGAGGGAGATGTACAGACGTCATATAGGCAGGGGCGCAGGGCCAGGGGGGGCCCCCAGGGAGGAGGAAAGTCCAATTTGGTGGTCCCGGCCACTCTGGGACATGGTAGTGTTCTGCTGTGTTGTGAAGGTGGGGGGGAGGGCTGCAGCAGACAGTACCTGAGAGCTGGCATCCCGCCTGCAGGATGCATCTGTAGATGATGCCCAGGACACATGAGGAGGAGTCCCCAAGATGGCGGCCGCACGAGGCATATCCTGATGGGTGTGCCGGTCCAGGGAGCGGGGAGACAGGTGAGGAGGAGCTGCGGAGGAATCAGCCGACAGGGGACTACGTGGTGGAGAGCAGGAGTCCTGGTGAGTGTGGGGGGAGGGAGACAGAGCGCGCGGTCCCCTGTGCTGTCAGGACCCGCGCTGAGGCCTTGGGCTGCCGCTGCAGGAACGGGTCCATAGTGGAGGGACCCCCCCGCTAGCTGCTGGTACCACCGGTGGCTTTTTCACGGGGAGCTTCTTCCCCATATAGGTTAAATGTAGCGGGCTCGGTGAGCGGTAAGGCAGGGGAGACGGGAGCTCGCAATTATGTGACCGACTCCATTAGCGTTCAGGCCACGCCCCGCCCCCAGTACAATTCTATTGACGAGTACTGCCAGGGGCGGCGTTCCTCCCAACCCAGCGATGATGCTGAGCTATGAGGAACGCCCTGACAGTGGGGAGATATCTCCAGAACCAGGGCACATACCTGGAAAGCATACTGTTGGCTTTCTAGCGGTATATAAAACCGCACGTTCATGAGGACATGAAAGGTCTTCTTTAAGCGATTCATACTTATTTCTGAGTGCCAGATTTTATTTTCTACTAAACTAAACTAAGGAGTGGAACTTTATCCCACGGCACCAGGATTAGATTAGGTGTTCCATTTCCATACCTTATATTTGACATACAGTCCAAGAAGACCAGAATATCGCTGTGGAGCCCATGAAAGGTGAGTTGTTTTTTCATTATTATTTTTTTTTAAACACATCTTCCCTGGCCTCCGGATATTAAACTCTGGGTTCTGAAGAGACTTCAGAGTAGTATAATCAACTTTAGTGGATTTTTGCAGGACATGCCTCAAAACTTTGGGGTTCGGTAAAAAAAACCCTGAAATTATCACGTTCCAAATTATCATGCAAGTGATACTTTTTTCTGATTTTCCTAAATAGTTGATGCAAATGACAGTCCGCAATGGCCAAATCTTAAACAGTTAAAATTTTAATGGACAAACCTCCCAATTTAACTATAAACACGAAAAAAGGAGAACAAAATAACTAGCTCCTCACGGATCAGTTAATTAATTACCAGAAGCATAGATCCAGTGGTGAACCTAGCCTCTTTGCTGCCTGAGGCGGACTATAGAAAGACGCCCCCCCCCCCCCAAAAAAAAAAAAAAAAAAAACTGAGTTTCCATGCTACTAGTTTAACACGCTGTTATCGTCGCACAATATACACAATACACAAAGTTATAAAACAGTTTTTAAGAATTCTTCTTCCTGTATTACTTCAGTATCAGATCAACAACACGGCATTAACAATGAAAGTAACTGCACACATCTGCTTGGTGGATGGACGAGCCCACGTGGCCCCCATTCTCTATAAGAGGAGCGCTGCAGATAGCTGAGTACTGGACTTCGGGTATCTTTGGCACTCCCATTAAAGTGAATGAGAGCCCCGCGGGTTCGTCCATCCACCGAGTGACGCACCTATATATATGGCTGCGGTCAGGCTGGATTCCCACCTAGTGGGGGGGAAAAAACCCAATTCTCAGGCTCAGTGGGGGTCTCAGCAGACAGACCCCCATCAATCAGGTATTTATCCTCTATCATTTAGGTGAATACAGGGCAGTAACATTCTGTGACTTACAGGTGACGTCTCTGACTAATCCTTCACATTTCCCTTCTCTTCCCTTTGGACCGCCATGACCACTTCTTCCAGCTGTGACTTGTCTCTGTAAAGTTTGCAACACAGACATCTTTGGCTCCTCACTTTTCCAGGCATCCAGCCCACATTGTCCTCACCTACACAAAGCCCCCATCCTGTTACTACCCCCAATTATAAAATATATGATATAACCCCCCCCATAATGAATAATACCCCCAAGTGCATCTTTATATTAATAACATCCGTGTGTACCCTGTATAAATAGTGCCCCTTATTAATAATGTCCCAGGTGTTAACTAATTAAAAGGTTTTCCAGGTCATTAATAAACTAATCAGTGGGGTTCAAAAACCCAGGACCCCCACTGATCAGCTGTTTGAATGGTACCTGTGTAAGCGCCATGACCGCTTCTCTGTTTACATAGTGTCATTCATCTCATAGCGGCCATGTAATGTAACTACAGCCTCGTCCTGTACATGTCTACAGTATGTGACAAGGCTACAATTACATCACACGGTCACTATAAATAGACAGCGTATAATATAAACAGGTGCCATAGCCCATGTTTATAGCACCCCATTTACACACACTATAATGTTCCACAGCAGCCCCTGCACACAGTATTACACAGTGTTATGGCCCGCAGCGGCCCCTGCACACTGTATTATGGCTCGCAGCGGCCCCTGCACACAGTATTATGCTCCATAGTGGCCCCTGCACAGGGTATTATGCCCCACATTGGCCACTGCACACGGTATTATGTTCCACAGCAACTCCTGCACACAGTTTTATGCCCCATATTGGCCCCTGCACACGGTATTATGCTCCATATTGGCCCCTGCACACGGTATTATGCTCCACAGTGGCCCCAGCACACGGTATTATGCTCCATAGTGGCCCCTGCACTGGTATTATGCTCTATAGTGGCCCTTGCACTGGTATTATGCTCCATAGTGGCCCCTGCACTGGTATTATCCTCCATAGTGGCCCTTGCACTGGTATTATGCTCCATAGTGGCCCCTGCACTTGTATTATGCTTTATAGTGACCCCTGCACCCGGTATTATGCTCTATAGTGGCCCCTGCACTCGGTATTATGCTCTATAGTGGCCCCTGCACTTGTATTATGCTCCAGAGTGGCCCCTGCACAGGGTATTATGCTCTACAGTGGTCCCTGCACAGGGTATTATGCTCTATAGTGGCCCCTGCACTCGGTATTATGCTCTATAGTGGCCCTTGCACTCGGTATTATGCTCCATAGTGGCCCCTGTACAGGGTATTATGCTCTACAGTGGTCCCTGCACAGGGTATTATGCCCCATAGTGGACCACCCATGAACTATTATTTACCTATCCTGGACACCGGTGCACTCCTTGCAGCTTTCGGCCCTGTTTAATTGCGCACACATGTCACGTGATCAGGCCGGCGACGCGACCTGATGACGTCACCAGAGGCCTCAAGCCTGCTCGGAGTTACATCGGATCGCAGGAGGTGAGTAACATTGGTTTTTATGTTGCCTCACCAACCCTAGGCCTCCGATTATTATACTCCGGGGTCTGAATAGACCCCGGAGTATAATAATAGTAGTATTTGCGGCCCGCGGCCCTCACTTACCGATACCCGCGGCCGCTCACAGCGGCATCCACTTCCCTTTCTGCATCCCATAGCAGAAGGGGAAGCGGGGGCGGCCACGAGCAGACGCGGGGTAAGTAAATAAATAGGCCGTTACCTGCCGGGGATGCTCCAACAGGTTACGGCCTATTTATATATATAAAAAAAAGTTATACTCACCTGCGATGCCTTGATGCAGCCGCCGCCTCCTCTTCTTGTCCGCGACGTCTGTGTCTCAGCGTAGGTGGCGTGATGACGTCATTGTATCGCCGCCTGCGCTGAGATGCGACGTCTTGTAAACCAGCCCAGGACAGGCCCCGCTCAGCTCTGTTTTTTTTTTTTTTTAAAGCTGCCTGTCCTGGGCTGTTTTACATGAAATAGTAAAAATGCCGCCCCCCGGACAGTGCCGCCTCAATTCGCCTCATTAGCGGTGCGCCCCTGCATAGATCCATAACATATCAAAAAGATAAATAAAACTTAACATTTAATATAATAGTTAAAAATTCAACAAGGTCCTAATTTGCATGTAAATAGACAAATAATCGGAACAATCTTACTGATTTCAACAATGGACTGTAGTGGGTCCAAATGTGGCAGGGATTGTACCAAAGGATGGGTATAGGGAACTGATAGAATCATAGGAGGAATATCTAGCTCTTTCCCTAATACCCAAAGGTATAAAACTCCCACCCTGACAAGGGCAGTCCGGAAACTTGCCCTAAAAAAAGCCCACTATGCACCTCCCATGACGTGTTTCACCACCCTGTAACGGGTGCTCCTCAGGGGAATGTGGAGGAAGAACCTGGTGGTTAAAAGTGAAGGTTGCGCTATAACCCCTTGTACGGGGGAGCTGCCTCCTCCACCGCCACCCCCAGTGTGGCAGCAGTAATGTTCCAAGAGACGTCAATTGCCTTCCCTGTGATCCTCTTTCCAGAGATCCCACCTGGAGGACCCTCCCAGGTGATTTCTACTGTTCCCAATGACTCTATTGATCTGCTGGTTATATTAAGCTTTTGCCAGTGTTACAATATGTTTTTTCCTTTATAGGTCCATGAGTATACTTTGGTAGTTTGTTATTAGTTGATTGTACAAGGTGGAGTGAAGCTCATTTGTCTCTTACCACACGTCTTTTGTTCGTGAGTATGGAGCCTCTTGACCCTCTGCGTTTGCTTCCCTGTTCCCCCCATATAGGTGTTGTTGCTCTCCTTGTATTTATACTGACAGTTTCTGTTAGTCCCCCATCAGGAGACTTAGTCCTGCCCATAATTTAATCTCTAATTTTTCCCTGTTTTTTTCCCTTACTTTCAGGTGTTTTTTCTGTCTCTTCCGCTACCCCTCTTTCCTCCCCCCCCCCCCCTTCCCAGTCTGGAAGCTTCAAGCTTGTCTGCTATCAATACCTCTTTCTGCTCTGGATTTCTCCGGCCTGCTGTGTGTGGATGAGACTGCTTATAATTTGCTGCCATTCTTCCCTGTTACTTCCCAATGATTAGATGCATTAGAATAAATGTTAAGGGCCTGGGCTTCAACATTAAGTGGCGGCTGGTCTTGAGGGATTACGCTCCCTGCGTGCTCATGTTGTGTTTCTCCAAGAAACACACTATGACCACACACGGGGACATTTAATTTTGCCAAGCATTACTTCCCTGTTGCTTACTCCACTTTCCATGATCGTCATAGGGCCGCGGTAGCCATTCTGCTCTCCCGCTCATGCCTGATATCTATCGCAGTACCCCATATTGCGCAACAGGAAAGATACATCCTCCTGGAGGGCCTCCTCCATGGCAGCCCTATTATCTTGAGTAATGAGTATTCCCCCAAGACACAGATTTCCTTCCTGCGTAGGGTTTTAACTTGTCTCTGCTCCCACCCCTCTATGACTTGGCTCCTAGGTGCCGATTTTAACATGATGTTTTTGGAGCATGCAGACAGACTGTCGGTACCCCATAGGCCCCTTAATCGCACCCACGTCCAGCTAGCGAAAGAATTCCGACGTTTAATACACTCTTATGTTCTATATGACTGATGGCGCTCATATATAGTGGGTACGGAAAGTATTCAGACCCCTTTAAATTTTTCACTCTTTGTTTCATTGCAGCCATTTGCTAAAAGCAAAAAAGTTCATTTTATTTCTCATTAATGTACACTCAGCACCCCATCTTGACAGAAAAAAACAGAAATGTAGATATTTTTGCAAACTTATTAAAAAAAAAAAACTGAAATATCACATGGTCATAAGTATTCAGACCCTTTGCTGTGACGTTCATATTTAACTGACATGCTGTGCATTTCCTTATGATCCTCCTTGAGATGGTTCTACATCTTCATTGGAGTCCAGCTGTGTTTAATTAAACTGATTGGACTTGATTAGGAAGGCACACACCTGTCTATATAAAACCTCACAGCTCACAGTGCATGTCATAGCAAATGAGAATCATGAGGTCAAAGGAACTGCCCAAGAAGCTTAGAGACAGTATTGTGGCAAGGCACAGATCTGGCCAAGGTTACAGGAGAATTTGTGCAGCACTCAAGGTTCCTAAGAGCACAGTGGCCTCCATAATCCTTAAATGGAAGAAGTTTGGGCCAACCAGAACTCTTCCTAGACCTGGCCGTCCAGCCAAACTGAGCAATCATGGGAGAAGAGCCTTGGTGAGAGAGGTAAAGAAGAATCCAAAGATCAATGTGGCTGAGCTCCAGAGATGCAGTAGGGAGATAGGAGAAAGTTCCACAAAGTCAACTATCACTACAGTCCTCCACCAGTCGGGGCTTTATGGCAGAGTGACCCGAAGGAAGCCTCTCCTCAGTGCAAGACATATGAAAGCCCGCATAGAGTTTGCGAAAAAACACATGAAGGACTCTCAGACTATGAGAAATAAGATTCTCTGGTCTGATGAGATGAAGATTGAAATTTTTTGCGTTAATTCTAAGCGGTATGGGTGGAGAAAACCAGGCACTGCTCATCACCTGCCCAATGCAATCCCAACAGTGAAACATGGTGGTGGCAGCATCATGCTATGGTGGTGTTTTTCAGCTGCAGGGACGGGACGGCAGGTTGCAATTGAAGGAAAGATGAATGCGGCCAAGTACAGAGATATCCTGGAAGAAAACCTCTTCCAGAGTGCTCTGGACCTCAGACTGGGCCGAAGGTTCACCTTCCAACAAGACAATGACCCTAAGCACACAGCTAAAATAACAAAGAAGTGGCTTCGGAACAATTCTGTGACCATTCTTGATTGGCCCAGCCAGAGCCCTAACCTCAACCCAGTTGAGCATCTCTGGAGAGACCTGAAAATGGCTGTCCACCAACGTTCACCATCCAACCTGACGGAACTGGAGAGGATCTGCAAGGATGAATGGTAGAGGATCCCCAAATCCAGATGTGAAAAACTTGTTGCATCATTCCCAAGAAGACTCATGGCTGTAGTAGCTCAAAAGGGTGAATACTTTTGACCATGTGATATTTCAGTCTTTCTTTTTTAATAAATTTGCAAAAATATCTACATTTCTGTTTTTTTGCTATCAAGATGGGATGCTGAGTGTACATTAATGAGAAATAAAATGAACTTTTTTGCTTTTAGCAAATGGCTGCAATGAAACAAAGAGTGAAAAATTTAAAGGGGTCTGAATACTTTCCCTACCCACTGTACATTGTACACCCCCATAATACCCACACGTATAGACTATTTTTATGAGAATGCCCCCCGCTCTTAGACTCATGGTAAACTCGAATATAGGCACTCTCTCTTGGTCCGATCATGCCCCGGTTATAGTGAACCTCCCCTCTGACCTGGCCCCCAAGAGATGATGTCATTGGTGCCTTAATGAATCTCTCCTAAAAAAAACAAAAAACAAAACTCCACACTGCCTACGTTGAGGAACCACCTGTCGACTTATTTCGGGGACAATCTTGACTCTGTGTCTTCCGTTGCATTTTTATGGGGTCATGCATGGCCAGTGCATCACTCTGGTCTCTTGCCTCAAAAAAGATAGGCAGTTACAGATGCGGAAGCTGTTGGCCCATATTCGGGTCCTTTCTAACAAACTGTTGGAGCACTCTTCCCTGGAGGTCCTCTGCCAATTGGTGGCGGCCCGTGCTGATCTCCATGCTTTGGAGACTCACCAAGTGCAGCGCCTTCTCCTATACACTTGCCAACGTTACTATGAGAGAGGCAATAAGGCTCACAAGCTGTTGGCTAGAACCCTCAGGGACAACCGGGTGTCCTCTACGCCCCACACTGTTCGTGACTCCTCTGGTCGTTTACAGCATCATCACATTAACATTCCGGTCCTACTATTCTAAACTGTATAACCCCCTCCCCCCGGCATGATATGTGTATAGCCCCCCCCCAATTGCAGAATATCTCCGTGTTTGTCACCTCCCGCAGTTGCCCCCTGGAGGCAGCTTCTTCTTGTCTGAATGTTCCTGTTACCGCCGAGGAACTAGAAGAGCTTAGGTAAAAAAACAAAAACAACAACGCCAAGCGGCACATAGGGTAATATTGTTTTTACAAAAAGTTGAATGACACAATGTAAATTGTGTTCAGAAAACGTGGGAAGAATAAAGTGACTAGGACGTGTCCACTAATAAAGGTTGAGAGGAGGTGGATAAAGTGGTAGAGTGGATCCACAATGCATGGGCATACACCTGAATGGGTATAGTGTATATCAATACCCCCTCAGTTGATTAGCCCACTAGTAGTGGATTGGCCACAGTGTAGATAAGCTCTCACCTTGAATGGTTAGGTATGGTATAATGTCGTATATTTTAGTGGAATGGTCCAAACTATGTCACAGGATGAGGGAGCAGCGGGACCTCTAGGCGTCAGGATCTCCTGGATCCAAACGGTATTCCAAATGTAGAAATGGTAGGAGTGACTCCAAAAAAAGAGAGGTAGGGGACCGCGCTTCACCAAGGTTGCTTTAATAAACTCTAAAACACAACGCGTTTCGAGGATCAATGGTCCTCTTTATCAAGTGTACAAGAGACTGGTTAAAAAAGGAAATAAATATGAACAAATAAGAATAGAAAAACAGATAATGTTCATCAAATAATCAATGTGAAATAAAATAATAATAATAATAATAATAATACACATATACAGTACTTATAAATTGATTAAAACTGAGAAAAGTGGCTATGAATGTGTATCAACCACAATATGAATTATTTAAAGGCTATGTGTAATACAGTCATATGAAAAAGTTTGGGCACCCCTATTAATCTTAATCATTTTTAGTTCTAAATATTTGGGTGTTTGCAACAGCCATTTCAATTTGATATATCTAATAACTGATGGACACAGTAATATTTCAGGATTGAAATGAGGTTTATTGTACTAACAGAAAATGTGCAATATGCATTAAACCAAAATTTGACCGGTGCAAAAGTATGGGCACCTCAACAGAAAAGTGACATTAATATTTAGTAGATCCTCCTTTTGCAAAAATAACAGCCTCTAGTCACTTCCTGTAGCTTTTAATCAGTTCCTGGATCCTGGATGAAGGTATTTTTGACCATTCCTCTTTACAAAACAATTCCAGTTCAGTTAAGTTTGATGGTCGCCGAGCATGGACAGCCCGCTTCAAATTATCCCACAGATGTTCAATGATATTCAGGTTTGGGGACTGGGATGGCCATTCCAGAACATTGTAATTGTTCCTCTGCATGAATGCCTAAGTAGATTTGGAGCTGTGTTTTGGATCATTGTCTTGCTGAAATATCCATCCCCGGAGTAACTTCAAATTCGTCACTGATTCTTGTACATTATTCTCAAGAATCTGCTGATACTGAGTTGAATCCATACGACCCTCAACTTTAACAAGATTCCCGGTGCCGGCATTGGCCACACAGCCCCAAAGCATGATGGAACCTCCACCAAATTTTACAGTGGGTAGCAAGTGTTTTTCTTGGAATGCTGTGTTTTTTTGACGCCATGCATAACGCCTTTTTGTATGACCAAACAACTCAATCTTTGTTTCATCAGTCCACCGGACCTTCTTCCAAAATGAAGCTGGCTTGTCCAAATGTGCTTTTGCATACCTCAGGCGACTCTGTTTGTGGCGTGCTTTCAGAAACGGCTTCTTTCGCATCACTCTCCCTTACAGCTTCTCCTTGTGCAAAGTGTGCTGTATTGTTGACCGATGCACAGTGACACCATCTGCAGCAAGATGATGCTGCAGCTCTTTGGAGGTGGTCTGTGGATTGTCCTTGACTGTTCTCACCTTTCTTCTTCTCTGCCTTTCTGATATTTTTCTTGGTCTGCCACTTCTGGGCTTAACAAGAACTGTCCCTGTGGTCTTCCATTTCCTTACTATGTTCCTCACAGTGGAAACTGACAGGTTAAATCTCTGAGACAACTTTTTGTATCCTTCCCCTGAACAACTATGTTGAACAATCTTTGTTTTCAGATCATTTGAGAGTTGTTTTGAGGAGGATCTACTAAATATTAATGTCACTTTTCTGTTGAGGTGCCCATACTTTTGCACCGGTCAAATTTTGGTTTAATGCATATTGCACATTTTCTGTTAGTACAATAAACCTCATTTCAATCCTGAAATATTACTGTGTCCATCAGTTATTAGATATATCAAATTGAAATGGCTGTTGCAAACAACCAAATATTTAGAACTAAAAATGATTAAGATTAATAGGGGTGCCCAAACTTTTTCATATGACTGTAAATAAGGCGGACAATAAATTAACAATTAAAATCGTATAAAAAGTGGCTATGAATGTGTATCAACCACATTATGAATTATTTAAAGGCTATGTGTAATAAATAAGGCGGACAATAAATTAACAATTAAAATCGTATAAAAAATGAAAACAATTAAGAGAAATATTTATAAATGTGGGTAACATTAACAATATTGATTATAAAGGAATGTTAATAAGTACCAAAGATATGAATAAATATCAAAAGAGATACATACCCTGTTTCCCCGAAAATAAGACAGCGTCTTATATTAATTTTTGCTCCCAAAGATGTGCTGTGTCTTATTTTCAGGGGATGTCTTATTTTTTTTTCAATGAAGAAGAATTCACATTTATTGCTGAACAAAAAAATGAACATTTATTATATACGGTACTGTACAGTAGTTATCACAAACCAGCATAACCAGACAAACTGTGAATCCTATCAAGAATTTCTTACTACCATACCATTATTTCCATGTACAACAATTAACAGTATGGTACATTTACCAATATTTACGGTACGAATAGAAAGTAAAATTTATTCAATGACAGTTATGTCATCATCTTCTAGGACATCATCATAACAATCCAAACCATTAATTTCCCTGCACACAGTATCATGTCCCATAGTGGCCCCTGCACACAATATCATATCCCATAGTGGCCCCTGCACACAGTATCATGCCCCATAGTGGCTCCTGCACACAGTCTCATGTCCCATAGTGGCCCCTGCACACAGTATCATTCGCCATAGTGGCCCCTGCACACAGTATCATTCCCCATAGTGGCCCCGGCACACAGTATCATTCCCCATAGTGGCCCCTGCACACAGTAGTTTGCCCCATAGTGGACCACCCATGAACAATTATTATACTGTGGGGTCTTTTCAGACCCCAGAGTATAATGATCGGAGACCCAGGAGAGGATAGAAACATAAAAAAACAACGTTGCTTACCTGTTCCTCGCTCCGGTGCATGCCCGTGCGCTACTCCGGCCGCCTTCACTGTTAGACCAGGCCGCGTCACGTGATCCGGCCGGCGTCGCGACGCAAAATGACGTCCGCTGACGTCACCAAACAGGCCCGAAGCCTGGAGAAGCGTAGGACAGGTAAGCACATAGTTTTTTATGTTCGCTCACCTCCCCTGGGCCGCCGATTATTATACTCCGGGGTCTGAAAAGACCCCGGAGTATAATGATAGCAGAGATTGTGGGGTTCGCCCGCGGCCTCACATATCGTATATACCGTATGTTCTGTTCGGGAACATACGCCTTACTTTCGGGGGATGCCTTATATTAGGCAATTCTCCGAAACCTCTCCTATGCCTTACTTTCGGGGGTGTCTTATTTTCGGGGAAACACGGTACATAGTAACAGAGATACGGAAAATAAATAAATCATGAATTGCCAATGGTAATAGAATCTGGTACTTGGAGATTATTAAAACATGGGTAAAAGTGTGTGTGAGGAGTTGTGGAGGTTGGTACAAAAAGAAAATAAAAAAAAAAAAAATATATATATATATATATATATATATATATATATATAAAATAAAGACTGGGAAAGTAGTGTTTGGAACTTACCAGCCTCAAAGGGTTAGCTGTATTTGTAAATGCGGGTAACATGAAGGAAAACAAAGACTGGGAAAGTAGTGTTTGGAACTTACCAGCCTGGAGGGGTTAGCTGTAAAAAGCAGAAGTGTGTGGTAGGACCATTTACTTGGGGGTTTATATAGGTATACCTGGCCAGGACTGCCCATATTAGGGGAGGAGTTCTGATCAGAAGAAAAAAAAAAAAAAAAAAAAAAATAATAATTGAATATGAGAAAATGGTAATAGGTGTCAAAGGTGCAAATAAATATCAACTGAGATACATGAGTTGTTGATTTGGCACTCGGTTACGCTAGGTTGGCAAGTTTCCAGATAAACACAATATTGAGTATGAAGGAATGTTAATAAGTAACAAAGATATGAAAAAAAAAAAAAAAAAGGATATGGAAAAAAAAAAAAAAAAGAAAATATATAAAATTATTGTATATATTACCAGTGCCTCCATAATACCTCAGGACTGTTTTAGTCGTATACAGATTCAAGTGCTTCATTGAGACCAGCTGGTGTCAGTGAATTAAATTTGAATATCCAGTACATTTCTTTTCTTTTTAGTTTATCAAACCTATTATTGATATGTGTAGGAATATGGTCTAATGGTGTGATTTTAAACCCATTAAAGCTGGAATTGTGTACCAATAAAGCATGTTTCGAAACACTATGCTTGAGGTAACCATTCTGTACATTAGACCTATGTTTATTTAGTCTTTCTCTTAGTGGTCTAATGGTTCGGCCTATATACTGAAGTCCACAAGGGCATTCAAGGACATAAATAACGTAGGAAGAGGAACAATCTAAAGAATGCTTGATCTGAAAAGTTTCGCCCGTGACAACGCTAGTGATGTCTTTTGCTAAATGATTGATTGTATTACAGCATTTACATTTCTTATGTTTACATTTAAATACGCCATTTGTTTGTAAGTGCATGGAGCTCGGATCTTTGGGCTTGGTAAGAGATCTAAGTTTACTTGGGGCCAAGAGATTTTTTAAAGTCTTGGCTCTTCTGAAGGTGATGGATGGTTTGGAGGGGATATTGGGTTTGAGTAGTGGATCATTGAGTAGTATTGGCCAGTGTTTATCAAGAATCATTCTGATCCTATTATGTGCATTATTATAGGTAGTGATAAAATTATGTCCGAACCCTCTAACATTATTTTTCTCAGAGGGAATCAGACAATCGGACTGGGTCAAGGATTGTGCTTTTGATTCTGCTGCTTGGATAATCCTTTTCAGATAATATTTCTCTTGAAATAGTTGGGTTAGGATTTTACTCTGTATTTTGAAATCTGCATCACTAGTACAATTGCGTCTGATCCGTTTGAATTGGCCGAAAGGTACATTGTCCCTCCATTTCCTATAATGGGAACTCCGATAATCTAGTAGGCTGTTGCAGTCCACTTTCTTAAAAAAAGTTTTAGTGTTAATACCATTAGGGCCACCAGTTAGTTCCAAATCTAGGAACTCGATCGTGTTTATTTGGGGTTGGCCACTTAGGGTGATTCCCCAATCGTTATTGTTGAGGTATTTGGTGAACTCTTGAAAGGATTGTTCAGTGCCTTCCCATATAAATAAGAGGTCATCAATATATCTTCTATAAAAAACTATGTTATGTGACCAGAAGTGTTTGTTTTGGATGAAGGATTCCTCATAGCGTCCCATAAAGATATTGGCATAACTGGGTGTGAAATGGGTACCCATGGCTGTACCACGTTTCTGTAGGTATAGTTTAGATTCGAAAGTGAATACATTGTGCTCCAAAATGAATTGGATGCTATTTATGATAAAGGTTTTCTGTTCAATAGGCATCGTCTTATCCATGTGTAATGTTTTGGTTATCATTTCTAGGCCTTTGGAGTGGGGTATATTACTGTATAGGGCCGAAACATCAAGGGTTGCCCAAATAAAATTGGGCTTCCATTGAATAGTTAGCAGTTCAGTAATTAGATGAGTTGAATCTTTCAAATAGGATGGGAATTTGGTTACATACTTTTGTAACTGCAAATCTATAGAATGCGAAAGATTTCTTGTTAATGCGTTGACTCCAGAGATGATGGGTCTTCCTGGCGGATTTTGTAGATTTTTATGAACTTTAGGTAAGTGATAAAATTGTGAAATCGAAAAGTCATTGACTAGTAGAAAGCCCTTTTCCTTATCTGTTAGGATGCCTTTGGTAAAGGCATTAGTAATCAATTCACGATATTTGAGGTAGTGTAAGTCAGAAGGGTCTTTATGTAAAATCTGATAGTAATTGGAATCGGATAATATTCGAACGGCCTCTGAGATATAATCAGCTCTGTCTTGTATAACCACACCCCCACCCTTGTCAGCATTTCTGATTACAATAGATTTATTATTAATAAGGGATTTAATGGCTAGTTTTTCAGATGGACGAAGGTTGGATTTTGCCTTAGGATCATTCGATTTATTCAGATCTCGAAAATCGTTGGCCACTAGGGAATAAAAAGTTTCAATATGGTGTCCTTTGTGTTGGAGAGGATAAAAGTTAGATTTCGGCTTTAATGTGGTTGTATGGGGAATGGGTTTGATTACAGGAGTTGTACTGGATATGGAAGAGGATTGTGAATGGTTAATAATTGATGGATTATTTGCAGTTAGAGCGAAATGACGAGTGAGTGTCAATTTCCGTATATATGTATGGAGATCAATGAATAGATCAAGATCATCCGGTTTTTGTTCTGGGCAAAATGAAAGGCCTTTAGATAATAAATTGGTTTCTTGTATTGTTAGAGAGTAGCTGGAGAGGTTGAAAATGTTATTATTGAATTTTTGTTTCTCTTGGCATCCGGACTTGGATTTTTTGGTTCTATGTTTGTGGCCCCCTCTACAGCCTCTTTGTCTTTTTGTGCGTTTTCTTGAGTGGGAGAATGTTCCAATTTCCTTTTGAGACTTATTGGGCTGTAATAATCGGATATTTTCGTATATATCGGATTCTCTTTCGTATGAAACGAATGCAGGGGTGTAAGTTTTGGAGGAAGACCTAAAAAAGACTCTGATGTATTTAATGGGGGAGGTCTGCTTGTGTTAAGAATATCAGTATTATCGGGTATTGATAAAACTTTCTGTATCTGTGAGGCAGATAGGGGGGTATTATAGATAGTAGTCAAAGAGTCATCTAAGACCTCTTCGATGGATGAATTACTGGGAAGTCGGAGGTCAGGATAAACAGTATTGGTGGCTACAATGGGGATTGTTACCTGGGGAATTGATACTATGTCTGGAGGTTGGGTACTAAGGTTACTTCCGTTCATGGGTAATTTGGAGTTCGCTGTTTGAGAAGTCGAGTATGTGTGTTTAGGTTTGACAGATGTGAATTGGGTGGGGGGGAGGGATAGGGAGGTTGGTGCATGTGTATTGGTACAGGAATTGTTAGGATTAGATTCACAAGGGGGTTTACCAGTTGGGTTGGATGTAGATAGTAAATTGATATTACCAGTATTGGGGGTAACCATACTGGTAGCCCGAACTGGTAGATTGCGGGTTTTATTGGTTGGATTACTCTTATTGTGAAAACGAGGTTTGTGTGGGAGATCTCTAGTGTTCGGGGGGGTTCTAAAATTAATGGTGGTTCTGGGGTTCTTGGGCTTAATATTGAGTAATGATGGGATGGGGGTTTTGGGGGTTAAGTTATTATTGTTAGATTTCCCTTTTGTTTTGGAATTCTTTAACCAAAATTTAATGTTACCTCTAGAATAGTCAGTACGGTCTCTTTTTAATTTATCACTTTTGTGTTCTAGTAGCTCTCGTTCTAGATTAAGGGTTCTTGTACATAAGACTCTGTTCATACGAATAAAATCAGGGTGTTGTTTATATTGTTCTATTTCATGGGTAAGTGAATTGATCTGGGATTTAAGTTCATGGGCTAGTGCTTGGCGCTTGTGGGAGATTCTTTCTATTAATCCCCTACTGCATTGGTCTAAATAATTGTCCCACTCAATGGTGAAAAGGGGGTCATTATCAAAAGTGGATCGGAATTTGAACCTGAGACCTCTTGGGACAATATTTTCATCAAGATAAATACAAAGGAATTTATGGTCAAAAAAATGTCTAGTTTTCGTCGAAGACCAATTTTTCGAGGCACCAGAAGAGTTTACTGAGGTCTTCTCTGGAGATATAGGGTAACTCACAGTCTGTAGATCTTATGTTGGGTTCAGTGATTGGAGGTGGATCATTGATGTCGAATTTTCTGGTGTAATACTCCACAAGATTTTCACGTTTGTCGTCACGATGTAGTAAGAAGTCCATAGTATTTATATGCTGATCATAAATCGTTTCTTGTAGAATAATGAGATGCAGCTTCCAGGCGATGCAACCTTTTGCAGTTGGATGAATCTGCCGATGGTTTCTCAGAGACACACAAGCCAAGATGGGCTTGGTGTGAATAATGAGCTTAGGTAAAAAAACAAAAACAACAACGCCGAGCGGCACATAGGGTAATATTGTTTTTACAAAAAGTTGAATGACACAATGTAAATTGTGTTCAGAAAATGTGGGAAGAATAAAGTGACTAGGACGTGTCCACTAATAAAGGTTGAGAGGAGGTGGATAAAGTGGTAGAGTGGGTCCACAATGGCAAGGTCCTGGGACCCGATGGCTTTAATTTCTCCTACTACAAAACTTTCCAGGGGGAGCTATCATTTTATGTGGTAGACCTGTTCAATTTGCTCCTCTCAGGTTCCCCCATTCCCAACTTCTTGTTGCACTCGCACATCACCCTCATTCCCAAACCATGGAAGGATCTTCAGGACTGCTCCAACTACCACCCTATTGCCCTGTTAAATACCGAATTAAAATTTTGGCCAATCGCCTTAATGTTTGGCTACCCTCAATCCACAAAGACCAGGTGGGTTTTGTTCCCTGCCGTCAGGGTAGTGACAACACAAGAAGGACTGTGGATTTAGTGGAGGTGATTATCATTCCACCCCTTCATTGCTGTTAAGCTTGGATGCGGAGAAGGCCTTTGACTGCTTTGATTGGTCGTTTATGCTGGCCACCTTGGAGAATTTCGGCTTCTCTGGAGCCTCTCTCGCGGCAGTTTGGACCCTTTACTTACATCCTACAGCGGAGATAAAACTCCCTCACTCCTCCTCAGCCACTCTTCCCATTCGCAATGGGATGCAACAGGGTTGACCTCTCTCTCCCCTTATCTTTATCCTTTGTATTGAACTGTTAGCTCCTATGATCCATTGAGACTCCGACGTGAAGGGAGTGGGGGTACGCGACAGAGAGTTTAAGATATCCCTCTTTGTGGATGACGTGCTCCTTAACCTGACCTTCCCCCACACTACCCTTCCCAATCTTATGCATGTTTTAGGGGTCTATAGTAGCCTCTCCTGGTATAAGGTTAATTCTTCTAAGACTGAGGCACTCCGCCTTAACATCTCCCATGACCTCCTCTCCCGTAATTGCAGCTTTCAATGGCGGACTGATTCTATCTGTTATCTGGGGATCCAAATCACCCCTGCATACGCGTCTCTCTACTCTGCAAATTATCCACAACTTTTTCGGGAGTTTAGGTTCCTTCTGGATAAATGGAAGTCCCTACCTGTCTCTCTTCTGGGCCGCATTGCAGTGGTCAAGATGACCCTACTGTCGAAATTACTTTATCATTTTGAAATCTCCTTATTGAGGTCTCTAGAGCAGAGCTTAGGAACTTGCTGAAAGCAGTGTTCCAGTTTATCTGGAATTCTAAGTGCCACTGCTGCAACCTAGATGGAGTAGACCGGAGGATGGGAGTTGTAGTGGCTGAGGATGAGCCACCTACTAGGCCGAGCACACTGACCAACCACTCCAGTCCCACTACTAGGCTGGACAGAGTCGAGGGGGGTCCTGTAGCACTACCGGATGATGGTGGTAGTAGTTTTTTCCCCCAGGGCGCTTCCAGTTGGAGAGGGGACCTCTCCACACTGAGCCGGTGTGGTGTTGGTCGGAAGGGCCCTGATGTTATAGCAGACATGACTCAGGCAACCAGTGGTAACAGTTGAACCAGGAAACAGTTTTTATTATGACAACTGGAACAAAGGTAAACGGCAGCTTTTGAATTGGGGTAGTAGTACAATGTCCAATCCCCCAGCCTTGGTTCTAGGAGGGTGCCCAGGGATGTTACAGGCTCTATAAATAAGTCCACCACTACTCCTCCTCTCATGCCTCTCCCAGCCAGGTATACTGGGGATGGAGTCACAGGAAGTCCTGACAGGGATCTGGTTATCGTAGACTAGGCCGAACATGGTACTCCTGTCGTGGTACGGCACCGAAAATGTCCAGCAGCTTAGACAGCTTCTCAGCCTTGCCCAGGGCTGTCTCTGGATGAGCCTGGGGCTGATGTTATTCCACCTTGAGGCTGTAGGCTGACCATTGGGCCAGAAGCTGGTGGCAGGACCACTCTGCACACCTTCTCCAGCTAAGTGCACGCACTTGACTGACTGACCAACTGTGATACGCCAGGGATGAACCAAGGCAAGGTTTGAACACTGCAGGGGAGAAACAACAGGGAAAAGCTGCAAACAGTGACACTTAACACAGAAGACGGAACATACCAACATAGCCCAGAGGCACAAAAGACAAACAAATTAAAGCAGCAAACTCTGGGATGCTGCACCACCGGATACCCGAATTGGTTATGCTAGCAGGGAGAGGGTGTGGGGGCCTGGCTATCCCACATTTTCTTCACTATTATTGGGTGACCCATCTACAGTGTATCCCCTTTTGGGCAGTGATGCCGGCCTATACCAAGTGGGTGGAAATTGAGAAGTTGTGGCTCGTACTTATGCATCCGAATGCCTTTTCGTGGATCGGCTCCCCCCCTCGCCTCTATCTCCATCACTATCAGGTCCCATATCTGGATGGAGTGTGCCCGCCACTTTCCCCTAGCCTCGAGAAGATCCTTGATGATCTCAATCCTGTTTAACCCACGCCTCCCTGAGGGTATGTCCACTGCTATGGCCTGTGTGGTCGAGGGCAGGTTTCTTCAGTATTGCAGACATGGTCGACCCTTCCAGTTTGAAGCTCAGGCCCTTTGCTTTCATCACCTCCACCTTAGATCTCACAATTTCAGAATGGCTTCACTATCTGCAGGTAGCTCATTTTGTTCATTCACTCTATGGCTCACTTACAGTCTCCCTGCCTACTTCATTTGAGAAGATCTGCCGAGCTGGTACATCAACTAAAGGCCTAATCTCTTATATATACCAACTTCTCTCTTCCCCGGAGGGTGGTGCTCCTCCCTGTCACTGATACATGTCCAAATGGGAGGAAGCACTTGGTAGACCGATCTCTTTGGGTCAGTGGCAGATCGTGTGGTCCCGTCCTTTTAAATCCTCTACGTGTGTGACTCATAAGGAGGCACAATATAAATTGCTCATGCATTGGTACCATACCCCTGCTCTCCTCCATTCTCTTAACCACTTAAAACCTCCCCTATATAGCAGTGTCATACTGCTTTAGGCACCCTGTATCATATATTTTGGGAATGCCCGCTGATCCTGGGTTTCTGGAGGGATGTGAAGTCCATTGGACCTGCTCACATATCTCTTGAACCTCCCCTCTAAACACCTTGGGAAGAAAACGTCTAGGCTTTTCCTTTATCTCTGTACGGCTGCGAAAACCCTTATAGCTAAAAACTGGAAGAGAGTGCCCCCCCCTCTGTCCCTGACCTCCTCACCAGAATGAAGGACGTCCGTAGTCTTGAGTATTTAATGGCTTGCCTCAATAACACTATGGCTTTCCAGTCTATCTGGACTGCACCCTGCAAGGCTTCTAAACTGTAAACTGCTAATCCTTCCTTTCCTCCCCTCTTGTTTTTCACCGCTGTCTTGGTTTCTCTTGTATCTGTTACAAAAAATGTTTCAATAAAAATTACAGTTTAAAAAAACCCAAAAACAGAATATAAATTTGGTATTGTCGTGATCATAGTGACCTGCAGAATACAGGTAATATGTCATTTTTACCGCATAGTGAATGCTATAAAAAGTAAACCCATAAGAAATTGGCACAAATGCGTTTTTTTTTTCCAATTCCACCTCATTCAGAATTTTTTTCCAGCTTCCCAGCACATTGCACAGAATATTGAATGGTGCCATTACAAAGTACAGTTCGTATCGCAAACAATAAGTCATCATCAAAATTATAGCTTTTGTAATGTGGGAAGGAAAAATGGATATGGAAAAACAACAATTGGCTCAGTCCTTAACCACTTCAGTACCGGGCCAATTTCTGGTCCAGGACCAGACACATTTTCGGTTTTTTTTGTATGTGTGATTTTGAGGGCTGTAACATTTTTATCATATGCGTTATTCAACTAATTTCTGCGTCTTTTTTTAGTGACACATAGGGCTTTATTTTTATGTTGTTTTTATTTTTGCATGTGTTTTCTTTTTTTTATATCAGGGAAAATATAAACAAAAGAAGAGGGAAAACGTGTCAGTTTTTCACTTTTTTTTTTTTAATTTAATAACACAAAGTGCTACTAAAAAACTTTATAAAATAGTTTTTCCTCTCCATTTTGGTAATTTTTATTTTTTATGGTGTCGTCGGGGGTGGGGCTATAAACTTTAATAATGGCGTTTTATTGGCGTATTATTTTACTTTTTTAATTATTTTATTTACATTTTCTTTTTAATTTTCTATTAATTTTTGTGTCCCCATATGGTCATAATAGATCACTTTTTTTTTTTTGTGGGGAGGCTGATTTCCCCTGTTTACTGGGGCTGGTACATTTAGCACCAGTTGCAGGAGGAATACAGCCTCCTGCCCGTTACTATAGAGCTAATCTGGGTCTGTAGGACCAAACAGCTCTAATAGACACTGATCCCCGTGGATCACATGACCAACGGGTCAGAGAGGAGCCGCAAGATGGCGGTGCCCATAGCGCTGTATACAGTACTCATTGAGCGCTGTATACAGTACTCATTGAGCGCTGTATACACAGCGATCGGGAAGGAAGGGAAGGTAATACACCTTCCCTGCCTTCTCTAGGAGAGCTCCAGCTGAAGTTACAGCCGGCTCCCCATTTCAGCAGCTGCACGATTTCGTGCAGCTGCTGTGTTCTGCTTGGACATACCAGTACGTCCTTGCAGAACAAGGCAACCACCTTCCGGAAGTAAAAACCCAATAGGCGGTCCGGAAGTGGTTAAAGGGGTTTTCTGGGCAAAAAAAGGTCTGTTAATAGGTTAATAAGTGCACCCAAATGCCTTTAGCAGTGTTTTGAATGATTTCTGGGTTTCTCTGTGAGCTCCTGGCATCTTCTGCATTTGTTTATATGAGTACCTTCCGGTTCTGTTTTCCTACAATTACAATGATGCCTTGGGCCACTCAGAGCTGACTCCCTCCCCCTCCCTTTCTTATTCCCTACCCCTCACTTTCTCACTCACACCCCCTTCCTGTTTCCCTAGATAGCCCGTCCACTACTAACCCTTCCTAACTAACTCAACCCGCCCCCACCCTATCATACTTATCTGTCTTCCGGGCAGCAACCTTCTGGACGGCTGGCACCTTCTCTTCTTGATGTCTGCTGGCTGCCCACACCTGCGCAATAGAGCCGACTACTGCGCATGCTAGCACTCCAGCTCTATTGCGCAGGTGTGGGCAGCTGGCAGACGTCAAGAAGCTGGTCGCCCAGAAGGAAATGACGTCCCGTGCCCAGAAGATCCTGCCTGTAAGACAGGTGTAAGGGAATTGCTGGAAGAGAAATTCCCCAGTTGTTGTCGGTGAACCCTGGGAAAGAGGAAACGACAAGACAGTGAGTCCTAATCTGAACCCCTCCCTTGTCCCTGCCTACTTGCCTCACTGCCCTAGGCGGCAGAGGACAACTGGGCGGCAGTTCCTTCTTATGGTATAGGTGATAAATCGCAGCACACAGACAAGTCAAACCACAACAAACAGGAGGTCAGCCAACCAAGAGGTCGGAACCAGTCGAGCAGCGCAGTACAGAATCAAAATCCAAGAGAATAATCACAAGAAAAGCCAAAGGTAAGAAATGCAAATACAAACAGTAATAGTATAGAGCCAGTATGCAGAGAAAGGCAAATAGCAAGCACAAAGGTGAGTGTGAGAAGACAATATATAGAAAGAAAGAACTCGCCCCAGACTTGATTGGAAGATAGGCTGTCAATCACACAGGTAAAGCTAAGATTAGCTATTAGAGGAGCAGAGGGAAACAAAGGTGTAAGAGGTGGGTGTGGTGGAAAATCAGTTACAGAGGTAAGGGAATAGGTCAATGTTCAGACAGTACAAGAAAACTGATGGGACCCGTAAGGATAAAACATTCTGTAAGAGGGGATCAACTAAAACATGTCCAGTTTGCCTTAAGATGCAGCATCCCGGAGGCTACTGCTTTTAATTGTTTGTCTTTTGTGCCTCTGGGATTGTGTTGGTACCTTCCGTTCTATGTTAAATGTAATTGTTATGAAGCTATCCTCTGTATTTCCCCCCCCCCCCGCATTACACCATGTAACAATTTTCAAAAAAATATTTGTTCCCAGTTGTTAAGTGTGTTTTCTTCATTGTTTGTACCTTAAATGAATAGAAAAAGTTATTATTCCCTGTAAACTTTGCTTTTGTGGTCAGCACAATGATATTTTGAAATTGATCTATTTTTAAGGATATTCGCAATATTTCAAAATACTTAAGAAGCTTCTGGAATTGTGAGAACTATCAAGAAGTTTCTAGAACTGCCCAGAATTATCTAGAACTTTCTGGGACTGTACAGAATTGTAGGTAGCTGTATAACTACAGTTATATAGGGCCACTATAGCCCTTCCTGAGAGACAGGATCTAATTGATTGGGATTGCATAGTAAGTGGGCAATGGCCATTACAGACAAAGGGGAATTGACCTAGACAGACAGGTGTGAATTCAATATCTATTCAGATTCTGATAACGACAGGATTCACACTTCACCCCACACCCATTACTGGAGGAGCTTAGGAATGTAAATGTATATATTGTATGTTACTCTGGTACCGGGTGATCAATCTTGCTCTGCTGAATCCTCAGTACACTCTTGAACTTTAATACTGCATGGAATAAAGACCATTTTTATCAAGTTTGGAGAGACATCCTTTTTCCTTACAGTTCACAGCAACTTAGTCAATTTAGATAGCATCAAGAGGTTGCATACATCCAGCAGACGCATTTTGCTACGTATGTGGCCAGTTTATAAAGACAAGAGCGAAAAAGTACTCTGTGGAAGCATCTGCTAAGATGTGTGAGGCCTACAAAGCATACTTCGGCATGCCTGTTGGTGACTAAGACAAACCATGGGCTCCTCATTTCACATGTGAGCACTGCAAGAAAACTCTTGAAGGTAAGTGGATAAATGCTACTCTCTTAAATAGCAGATTAACTGTGTTAATATTGTAAATATCACTAGTCATTAGTGTGAAATAGGCCTAAATCAAATTCTCAATCCAAATATTATTTTGTTTGCTTATAGGTTGGTACAGGGGAGAGAAGAGAGCCATGCATTTTGCTATCCCAAGAATTTGGCGTGAACCGACTGATCACTCAACAAATTGCTACTTCTGCATGGTGGACCCTTCCAAACGTTGCACTGGCAAAAATGCACCGCCTGTAACATATCCTGACATTCCATCATCTATTGCCCCAATAACACACTGGCCTGAACTTCCTGTACCAACACCTCCAGACAGAGCTACACCACCTTCAAAAGAAAGCAGCAGGTCAGACAACGAGGAAGTCGTTGAAGATCACGATTTCTCTTCATATGCAGATGAGGAGCGGAAGCCATACTACCCTAACCAAAAAGACCTCAACGATCTGATCAGAGACCTTGGTCTCACCAAGTCCAACGCTGAGCTTCTGACATCAAGGCTCAAGCAATGGAACTTATTAGATGAAAGCGTCCAAGTCACAGATCAGAGGAAGCGTCACCAAGTTTTTTCCATCTTCTTCAGTCATCAAGATGGACTGTGCTTCTGCAAAAATGTGGCCGGTCTATTCGAGGCTATAGGTATCACCTGTAACCTGAATGAGTGGCGCCTCTACATAGACAGCTCATGCAAGAGCCTCAAAGCCGTGCTGCTTCACAATGGGAACAAGTATCCGTCTCTTCCTGTAGCTCAGTCGGTGCACCTGAAAGAGGAATATACCAGTGTCAAGATGTGCTAGGTGCCTTGAAGTATGATGAGTATGGCTGGGAAGTTATCGGAGATTTCAAAATGGTGTCATTCCTGATGGGCCTCCAAGGTGGTTTTACTAAGTATCCTTGCTTTATTTGTCTTTGGGACAGCCAGGATACTGAAGCGCACTACCACAGGCGGGACTGGCCTCAGCAGACAGAGTTCACTGTGGGGAAGAACAATGTAAAGTGGGAGCCACTGGTGGACCCACGCAAGGTGCTGATGCCACCACTACACATCAAGTTGGGGCTCATAAAACAATTTGTCAGGGCTCTAGATAAGGAGTCGAGAGCTTTCAATTACCTCCAAGATCTTTTACCTAAGCTGTCTGTTGCAAAGATCAAAGCTGGTGTCTTCGTCGGACCACAAATCAAGAAGATCATAGAGTGCAGTGAATTTCCCAAGAAGCTGAATAGGAAGGAGAGAGCAGCTTGGAACAGTTTTGTCGCAGTGGTTCGCGGCTTCCTAGGCAATCATAAAGATGAAACTATGTACAACTGGTTCAGACTCTGATAAAGAACTATGCTGCAATGGGCTGCAGGATGTCACTCAAAATCCATATCCTTGATGCTCATCTTGATAAGTTCAAAGAGAACATGGGAGCTTATTCAGAGGAGCAAGGCGAGCGCTTTCACCAGGACATTATGAACTTTAAATGCTGTTACTAAGGACAATATAACGAAAACATGATGGGCGACTATATTTGGGGATTGATTCGTGAAACTGATTTGCAGTATAGTCGTAAATCTCGGAAAAGTTCTGAACAGTTTTTGGTAATTTGTGTAAATTTGCAATGCATATAGTGTTCTTAGTCTGACTGTATAAATGAGAAGATGCAAAATCGTCTGTTTCTATAGTAAAAATGCATAACTTTCGTTGCCGTGGTCACAAAAGCGAAGTTTATGATGAATGTAAGCAATTTTTTATTTGTTTTAGACATAAGCAATTGGAATATAACATTTAAAAGCTGGGAACAAAATTTGTGTTACATAGTGTTATTCAAACCTTGCCTTGGTTCAGCCCTGGCCTATTACAGGCCCCTGGCGGGGCTGTAGGGAGACCTCGTCTTCCCGGCGACGGTTGGTCTCTTCAATCAAGTGTGTGTAGTTAGCTGGAGAAGGTGTGCAGAGTTTTCCTGCCACCAGCTTTTGGACTGAGGCCCAATGGTCAGCCTACAGCCTCAAGGAGGAATAACATCAGCCCCAGGCTCATCCAGAGACAGTAAATTAATCCAAAAGGAATCTCAGGTCTCATAATAATAAATATAAATCAAATATTGTAGAGAATACCAGAGCCAAACTCAGAACAGAGAACCAGCAATAATTCTCCACTACAACAAGTCATATACAATCAAAAATTCATCTTTATTAACAAAAAATATACATATAACCAATTCATTGTATTGCAAGAATTAAAAACAATTAAAAACAAGTAAAAAAACAAAAAGCATGGTCCAATGTGGTGCACAGAAATGGCAGACATATAATTTTATAGATGACAAAAATTGTACAGTTCAATTCACAAATAAATATATAAATACCCAAAGTTTCACGATAGCTTCCTCAGGGGGTGCTGGTTCAGGGTGCTGTGGAGGTTTATATAGGCAGCAAAAGCTCTGGCAAACTAAATTAAATCAAAATAGAGCTCACCTGTGTCATGTTAAAGGGCGCATGAGCCGATTCCAGATCCCCATAGCAACGCAAGCGGTGTCCCGTGTCATGGAACGCATATGTGTTCCACTGACACACAAAGGGGCGTCGTCGCGATGAAATGACAGGACCAGGCATCCGGTGCATGCGCACAACACAGGCAACTAGCGGTGGCCATCTTAGGATCAAGAAGACCCACATAAAGGTTAAAGTAATCCAAAATAATTACATGGCACCCCTTATAAGATGTCATAATATAAATAACGGGCATACAGTGGGGAAAAAAAGTATTTAGTCAGCCACCAATTGTGCAAGTTCTCCCATTTAAAAAGATGAGAGAGGCCTGTAATTGACATCATAGGTAGACTTCAACTATGAGAGACAAAATGAGAAAACATATCTAGAAAATCACATTGTCTGATTTTTAAAGAATTTATTTGCAAATTATGGTGGAAAATAAGTATTTGGTCAATAACAAAAGTTCATCTCAATACTGTTATATATCCTTTGACAATGACAATGAGGTCAAACGTTTTCTGTAAGTCTTCATAAGGTTGGCACACACTGTTGCTGGTATGTTGGCCCATTCCTCCATGCAGATCTCCTCTAGAGCAGTGATGTTTTGGGGCTGTCGCTGGGCAACACAGACTTTCAACTCCCTCCAAAGGTTTTCTATGGGGTTGAAATCTGGAGACTGGCTAAGTCATTCCAGGACCTTGAAATGCTTCTTACGAAGCCACTCCTTCGTTGCCCTGGTAGTGTGCTTGGGATCATTGTCATGCTGAAAGACCCAGCCATATTTCATCTTCAATGCCCTTGCTGATGGAAGGAGGTTTGCACTCAAAATCTCACGACACAAGGTCCCATTCATTCTTTCATGTACATGGATCAGTTGTCCTGGTCCCTTTGCAGAAAAACAACCCCAAAGCATGATGTTGCCACCCCCATGCTTCACAGTAGGTATGGTGTTCTTTGGATGCAATTCAGCATTCACTCTCCTCCAAACACGACGAGTTGTGTTTCTACCAAACAGTTCTACTTTGGTTTCATCTGACCATATGACATTCTCCCAATACTCTTCTGGAACATCCAAATGCTCTCTAGCAAACTTCAGACCGGCCCAGTGGTCTTGTATGTCTTCCATTTTCTAATTATTGCTCCCACAGTTGATTTCTTCACACCAAGCTGCTTGCCTATTGCAGATTGAGTCTTCCCAGCCTGGTGCAGGTCTACAATTTTGTTTCTGGTGTCCTTCCACAGCTCTTTGGTCTTCACCATAGTGGAGTTTGCAGTGTGACTGTTTGAGGTTGTGGACAGGTGTCTTTTATACTGATAACAATTTCAAACATGTGCCATTACTACAGGTAATGAGTGGAGGACAGAGGAGCCTCTTAAAGAAGAAGTTACAGGTCTGTGAGAGCCAGAAATCTTACTTGTTTGTAGGTGACCAAATACTTATTTTCCACCATAATTTGCAAATAAATTCTTAAAAAATCAGACAATGTGATTTTCTAGATATGTTTTCTCATTTTGTCTCTCATAGTTGAGGTCTACCTATGATGTCAATTACAGGCCTCTCATCTTTTTAAGTGGGAGAACTTGCACAATTGGTGGCTGACTAAATACTTTTTTTCCCCACTGTATATACAAAAAACAACAATACAAACAGAGACGTGAACGTGTAAAAAAGAAGTGAAGGTGCACAAGAAACACAAATACTATAATGACATAACTATAAAACACAATAAAAAAAGGTTTGAAAATTTAAAAAATATGTGTGAAATGAATAAAAGAGGATATATAAAGATGAAATGACTATTGATGAATGCAATGAACACTTATGTTGAAACAATAAGGTGCAATAAAGTGAATAAGATGAAAGTATGAATAAAAGAAATATGAAAGGTGAGCAATAAATAGGTGTGTATGTACAGCAATGTATACACCATAACTAGTAACTAGTAAACAATAAACACCAATACAAAAAATCTGTATAAATACAAACCAAAAAGGGAACCGCAACAATATTATCATATAATGAAATATTACTATATATGAGTCGCCACAAGAGCAAGACCGCCACAGAGAAGATACAAATCCGCATCTTCAGAACCCCGACACAGGACGCCGCTCACTTTGCTATGCGGATCTGGATCCGGCTCATGCACCCTGTAACATGACACAGGTGAGCTCTATTTTGATTTAATTTAGTTTGCCAGCGCTTTTGCTACCTATATAAACTTCCACAGCACCCTGAACCAGCACCCCCTGAGGAAGCTATCGCGAAATGTGTGTTGGGGTTGCTGGTCCATGTGGTCGCAGATGGTATAATGGCTGGTTAGTATTGTTCATCAATTTTGGAGCTTACAATTCCTTGGTTTATTTTTGATTATATATATAGTGAGAAAGTGACTGGTAAGGTTCTGGAGGGTCGCTATGTCTCACCCAGATTCCTCACATATGTGTGGTAAGTGGGTTTACAACACAGGGAACAAAACCTCAGTTGTGAGAAATCATTTTGTTAACTGCTTCTTGTCTTACTAGGCAACACAGGTGGGCGCTTGGCCTCATCAAAGGCCTATAAAAGGTTGCTAAGTTTTCAGTCCTGAGCAGTTTCTGGGGGAGAGGAGGAGCTGGGTTCTGTCCTAAGACCCTGACAACTGGTGAGAGACCAGAGCGAACATTTGCTTGTGTTGTTGGTATAGGTAGGACTTCTTTGTTTAGTTAGTTGCTCAGACGAGCAGGATTTCTGTTATTTTTTGCCTGACTGTTAAGGCTTATTTTGTTTTGCTGTTTTTGAAAATAAACGTACAGGGTACAACCTGTTCATACCTGACCTTTTTGTGTGTGTGTCTCTGACTGTCTGGGTCCGCTGCTGCTATATATATCTCTTTGGGTATTTATATATTTATTTGTGAATTGAACTGTACAATTTTTGTCATCTATAAAATTATATGTCTGCCATTTCTGTGTACCACATTAGACAATGCTTTTTGCTTTTTTACTGGCAACACAATGAATTGGTTATATGTATATTTTTTGTTAATAAACATGAATTTTTGATTGTATATGACTTGTTGTAGTGGAGAATTATTGTAGGTTCTCTCATCCAGAAACAGCCCTGAGCAAAGGAGAGAAGCTGTCTAAACTGCTGGACATTTTAGGTGCCATGTCAGGAGAACCAGGAGAGGACCCTGACAGGAGTACCATGTTTAGGACTAGTCTACAGATAACCAGATCCCTGTCAGGATTCCCTGTGACTCCATCCCCAGTATACCTGGCTGGGAGAGACATGAGAGGAGGAGTAGTGGTGGACTTATTTATAGAGCCTGTAACATCCCTGGGCTCCCTCCTAGAACCAAGGCTGGGGGGAATTGGACATTGTACTAAAACCCCCATTCAGAAGTTGCCGTTACCTGTTTCCAGTTGTCTCAATAAAAGCCGTTCCTGGTTCAACTGCACTACTGACTCCTGAGTCATGCCTGCTATAACATCAGGGCCCTTCCGACTTCCATCACACCAGCTTAGAGAGGAGAGGTCCCCTCTCCAACTGGAAGCACCCCAGGGGAAACAACCACTCCCACCACTATCCGGTAGTGCTGCAGGACCCCCCTTGACTTTGTCCGGCCCAGGAGTGGGTCTGGAGTGGTTGGTGAGTGTGCTCGGCCTAGTATGTGGCACATCCTCAGCCACTACAACTCCCATCCTCCGGTTTCCTCCATCTGGGTTTCGGCAAAGAAACTTCCTGAAGCATAGAACAAACCGCTTTGTAAAGTTTGTGCGGCTAAACTTCTTAAGCAGGAAAAGCCATCTTTTATGTAGGACCTAAGATCCCTTATTAGGGATGAAGTCCAGGCTTTGGTAGCAAGTCTTCAGAGGCTGCTGGTTTCCTCTGGGGAGCCACCGGTTAAAAAATCTAAACCTCATCAGCTAGACTCCTTTGATTCAGAAAATGAGCTAGCCTCGGGTTCTTGGTCTCACAGGGTTGATATGGATTTTCCTCCCTTAGAACCTGGAGATGGAGGACATAGAAAGTACTTTTCCTCAGATGAGAGTGACTCTTTAATTCAGGGGGTACGGAGTACCATAAATATTGAGGAGGTGATCAAGCCGAAAACCATCCAAGATGAGCTATTCTGTGGTTTAAAATAAAAAAGGTAGATGGTGTTTCGCATTAATAATACGTTAAGAGAGTTAGTCCTAGATGAATGGGTTGATCCAGAGAAACTGTTAAACTTATCTAAAGAATTTAAAAATAGGCTACTGTTTAGTGATGATAACACTAAAAAGTGGATGTTCAGGTGGCTTAAAGTTGTCAAGAAAACAGATCTTCCATTTCAGGCACTGCTCAATTGAAGGATCCGATTAACAGGGCAGCCGACTCTCCCCAAAAGAAAATTTGGGAAACAGAGATGGTAAATTTAAAAACAAATATTTCTTCCATCTATCTTGCTCTTGAATCTTATATTGTTGGCTTGGTGAATTAGAAAATCACCTTAAGGGAAGTACTTCAGGGGAAGATTTTACAAACAATCCCTTTGTTACAGTCGGCAACCAGGTTTCTAGTTGATGCATCAGCTGAATCGATTAGATTTTTCTGCCCAGGACTGTGCACTATCCAGTTCTACCCGCTGGGTTTTGTGGATGAAGTACTGATCAGAAGATATAAAATGAAAAACAACAATCTGTAGTATTCCCTTTAATGGTCAGTATGTATTTGGGCCTGATTTGGATACTATCTTTACTATCTTGGAAAAAGCAGCTGATAAAAGGAAGGGGTTTCCTGGACCTAAAAAAAACACCCCTTTTTTCACCTCTTCAGAGAGAGTTATAGAGGGAAAGGGAAATCCAGCAGGTAGAGTTACCCTAAAGGGGGTAGAGGTAGTGGTTTCCTCCTTAACCCCAACTCCTCTGGTAAATCTGACAATAAAGCCTGAGTGGGAGGAAGACTCCAATCTTTTGTGACTGAGTGGAAGAAGATCACTCAGAACCAATAGGTTCTCGATGTAATGGAGAATGGTTACAAGATTGAATTCACATTTCTTCATCCCCAAAGATTTCTAGTTCCTTCCCAACCATCCAATTCCTGTGTTGTCAGGTTTGGTAAAATGTCCAGTCCCTGTTAGAGATAGGGGTGGTGGTTCCAGTTCCTTTAGTTCAGCTGGAGACAGGTCACTACTCCTCATTATTTCTGGTAAAAAAAAAAAAGAATAAAAAACAAACGGGACCTATAGGTTGATCATGAATCTGAAATTTATCAACCAGTGGGTGGTATACTAGCGTTTCAAAATTCAGTCAGTGAAGTCAGATACTCCTCTCATTCTCCAGGGGACCCTGATGTGCACCTTAGATCTAAGGAATGCATATTACCACAGCCTGATTCACAAGTTGCCCCAGAAATTCCTCAGGTTCGCAATAGAGCTATCTCCCGGTCCTGTACTTCATCTTCAATTCACAGCGCTCCCATTAGTTATTGTGTCAGCCCCCAGAATCTTTACAAAGATAATGGTAGAGGGGTGGAAGCAATAAGGAAGCAAGGTGTTGTAATCATATCTTTTCTAGACGACTTCTTTATAGTAGAAGAAACAGAAAACTCCCTTATTCACAACAGATCTCTGGTGATACAAATTCTAGAGACAGAAATCAGATCTAGAGCCATCCACAACCTAAAAAAATTGGGGATTTCTCCTAGACTCAAAACAACAAAGGTCTTTTCTTCCTGTAGTAAGTGTAACACCCCCTCTTTTGTAGTCCACTGGGGGGTGTTTAGGATTACAGAAATGGTTATAACTCTCGCCTCTTCACCAGCTTGATCACGCAGTGCCTCCACCCGAATCTTTACCAGGCTTGTGAACACGGTGTTGGCTAGACTCCTCCACCAGGGGTCGATTCGGGAGAACCCCTATAGCCTACCTGTAGTTTCACTTTTATGAATGACCGTAGCAAGTCAAAACAAACCACACCCAGAAGATTTAACCTTTTCTTAAGATGTGTATTAATAACTGGAACCAAGGATGCAATGCATATAATACTGCAATGAACAGTGTATAAAAGCATACAACACTTATGGCGTACCTGGTATTAATTGCCTCTGACTCTATAAGGGCAATGTTAAACTATAGGAGACTAGGTATGCTAGAAACAATTTGCTAAATCCAAAGTTTAGATGATTCAACTTACACTCAGGCGCCCATTCACACTATGACCTTTGCTAACTCAAAATGGCAGTACAAGAAAAACAAAGTAACACTTGTCACAAGCACCCATCACTGGCCAGGAGGGATTTTTAGGAAACCTAAAAATGTTCAGGAGAGAAGGAAAAATGTACTCTTAGGAGCAGGTCTTCATTGTTAACAGGGTTAACCAGTTGCAATGTCCTCCTTAATGCGATATGTTAATAAAGACGTGTGATAGCAGAGCTTTGCTCTGGAAGTTAGCCACACATATATAATAATGCAGATGTCCAGCAAGTAACTTCTCCTCTTAGTGCTTAGCTCACTGTTATATTAGCTCTGGTCAGAGCAAATTAGTCTTTTCACCTCTGAGGGGAGATCTCTGTGGCTTAGTAGCAAGTGTCTCAAAAACAAAATGGAGCAAGCTCTATCTCTTGGGTTACCTTAGGTAAAATGATGACTGTGCTTTCTCACAGTTGGAGCCTGACTTGCTCTTGTTCCTCTCTCTCTCTGCTTCAGGTGAAATGGAGGGGTCTCTTTATATCAGACAGAGAATTCCCCACTCCTCCTCACAGCTCTGCCATTACAATCTCCTCTCCCTTCTGCCAAGCTCCTCCTACTTCCTCCCTCTGCTTGAGGTGCTGATGGGACATTTTGCAAATAAAGTTATTTTTCTTTATAGACTGTTTATGGCAGGATTTTACTCACATATGGACTGCTGTAATAGTTTCTATCCCCAAGATTGCAATTTTCAACCCCTCTGGTAAACCTGCTATAGTCTGGGAGGTTAACAGTGGGGGGTTACATAAGGAAGAACAAATTATTAGAAAGCTTCCAGGCCTTTATAAGGGCAAACCAAATCAAGTTAAGACAAGCAATGCATCTACTAGTTCAGTGTGTTCCGTGGTGTCAAAATCATACCAGAACCCCCCTGTCCTGGATTCTAAGATCAGAAAACAGAATTCGCTGGATGTATGAGTCAAAATCCCAACTATAGTAAAAATGTCCTTGTAGTGGTCGAAGAAGAATGAAAATTTGGAGAAGGTAGTGCTATGGCACCCATGGCCTATTATTTCCATCCAAACATCTCAAGACCTTTAGTTACTCAGAAAATTTTACGTAAAGCACAGGAACATCTAGTTTCTCTAACAGCTGTTCATATGAAGGTTTTAATTACCAGGTAGTAGATTTTATGAGCAGGAAACCAGTAGACTCCAATGAATGGTCCTTAAACTAGGAAGTTTTCCACCTTCTGACCAACCTTTGGGGAGTTCCTCAAATAGACCTATGTACTACCAGACAAAATTCAAAGGTGTAACGCTTCTATTCCCTGAACCCAAGAACTCAGTCATGGGGAGTGGATGTCATTGGGAGCTTGCTTATGCTTTTGTGGAGGATGACAGATTGTGTATACTCCATTTTGTATTCCATGACCATGTGGGACCATGCCTGTAGCCATTTTACATTCATACATTTGTTTAGAGAGCTCATCCCCCCTCCAGATGCCTTAATGGGGTGTCCAACTGCCAAAACTATTTTACAGCTTTGCCATCAATCATTTTATGCTAGTTGTACTAGTTCAACCTGTATTTTGTCTCCACACTGTATTTAAGACCACCTTTTTCCCTCCATTAAAGCAGAACTCACTATATACACAATAGCTGTGTATGTGTGAGTCTCTCTGAGCTAGCGCATACATCAACTTTATGAATTTGGACTTCAATGAGGCGATACTTAGAGCACATTGCGCTCACAGAAATTGGCGTCCCTTGGGTGGGCCAGAGGTAAATTACTACACATCCGGACAAAACTAACGGAAAGGACAACGGGACAAGGAGACGTTGGAAACTGTTTCAAAAGCAGCTGCAGGGTAAGAAGTTTTATTCTTACAATTTCCATTTTCCACTCCTCCTTGCCTTATGTGGCCTCTCTGGATGCCTGGTGAGTTGTAAGGAAAGCAAATCCTCTGGTCTTTTTAAGAACCATGTTTATGAACTATCCGTATTTGAAGAATAACTAATGTAGAAGTTTTCTGCTGTGTTTTTGGTATACATCTCATCTGGTTTGTTTATGTGTTGGACTCTGTGGAAAGTTATTAAGGAAAGATTAGCCAGGAAAGATTAGCCCATCGCCCATCTCCTAAGTTAAGGTAGAGGAGAAAGTAGTAGCCTGGGGCTACTGTATGAGTTCCTTGTACGTAGTTAACACTTTTTGAGTGACGAGAGATATCCTTAGAGGTTTTAAAGGCAAGACGTTGCCTTAAATTAAGCGTTGGGCGCCCGAGAGATATCCGCTGGAGGTTCTAGTATAAGAAGTGTGTCGTTAAGCGCGGAGTGCCCGAGAGGTACCGGTACCGTATTTTGTACCCTTTGAGGTTCGTCACAGAAGATTATGCAAATCATGGAGAATTTTCCTGGGTGGTGTGAGGCTGATCCTAAGAATAGAGGAATTCCAGCTATAGAGATTTTGAGAGCAAAAGAGGGTGCTGATGTAGTGAAGGGGTGCTCTATTAGGCAAGTGACAGTGCCAAAAACAGCAAGATAGTTGATAATGATAGAATGTGAAAAGATGGGTTTCTGTATGTTGAAAAGTGGAGTGAGATGGAGAAAAGTGGAGTGACTCAGAAAACAAAGTGTTTCAGCAAGTTAGTAACTCGCATATCTGTTTTGTAATGTCTTTTTGTTTATAATGCACATTTGAAGGAATTGACTGAGTGTGAGAGTGTGACTGAATGAATGATATGATTTGCAAGAAAGTGTATGATAGAGTCATGTATATGGTCTAGAAATCCTGTATCTGCTTAAGACTTGAGTAGATGTCTGACTGGTTGAACAGATGTTGCGTGGTAGATGGATTGGGAGAACAAAGTGGCCACGATAGAAATTAACTTTGAAATCATATTATAAGCTCTCCCATTTCTTCTGCCTGCTTCACTGATTGAGGATATTTTGTGTATTTACTAAAGTCATTGAATTGTTTGTAATTGTGGAGTGTGTAGGAGCTCGAGAAGACTAGATTTACTTTTACCGGATAGTCTGAATGAGCTGACAATTTAAAAGATGGCTTATCTATGAATTATAGTGTATAAATTATTTTTTGTCTTGCTAGGCTATGTAATTCTAAACTAGCTTGATGACACAGGAAGGCGAGATAAAAGCCAACCGTGTGTATGCTAATGAGGTGGGGGTTGAACTCATTAGACACAGGAAGGAATGTCATTGTCTTTGAAGATGTTTGAATGTTTATTGCCTATAGCATGTGCTATAAATGTAAATGTTGGAATGTGTTGAATCCAGACGTTTTGCCTGGAAAGTTCCAAGATGGGAGACCCAGAGACAGACAGGAGGATTCTGACAATAACCATCAATAGGAAATAGGTACTCCAGTAAGCGTGCATTTAATATCAGTACCTGATAAACTGGGGTCAGCTCCTATGATCTCCCTACAATTGCCTGAGGGGAGAACTTGTGAATTTTTAGTGGATACTGGAGCTAACAAATCTGTTTTTCACGCTGACAATGTTTTTCCCTATGAGATAACTGATGATTTTGTTTCCTTCCTGCACCATTACCACTAGATTCCTTGTCAGTGAGTCTGCCTCAGTTAACTTGCTGGAATCAGACATTTTACAAGCCCTAATGGCTCACATTGTGTATGAGCCAGATGAGACGGTCACACTGTCACCAGTAATGTCAGAAGACACCTTATGTTCCCTACACTCCCTGGTTTTCCTGACAAAGCAAAACAATGCAGAGGTAGTTAGTGTAGAGGAACATCTAGGTTGTGTGCCCGATTACCTCTGGCAAAAGGAAAAACAGATAAAGGCAAATTGCCAGTACCTCTAGTAATGGTCACATTGCATTTACCTTGAAGGGTAAACAATATGCCTGGACAGTGCTACCACAAGGGGCGCAGAATTCTCCCACCCTGTATACTGCAGGGCATAGTGCTGCTCCAGAATGTGGATGACCTGCTTTTATGTTGCCCCTCCCAGGAGATGTGTACAAGTATCAGTATCTCGGTTGTGCTTTTTAGCAGAAAATGGATGTAAAGCATCTAAGTCCAAATTGCAGTTCTGCCTTACTAAAGTTGTTTTTCTAGGTCATTGCATTTTACAAGGACATCTGACCCCTCATAGACTTCAGGCCATACAGGAGCTCAAACCCCCGAATGGTGTGGCACAACTTAGGACATTCTTAGGCCTTGTGTCCTACTGCAGACAGTGGATCTATAATGCATCCCTGTAAATGCAACCTCTCTATGACTACATTACTAAACCAAAACAGGCAGTAGAAAACTTCCACTCCATCAAGTTGGCACATATTTACACAAGTTTTAGGACTTCCTAATTATGACGAGACTTTTTCTCTTTACTGTACAGAAATGTTGGGACATGCAACAGCAGTGCTTACTCAGACTGATGGACATCAACAAAGACCAGTAGTTTACTATTCTGCTAGATTAGACCCAGTGTCCAGAGGAGCACCTCCTTGTGTTAGGGTAGTAGCTGCGGTCCAATTGTCCCTGGAGAAAAGTGCCGACATCGTATTGGACTTCCCTGTCACAGTATTTACTCCTCATGATGTACATGGCATATTGTCCCAGGCCCAGCCTAAGCACATTTCAATGGCTAGACAATTCAGATTACAGTGTGCCTTACTTATACCTCTTAATGTCACCCTTGCACTCTATACGACATTCCATTCCTCTACCCAGTTACCAATAGATTCGGGGGGGGGGAGGAAGGACAACAGTAAAACAACCTGTACACACATGCATTTTCTGATGAACAGTATATAACTGATGCAGCAAGAAACTGTAGGATTTGGTCATGTAAATGATGAATCTATTGCTAACTCTGATTTTGAGTTCTTTTGTAGATGGCTCTCGATTTGGGAAGGATGGCAAATTCTGTACCAGATATGCCACTGAACATGAGGTAAACAGGCAGAACCATTATCCTCACAGGTCTCAGCTCAAGAAGCTGAACTGAAAGCACTCACTAAAACGGTGTAAAATAGCTGAGGGTAAGCCCGCTATGCCTTTGATATAGAATATGACTATGGTCCGATCTGGAGAGCAAGAGCTTACCTTAGTTCTAATGGTATGCTTATAAAGGATTTCAAGGCTATTCAGGAGCTGAGGGAGATCCTGCTGCTACCCGAACAGGTGGGTATAGCCAAAGTTAAGGCATACACCAAGGCTGATACAAAAGAAAGCTGAGGTAACGTGTGGGCAGAAGCTGCGGATAGACCTAGGGAACATGCCTTAATAAAGTTGGTCAAAATACTGGACCAAAACTCTCAGCTCTCTTTTCAGGTTCTAAAAACATTGCCACATGTCTCATCCCAAGAAGCTGAACTAAAAGCTCTCACTGAAGTGTGTAAAATGGCTGAGGGTAAGGTGGCTAATATATACACTGACTCCTGCTATGCTTTTGGTATAGCACATGAATATGGCCCGATATGGAGAGCAAGAGCTTTCCTCATGTCTAATGGTAAACCTATAAAGAACTTCCAGGCTGTTTAGGAACTGATGGAGGCCCTGCAACTGCCCAAACAAGTGGGTATAGTCAAAGTCAAGGCACACACTAAGGCTGATACAAAAGAGAGTAGAGGTAACGCAAGGGCACATGCTGCCGCCAAACTAGCTGCAGAAAAGCCTAGGGAACATGCCTCAGCACTGGTGGTCCCAATACCAGAGCAAGCTTCTCAGCTCTCTTTTCAGGTTCTAAAAACATTGCAGGACCAAGCCAGTCCAGACGAAAAGACAACTTGGGAGCAGCAAGGTGCAAAAGAAGATGAACAAGGCCTGATGGTCAGTGGTAAGAGAGTATGTTTACCAAGAGCATTGTTCCCAATGATGACGCAAGCAGCTCATTCTCAAGTGCACCACTCAAAACAGCCATGTGTGACCTGGTGAGCAAACGATGGGTAGCTTCAGGTTTTAGCACAACTGCAGCCAGATACATGCAAGCCTGTATGACATGTGCTAGGCATAATGTGGGCCAAAAAGTAAAGGTTCCTCAGAAACACACCCCGAAGCCCTTGTACCCGTTCCAGAGATTGTAGGTTAACTATATACAGTTACCAAAGGTGGTAAGGTATGAGTACGTGCTTGTGTGTATTCATCTCTTTTCAGGATGGCCTGATTCATATACAGTACAGAAAGCCACCACAAAAGCAACTGCAGGTAAACTATTGAAAGAAGTAGTGTGCAGGTATGAGATCCCCGAGACCATCGAAAGTGATAATGACACTCACTTCACTGGACAGTTCTCTTCTAGATCCAAACCATGTACTGAGAGCACATTCCCTAAAGCCAGGAGATTGGGTGGTGGTACAGAGACACGTGAGAAAGAGCCGTGATCCACGGTTTGATGGTCCTTTCCGAGTGCTTCTGACAACATCCACTTCAGTCAAATTAGAAGGAAAGTCGACATGGATCCATGCTAGTCACTGTAGAAAGGTGACCTGCCCAAAATAAGACAAAGGATGTGGTACCTACTTTTGATCCTAGCCCTGGTGACACAACCAGTGAGCTTGATACATGATGTTCTAAAAGAAGAATGGGACAATAAATTGATTAAACACCATCAGTGTGTTAATTGATAACATGGATGAACAGGAAAAACCTAGGGACTGTTGGATTTGTACTCACAGCCCTGTTTCAGCAAAGACCATGCCTTATCCAGCACTCCTTCTTGACCCAGATGAGGTCTTTAATAACTCCTGTTTTCATAATGTTTCTTGGAGTTCAGTCACTTATAAGGGAATGAACATCACTAATAGTCACACTGTTCCAATTCCCATAGCAGGTTGGGTGACCCTCCCATGGTTACAGCTAAATCTGACAAGGAGACCAAGCAAGTGGCATGATTGGAACCCGGTAAAGGAAACATTTGAACATAAATCCAAAGTCCCATTTCATGCTGGTACCATTCCCATGGAAGAGCTTAATATTAGCCTTAGTCTGCCGAGCACCTCTAGTGTAAGGTCAGGTAAAGTGGAGTTCATTTTTAAGGAAAAGATTCATGCCCCCTTACAAGATAGTGACAGATGGTTCACAGAGGGAATAAAGGGTTGTCCAGAGCAATAATTCCTCAATAGAAGTGGGACTAGTTAAGGATAGTCAGGGGTGTCTGATACAGAGCAGCGGACCCCAAAGAGACAGAGACGGGGGATAAGTGGTGTGCAAAACCCCCCGTACAGCGACTCTTTAGCTACCTCTATTGTCTAGTTCAGCTTCGGAAAGCATGCATATTGCCCAAGGATGTATATCTAGTATGTGGTCATCAATCATACAAGTGGCTACCCCCAGAGGGAGGGTAATTGCCCATGAACATGTGAAACCTGAGATGATACCCCATCATACTTTGTACAAGTGTGCAGCAGACAATCACCTTATGAAAGATGGGTGATCCCATGTGGTTTCAATGTTTACAAGCAACAGAATTATCAGCACGATCTTGTATCCCATGGTTATGCAAACTTGGGACAAGTTAGTAGAATCCACCTATTATCTAGATGAGCAGATATACACCATTCTAGGCCTGTTGAATGCCACTAATACTATACAAGGACAACTCATAATAGTCAGCAATCAACACACCATAGTCCTCGACTACCTCACAGCGGCACAGGGGGAATGTGTCAGATTATTGGACTTTCCTGTTGTCACTATATCAACTCTGAAGAGAATCTTCAATTGCAGGCAGGGATTGATAAGGTCAGAGAACTTAGAGAAAAATGGATCAAAGAACATCAGAAGACACAGGACAGTTGGTGGTCAGATACCTTTTCGTTCTTAAATCCTGCCAATTGGTTTAACACTAGAAGTCCCAGAGAGGGGTCATTTAACATTTCTACCTTTGGAACCCAGAGACGGGTCGAATGACCTGAAGGATTTTATCTAACATCCTATAATCACCGTCTTTTGTTCTGTAATTAAGGCCATTACTGTCACACCACAGGAGGTTGTTGTTTTCCATTGAGTTTAGCCATTTAGTGTCTAGTTAGTTCTATTCAGTTTATTGTATTTGATAATATAAAGACTATACATATTGTATTAAGTTTAGTTTTATTTGAGCAAAAAAGCACTGAAACAATTAATCATTTTTTATATATTTTAAATAGAATTAGAAATTTTAGAGCAAGGTACAGCTGTGAGTAATGACCAGAAGCATTTGTCTAAGGCAGGGGTAGGCAACCTTTTTTGTTCGGCGTGCCGATTTTAATAAAAAAATCAAAGATGAGGTACTCGGAGTGCCGGTCAATAATTGTAAGTCTGACGACCCCTAAACTAAAGTCATATACCACAAACCATAACACAGAAGTGCTGCCACCAGATGCTTTAGGACACATGCGTTTACTGCTATTTCCTGGGACACTCCTGTACTTTCTGATTAGAAGCAATGAAAGTCCATGTGCAGCCCCCAATTAGTGGTAAATTTATTGTGTCCAGGAGCCCCGTATGGCGGCATCCTTATGGTGAATACACACTATGTATCTGGATGCAGCTATATTTGGAACTTTTTCATTCAATGTAAAACTGGTGCATTTTTGCACAAAAAAAAACAAAGCCGGAGTTTTCTGTGCAAAAACACATCCTTAATATAGAAAACACACCGTTACACAGAATAATGTCCCATAGTGGTCCCTGCACACGGTATTATGTCCCATAGCGGCCCCTTCAACATGGTATATGTCCCATAGCTGCCTCTACACACGGCATTTGTCCCATAGCTGCCTCTGCACACAGTATTTGTCCCATAGCAGTCCCTGTACACAGTATTTGTCCCATAGTGGCCCCTGCACACAGCAATATGTCTCATAACGGCCCCTACACACCGTATATGTCCCATAGCGGCCCCTGCACACAGCAATATGCCCCATAACGGCCCCTGCACATGGTATTATGCTCTATAGTGGCCCCTGCACACGGTATTATGTCCCATAGCAGCCTCTGCACACGGTATTTGTCCCATAGCGGCCCCTGCACACGGTATTATGTCCCATAGCGGCCCCTACACACAGTATTTGTCCCATAGCTGCCCCTGCACACAGTATTTGTCCCATAGCGGCCCCTGCACACGGTATTATGCTCCATAGTGGCCCCTGCACACGGTATTATGTCCCATAGCGTCCTCTGCACACGGTATTTGTCCCATAGCGGCCCCTGCACACGGTATTATGTCCCATAGCGGCCCCTACACACGGTATTTGTCCCATAGCTGCCCCTGCACACAGTATTTGTCCCATAGCGGCCCCTGCACACGGTATATGTCCCATAGCGGCCCCTGCACATGGTATTATGCTCCATAGTGGCCCCTGCACATGGTATTATGCTCCATAGTGGCCCCTGCACACGGTATATGTCCCATAGCGGTCCCTGCACACGGTATTATGCTCCATAGTGGCCCCTGCACACGGTATTATGCTCCATAGTGGCCCCTGCACACGGTATATGTCCCATAGTGGCCCCTGCACATGGTATATGTCCCATAGTGGCCCCTGCACATGGTATATGTCCCATAGTGGCCCCTGCACACGGTATATGTCCCATAGTGGCCCCTGCACACGGTATATGTCCCATAGTGGCCCCTGCACACGGTATATGTCCCATAGTGGTCCCTGCACACGGTATTATGCTCTATAGTGGCCCCTGCAGGCAGAAGCGCCCGAAGAGTACAGAGCGGCTGCGGAGCGTGGAATAGTGAGTACATTGTTTTTTATGTTTGATCATCTCCCCGGGGGCTCCGCTTATTATACTCGGGGGTCTGAAGAGACCCCACAGTATAATAATAGCAGTTTCGTTTCGGCCGTGTTTGGTCCGATCGAAACTGCTGGGTGAGGAGTCCGCTGCCGTGCCAGGGGAATAAGCCTCGCGTGCCAAGAGTGGCACGCGTGCCATAGGTTGCCGACCCCTGGTCTAAGGCCTCAAGCACACCAGCGAAAAAAAATTGCGCGAAAATCGCATCGCAATGCGATGCAATTTTTTTTCTGCGATTTGCCAATGTATTTCAATGGCACCAAGCACACCTGCGATTTTTTTTTCATGCGATTTTTTTCATAGGTGCGATTTTCCTGCGATTTTTTTTTTTTTTTTTTGCGATTTTTTTTCGTGCGAAAAAATCCCAGAGGAGTGATCTATATGACCAATGGGACAGATCACAAAAATATCGCAAGTAGCTGTGATTTTTTTTGCGATTTTTTTTTTTTTTTTCTGCACCCATTGACTTGAATCTAAATATACAAAAATGTAAATATACAAAAGAACAACTGTTATTTGTTTCTATGCTTTTTATTTTTGTTATGAAAATAATAAAAAAAATACAAGGAATAAAACAATTCCACACATATTTACAATAGGCTGCTGTGGGGGGCTGTGTGTGTGTGTGTGTGAGTTGCATGTCCTTCTTGTGTGACTAGCATTTCAGCACTCACTCAGCAGTCTGTCTGCACTGTCGGAACATACCTGGCACTGCCTGGGTATGTCCCTGGTACATTTGCCACACGTGTATTTGTAGCAGTAAACACATCTCTCAGTTGCACAATTGTTCGTGCATCGATGGTTGACCTGACACTTCGCCCTTTTGCCAGGGCTGGGTGTGGAAGGTTGTTGCCGAAGGAGTTTCTCCTTGCGTGCCTTCTTTTCAGTCACATGAGAGCCACCTAACTCTTTTGCAAGCTCAGCCAGGAAGTCCACCCGTCTCTCCTGCACCCCAGTGCATGCCTGATAAAGAACATGAGCATTCAGTGCTGCCATGTCAATCATGTTGTAGAACACGGCGAATGGCCATCTCCGTGTTCCTGCATGCAGGCTGTACTCCCGCACCATTTGGTCCATTACATCCACACCGCACTTTGTGTGGTTGTATTGTGTGACCGTGTTTGGCTTCCTTTTGTTGGTATCCTTAGTCTCAACCACGCTGTGCATGCTGCTGAGAATGTAGACGGCCTTCTTTCGTTTGGGTGCATACACTGTCAGTGTGGCATCAGTGGTTGAAAACACCTGAGTGGTGAATTCAGTGTGGTCCATCTGTCTAGCGGATTGAGGAATTTCCCGGCGACTCTTGTTGACTGTGCCGAGGATAGTGGTTTTCCGGCTAAGCAGTCATTGTGCAAGTGACAATGATGTAAAGAAATTGTTCGTGGTTACAGTTCTGCCCTTGTCCATGAATGATTCCATCAGCCTCATCACTACAGTTTCGGACAGTCTCTCCCCGCTGGGACGACTGGGGTCCTTGCCAAGATATGGGAGGACATTACAGATGTACTTTGATTTCAAGTCGCAGACTACTTTGAGAAGCAGTCACATCCCCCACAGCACAAAAGGCTGCATGCAAATTTGCTAAGGTGTTAGCAAATATTCCCAGCACAACAATGCAGCTGGGGGGTGGGCAGACACTCAGGAGCAGCTTACATTCTTTTCTTTACACTCTCTTACAAGACCTGAGGTGGATCAACACAATTCCCCCCTGCAGATTCCTCAGACAATGGCCACATTTACAAATGAAAGGAAATGCTAATTGGAGCCATCAGAGTTGTCAGTTTGGACTAAGGGTCATTTGACCCTCTTTCAGGACTTGAAGGGGGAGCTCGAAATTTCTGGGACTTCTAGTGTTAAGGGATTAGGTGGATGGTTTATGGGAATATTTCATATATTTATTTTAATATATGCCTGTAGCCATTTTACATTCATACATTTGTTTAGAGAGCTCATCCCCCTCCAGATGCCTTAATGGGGTGAGGCTCCTGTTTTGTTTGTTGTCCAACTGCCAAAACTATTTTACAGCTTTGCCATCAATCATGTTATGCTAGATGTACTAGTTCAACCTGTATTTTGTCTACACACTGTATTTAAGACCACCTTTTTCCCTCCATTAAAGCAGAACCCACTATATACACAATAGCTGTGTATGTGTGAGTCTCTCTGAGCTAGCTCATCAACTTTATGAATTTGGAGTTCAATACGGCGATACTTAGAGCGGATTGCGCTCACACTTTTCCATCCTTAAATTATATCAGAATTTTTCTTCCTAATGTAGTTTTAGACTTTCATAGAGATCAAGAGATTATTCTTCCCTCCCTTTGCAATAACCCAAAGTCCGAACAAGAGAAGCAGTGGCATCTGTTAGATGTGAGGAGCGCTGTGTTAAAATACTTAGAGGTCACTTGGGTTAAAATACTTGGAGGGGGGGCGGAGCCTAGCCATGGAACGGAATGGCCGCGTAGTTGCAGAGCTCCCGGCCTGAGTCTCTCATAGCGAATTCTACAGCGACAAGCCCATGGACCAAACACTTCTATTTAGGATCATAAAAGTGTCTTACCTTCAGGGATGCCGCAGAAAAGAAAATCGGCGGTGAAACCGCAGAAGATATCCGACTTCTACTTCCCCCACGGGGGAGGGGAAGAGCAAGATGGCGATAGCCCGCGCTCAGATGCTGTCTCCAGGGCCTCGACTCCATCCCGGGACCCTCCGGAGGAGACGCTTACACTCTCCGCACAACGGACAGCACTCTCGGCCCCGTCGATACCACAGCTGTTGCAGTGCGGGGATCCAGAGCTGCCTGGGCTTTCTCCCCGGCGGGCCGGGGCCTGCACAGATCAAAGGCCTTCGCAAGCCGGTGCAGCAGGACCTATAGGCCCACTCAACATGGAGACACCTCAATCACCTACCGCTAGCCCGGTTAAACAAAGACCCAGGCTCCAAAACACAGATTCTCAAGATGGGGAGGTGATCGACAATACACAGCATACACCTCCATCCACTGATTTTTTTGCAGATATCCCAGCGACAGAGAACCTGTTAACTGAGGTCTCCATGAAAAATATTCTCATGGCCTTCTGCAAATCATTAAAGACAGACATGTCCCTTATGGTTAAACCGCTAGATAGAGACCTTCAAGAATTAAAAAGCCGTACTGTTCACGTTGAATCTAAAATGGCGGAATTTGCTGCCTCACATAACGTTCTTATAGATGCTCACTATAAGGTGGAAAAAGATGTGTCTTTTCTGAAGGCTAAGATAGCGGACTTAGAGGATCGCTCGAGAAGAAACAATCTGAAGTTCAGAGGGATTCCGGAGTCAATACCTGCGAGTAACTTAACTGTTTTCCTCCAAGAATTGATACGAAAGCTACTACCGAATCTCACCGCAATGGACCTAACTATTGATAGAGCCCATAGAGTTCCAAGGCCTTCACACCTGGATGAAGCCATACCTAGAGATGTTTTAGCAAAGATCCATTTTTATCGCACTAAAGATCTGGTGCTGCTGACTTCCCAGAAAACAGACCGCCTACCTGAACCTTACCATAAAATATCCATTTACTCAGACCTTTCAGCCACGACACTACAATTAAGGCGACAATTCATCCCTATTACTACAGCTCTACGTCAACGTAACATTTTGTATAAATGGGGATTCCCGGTCTGAGTGATCATATCCCGAAATAATCTTGTTCATGTTATCAAAAATCTGGAAGACGGCAAAAGATTGCTAAATAAATGGAACATTCCGATTGTTGACCCACCACCCAAACAACCAACCGGTCCTGTGTCTGATGGTTGGCACCAAGTGAAGACCCAAAGACGTCCACAAAAAGGGCTGCAAAGCTAGAGACTCACCCTATCGTGGATTTTGTATGTCCACTACAGCTGAACTTATCCCCCCAGGATTACGACAGCCGCTGGTCCGCTGTACCACATTCCTTTTCTTAGTTCCACTAAGGTGGTTTATCCACTGGTTTTGTAGTTTATATAGTTTATTTTTTCCTCGGTTTTGGCACAAGGGGCGACGTGGATGCAACAGGCGGAGATGAACCTGCTTCCTCTTACTATGGACAATCTTTGGTGTGAGTAGTTGTGGTAAGATCTTTGAAGCATTTCTAAACTTGTACTATGGTACTTAAAATTATCTCTATGAATGTCAGGGGTCTGAACTCCCCCCAAAAGAGAGCCAATCTATGGCGTGAGGCCCGAGTTCAGGGCTGTGACATTCTTGCAGTTCAGGAGACACACCTTTTAAAGAAAGATGCCATTCGCATTCAACACTCATCATACCCACATGTGTTCCAGGCTCACTACTCCTCAAAGCGTTGATTGGGATTAGAGACTCAGTAGCATTTCAGTTATTTTCCCAATATGCGGATCCGAGGGGACGATTTATCATACTGGTCTGCATCCTTAACAATGTCACTTACACGTTGGTATCGGTTTATGCCCCAAACAGAAGACAAGTGGCATACCTGGGGAGACTTATGAGAGCGGTGAAACGAAGGAAGCAGGGATGTTTAGTATTAATGGTAGACTTTAATATGGCTCCAGACCCGATGGTAGACACCACCTCTGGCATGTCGACACGTCACCCTTCCTTTTCACAGGCTATATGGCGCCATGAATTATTTGATATCTGGCTTATTATCCACAATACCGAAAAAGATTATACTTATTATTCTACAGTACATAACAGCTATTCACGGATAGATTTATTCTTAATAGAACAAACTAGCATTCCCCGTGCAGTCGGATATTTCACAAATAACATGGTCAGACCACGCAGCAATCACCCTGACTATAGCGGAAAAATATGAATGCCCAAGAGCATATGTATGGAGGTGCAATGAATTCTTAATGTCACAACCAAAATTAAAAGCAACTTTGGAGAATGATCTGAGGGAATTCTTTCTGATCAATGCCCCCTCTGCCTCTAGTCCAGACATACTGTGGAATTCGCATAAAGCCTTTATTAGAGGAACGTTTATTCGCCTGGGGTATATAGAAAAGAAAAATAGACTAGCAGAAATTGATCGACTACTGCACCAGATAAAATCTATTGATAACAGCAACAAAAAATCTCCTTCCCCATCCAATGCAGCGAAGTTGATGACATTACACCACCAACTGACAGCCTGCCTATTACATAAATATGAGAAAAACCTGAAAAGGGTGAAAGCTACTTATTATTCTCAATCTAATAAAGTAGGCAAACTCCTAGCATCCAGGCTTAAGCAAAAACATGCGAGGTCTATGTAACCCCCACAGGGGACACTTTGTGTGTTGTGGATACAAGCATTCCTCTATATCTTCCAGAGATGAACAGTGCCGCCTACAGGAACTCCTCTTTAACACACAGCACAGGCTGTATGACATCAAGGGGGCAGGAGGCGGGGCGGACACAGGAAGAGAAGCAGGAGAGGGAAGAGAATGGAGTATGGGAGACATCTTTGCCAGAGAGAGAGGAAAGTGAAAGGCTTATGTGTCTGCATAGACTGACTGATCCCGCTGCAGAGTCATCTGTGCATCTGGTGGAGAGAGAGGTGACTACTGTGCCAGCATCTGGTCTGCAGACCAACCAGAACTGTGAGAGACTACAGTTGCATCCACACAGAAGGAGACTGCCAGCACCTCCATGCTCCCTTCCTCTCCTTAATGTGAATGCTCCTGCATGGATTCCGGTGAGCTAAAGATTCAAGGTAGTGAGTACCCCCCAGGAACTTTGTTGTGGTTGTTCCAGTATTAGTGACTGAACTGTTGCTGTGATACTTTTATACCGTTTATGTGCACCAACGATTGCGCCCCAACGATTGAACTGTGACATTACATGGTGGCCACCCCTTCAGCACTGCGCTATAGAGAGGTGAGAACAAGCACGTACACCCCAGACAAGGCGGGTGGCAAAAGGGGTGTTACATTTGGAGGCACTGCTGAGATCGAGCAGAGAAAAAAAAACAGTCGCCATGGAGACCTTAACACAGAAGGAAGTGTCTGCTTGGTGTGAAGAGGTGGGTGTGATAGAAGAATGCAGCTTTGTTGTATGGGGTGCGATTTCCGATATATCTAATGAAGAGATACTGCAGGTGGTGAGCCGGCTACATGAAATTGTCCGCCCCAAAGTGGTTGATCGTCAGAGTAATGAAGGAAGGCAGTTGTCAGCAGCCTTAATCTCTACTGACAAGGCATTGGAGAGGGAATACTTCCTGTTAGTCCTAGCGGTACCACTAGAATGTGGCCAACAGTGGAAGATCATCTGGCCCATGAGGTCAGCACCAGAGACTTTGCTTCAAGAGTCAACTCCACAACATGGGGGGCCCAATAGACGCTTACCCCCTACCCCCCACTCAGCCAATCTTACAGAAACTACTTCTACAGCTGATGTGCTTATGACAGCCATGGAGAGGTTAGTCAGTCAATTTGCAAGGATGAAGCCTGAAGGGAGTTATCGCCGTCTGAGGGTGTTCTCAGGCATCCTGCCTACCCCAACTGGTGAAGAAGGGTATGAGACATGGAGAGATGTTGCCTTACAGTATCTGGAAGAGTGGCAGTGCACTGATGCGGTGAAGAAGCAGAGAATAGTGGAGAGTTTAAAGGGTCCCGCTATGGAGGTGGTACAAGCTGCGTGGCGGAGCCAACCTCAGGCAACTTACCAAGACTATATGATTGCTTTAGAAGATGCTTTTGGGCCCCCGGAGGATGCAATAGACCTATTTTACAAACTCCGCACCACCTACCAAGCCCCTGGGGAGAAGATGTCTGACTATCTCTATCGACTAGATAAGCTGGTCCACAGAATAGTGTCCAAGGGTGGGCTTAAATCCATTGAAGTCGATCAGTGTCGTCTGGAACAGGTACTAAGAGGTGCCTTGACTCAAGACCCCATTGCTCAGAGACTGAGATGCAGTGATGAAAGGAGAGAGGGATCTTCTCTTTATCAGTTATTAAAGGATGTGTGACAAGAGGAAGCTACCTTGGCAGCTAGGGAGCAAACACCCCAGAGGGTGGCTGCAGTTGCCTTAAAGCCAGACTCAAGTCGTCGTGAGGAAGAGCTTCTGAAAATCATTGAAAAGCAGGGGGAGCACATTGCCCAACTTTTAAGTGCTCAGGCTAAGGAAGTAGAACATCTGAAACAGGCTGCTGAGGCAACCCTGGAAAGACGACCGCCGACATCTGGGAAGTCCAATGATGGTCAGTTTAAAGAGAGAGATATGAAGACAGAAGGATGTTTTGTCTCTGGGAATACCAGCCATATGGCACGACAGTGCCCAAAGAGATGGAATTCACAGAAGTCCCTATCTTTCCCCCACCAGAAGGATGAGCCATCGGGAAATGGGAAAGGGGGCCAGTAGAGTCCCATACTGGTCCCCCCTCAGCATCCAAGGTATACTCTACAGCTCCCGCTACTCTCTCTCCATTGGGACAGTTCCCTGAAGGTCTAGTGGGACCAGCTCCCCATGTACCAGCGTGTATCAACAATCAACCCTGCACTGTGTTGTTAGATAGTGGGTCTCAAGTGTCCATAATTTTTGAAAGATGGTACAAGAAATACCTGTCAGATGTGCCACTGCGACCTCTATCAGAACTTGTGGTCTGGGGGCTAAGTGAACATAGCTGCCCCTACAGAGGATATGTGTCAGTCACACTGCGGTTCTCAAAGACCGTGGCTGGAGTAGAAAAAGAGATACCCATCATAGCCCTAGTCTGCCCAGAGGCTGAGGGGGACCAGAGACAGATTCCTGTTATAGTTGGGACGAATGCCAACATCTTCCGCACTCTAGGTGAGTGGTGCCGAGAAGTCGGTGGTGACAACTGTTCACAGACCCTCACTATTCACCCAGTCTGTCTCGCAGCATATGTGAAAAAAGAGAAGGAGAAGAGAGAGTTACATCCTGAATGTTTCGACCCCTGTTTTGAAGACAGCGATCTGAGTGAGGAAGAGAAGAAGTCAGTAATTCAAGGTATGATGAATCATGCTGTGGCTTTTTCATTAGGCGAATGGGATCTAGGCCGGGCCCATGGAGTGGAGCACCACATCCGGTTGACTGATGATAAACCTTTCCGAGAGAGGTCCCGAAGGTTGGCCCCAGCCAACGTTGAGGATGTTAGACAGCACCTGCGTGTTCTGCTGGATACTGGAGTCATCATAGAGTCCAACAGTCCGTATGCCTCTCCCATCGTGATAGCACGGAAGAAGAATGGGAATATTAGGATGTGTGTGGACTACCGTACATTAAACCGCCGGACAGTGCCTGACCAATACACTGTGCCCAAAATTGATGAAGCTTTGGACTGCCTTCAAGGGAGCCAGTGGTTTTCTGTGTTAGATCTCCGAAGTGGCTATTACCAGATACCCATGTCCAAGGAAGATCAGGAGAAGACAGCGTTCATTTGCCCTCTTGGGTTCTTTCAGTATCAAAGAATGCCTCAGGGAGTGACGGGAGCCCCTGCAACATTCCAGAGATACATGGATAAGGTGGTGGGAGACATGAACTACCGGGAGGTGCTGGTTTACCTAGACGACTTGATTATTTTTGGACACAACTTGGCAGAACACAACCAGAGGTTGTTCAAGGTGTTGGATCGACTGGAGAAGGCTGGACTGAAGTTATCCCTTGACAAGTGCCGGTTCTGCCACAAGTCAGTAAAATATGTGGGACACATTGTCAGTCGTGAAGGGATTTCCACTGACCCAGTCAAAGTGGAAGCAGTGGTCAAGTGGCCCAAGCCCACCAAGTTGGGGGAACTCCGGTCATTTCTAGGATTTTGTGGGTACTACAGAAGATTTGTGCCACAGTATTCAAAAATTGCAAAGCCTCTGACAGCCCTCACCCAGGGGTATCCACGTCTACGAGGGACAGCTCGCTCAAAGAAACCTGCAAATAAGTCCTATTACAAAGTGAATGAGCCCTTTGGGGAAAGGTGGACTTCTGCATGTGATGATGCATTTGAGAAGCTGAAGTCCTGTCTGACACAGGCTCCAGTGTTGGCCTATGCAGACCCTAGTAAGCCATACGTACTGCATGTGGATGCTTCCTTCGAGGGACTTGGAGCGGTCCTGTATCAAGATCATGATGGAGCCTTGAGACCCGTCTATGACATCAGTAGAGGATTGACTCCCAGTGAGCGCAACTACCCTGTGCATAAGCTTGAGTTCTTAGCGTTGAAGTGGGCTGTGGTGGACGTGCTGCATGACTACCTCTATGGAGTGCATTTTGAAGTTCACACTGACAACAATCCACTCACCTACGTGAAAACCACAGCTAAGCTTGATGCCACAGGACACCGATGGCTAGCAGCATTGGCGGTGTACGATTTCAGTCTAAAGTACCGACCGGGCACTAGTAACATTGATGCTGACACACTTTCCCGTCTTCCCCAACAGAAGTGGGCTGATGAAGAAGAGGGCTGGATAGAGGTACCTGCACCTGCGGTGAAAGCTATGTGTCACAATCAACAAGCTAAGGCTGTTCCTCCACAGGGTTGTGCCCGATTCTTGGGAGTCTCAGAAGAAGCACTTCCACCTCTGTTCTGCCAGTTAACTAGGGTAAACTCTGACTGTCTGCCACAGCTAACCCGAAGTCAAGTTGAAAGGGCTCAACAAGAAGATCCATCAGTGGGAGTGGTGAGATGGTCTGTCAAGAGAGGCCGGAGGCCTGAGAGGAATGCTCTGAAAACAGAGGAGTCTGTCTTGCTGGCCTGCCAAGTAGAGTTGTTAGTTGTAAGAGATGGGATTCTCTACAGAGAAGTCAAGCGGAAAAGAGGAGAAATTCGCAGACAACTGGTATTACCCAGCCAGTTTCGGAAGACTGTCTTGGGAGCTCTGCATGACGACCATGGGCACCTTGGTGTTGAAAAGACGACAGGTCTCATCACAGACCGATTCTACCGGCCAAGAATGGAAGCAGACATTGAGGATTACTGCAAGTCCTGTGCCAGGTGTATCCTGCGGAAGACTTTGCCTACTCAATCGGCTCCACTTGTCAACAGCACAAGCGATGGCCCACTAGATCTGGTGTGTATTGACTTCCTATCCATTGAGCCTGATGAGGGAAATGTCAGTAATGTGTTAGTGGTCACTGACCATTTCACCCGATATGCCCAAGCCTACGCCACCAAAGACCAGAGGGCAACCACAGTGGCAAGAATCTTGTGGGAAAAGTTTTTTGTGCATTATGGGTTGCCAGCCCGTATCCATACCGACCAGGGAAGAGACTTTGAGAGTCGGTTGATCAAGGAGCTGTGTGAGATCTGCGGGATCAAGAAATCTAGAACCACCCCATTTCACCCTCAAGGTGATCCTCAACCAGAGAGGTTCAATCGCACTCTCCTAAACATGCTGGGCACTTTGGATCCCAAGCAGAAAGCACGCTGGAGCAGACACATAAGTCAGCTGGTACATGCCTACAATTGTACTAAGAATGAATCAACAGGTTATTCCCCCTACTTCCTAATGTTTGGTAGGGAAGCGCGGCTACCAGTGGACATCAGTTTTGGAGTCTCAACTGATCGGTCATCTGGGAAGACCTACTTGAGGTATGTGTCCCTGCTGAAAGAAGAATTAAGAGAAGCTTACCGATTGGCTGATCAGGCCTCGGGGCAGTCCGGGAGGAGAAATAAGGCTCGTTATGACCGCAGAGTCCGAGAACAAATCCTGCAACCTGGGGATAGAGTCCTCATTCGGCAGTTGGGCCTACATGGAAAACACAAACTTGCTGATAGGTGGCGGCCGGAGCCCTATATAGTGGTGAAGAAACTACCTGGTGTCCCAGCCTACAGAGTGAAGCCCGAGACTGGGGGTGGAGTTGTCAAGACCTATCACCGCCAACATCTACTGCCCATAGGACACCAGGTGCAACTGCAACAGCAACAAAATATTGGAAGCCAAGCAACCTCTCAGCCTCCCAGAAGGAGCCATCGGCACAGACAACCTGCTAGGCCTGTGGCCACTTCACAGGGGAGTGAGGGTGAGTCTAGTGATGAACGGGAGTCTGAATACTGCTGGATAAGTGATCCATGTCCTCTTGACCAAAAACATGCCGATCATCAGTTTGAGATGGACACTCGTGAAGAGTCCAACACTGAGACAAGCAGGCTACGTCCTCAGATGGGGGAGAACGTAGAGACAGTTGTAATGTCCAATGAAGAAGCAAACAGTGGGAGGCCTGAGCCTGAAAGTCGAGAGCCAGGGGTTGAGGAGGGGGCTCCTGCAGTACACACTCGTCCCAAGCGAGACACCAGGCCACCCATGATGCTAACCTATGATAGAATGGGGCATACCACTGAGGTCCCAAGAGTAGCACGGCCCTATTTTAATACATTGTGGCCGTATTTTCATCCTGTTCCCATATGGCATGGGAGTGATCTCTATGTGAATGGTTATGGTATAGGTCAGGATGCCTTAACCCAAACTTTTATTTCAGGTGGTGAGTCTGTACGTCATGATGGGACATTTGCTGGGACTCACCAGGGGGAGAGTGTAACCCCCACAGGGGACACTTTGTGTGTTGTGGATGCAAGCATTCCTCTATATCTTCCAGAGATGAACAGTACCGCCTACAGGAACTCCTCTTTAACACAAAGCACAGGCTGTATGACATCAAGGGGGCAGGAGGCGGGGCGGGTACAGGAAGAGAAGCAGGAGAGGGAATAGAGTGGAGTATGGGAGACATCTTTGCCAGAGAGAGAGGAAAGTGAAAGGCTTATGTGTCTGCAGAGACTGACTAATCCCGCTGCAGAGTCATCTGTGCATCTGGTGGAGAGAGAGGTGACTACTGTGCCAGCATCTGGTCTGCAGACCAACCAGAACTGTGAGAGACTACAGTTGCATCCACACAGAAGGAGACTGCCGGCACCTCCATGCTCTCTTCCTCTCCTTAATGTGAATGCTCCTGCATGGATTCCGGTGAGCTAAAGATTCAAGGTAGTGAGTACCCCCGGGAACTTTGTTGTGGTTGTTCCAGTATTAGTGACTGAACTGTTGCTGTGAGGAGTAATACTTTTATACCGTTTATGTGCACCAACGATTGGGCTCCAACGATTGAACTGTGACATTACATGGTGGCCACCCCTTCAGCACTGCGCTATAGAGAGGTGAGAACAAACACGTACACCCCAGACAAGGCGGGTGGCAAAAGGGGTGTTACATCTAGAATCCTGTTTCTTCAAAGTAATGATGGTACATATAAAATCTATAACCCAAATAACATCGCCAATGCCTTCAGAACCTTTTATGAAGGCTTATACAATTTAAGATAGGACCCCTCTGTGATCCCCCAACAAGACACGACATTGATAACTTTCTTGCGACAGCCCAACTGCCCACACTCACAGAGATACAACTGGACTCTTTAAATGCGCCCATTACATTGTCAAGTCTCAGGTCATGAAACAATATTTTGGTACTTTTATATTTTTCTATTTTTATATGTTACAAATACTAATTTTTCCTTGCTACTAATTGCTGACAGCTTAAGGACAAAAGAATGTAACCAAAGATGGCGCCGACATCCTGCATACCACACCTAGTAGCTGATGCCTCAGGCTGGAATCGAGGCTGCACCTGGCTGTACGTCAGAATCAAGAGCCAATGGGGGATGAACAGCTCAGGAATGTCAGAGAAACTTTATACTACACTATGCATTAACCCGCCCCTTTCCTTTCCTGTACAAATATGTGTGACGTGAATAAACCCGGCAGTGCTGAGTCTGTAAGGGGCAATAGCATGAGCTGGCTGTGATACAGAAATTCTTGTCTGTGTCCTTCTTAGCGCCGTGCACACATGCTTACTGATTTGGACTGACTGATTGATCCGATATTTGTCGATTACGACCCCGACAACATCATCAGAACTATTGTCAGTAATCAAGTCGCTGCCGTCTCGCAAGTCTCCGGGCCCAGATGGCCTTACTAATGAATATTACAAACACTTCTCTCCAATCCTGCTGAACCCGCTGTTGTCTTTTTTGACAACTGTGGTTGACTCTGGCACTATTCCGAAAGAAAACCAAGAAGCCTTGGTGGTGACGCTGCCAAAGCCTGGCAAACCTGCCACCAACCCCCCAAAACTTTCGACCAATATCACTATTGAACTCCGATTTAAAAATTTATGCCAAAATAATAGCAAACAGACTAGCAGCCTGTCTCCCAAGCTTAATAAACCACGACCAAGTGGGATTCGTCAAGGGAAGACAATCATATGACAATCCTAGACGCATTTTAAACCTCATACACCACATTGACTCTAAAAAAATGGGGGCAGTGATTCTTTCACTAGATGCAGAGAAGGCATTTGACCGCATTTGTTGGTCGTATGCCTTCTCGGTGCTCAAAGTCATGGGGTTCTCTGGAGCTATTTTAAGAGCAATCGAGGCGTTGTATTCTGCACCATCGGCGAGAGTGTTCACTAATGGAGTAGTGTCAGACCCTTTCCTAATAACAAATGGGAGCAGACAGGGGTGCCCCCTGTCGCCCCTGATATTTGTTCTCTCCGTGGAGCCACTCGCCCAGATACTTAGACTGGATCCAGGGGTGGGAGGCATAGACATACGAGACAAAAATCATTTTATATCACTATATGCAGATGATATTATTCTTACTGTGTCCAAATCACAAATATCTATTCCTCGACTGATGGAGATCATTGTTAATTTTGGAAAATTATCGTTTTATAAATTAAATATGGCCAAAACACAAGTGCTACCCTTGAGTATTCCTCCCTCTTTACTTCAGCCCCTACAGTCAGCATATGACTTTGACTGGAGGAAAGATGGCATTCGGTATTTGGGAATACAGGTGACACCCTCTCCAGGGTCCTTATATAGAAATAATTACACACCAATGTTGAAAATATTACAAGATGAAACAGAGCGAATGTCAAAAATAGATGTCTCCTGGATAGGCCGTGTCGCTGCTTTTAAGATGTTATTATTGCCTAGACTCTTATACCTGTTTCGCACACTCCCGATATCTATCCCTGTTTCTTTTTTTGAAACAGTACAAAGGGTGATTTCAAAATATATATGGAATGGCAAGAGACCCAGGGTTAACAAAAGCTTCCCATTTAAACAAAAAGAGGCAGGAGGACTGGGAGTACCAGTGGTAAGGAATTATTATATAGCTTCCCTGGTCACGCAATGTGCTAGATGGAGATCAATGGATACCTCGGTTCCATGGATACACATAGAGCAGTCGTTTATATCTCCCTTAAAATTGGAGGATGCGCTATGGGTGCCCTTTTGGAATATCACTGCGCCTGAGTCTTTCTCCCCTGTCATGCATGCATCGTTAACCGCGTGGAAGCTGCTTTATGGGAAAGCAAACCCTACGAGTCATTTTTATGTTTCTGACATGCCTTTGTCATTTATGGCCTGGGCGATAGAAGACCTAGTAGTCTCGGATTGGGAATCGAGGGGGATCACGCAGATTTCCCAATTATATTCCGATACCAAGCAACCTATATCGTTTACAGATTTAAAACAGAAATATGGAATTCATAGAGGTGACTTCCTTAAATATTTTCAAATATGGCACTTTATATCAAGGCACCCTGTAACAAAATTACCCCATAATAATATGATATTCATCTGGCTGTCAACTAAACTAAGGGGATTACGATTTCTATACGATAGAATGGATGGAGTTTCGGCCTTCACTAGGTCTACCCCGTTCCGTTGCTGGGAGAGGGACTTGGGAATAGCCATCACCTCAGACGAGTGGAAACGAGCTATCAAATTGAGTCATTCGTCCTTAAAGTGTAGCACTCATATAGAGACAGCTACTGGACCCCATCCATTTTGCAGATAGCATACCCCTCCGTCTCTGGGACTTGCTGGAGAGGATGTGGAGGTAGAGGAACTCTTCTTCATATCTTAGGACAATGCCCCATAATTCATAGATATTGGGACAGGGTCTTCGACATGCTCTCAGAATTATTTAATTTCCACCTCCCCTATACCTCACTTCATGCCATTTTGTTAATTGGAATCCCCAAGGAGCTTAACAAACACAAGAAGCTTCTATGTAAAATTTTGACTATAGCCAAATTAATGTTAGTACAAAGATGGAAGTCGATGACCTCTCCACCCATTTCAGCATTGTTGCTAACTATAAATAATACATATATCTACGAAAGGGTAATCGCAATGGGAAATGACTCCTTTCATAGCTTTGAGAAGGTTTGGGATGCGTGGATTCATTCTCGATTGATTACATAATGGGAGCTAGGTAGATATAGGGAACCCAGCCATAATAGTCGCAGTGGGTATGGAAGAGAGACATGAAAGTTACCAATTCTGTTGCAAACGGAAACGGGGAGGAGTATATAATGTTACAACTGAGGGTAAAATGGGTGAATCGCCTCTGGAATATTTCACGGCAGCCCTATGGAAGTGCCTTTATGTTATTGTTACTATTTACTGTATATGTAATCTTTATCTTCTGTTTCATTGATATACAGTTCAAATACTGTACCTTGAATGAATATATCTCATAATGTATATCGCAATGTATGTCAATATTGTCCTTCACCTTTATTTTCTGAAACTTTGAATAAAAATTATTGAAACTAAAATACTTGGAGGAAAGATTCTAACCTTCTTATTTTCTCTGGGAAGAATAAAGGGACAAAGGCCTCTAAAGCAACTATTGTTTGTTGGATAAAAAAAAACTATTTGTGAGTGTTAAAATTTGAAAGGGTCCCCTATTCCCCGTCGCATAAGAGCCCATTCAACTAGGGCCATTTCTTCCTCATGAGCAGAAGAAGTCAGACTACACTGTAATACATCTGTAAAGCTGCTACTTGATATAGTTCACTAACCTTTTGCTAAACACTACAGGTTAGACTTAGCCTCCTCAAATGACTGAGCTTTTGGGAGGAAAGTCCTGCAAGTGGTAGTGCCTCCCTAAAACCATTTTATTGGTCACATCTCCACTTGGTGCCGTCATGGGGGATGTTATGGAAAATAAGAATTAGGATTACACCATGATGGCACATACAGTGGGGAAAAAAGTATTTAGTCAGCCACCAATTGTGCAAGTTCTCCCACTTAAAAAGATGAGAGAGGCCTGTAATTGACATCATAGGTAGACCTCAACTATGAGAGACAAAATGAGAAAACAAATTCAGAAAATCACATTGTCTGATTTTTAAATAATTTATTTGCAAATTATGGTGGAAAATAAGTATTTGGTCAATAACAAAAGTTCATCTCAGTACTTTGTTATATATCCTTTGTTGGCAATGACAGAGGTCAAACATTTTCTGTAAGTCTTCACAAGGTTGGCACACACTGTTGCTGGTATGTTGGCCCATTTCTCCATGCAGATCTCCTCTAGAGCAGTGATGTTTTGGGGCTGTCGCTGGGCAACACGGACTTTCAACTCCCTCCAAAGGTTTTCTATGGGGTTGAGATCTGGAGACTGGCTAGGCCACTCTAGGACCTTAAAATGCTTCTTACGAAGCCACTCCTTCATTGCCCTGGTGGTGTGCTTGGGATCATTGTCATGCTGAAAGACCCAGCCACGTTTCATCTTCAATGCCCTTGCTGATGGAAAGAGGTTTGCACTCAAAATCTCACAATACATGGCCCCATTCATTCTTTCATTTACACGGATCAGTCGTCCTGGTCCCTTTGCAGAGAAACAGCCCCAAAGCATGATGTTGCCACCCCAATGCTTCACAGTAGGTATGGTGTTCTTTGGATGCAACTCATCGTTCACTCTCCTCCAAACACGACGAGTTGTGTTTCTACCAAACAGTTCTACTTTGGTTTCATCTGACCATATGACATTCTCCCAATACTCTTCTGGAACATCCAAATGCTCTCTAGCAAACTTCAGATGGGACCGGATATGTACTGGCTTAAGCAGGGGGACACGTCTGGCACTGCAGGATCTGAGTCCCAGGTGGCGTAGTGTGTTACTGATGGTAGCCTTTGTTACGTTAGTCCTAGCTTTCTGCAGGTCATTCACTAGGTCCCCCCGTGTGGTTCTGGGATTTTTGCCCACCGTTCTTGTGATCATTTTGACACCACGGGGTGAGATCTTGCGTGGAGCCCCTGATCGAGGGAGATTATCAGTGGTCTTGTATGTCTTCCATTTTTTAATTATTGATCCCACAGTTGATTTCTTCACACCAAGCTGCTTGCGTATTGCAGATTCAGAGTTCCCAGCCTGGTGCAGGTCTACAATTTTGTTTCTGGTGGAGTTTGGAGTGTGACTGTTTGAGGTTGTGGACAGGTGTCTTTTATACTGATAACAATTTCAAACAGGTGCCATTACTACAGGTAATGAGTGGAGGATAGAGGGGCCTCTTAAAGAAGAAGTTACAAGTCTGTGAGAGTCAGAAATCTTGCTTGTTTGTAGGTGACCAAATACTTATTTTCCACCATAATTTGCAAATAAATTCTTAAAAAAATCAGACAGTGTGATTTTCTAGATATGTTTTCTCATTTTGTCTCTCATAGTTGAAGTCTACCCATGATGTCAATTACAGGCCTCTCTCATCTTTTTAAGTGGGAGAACTTGCACAATTGGTGGCTGACTAAATACTTTTTTTCCCCACTGTATGTATTCCCACCCTTGTATATACAGGACTGCTTTAACCATAGGGCCAACGGTGCACTTGCACCGAGACTATGGTAGCGTGGGCCCCCTTGTAACAGCAGGACAGCCCTGCATTTGCTACCCCATTGTTCCGAGCAGTGGGTCCGGGCTGCCCCAACTCTATTCATCGGTGTCCTGAGAGTTGAAGACAATGTTGAAGTATGGGCCACTGAAGGGCATTATATTGTATGGGGCCACTAATGAGGCATTATCCTAGTTGGATAATTTGTGCGGATCAGGTAAGTCTAATTGGTGGTGATAGTGGGGGTCCACTTATGAAACTTTTGCATTGGGTCCACCATTGTGTTAAAACGGTATATATATGAAATATATATATGAAATATTTTTTCTTTGAGTATGTGAAGTGACATATCGTTTATGTGGCATTTTTCCTTCCAGTGTAGTGATTTGAGAAACACTGGTGGGAGGATGCAGGAGTGAGATTTTAACCTCTCTCAGTTCCTGTGCCTACAGGGGTTATGGGTCATCCTCCACTTGGTGCTGTCATGGTGGACTCAGGGAAACAGAATTATCGGTAGTCCTAATTCTTATTTTCCCATCAAAACAAGTTATCCCCTATCTATAGTATAACTATTCATAGTATCCAACTGTTCAGACCCCGCAATCAGGAGAACAAGGAACTTTTTTGTGCATTGTCTTCCATAGTAGTGCTAAAAGGACCTTTCACCACCTACACCTATTTGCATTGTTCAGTAGTTGCTACTCCACTGATTCTGTTGAAATTTTTTTCTCTAGCCTTACTGTACCTGAGCAATCAGTGATGTTATTTTCAGCACCAAATATGCAAATTAACCCAATAATGAGCGACATATAGACTTTGTAGCAGGGGTGGATTGGCCATGTATATCACCGGGAAAATGCCAGGTGGGCTGACTGGGATATGGGCCGCTGGGCTGGCAAGCTACTGGCCCCGCAGCGGTCATGGTGTCATGACGCAAAATGACATTGACGTTACGTTACACCGGCGTCATTCAAGATGTGTCAAAGACTTGAAGATGCCAGAAGATGGGTGCCAGAGCCAGGAGAGGTAAGTAACACTGTTTATTATGTTTAATCACCTCCTTGGGGCCTCCGATCATTATACTTTGGGGTCTGAAGAGACCCCACAGTATAAAAATGGTTTATGGGTGGCGAACCCACAAAAATTTCAGGTGAAAGCCCAAAATTTTTGGAACATAGGGCATTATAGTGTGTGGCGGGGCCGCTAATGGACATTATACTCTGTGGAAGGACCGCTATGGGACATTATACTGTGTGCAGGGGCAGCTATGGTACAGTATACTGTGAGGAGGGGCAGCCATGGGACATTTTACTGTGTGGAGGGGCCGCTATGGGACATTATACTATGTGCAGGGGCCGCTATGGGACATTATACTGTGTGAAGGGGCCACTATAGGACATTATACTGTGTGCAGGAGATGCTATGGGAAATTATACTGTACACATGGGCCACTATGGGACATTATACTGTGTACAGGGGTTACTGTGAGACATTATATTGTGTGACGGGGACACTATAGGACATTATACTGTGTGGAGGGGCCACGATAGGGCATTATAGTGTGTGGAGGGACAACTATGGGACATTATTCTGTGTGCAGGAGCTACTGTGAGACATTTTATTGTGTGAAGGGGCCACTATGGGAAATTATGCTATGTGAAGGGGCCACTATAGGACATTATACTGTGTGAGGGCCAATATGAGACATTATACTGTGTGCTCAATGGGACATTATTAAAAGAGGTATAACATTAAGAAAAAAAAAACATACCTGTCCCCAGCGTTCCAGTGTCTGACACCATAGCCCATTTGGTCGCGAACCATGCTTCATTCCCCACTGCAAATTACAGTGGCTTGCAAAGGTATTCATACCCCTTGAACTTTTTGACAATTTGTCACCTAACAACAAACTTAAATGTATTTTATTGAGATTTTAAGTGATAGACCAACACAAAGTAGTATATAATTGTGAAGTGGAACGGAAATGATACATGGTTTTCAAAATTTTAATCAAATAAAAATCTGGAAAGTGTGACGTGCAAAAGTATTCAGCTCCTTGTACTTGATATCTCTAAATAAAATTCAGTGCAATCAATTGCCTTCAGAAGTCACTTAATTAGTTAATAGTGTCCAGCTGTGTGTAATTTAGTCTCAGTATAAATACACCTGTTCTGTGAAGGCCTCAGTGGTTTGTAGAGAATACTAGTGAACAAACAGCATCATGAAGACCAAGGAACTCACCAGATAGGTCAGATATAAAGTTGTGGAGACGTTTAAAGCAGAGTTAGGTTTTAAAAACATATCCCAAACTTTCAGCATCAGGACACTGTAAGTGGTTGCTGGAGAGAGATTGGTGATGTCACTCACATATGTCACCGGCCCCTCTCCAGAGACTGTTGAGGCTGCTGATTGGCTTCAGCGGTCACGTGGGATGCATGGGTTCTGACTGAACAGGTTGCAGCAGCGGACACCAGAGCATCAGGGAATGTGTTTTCCTTTTTTTTTATGTTACACCTGTCCCAGGCCCCTCTGGAGTTTGTCCAAATCCTGAGGGCCTCTAGACTGAGGAGTCAGTGAACTATGAGTGTGATGGCGGCTGCTACAGTTTAATTGCCATCCTGACCCCAATGCCTATAACTTTACTTACATAGAACTGTTGTCTTTACATATAAAGCAGGCAGCCCTGTGTAACAGAAATGTCTGCCTTACATGAACGGAGAGGCAGCAGTCCTGTGTAAGTTACAGTTTCAGTCTGACATGGTAACTTACACAAGGCTTCTGCCTCTCCCTCCTTGAAAAGCAGCTCTGTGCAAAATTATACGGGAATACCTTACATGGAAGAGCTACTTGTGCTGGGCCTGCCTACTTGTATTGACTCCGTCTACTTGCACTGAGCCACCAATAAAATGGGGCCACTTTTAAATTTTTTTCCAGGGCCACTTTCAGGTCCCAATCTGACCCTGCTTTGTAGGTTGGTCACTAATGGGCCTTTTACCGATGAATTGGCTTTCTGCATCATTGCATTGGAATAAGGTAGTGCCATCCAGCGGGAGAAAAAGTTCCCTTCTCTTAGCTAGCGGAGGAGCAGTGATCAGGGACCACTGTAGCGATCACCATTGAGGCAAGCTGCAGGGCCTCTTTTGGCATTTTTATCTCCTCTCTTCAAGATGGCATGCACATGCACTGATAATATAGATCGCAGGGAGAGAGAGGACACTGAAGTTCCCTGCTCTCAGCTTCCTAACAGCAGGGTGCAAAGGTCAGAGACCAGTGTATAGGTCTCCAGTCACGTGATCACAGCTGAGCTCCGATCGGGGGTTTTAACATGACCGCGGCTTCCAAGGGGTTCTGTCATGTTTATGACCCCCTTGGCACCCCACCCCCTGCAGCGATATTGAGGGGTACCGTTATGTATTTTCTACAGCCCGGGGTCTGTCCAGTGACCCCAGGCTGCTAGAAGCCCCCAGTACCTGAGGTAGACTGACTTCCTCTATAGACTGCAATACACATGTACCCCAAAACAGTACCAATAAAAAGCAAAGGTCATCCTGCAAAAAATAAGTCCTCAATCCTCAAAAATAAAAATGTTACACGTCTCAGAAGATGGCGATGCAAAAATAATTGATTTATGTCCCCAAATGGGTTTTTGTTCAGCAAAATTAGTAATGCATAAAAACAATATAAATTGGGTATCGCTGTAATCGTACCGACCCGCAGAATAAAGGTAACATGTTATTTATGCTGTATGCTTTGCAGAAAAAAAATTAAAAGGTAAAAAACTTTGAGGTTTTGTTTGTTTTTTTTTTAAATCCACCAAGAAAAACTTAATAAAATTTAGTCAATAAGTTATAGGCACCCAAAAATGGTGTCATTACAAAATGCATCTCATACCACAAAAAACAAACCCTTATATGGCTATATCACCAGAAAAATAAAAAATACAGTCATATGAAAAAGTTTGGGCACCCCTATTAATCTTAATCATTTTTAGTTCTAAATATTTGGGTGTTTGCAACAGCCATTTCAATTTGATATATCTAATAACTGATGGACACAGTAATATTTCAGGATTGAAATGAGGTTTATGGTACTAACAGAAAATGTGCAATATGCATTAAACCAAAATTTGACCGGTGCAAAAATTTGGGTACCCTTATCATTTTATTGATTTGAATACTCCTAACTACTTTTTACTGACTTACTGAAGCACAAAATTGGTTTTGTAACCTCACTGAGCTTTGAACTTCATAGCCAGGTGTATCCAATCATGAGAAAAGGTATTTAAGGTGGCCAATTGCAAGTTGTTCTCCTATTTGAACCTCCTCTGAAGAGTGGCATCATGGGCTCCTCAAAACAACTCTCAAATGATCTGAAAACAAAGATTGTTCAACATAGTTGTTCAGGGGAAGGATACAAAAAGTTGTCTCAGAGATTTAACCTGTCAGTTTCCACTGTGAGGAACATAGTAAGGAAATGGAAGACCACAGGGACAGTTCTTGTTAAGCCCAGAAGTGGCAGGCCAAGAAAAATATCAGAAAGGCATAGAAGAAGAATGGTGAGAACAGTCAAGGACAATCCACAGACCACCTCCAAAGAGCTGCAGCATCATCTGCTGCAGATGGTGTCACTGTGCATCGGTCAACAATACAGCACACTTTGCACAAGGAGAAGCTGTATGAGAGAGTGATGCGAAAGAGCCCCCCCCTTCAAAAACCCCCCAACCACCCCCCCCCCCGGCCGCCACAACAACACAAAACCACCCCCCCCCCCCCTTTAAAGAAGGCCCCCCCGCGCCCAAAAGAAAAAAAAAAAATTTTTAAATACAAAAAAAACACCAAAAAATAAATTCCCCCCCGGGGGGGATTTTCCACCAAAAAAACAACCCCACACCCCCCCCCCCACCCCCCCCCCCCCCCCACCCAGAGGAACAACAACAATGCACAAACCCCCCCCCCCCCCCCCCCCCCCCAATAAATCAAACAACCCGGGGGGAAAATTAAAGGGGGGGCCCCCCCCCCCCCCCCCCCAAAAAACAAAACACAACGGATTTTTTTTAAAAAAGGGAAGGTCAAAAATCCCCTCAACCCAGATCCAAGAACCAATTAAAAACTACAAGAAGGGACAAGGGCCGTTTTTTTTTGCAAAAGGAGGATCTACTAAATATTAATGTCACTTTTCTGTTGAGGTGCCCATACTTTTGCACCGGTCAAATTTTGGTTTAATGCATATTGCACATTTTCTGTTAGTACAATAAACCTCATTTCAATCCTGAAATATTACTGTGTCCATCAGTTATTAGATATATCAAATTGAAATGGCTGTTGCAAACACCCAAATATTTAGAACTAAAAATGATTAAGATTAATAGGGGTGCCCAAACTTTTTCATATGACTGTATATAGCTTGTACAATGTGAAGAAAAAAAAAAACAAAATTGCCAAATCATTAGAACACAACTGGCTGCGTCAGGAAGGGAATGATGTATATTCTGTGCGAACATATATGAGGATACACCCCAGATTTAGAGCAAGGGAAAAGACACCAGAAGTGACCCCCATAGTGACCCCCCCCCCCAATTATAGGAGCTACTGGGGAAATAGGGAATTTGGTGTTCACAATGTACTCTGCACAGTTTACATATTCACTATTTACCATCTGATGTGCATTCACATCTGGATTACTAATGCTCACTACACCCCTTGATAAATTAATTGAGGGGTGCACTTTTCAAAATGGGGTCACTCGTTTTTCTAGCACCTTAGAGGCTCTGCAAACATGACATGGCATCCAGATACCAAACATCTAAATCTTCTTAACTTCAAAAGCCACACAGCGCTCCTTCACATCTGTGCCCTGCTGTGTGCCCAAACGGTAGTTTATGAACACATTTATGACACTGTTGTAACCAGGATAATGTACTTAATGTCATATGTGGGTATAAACTGCTACTTGGGCACAGCTGGACACAAAAGGGAAGGAGCGCTATTTTGGTTTTGGGAGAACAGTTTGGTTTTTGGACGTTGTGATGATTCCACTTAAATATGGCTATAACTCAAAGCTATATTTTGATCTCTGGGTATCGTATCTTCCTCTTAGACTCATAATGTGCGCAGCCCTAATCCTAGTTGTATGTTATCAGTAGGGCAACAATATAACAATAGGGCTTTGTATCCATCCCAGAATAGCTCCATTGAATTCATACACAGCCCTGAGTGATCAAATAAACATGCATTGCTCAGCCTGGGCTGGTAGATCAGACATGGTTGATAACATTGTATCATTTCACTTGGTCTCAGCTCCTTACAAAAAGTCTTGACTTGAGTGCGTTAATCAATCAGACTTGCCGTCGCCAGTGACCTCATTCTGGGAGATGGCATAAAGGGTATAAAAGATGAAGTAAGAGGTCAGTGAGAGGAGATTGTGCTGAGACTACCACTGGGAGATTACTATGAAGATGCTACTATGAGGAGAGGCTGCTGTGATGAGTTGCTGAAAGGTTGGAGTTAATGCCGCTGCCTCCACTGGTGATCTCCACATGCTATGTGTGAGTGTTGGACTACAGAACCACATCAAGGAGATGTGTGGTAAAGTAATCATTTCACCTTTATTCCCTTTTATTTTATTGCACTGTATCTTGTAACTAGTAATTGTTAATGCTTGCATATATCTACATATCTGTTCTGAACTGCATGTGTTAGATGTTAATACCGACCCATTTAGGGGTTAATAAATATATAAAATTTAGAAAGCTTGTGTTGTATTTATCTTGTGAACCCAACACTCACTGGCAGTGAGTGTGGTTTTTTATGAAAGAAGACTCAGGTGTGGGCCAACGCGGGGTTGGCGCACTGAGGATCTTTCACAGACGTCATGCCACTTTTACAGAGCCCTTGAATTGCCAGTAAAGTGGCATGGATCCGTTTGATTGTTGGGCAGAGATTTCAACACGATCTTCTCTGAGCATAGACATTTATTATACTAGTGTAGTATAAATACCTACATTCTGCAAATACAGGGGCCTGCGTGACAGTACACAAAAATAGAGTTGGTGTCCAGGCATGTGGAGACAAGAGCATCTTTCTGTATGGCTAGTGACCCACTTCTTGCAGTCAAGTTAAATGACAGAAAGGAGGTGTACATGCTAACCACAATGTATGTGAACACAACTGTGGTAGTTAGAGAAAGGGGGGCTTCCAACGAAAAGAGAAAACCTATCTGACTGAGTACTATTAATTTAGGGTGGGTGTAGATGTTTCTGACCTCAGCCGTACCTGGTGTAGCATAAGACCAGAGACAGGTAAAAGATGGGGGCAATTTACCTTATACAGATGGCTACCTATAATGTCTATGCCATGCATAAGAAAGACCAGGGAACATTGAAATTCCTACAGTTTCAATAAGATAAAAGGACCATTCCCAAAAGGGATAAGGATCAGCGCTTGCTCCAATTCAAACGAATTCCTTTATTAGATACCAACACAGACGTGTTTCGGAGCATCTGCCGCTTCTTCAAGTGCATACAGGTGTAGCCCTATTTGGGGGGGGGTATGAGTATTATCCCTCCCGCAACAGACTCTGGCGCTGACCTGTGTGTATAATGGGACCTGAAGCCTTCGCTGAAGGGAAGAGTGGGAACATATATGAAATATATCAGTGCCTCCACCCAGGATAGAGCCTCTGTATTACAGGGAGGATCTCTTCCTGGGACTTACCCATGAAGTACAGTTAGTAGCCTTAACAAGGATCACTGTACTAATCTCACAGTCTGAAGAATATATACAGATACCACATAAGGTTATAACAGTAGCTTTATAAGAATCAACAGGGTAATAATACATACATACAATATACTCAGAACACAGCAATACTACAACAACCAGCAAGTCCTCAACCGTCTTAGGTTATATACCCGGGTATATATATATATAGATATATAGCAAGAGTCCAGTGCACAATACCTCCAGGCAACAGAAGAGATGCAGGGGCCCCTGTGGATGACTGTGGATCCTCGGATTCTTCCAGGAGATGACAGACAGCCGATCAGGAGATGATGATGATGATGGTGAGATTCTTCACAGGCAGCAAACAGGGCGACGGTGACGGCAGTAGATGCAGGCCTGACTACCCTAACACTGAGTCCTTAACCTGCCAGCTAAACTACTAGTGCCACCGGGCCTCTAACTAGCTAATTGGCCTTCGGAAGCCTAACCTATCACTGCCCTGAACTATATATATATATGGATCCCTAACTACGGTTACTAGCTAGGTCCTGTGAGTATATAGGGGGGTAACACATACCTAACTATATACTGTGAAGTAAAGAGGAACAAGTGGCTCTTAGACTCGCCCAGACATAACATGTCTGTCCCAGCAGCTCTGCTCACATCTCTCCCCCCAGCAGCTCTGCCTCACATGTGTCTGACTCACTGTATTTACAAAACAAAACTTGCACTAAATGCCTGGGGTCTCTGAAGCCAAACTGCAGGGGCAAAGAAGCCAGATACATTATATACTAGTAGAAATGGCAGTTCCCTACACTCTCCCTCTGGTGAAATCTTTACGTCACGTCAAAGACATACAAAATCATAGTATACAGTCAACATTACCAATGACAATATCAATATGGTTGCTTTTGCATTTACAGAGTCACAACAGGTTAATAGGTATACATGCCAGCAGGAGCGAAAATTGGTAACATATTGACCAAAGTGGACACTGCACCCACCCAAGCATGGTATAAATGAGGCTGAGTAGTAAATCTGGGGTCCCCCAAACTATCATATGTCAGCATAGGTGGAGGGTGTCTAATTCTCTCTCCTCTCCGTACCTGTCTCTGAGGTAAACTAGCATGTCCAGGCCCTAAACTAGGGTTGTCTGCCATGGGAGGGGATGGTGCTGGTGGCGTAGGAGAGCTAGATCCCTGCTCATCTGTAGACACAGATCTGGGTACGAATTCTGGAGTTTGAGGGTTCATAGGTCTCCCTGAAGGAGAAGATACTGGTGATCTAGGAACTTCAGGAGCCACAGTCCAATCACTCTCAGGAGTTTCAGGAAGGTCAGGTGGAATATCGGCTAAGGACTGTGGAGAATCGCAGGCCGAGCCATCATTGGAGATATCCATACCATCAATCTGAGGTACAGGCAACAAATGATTTCTATGCCAAGTCCTGATCCTCCCGTCCCGTCCTTTTATCTTGTAGACTGGTATTCCAGGCAACCGATCTACCACTGTAAAGAGTTCACTCCGCCATCGATCAGCCAGCTTATGTTTTGCAGATGCTCCCAAATTCCGTAGCAGAACATGGTCCCCAGGGTTCAATTCTCGGTATCTTACTCGAAGATCAAATCTCCTTTTATTTCCTTCATTCACTTTGGCTGCATTTTCCTCAGCCAGCTGATAAGCACTCTTAAGCGTTTCTTTCAAACGTGCCACGTATCGATAATGATCTCGATGACTGATACCATCGGTAGAGACTCCCAACAAGATGTCAATAGGTAGCCTAGGCTCTCTTCCAAACATCAGAAAGTATGGTGAATATCCTGTGCTCTCGTGCCTTGTACTATTATAGGCATGCACCATAGCCTCCACTTTTCTACTCCAGGATCGCTTATCCTCAATTCGTAAGGTACCAAGCATATCAAGTAAAGTCCTGTTAAATCTTTCAGGAAGGGCATCTCCCTCTGGATGGTAAGGCGTCGTCCGACTTTTGCGGATGTTCAACAACTGAAGTAACTCTTTGATCAGGTTACTCTCAAAATCCCAGCCTTGATCAGAATGCAACCGGTGTGGTAAGCCATAATGGATAAAATACTTTTCCCAAAGCACTCTTGCAACAGTGACTGCTTTTTGATCCTTAGTCGGAAAGGCTTGAGCATATCGTGTGAAGTGATCAGTCACCACCAATACATTTCCAAATCCTCTGGAGTCGTTGTCAATACAAAGGAAGTCTATGCAGACAAGATCCATGGGGCCCGAACTCTTCAAGTGTCCCATGAAGGCCGCTCGAACCGGGACAGTCTTCCTCTGCAAACATCTGCAACAGCACCTACACAGACGAGTCACGGTATCTCTCATTTTGGGCCAGTAGAATCGGTCTTGTATTAGGCCATAAGTCTTCTCAGGTCCCAAATGACCATGATAATCATGCAGACTTCGGAAAATCATCTTCTGAAAGCAGCTTGGAATAACTAGTTGGCGCCTTCCAGGGTGATCATGATACAGCACCACACGATAAAGTAGGCCATTGTCTATTTCAAACTTCTCCCAATCTCGTAGAAGTTGACTGCATTCAGAGGGTAGGGATGTCTTTAACATTTCTCTGTCTTGAGAACTCACTGCTTGATAAAGAGGTCCAATTAAAGGATCAGTCTTTTGACTCCAGATCATTCGCTTTGAAGATATAGAACAACTCTCAAAGGATCCTAAAGCGGCAGGGTAGGCAAACATGTCTGGTACAGCTTCGGGACCTCCCCCAATAGAGTCAATAAGCCGAGTTTCAGAAAAGGCTACTCGGTCTTCAACTACAGCAGCCATGGCACACAAAGCTCCTACTCCAGGACTTGGCACTTCTTCCCATTCATCCACTACTTCCGGACTAGGTAATCCAGGCCGTCTTGATAGAGCATCTGCCCCAATGTTCTTAGGCCCCGATTTATACTTGAGTGTGAATTGGTAGTTGGATAAAGCTGCCAACCAGCGATGTCCTGTAGCATCGAGTTTAGCGGTTGACAAAACGTATGTCAGTGGATTGTTGTCTGTTCTTACTTCAAACGTGGCTCCGTATAAATAGTCATGTAATTTATCAACAATGGCCCACTTGAGCGCCAAAAACTCCAATTTATGTACTGGATAATTTTTCTCGCTGGGAGAAAGACTTCGACTTATGAAAGCTATGGGCCGTAACCCGGCCGGGTATTCTTGGTGCAGCACGCCACCTAATCCTTCAAAGCTGGCATCTACATGTAGCACATATGGCTTCTGTGCATCAGCATAAGCCAGAACGGGAGCTTCTGTCAATTTCTTCTTCAACAACTTAAATGCTTCTTCACAATCCGCAGTCCACCTATCGCCAAAAAGGCTTTTGGAAGACCCTTTCTTCTTTCCCGGATCTCCTGCATCACTCTTCAACAGGTCGAGGAGGGCTCGAGCAATTTTTGAATATCCTTCCACAAATCGTCGATAGAATCCACAAAACCCCAAGAAAGATTGCAACTCCGTAATATTTTGCGGTCGGGGCCAATTCACCACAGCTTCAATCTTACCAGGATCGGTAGCAACTCCTTCAGCAGAAACAATATGACCTACATAAGTGATCGAAGATCTACAAAATTTGCATTTGTCAGCCGACAACTTCAGCCCCTCTTCTTTTAAGCGTTGGAGTACTCTCATGAGTCGTTCTTCATGTTCTTCCAGCGTCTTTCCAAACACAATAATGTCATCAAGATATACAAGGCATTCCCGGGGCACTAAATCACCTAACACTCTTTCCATCAACCTTTGGAACGTTGCTGGCGCACCTTTTGTACCTTGCGGCATACGAGTGAACTGAAAGAAACCCAAGGGGCATATGAAAGCTGTCTTTTCCTGATCCTCAGGTGCCATTGGGACTTGATAGTATCCCGATCTTAGGTCCAGCACTGTGAACCAACAGTTTCCATTCAGAGCTTCCAGAGCTTCTTCAATTCTCGGCAGTGTATACTGATCAGGTAAGGTTCTCCGGTTCAGAGTTCTGTAATCCACACATAGGCGAATTGCTCCAGATTTTTTTCTTACCACCACAATAGGTGAGGCATAGGGGCTCTTACTGTCCACAATGATCCCCTGACCTTTCATTTGCTGTAGAGTCTGTCTTAACTCATCAACATCCTTTGGAGCAACTCTCCGTGGTCGCTCCCGGAAGGGAGTAGAATCGGTCAATCGGAAAGTGTGTTGAGCACTTTTAGCACAACCTACATCCATATCATCCATGGAGAACACTTCCGATAATTCAGACAACTTCTGTGTCAGTCGCTGATTCCAGGCCTCTGGTAAATGTGGATCACTCAAGTCAAGATTGAGATTAGGGATTGCATCTCGGATTTGAATCCTGCACACTTCAGCGTATGGATTTACTCCAAGCACAGGGTAGCAGTGGGCCACATTCTGGTATGGTCCAATTACAATTGGATGCGGTGAACAGTTCCTCACTGTCACACAGGTAGATAACTCCACTTTATTTCTCCAGTCCTTTCTCTCTGGGATCACCATCCAGCCATTCTGGTTAATCATTTCTTCAGGGGTTTCCATAAGGACATAACTCCCCCCTTCAAGCAAATCGGGAGCAATGCTGGAGGCTACTCTCAGAATTCTCTCCCCGCCGGCAGGAACTTCCACGGTTCTCTCACCGATATGATATACCATTCCATGTCGATAGCCAGTAGACAGGGCATCACAGAGTTCTCTAAGATCAGAAGATATATTCACCGGCTGAGCTGCAGGGTTCCAATCTCTTCCAAGAAACTTCTGAAAAGCATAATGCACTGCGGGACAATTAGTGCCAAGTATCACAGGAGCTGCACAAGAATCCCCTGTATCAGGACAGACAAGAGCCGTAATCTTCATGGGAGCGACACTCTGATCTTCTAATTCAGGGACAGCTATAACTACTTGTAGGCTGCCATCTACAGGATATGATCCTGAATTAAGCCCCCACAATTTCATTTGTCCCGTTAACTGAAGAGGTATATCCCTCAGATACTTTTGGTAGAACGAGCGATAAATCAGGGTCACTTGAGATCCTGTATCAAACAGGGCAGGAGCGGCATGACCATTGACAGTGACTTTGACAACGGACCTGGAGCCCGCGATAGCGCCTCTGGTCTTTACTCGGCCCGCCTTCCTTCGGTGTCTTTGATTCTGAATAGAGAAGACAGCACTGTGTCTCAATCCCTCACTGTCCTCCGTACACTGTCTGGCAGTATGGCCCGTCTGACCACATTTATAACAGGTTCTAGCATCCTTCCTCCATTGAGTGGCAGTGGGTGGAGTGGCGGACTGTCTAAGTTCTGACCGCTCCGCTGGTTTGTCCTTGTTTGAATTAGGAACAACATCTTCTTTAGAGATGCTTTTCGCTTTCTTAGGGGTACTAAAACTAATGTCAGCTTCTTGTTTCTTCACTAACTTCATTAAGTCAGGAAATGGAAGGACTCTATCAGATAGTAAGACCTTGAGTACTTGAGCAAGAGGATGATGAGGTTGTAACCCTCTCACCAACTGACTGGTTCTCATAGCGTCTACCTCTGAAGTAGATATAGCTGCGTGGTACACCAGACGTGAAAGAAGTAGCTGTAAACGGTTAATAAAAGTAGAGACATTTTCCCCTTCTTTTTGACGAACCATTCGGTAATCAGCAACCATCTGGGCAAGGTCATAGTATGGCTCAAAGTGATCAGACAGTACTTGTATATAGTCCAATGCACTCACTCCTTCATGAGAGTCTCTGTACAAGCGGATCAATTCTGCAGCAGGAGACCGCAAACTTTCACTGATACGCTGCCGCTTGCCTTCTTCAGAGCAAGACCATTCCTTCAGGCATTGGAGAGTATGTTCTTTCCATATCTCAAAGTTTTCCTCCCCTTGTGGTACTGGGACATTACCAGAGAATACTTTTAGTTTCTTGTAGTGAGTGGCCTGCAGGCCCTGAGCTAACATTTCAGTCAGCCTGGCTAAAGTGCTAATAGCACTGTCACTAGAGGAACTGCTAGCGACGGCCATACTGGGGGGATAACTGGCTGAGCGGGGTTCTTCCTTTACCTGAACCAGGGGAGGAACAGGAGGTCGGTAATCCCATGTAGTAGCTAGTGGGAGGTTCCCCTCTGAGCTATATCGCTTCTCCATATCAATGACTATTCCCACTTCTAAATCTCAGCAGTGCCTCCAAATGTAGCCCTATTTGGGGGGGGGGGTATGAGTATTATCCCTCCCGCAACAGACTCTGGCGCTGACCTGTGTGTATAATGGGACCTGAAGCCTTCGCTGAAGGGAAGAGTGGGAACATATATGAAATATATCAGTGCCTCCACCCAGGATAGAGCCTCTGTATTACAGGGAGGATCTCTTCCTGGGACTTACCCATGAAGTACAGTTAGTAGCCTTAACAAGGATCACTGTACTAATCTCACAGTCTGAAGAATATATACAGATACCACATAAGGTTATAACAGTAGCTTTATAAGAATCAACAGGGTAATAATACATACATACAATATACTCAGAACACAGCAATACTACAACAACCAGCAAGTCCTCAACCGTCTTAGGTTATATACCCGGGTATATATATATATAGATATATAGCAAGAGTCCAGTGCACAATACCTCCAGGCAACAGAAGAGATGCAGGGGCCCCTGTGGATGACTGTGGATCCTCGGATTCTTCCAGGAGATGACAGACAGCCGATCAGGAGATGATGATGATGATGGTGAGATTCTTCACAGGCAGCAAACAGGGCGACGGTGACGGCAGTAGATGCAGGCCTGACTACCCTAACACTGAGTCCTTAACCTGCCAGCTAAACTACTAGTGCCACCGGGCCTCTAACTAGCTAATTGGCCTTCGGAAGCCTAACCTATCACTGCCCTGAACTATATATATATATGGATCCCTAACTACGGTTACTAGCTAGGTCCTGTGAGTATATAGGGGGTAACACATACCTAACTATATACTGTGAAGTAAAGAGGAACAAGTGGCTCTTAGACTCGCCCAGACATAACATGTCTGTCCCAGCAGCTCTGCTCACATCTCTCCCCCCAGCAGCTCTGCCTCACATGTGTCTGACTCACTGTATTTACAAAACAAAACTTGCACTAAATGCCTGGGGTCTCTGAAGCCAAACTGCAGGGGCAAAGAAGCCAGATACATTATATACTAGTAGAAATGGCAGTTCCCTACACAGGTAATACATATGTCTAAAACAAGCTGTCTTTTATAGTGTCAAAGTAAAAAAGACACACCCAAATGGGAGTGTCACAGCAGAGAAACACATAGAATCAGTATTCAAACATAAAAGACCTTTTTTTTTTTTTTTTTTTTTCTTTCTTTCTTTTCTCTTCACATCTGCAGTCAGAGATTAAATGAAACATTCGTTCATATTTAAAAGAGGAAAATGAAATACCTTACTCTTTTATTCGTGAAACCAAATTTGTAACAGTAGCGTCTCCTAAGTCATATTGCGCAGAATAACTTAAAAAGACCGCTTGAAAGCTGTGCAAGGGTTCTATAATAAGATCGGAGACAAAATATAACTGCGCATGCGCGCGGCTACCCAGACCGTGCATGCGTATTAGAAATCTCACGTTTATAATAAAAACAGACAGGGATCAAAGAGCGCATGCGCGTCTTTCTAAAGCACGCATACGCACTGATAACTGCCCTTATATACTATTATAGCGTCTCAGAGATGATAAAAAGGTGTATTGAGAGGGCAAAGCGCTTTTCCCAAATGTCAAAATGATGCTAGCTTTAAAAATCAACACATGAATGTTACCATATAAAAATAATGATAAATGCTACAGGAATAAAACAACTTTGACATGAATAACACATAATATAATAAATGACGAAATACATACATACTATATATAGACTACATTAAAGAAAAAAAGAAAAAAAAAACAATTCGAAAATAATGGTACCTACAAAAGTAATTATCATACCCACCCAATGTTTCTTTTAAAATAAAGAACAACCAAATGTCCATATGACTCCTAAGAACAATGAGAGAAAAAATAAAGTCATTAGATCATATCCAGAACAAAATTCCAGATCCCTAAGAAGAATAGCTATACGCCAAAGAACATATAGAACTAATATAAACACCAATAGTGAGAGGATTAGACAAACATTAGTAAATTCTGGGAGCTCTCATCATAATATAAATAAGAAAGGACATCTGAAGAATTCTATCAATATTGAAATAACAAAAAAGACCACTTTGGCTAATAAAACTACTGTTGCTGCCATTGGAAGAACCTCTGATAGTACAAGTAGTAAATCTACAGAAGGAACAACTAAAATGGATTTATCCCTCTCAGGGATACAAGAAGTGACATCACTCTCACTTCCTGCCACGTAATTTGGATTTAATACCTCTGTGAGGAATTAAAATACCAAAAATGCTATGACATCTGAGATTCTGACAAACCAAATCTGTGAGAATAGTGGTAATAATATTTTGGGAACAATTCAGACACAACCAATTCTGGCTTGTTCACCTAATGAGTCAACCACAGAATGTGAGTTAGAGGACTCATTGTATAACACACCACTTTCTTTAACACAGATTGATAAAATTATGGAAAAATCCGAATCTACATCTGCACTTAATGGTTCAGTTTCTTTTTTAGGGCTTCCCCCTACAATAACACCTACCAATACGATACATACCAAAGAAATAGCATTCTATCCAAAAATTTCCGATTATTACAGTCCACTGAATTTGAAACAAAAAATAAGGGCTATCCCATCACCAAATACAGAAGACGAAAACAGGGATGTAGAGCAGGAAAAAGAAAGAATATAGATAAAACCATTGGATTTCACTAGCCCTCATCCCAAAAAGAATCGCCCATGAGAAAGGGAATCTATAATCTATCCGATTATCAGCTAAAAGGGGCGGAGGAGAGCCTTTTATCAAAGGGACTCTCTTTCTGCCCTGATCAAACATTAGATGACCTGCAATTATTTATAGATTTAAATAATTATGTTCGTAAGCTCACTTTAAGCAGGCATTTTAGTATAATTGCCAGATCTACTCCTAACACTGTAGAACCAGAAATTATAAATAATGATCCTCAAAATATTAATCCCATTCATACGGAGTTAAAGCCTAAATCTAAGTTTAACCCTGTGCATCATAAAGGGAATTTTATTGAAACATTTTTTGCACTATTGGCAGCTGATTTTCACAAACTAAAAAGGAATAATAGTTCTAAAAACCTAACGAAAGAAGAGAGCCTTGCTATTCAAACTTTGACTCATAATAACAATATAGTTATAAGAAATGCAGACAAGGGTGGGGGGATTGTCATACAGAATAGGTCATGTTATCTAAAGGAAGCATTAAGAATTTTATCTGACACTAATTACTATATCAAATTAAAGTCAGATCCTACTAGTAGACATCTTGAAGAATACTTAGTTCTTATACATGAAGGTTTTACCTCAGGTATCCTAACTAAAAAAGAAAAAGAATTTCTAACAGTAATAAATCCTACCTTGGCATTGGTTTATCACTTGCCAAAAATTCATAAAAGCATTTCTAACCCCCCAGGAAGACCTATTATATTGGGATGAACTCCATTCCAAGAAATTTATCTGAGTATATTGATGTACACTTACAGAAATTGGTCTCTATTTTACCTTCATATTTACATGACTCGACTAGTGTAATAACTCAATTAACCCCACTAATTTGGAAACCTAATTATATATGGGCCACCCTTGATGTGGCCTCTCTGTATTCTAACATTCCACATACTAAAGGATTAGGAGCTATAAAGCAGGCATTAAATAAAGCCACTTTGATGCCTGATATTCAAAAAGATTTTATAATAAGGGCGATACACTATATTTTGGAACATAACGCTTTCCAGTTTGAACAAGAAACATATTTACAGGTTAAAGGCACAGCTATGGGCACTCGTTTTGCACCCAGCTATGCCAATCTATATATGGGGGAATTGGAAGATAGATATATTTACCAGCAGCATCCATGGTCTAAAAATATTATATATTTTAAACGATATATTGATGATCTCCTATTTATATGGGAGGGATCAGTTCAAACATTTGAATCCTTTACAGATTATCTTAATCAGAATAATTGGGGTCTTTCCTTTACAGGAAAAACCAACACGAGTGAAATTGAATATTTGGACTTAGTCCTTATAGGCAAAGACAATCGAATATCTACTAAAACACATTTTAAAGAAGTAGATTGTAATAGCCTTTTAGACTTTAGAAGTTTACACTATAAAAAGTGGAAACAGAACGTCCCGTTCGGGCAATTTAAGTGGATCCGAAGGAACTGCACAAGGGATACTGATTTTAGAGAACAGAGTGATATATTGGTTGGTCGTTTTCGCAATAAACACTATCCTAATGAGATCATAGAGGGGGCTAGAAAAAAAGTGAGCTCACTTACACAAAAAGAATGCTTAGAACCTAAATCAAAAATTTAAAAAGATTAATTTAAGAATGATTTTATCACAACTTTCAATGGAACTCATTTGCAAATCAGAGCAATACTTACAAAATATTGGCCCATATTATTAAAGGATGAGTATTTGAAAACTACTCTCCCAGGACATCCAACAATCACTTTCCGCAGAGCCAAAACTTTAAAAAATATTCTAGCCCCTAGTCGCCTCAGGACGGTTAAGATTCAAAAAAACAAAAGTGGAAATCTTGAGGGACTTTTTGGTAGTTATAAATGTGGACTTAACCGCTGTAAATGTTGCCTGAATATTAAGCATAATGTAACAGAAATTGTATGTAAATCTACGAATGAGAAATTCAAAATTAGTTCCAGATTAGATTGCTCATCTAACTTTATAGTGTATCTTTTGGAATGTACCTGCGGGCTGCAGTATGTCAGGCGCACTATAATGGCTCTGAGGGATAGAGTAAATAAGCATCGATCAAATGTCCATAACGGTTACTTGAAACACAGTGTTTCCAGACATGCTGCAGCCGCACATGCTTGTAGTTTTAAAGATTTCACAATTATTACAATAGATCAAATAAAGGCCAATAAACATAATCGTTTTGAACGTCTAAAAAAACGTGAAATGTATTGGATTTATAAACTCAATACCCTAAGTCCTGTTGGTCTAAATGAGGCATTGGAAGATGTCACACAATGATTTTTTATTGGTTATATACTAAGTTTTTGTGTTATATGAATTACTTATTTATGTTTATCTATGTGTATGTGTATATGGATGTATATATATATATATATATATATATATATATATATATATATATGATTGTATATGTGTGTATATATATATACAGTCATATGAAAAAGTTTGGGCACCCTTATTAATCTTAATCATTTTTAGCTCTAAATATTTGGGTGTTTGCAACAGCCATTTCAATTTGATATATCTAATAACTGATGGACACAGTAATATTTCCGGATTGAAATGAGGTTTATTGTACTAACAGAAAATGTGCAATATGCATTAAACCAAAATTTGACCGGTGCAAAAATTTGGGTACCCTTATCATTTTATTAATTTGAATACTCCTAACTACTTTTTACTGACTTACTGAAGCACAAAATTGGTTTTGTAACCTCACTGAGCTTTGAACTTCATAGCCAGGTGTATTCAATCATGAGAAAAGGTATTTAAGGTGGCCAATTGCAAGTTGTTCTCCTATTTGAATCTCCTCTGAAGAGTGGCATCATGGGCTCCTCAAAACAACTCTCAAATGATCTGAAAACAAAGATTGTTCAACATAGTTGTTCAGGGGAAGGATACAAAAAGTTGTCTCAGAGATTTAACCTGTCAGTTTCCACTGTGAGGAATATAGTAAGGGAATGGAAGACCACAGGGACAGTTCTTGTTAAGCCCAGAAGTGGCAGGCCAAGAAAAATATCAGAAAGGCAGAGAAGAAGAATGGTGAGAACAGTCAAGGACAATCCACAGACCACCTCCAAAGAGCTGCAGCATCATCTTGCTGCAGATGGTGTCACTGTGCATCGGTCAACAATACAGCACACTTTGCACAGGGAGAAACTGTATGGGAGAGTGATGCGAAAGAAGCCGTTTCTGAAAGCACGCCACAAACAGAGTCGCCTGAGGTATGCAAAAGCACATTTGGACAAGCCAGCTTCATTTTGAAAGAAGGTCCTGTGGACTGATGAAACAAAGATTGAGTTGTTTGGTCATACAAAAAGGCGTTATGCATGGCGTCCAAAAAACACAGCATTCCAAGAAAAACACTTGCTACCCACTGTAAAATTTGGTGGAGGTTCCATCATGCTTTGGGGCTGTGTGGCCAATGCTGGCACCGGGAATCTTGTTAAAGTTGAGGGTCGCATGGATTCAACTCAGTATCGGCAGATTCTTGAGAATAATGTACAAGAATCAGTGACGAATTTGAAGTTACGCCGGGGATGGATATTTCAGCAAGACAATGATCCAAAACACAGCTCCAAATCTACTCAGGCATTCATGCAGAGGAATTACAATGTTCTGGAATGGCCATCCCAGTCCCCAGACCTGAATATCATTGAACATCTGTGGGATAATTTGAAGCGGGCTGTCCATGCTTGGCGACCATCAAACTTAACTGAACTGGAATTGTTTTGTAAAGAGGAATGGTCAAAAATACCTTCATCCAGGATCCAGGAACTGATTAAAAGCTACAGGAAGCGACTAGAGGCTGTTATTTTTGCAAAAGGAGGATCTACTAAATATTAATGTCACTTTTCTGTTGAGGTGCCCATACTTTTGCACCGGTCAAATTTTGGTTTAATGCATATTGCACATTTTCTGTTAGTACAATAAACCTCATTTCAATCCTGAAATATTACTGTGTCCATCAGTTATTAGATATATCAAATTGAAATGGCTGTTGCAAACACCCAAATATTTAGAACTAAAAATGATTAAGATTAATAGGGGTGCCCAAACTTTTTCATATGACTGTATATATATATATATATATGTGTTTATTTGTGTATCTATTTTTAACTATTTATTGTTAAATTATATATTATACATGAATTTATATATGTCGATATTTTAAAAGAAACATTGAGTGGGTATGGTAATTACTTTTGTAGGTACCATTATTTTCAAATTGATTTTTTTTTTTCTTTAATGTAGTCTATATATAGTATGTACAGTATGTATTTCGTCATTTATCATATTATGTGTTATTCATGTCAAAGTTGTTTTATTCCTGTAGCATTTATCATTATTTTTATATGGTAACATTCATGTGTTGATTTTTAAAGCTAGCATCATTTTGACATTTGGGAAAAGCGCTTTGCCCTCTCAATACACCTTTTTATCATCTCTGAGACGCTATAATAGTATATAAGGGCAGTTATCAGTGCGTATGCGCGCTTTAGAAAGACGCGCATGCGTTATTTGATCCCTGTCTGTTTTTATTATAAATGTGAGATTTCTAATACGCATGCGCGGTCTGGGTAGCTGCGCGTATGCGCAGTTATATTTTGTCTCCGATTTTATTATAGAACCCTTGCGCAGCTTTCAAGCGGTCTTTTTAAGTTATTCTGCGCAATATGACTTAGGAGACGCTACTGTTACAAATTTGGTTTCATGAATAAAAGAGTAAGGTATTTCATTTTCCTCTTTTAAATATGAACGAATGTTTCATTTAATCTCTGACTGCAGATGTGAAGAGAAAAGAAAGAAAGATAGAAAGAAAGAAAGAAAAAAAAAAAAAGGTCTTTTATGTTTGAATACTGATTCTATGTGTTTCTCTGCTGTGACACTCCCATTTGGGTGTGTCTTTTTTACTTTGACACTATAAAAGACAGGTTGTTTTAGACATATGTATTACCTGTATGCACTTGAAGAAGGGGCAGATGCTCCGAAACACGTCTGTGTTGGTATCTAATAAAGGAATTCGTTTGACTGAATTGGAGCAAGCGCTGATCCTTATCCCTTTTGGGAACGGTCCTTTTATCTCATTTGCATCTCGCTAACGTTGACATGGATCCAGCTGCTGTTTCTATCCAATATATCTGATAATTTAGGAGTTCTGATCTACTCTTTCACAACTTCTTAAGGTGAGCGGCCATTTTTTAATATAACTTTTGGTATTTACGTGTTTAAATGGTATAACATGAGGTTTTTGCTCGGTGTCATATATTTTTTCTGCACTAGTACAGTTTCAATAGTCGGTCATTAAGAGCCTCCTGTTTTTACTCTCTTGAACCCGAAGAAACTTTTTAGTCTGAAGAGGTGCGTAAGTTAACAGGCATTTTATTCATCTGTCCCTGCCATTGGTGCCAAAACCTTCTCCAAAAAATGATGCAGGGTTTGCAGGAAGCGTGGGTGGAGGAAAAATGCTCAATTTTATTGCCCCATTTGCCCATTGCAACCTGGTTTTTAAGTACACCCCTGTGATGTTTAGTGTTTTTTTTAGGTAGGGAGGGAGGGATGGATTATAAATTTTACCCTTTTTTTATTATGATTCTTGGACAATTATTTCAGGACTTTTTATTATTACAAAATTTTAGGGCTCTCTCTCTATGACCTGATCACTCACAAATTCATCTTTATTTAGATTCCAGGGTGCTAGCCATTACAAAGAACTGCTTTATTTTTATTATTAAAAATTAATTTTTATTACAAAATTTCAAACTTAATCCTCCAAAATGTCCAGAGAATATTGGCACTAGTTGGAAAATTGTTTGGGAGTTCATGGTGCTATTCTTTCAGATATTGTACCATATCTATAAAGACTATTATACTAGTGTCCCCCATATAAAAGCCTGCATACTGCAAATACAGGGGACTGCAGGACTGTATGCAAAAATAGATTGTAAATTCCAACACAGTTGGTCTCCAGGCTTTTGGCGTAAGAGGTATCTTTCTCAATGACTAATGAACAACTTTTTATAATCAAGTGAAGTGACAGAAAGATGGTGTAAACAGATCTGAGACAACTGGTCTTTTTAGCAAAATTTTTGTTTAGGCAGCTCACAGACTACACATCTCATACCTCATACTTCACCAACTGCATATTCAATGTCTCTCACTCACACACCACCTTCTCACCACACCCTCTTTCCGTAGGTGTCCTGCGAGGCTCTGTCTTGGGACTGCTCCTGTTGTCCATCTACACCCTTGGCCTTGGCTAACTCATGCCATTGATACGCTGATGACATTCAAATATATCACTCTGGAGCAGACATTACCACTCTGTTGTTCAGAGTTCCAGAATGTCTAGCAGCCATAGCCTCCTTCCTCTCTTCCCACTTTCTCAAACTTAACATGGAGAAAACTTCGCCCCACTTTGCATGGCCCCCAACCTCACCTATATATCAAAGTTAATGGTACCACAATTACCCCAGTCCCACAGGTCCATTGCCTTGGGATTTGACTCATCCTTCAAGCCACACATCTAAGCCCTCACACGTCCTACCTCCTCCAACTCAAGAATATTCCTCAAATACGCTCCTTCCTCACCCCTGAAACTACAAAAATGCTAGTCCACACCCTCATAATCTCCCACTTAGACTACTGTAACAACCTTTTCCACGACCTCCCAGAAGATGCTCTCACCCCCCTTCAGTCCACCCTAAACTCTGCCGCTCACTTAATTCACCTCTCTCCTCTCTTTTTCATCAGCTGCTCCCCTCTGCAGATCTCTTCACTGGCTACCCATTGCCCAGCGAATAGAGTTTAAAATGTTGACTCTGATACAAAGCCATCCACAACCTGTCCCCTCCATACAACTCTGACCTAACCTCTTGTTACCTGCCCACACGTAACCTCCTGTCCTCTCAAGACTTCCTACTCTGCTCAGCTCTTATCTGCTCTTCACACAACTGCCTCCATGACTTCTCTCATGCATCCCCCATACTCTGGACCTCACTAACATGACACAAAAGACAAAAAGTGTAACAGCAATTTTCCAGATTTACAAGAAAATTTCCCAAACTAATTTTTTAGGGACTACTTCAGTTCTGAAGGGGATTATAAAGGCCTATATATTAGAAATCCCAATAAATCACCCCATTTTCAAAACTGCACCTCTCAAATAATTGAAAACAGCATTTGGGAAGTTTGTTAACCCTTTCACAGGAATTAAAACAACATGGAGGTGAAATTTAGACATTTCACTTTTTTCCACTAATACATTCATTTAGCCCTAAAATTAACACATTCACAAAGGGTTAAAGGAGAAAATGCATCTCACAGTTTGTTATGCAATGTCTCCAGAGTACAGAAATACCCCACATGTGGTTGTAAACTGATGTTTGGGCGAACTGCAGCGCATGGAAGGGAAGGAGCGACGCTGTGTGTTTGAAAAGCAGATTTTGCTGGAATAGTTTTCAGGTGCCATGTCTCATTTGCAGATCCACTAGAGTACCAATATAATGGAAACCCCCCAAAAGTGACTCCATTCTGAAAACTACACCCCTCAAGGAATTTCTCAAGAGATATTATCATTGTGAGCCTAAGAGTACTTCCAAAAAATTAATATACACAGTTAAAATTGACTTTTTTAAAGAAATATTCCATTTCAGTGACCAGTATGTTGTACCCACTTTATGTCATCATAGACATGCACTCACAAAACTATTAAGTTTTGTAGCTTTGTAGCTTTTGGAGTATGGATTTAGAGGGACTTTTTGGACGCCATGTTGCTTTTGCAGAGCCCTGGAGGTGGCAGTAAATTGGAATTCCCCAAGAAGTGACTCTATTTTGTAGGGGCAATTTTAGGGTCTCTGCAAACATGACATGGCGTCCAAAAACCAACAATTTAAATCTGTGGTCCAAAAGCATGTAGCACTCCTTCAGATCTGCACCCTGCTGTGTGCCCAAACAGCAGTTTATGCCCACATGAATGACATTGACATGTTGTTCCTAGGATAACGTACATAACAATGCCGTATGTGGGTGTAAACTGCTGTTTGGGCACAGCCGGGCACGTTGCGGCGGGGGGGGGAGGAGGGCGGAAGATGGGGGGGGTTTTTGTGTTGTGTTTAGGGGGGAGAGGGGGAGATTTTTTAATATGGTGGTGGTGGGGGCCGCGGGCGGGGGGGGAGACCCACACACCAAAAAGGGGGGGGGGGGCCGGGGGGCCCGGGGGTTTGGGGGGGTGGAATGGAAAAAGGGGGGGGAAAAAAAAAACCAAGGAAAAAAGGATCCGGGGAAAAAGGCCTTTTCCCTCACACCCCCAGGGGGGGGTATTTTTTGGGAAAAAAAAAAAAGGGAAGGGGGGGGTTAAAAATGTTCAATGGGGGGGGCCGCGGGGGGGGGGGGGGGGGCGTGGCCTGGACGCGCATGGAGTAGCACGCGCGCAGGTCCTTCTCCGCTCCTCCGCTCGCTACTGAGACCCGTGGACCCCTCAGCAGGCGCAGTATGGGCAAGCGCTTACCGAGGAAGGTGGCCCCGGGCACCCCAGCGCCCGTGGAGAGGTCTGGGGGGGCCACCCTGGACGCCTTTCTGGCCCAGCGGCCTTCTCTACCGGGCCAGGCTGCTGTGGGGCGGCCATCTTGGATTTCCTCCGCTCTCCAGGCACAGGGGTCGCAGCGCAGCTTCTCTCCTCCCGCGCTCCCCCTGTCAGCCAGCGGAGCGCCGCTTCAACAGAGATCCCTGTCGGCGCCTGGGCAACCCAGAGTTTCCCCAGCACGAGTGCTCCCACAGTCTCCTCACCCTGGGATGTCCCAGCAACTACATTCTGCTTCACCAGCACTCCTGGCAGAGCGGCATGAGAGGACCCCGGATGTCTCCAGCTTCTCAAGGAGTTCTGAGGTCAGTGGCTCTGCTCCCTCCTACACCGCTGATGAGTTGCAGCCTGTGGCCACAGAGCTGGTCTCTGTGGCCCCCCATCTACTATCTTCCCCCATCGCCCCTCCCCTCCATAGCTCAGGGGGGGATGGCGCGGTGGAAGGCGCTGGCGTAGGGGCTCCTCCGCCCCCACACTCCCAAGGATTATGCCTCCCCCCCTCCAGTCCTGCACCCCCAGAGCTGCATTCCAGGCCCATCTTCAGCACCATCATCCATGGCGGACCTTCTTCCTCAACTTCCTACTAAACAAGACCTTAAAAGTATGGTTGCGGAAATCACAGCGTCCTTCCGATCTGAAATTGCTACCCTCCGCACTGATTTACACTCCATTGCTAACCGAATGGACACGCTGGAGAATGACCATGACACTACCAGAGACTATGTTGCCTCACTGCATGATACTACCACTGAACAGGGTTCAGCTATACGGGACATGCAACGCCACTTGGAGGATCTTGACAACAGGGGCCGGCGCAACAATATACGCATCAAGGGACTCCCAGAGGCTGACCAATCTGAGGATCTGCCTGTTCTGCTGGAGGCTGTCTTCAACACTATACTGCAGGAGCCCCCGTCCCACAAAATTAAGTTTGATAGGGCACATCGAGCCCTTCGACCCAGAGGATCTTCCGCCACACCCCGTGATGTCATCTGCTGCCTCCACGACTTCACCCTTAAAGAGGCTATAATGAGCAAAGTGCGCAAACTCAAAGACTTCGAGTTTCAGGGAGCTCCACTACAATTCTATCAGGATCTGTCGCTAATCACCCTCCAGAAACGCCGCCATCTCCGACCCCTCCTCCAGATTCTTCAGGAGCACCAAATTCCTTACCGGTGGGGATTTCCGTTTGCTCTCATTGCTCGTAGGGATGGTCGCTCCGCTACGCTTCGCTCCTTTGCGGATTTGCCTCTCTTCTGCGACCTATTGGATGTTCCCCTGCCGGATTTAACAGACTGGGAGCTATTCTCTCCACCCCCTCCCCCACCACCGGTTTGGCAACGATTGGAGCCCAGACGACGTCATGCATCCTCCGCGGTGGTGACCACTCGGAGGCCCCGGCTGGAGACTGATCCCTGAGGAGGCTGCCCCCCCCTTGAGACGTTCTCCCTTTTCTCGGTGGTGCTTTGGAATCTGCATGCCTTAATGTTATGTTTGCTTCTTTTTTTTTCTTTTTTTAGGTCTACGGGTCTCATCTATTATGCTTATTATTGGATTGTTTTAGCGGAGTGGGGCGGGGTGGGGTTCCGGTGACTCCCCTTCCTTCCTTCTTTTTACTGGTGGTTGGGGATCCACCGCCTCCCCTCCGACCTCCTGTCCACGCTCTCCCCCCTAAGGGGATACTTGGACTGTGCGGCCATTGATCCTGATTGGACCTCTGGCTGCCCTCATTGGTCCCCAGGCGAGTGACTTAGCCTCGCCCACAAAGTATTGTTTAACTGTTTTTATTTTTACTTTGTCATTTATGATGTCTTTTGCCTCCCTCCCTCCCTCTCTTTCCCCCCCCCTCCCTGATCTAGAGACCCTGCCTCGACTTTGGGTTCCTGTTTGTGGATTGCCCTTTTGCCTCTCCGAGGGAAACTTGCCAGCGTCATGTGAGATGGGTGAGCTTATTGCAATCCGCCACTGTCCTCCAATCCTGGGTCCCAATGGTTAGGTGCGTGACAATTAATGTCAAGGGCCTGGGTTCCAACATTAAAAGGCGCCATGTCCTTAGAGAACTCCGCTCCTTACGAGCGGATGTGGCGTTTCTTCAGGAGACTCATTTTGACCGCGCTGGTACTTTTGCCTTCGCTAAGCATTATTTTCCCGTAGCTTTTTCAGCCTTCCACAATCGACGCAGAGCTGGGGTGGCTATCCTTCTTTCTCGATCCTGCCCAATTACAGTGACGACTTCCCACATAGACCCAGGTGGCCGGTTTGTTATCTTGGAGGGGCTCCTTTATGGTGCCCCGATTGTTTTATGCAATGTCTATGCCCCCAATTCAGCACAGATCCCGTTCTTGCGCCGGGTATTCTCCCGTCTGCGCGCTCTCCCACCATCAGCTTGGCTGGTGGGGGGAGACTTTAACATGGTCTTCTCTGAACGGGCGGATCGTCTGGCGTTACCCCAGGGCCCAACCCCCCATAGGTTGGCCCAACTTGCAAGGGAGTTCCGCAGGCTGATCCGCGCCCACTCTTTGTATGACCTTTGGCGAGTGGACAATCCTACGGCGCGCTCCTACACCTTCTTTTCTCACCCTCATAACACTCACACCCGCATTGACTACTTCTTTGGAAATGCTCCCGCTCTTCGTTTGCTTAGGGACACGAACATTGGCCCTCTCACCTGGTCTGATCATGCCCCAGTCGTGGTTACCTTATCTACGACTCCAGTGCCTACTCGCCAATGTCATTGGCGTCTTAACGAAACACTGCTCAATTCGCCGACCTCCCTCGAGACCCTGCGCACACACTTGATAGATTATTTTAGGGACAACTTAGGCTCGGTAGACTCTCTTGCCATTCTCTGGGAAGCCCATAAGGCGGTCATGAGAGGATGCTGTATCGCATTGGCTTCTAGGCTTAAAAGGGACAGACAGGCCCAGGAACAGCTTCTCCAAGCCCGTATTCGGTCCCTTACGACGACTTTGGCAGCGCATCCATCCCTGGGGGTTCTTCGCCGTTTGGTCCTGGCCCGGGCGGACCTCCGTGATTTGGAGACCCGCCATGTGGAACGACTTCTCCTTTATACCCGTCAGCGGTTTTTTGAACGAGGTAATAAATCTCATACCCTCCTGGCAGGAACCCTCAGGGATCATCGGGCCTCTTCCACACCACACTCTGTCCGTGACCCCGCGGGTACTCTTCAACATCACCCTGATGCTGTGGCGCTGGCGTTCCACTCTTACTACTCTAAGCTGTATGACTTACCCCCCCCACGAGCACTACTCCCTGGGGATGACTCAACACTACTGGAAGACTATTTAAAGGATTGTTGTCTCCCACGCCTTCCTCCTGAGGCCCTAACCTCCCTGAACACCCCCATCACCAGGGAGGAACTAGAAGGGGTCCTGAGGGACCTCCCAAATGGGAAAGCCCCAGGCCCAGATGGGTTCACTTACAATTATTATAAGGTTTTCCAGGGTGAACTCTCTGCTCATCTATTGTCCCTCTTCAATTCCTTCCTTTCAGGTTCCCCTATACCCCCGACTATGCTCTCTTCACTACTCACATTGGTCCCTAAACCGGGTAAGGACTTGCAGGATTGTGCTAACTACCGACCGATTGCTTTGCTGAACACGGACCTGAAACTTTTCACCAAACTCTTAGCCAATAGACTGAATGCTTGGCTCCCTCTGCTTGTCCATAAGGACCAGGTGGGATTCATCCCCTGTCGTCAGGGTGGTGACAACACCAGGAGGACTGTGGATTTGGTGGAGGTGGCCAATCATTATTCTACCCCGGCCCTTCTCTTGAGCCTGGACGCTGAAAAGGCTTTTGACCGCATAAATTGGTCGTTTATGCATACTACGCTTAAGGCGTTCGGGCTTACGGGACCTTTTCTCACAGCTATCCAGGCCCTTTACTCCTTACCCTCAGCAGCAATCAAGCTTCCCCATGCATCTTCGCCCTCCTTCCCTATTCGAAATGGCACTAGGCAGGGTTGCCCCCTGTCACCCATCATATTTGCCCTCTGCATTGAACCGCTAGCGGCCAAGATTAGGCGAGACCCTAATATCAAGGGCATCATGGTCCAAGATAAGGAATTTAAGATATCTCTCTGTGCGGACGATGTACTCCTCACTCTCACCTCCCCTCATACTACCCTTCCAAACTTGCTGCGCTCGCTAGAGACCTATGGTGATCTCTCAGGGTATAAGGTGAACCCCGCGAAGACTGAGGCACTCCCACTTAACATCCCACGGGACCTTCTCCTTCTCCTCCGCAGTAATTACGATTTCCAGTGGCGGGAGTCCTCTATCCGCTACCTGGGAGTCCATATATCCACTTCCTATGCGACCCTCTACTCGGCAAACTACCCGCGGTTGTTTTGTGAGCTAAGAGCCCTATTGGACAAATGGCAACCCTTGCCTATCTCCCTTTTGGGGAGAATTGCTGCGGTCAAGATGACTCTCCTCCCGAAGCTACTGTATTTTTTTCGAGACTCTCCCAGTCGCGATACCTCGGGGAGAATTACGGAACCTACAGAAAGCTATCTTCCAGTTTATCTGGAAAGCAAAACGACACCGAATACCTAGATCTGTTATGCTGGCGGATAGGGGGTCTGGGGGTATGGCTGTCCCACATCTGTTACATTATTACTGGGCGGCCCACTTACGCCATATCCCATTCTGGGCGGCTATGCCAGCATACACCAGATGGGTGCAGGTAGAGAAGCTATGGCTGGCACCCATGCATCCTAACGCGCTTCTGTGGGTCAGCTCCCCCCCACCCCCCCTGCCTCGTACCTGTTGGGCCCCATTCGGTTTACTAGATCTATCTGGTCTACCTGTTGTGCTAGATTCTCCCTGATGTCCCCGCGCTCATCTATGGTCTCCATACTATACAACCCCCTTCTCCCAGAGAGCCTGACTTCTGCCATGACTAAAGTGTGGTCTGAAGCTGGCCTTTACCGGATTGCTGATATGGTTGACCCTGGAACCTTGGAGCTCAGGTCCTTTGCTTATCTTACAGCTAATCAAAACCTGCCAAGTACTGAATGGTTCCATTACTTGCAGGTGGTTCACTTTGTCCGCTCCCTCCATGGGTCTCTTAAGGTGTCACTCCCCACCGCTTTTGAAAAGATTTGCCGTGCAGGCACGTCCACTAGGGGCTTTATATCCTCTATTTACCAACTTCTTAACTCACAAACTACAGGCTCTCCTGTTAATCATCGCTATATGCTTAAATGGGAGGAGGCGGTGGGTAAACCCATCTCCCAGGAACAGTGGCGGATTGTATGGTCTCGGGCCCAGAAATCATCTCAGTGCATTACGTTTAGGGAAACGCAGTATAAGCTGTTGATGCATTGGTATCATACTCCGGCTCTCCTTCATACTTTAAACCCATTAGTTCCCCCATGGTGCTGGCGCTGTGGAGCTGCGGTGGGTACCCTGCACCATATCTTTTGGACGTGCCCTCTCATCCTCGGTTTTTGGAGGGAGGTCAGGACTCTGACGACTGCTCTCTTTTTGCAAGAGGTTCCTCTTGACCCTCTTCTTTATCTCCTGAACCTTCCCCCCAGACACCTGAGCAATAAGTCATCCAGGCTTTTCTTGCATCTTTGTACTGCAGCTAAAACTCTCATAGCTAGAAACTGGAAGAAGGTGAGTCCCCCATCTAGTCTTGAGCTTGTGGCTAGAATGAAGGATGTGAGGAGTCTTGAATACCTGACTGCTGGCCTACATAATTCACGGGAAGCCTTTGGGGCTATTTGGGCACCCTGGGACATGTATTGTACATTACAGGGTCTCTGATCTCTAGTCCTCTCCTTCCCTCCCCCCCCCTTCCCTTTGGTCCTACCCTTGTCTTCTTAACCCCTCCATTCCCCCCCTCCCTTGTTCACTGCTTAATTTAAATGCATATTGCTTAAGGGGGAGGAGGCAGATAGCCTCTATTTACCTCAATGCTTCCTGTTTGTTTGATTATTATTGTTTTTTTGTTTTTTCTTTATTCCTTGTTAATGAAAAATTTTTCAATAAAATTACAGTTATATAAAAATCGCAATTGTTCGTTTTTCTTTCTTCTTGCCTTCTCCGCCCGCCTGCCCGCCCCCGCCCCGTCCCCCCCCCGGGCGCGCCCCCCGCCCACCTGCGCGCCCCCCCCCAACCCCACCGGCCTCCCCCCCCCCAACACCACCCCCCCCCCCCCCCCCCGCCGCCGGGGGGGCCCCCCCCCCCCCCGGCCCCCCCGCCCCCCCCCCCCCAGCCCCCCCCCCCCAATAGCCCGCCCCCTTTTCCCAAATACAATTATTATAATACCTTTTATTTTTTATTGATAAAAACACACTGTGTGTCTTTTTCAAATAAAATAAAGGGTTTCCCCCCCAAATAAATTCATAATTTTATTAGTATGATTTTGTTGTTGACAGGGCATAGATTTTTTTTATTATATTACAGAGAAATGAAAAAAAATGTATGACAAAAACAACACCACATATTTTTTCCCCACAACAACCCCACCCCCCCTTCCTTTCTTTCCCTGGGTGTGCGCCCCACTCACCACAGGCAACAGATAACTCCCCTTAAAAAAAACAGCACACAACAAAAAACCAAAAAGTAAGAAAAAAAAAAAAAAAAAAAAAAAAAAAAAAAATAAAATAAATATAATAATTAATAATAAATAAAAACAAACTTTTTTTATTTAAAAAAAAAAAAAAAAAAAAAAAAAACCACACAAAAAAAAATTTAATAATTTTTTTTAATAATCAAAAAAAAAACACACACACAAACACAAAAAAAAAACAACAAAAATAAAAATAAAAAAATAAAAGGGGGGGGGAAAGTTTGGAAAGTCAAATAATGTACCAGTTATACCAGATAGATTACATGGCACCAAAAAAAAAAAAAAACAAGGACAACACAAAAACACCCCAAAAAAAAAATAACAACAAAAAAAAGAGGGGGGAAGACTTGTAAAGTCAAATAATGTACCAGTTATACCAGATAGATTACATGGCACCATAATAAAGCATTAAAGTGTAAAAAAACAGATATCTATACAATGTAAATGTTAATAAATTAAGCATAAGGGTATATCAAAAAAATAAAGTTCAAGAAACATGGTTCTTATCAGGAAAACTTATTTAAACTACCCAAAAATGCAAAACAAACACCTATAAATGCTAAGTATAGCAAAGAATAGGCCATAGAAAAAACATGATAATCTGGTTGTTACAAATAATTTTTAGCTACAGACCATGCGACCGCCCGATGCGAGTTTCGACTACAACAAAAGGCTTCGTCTAGGGACAACATGCATCAGAGGTACAATGCTATTGAAATATCAAGCAACCAATAAAAAATACAAAGACACAGGTTCTGTATGAAAGAAATAATGAAAACTGCCTATTCAACATGGAGGACGCGATGATAGACGAACTGCACATGCGTGAAAAACACTGTCAACGCGAGATGTTGTGGAATAAGAGAAAATCTTTCTAAAACACACTGCAGAAAGCCTAAACAACAAGAAACTCAAAACACAGTGAAAAATCATCTCTAAAACATAAACGCTTTATCAAGGACATTAAGTATAGTTAGGAAGTCAGATAGAGCTACTATACATATTCAAAGAAGACTAATATACAGTGCTAATATAATATATAGTGATAATGAATAAATATAAACAATGTTAACTATAGATAGTGTACATAAGTTTATAATATGCTCTCACATATAAATACAGATATAAAAAATATATCATTTTAGTGACAATTTGACAATATATAAAAAACATATGTAAAAAACCCCAAAAATAATATATGAATAAATTATAAAAATGTAAATGTGAATATAAAAAAAAAATAATAAAGTGAAAAGTGATAAGTGCGCAGTGATGAAAAAAGTGCACATAAAACGTGACCAAAGAATCAGCATTAATTAAAAAACAATTAATACTATGTAATAGATAAAAAACCTGATCATAAAAATCAGTATTTTTATGACAAAATATAAAAACAAAATATCCTGAAAACTAGAATACGAGTAACTAGTCCCATTTCTGATATCCAAATGGAAAACCACGAAGATCACAGCCATCTAATATATGGGAATGATGAAGAAGACACAAAATATGCAGTATATCTCAAAAAGGCAGTGGATTATTCCAAGACAAGACAAGAACCTATAAAAACAACCAAAGACAAAAAAGTAAAAAAAATTAAGTATAAGGATAGAAACAAAACCAACACCTCATATCAATGGAGACAACAATAAATACAAAGAACAAACATATAAATAAAATCAAATATAATAAAGATAAAATAACTAGAAGACACCAAAGTACATATTAATGATAATAAACGCAAAAAAAAAAAAATCCATATAATTATAAAAAAGGAGCAAAACTTACATTGTCATTAAGTCCATGTGGATGTACCGTATTGAGAGTATAGATCCAACGACTCTCCATTTGAGCAAGCTTTTTCTTCCAATTACCCGCCCTAGGTCCAACGGAAACCTGATCAATGGCACGTATACGTAAAGTAGATGGATTCGAATCATGATAGATACGATAGATATGTATTGTTGACCAGAGTCCCCCACGAAGTGGCTATGTACTGTACTAATACAGTACAAATCTCTCAGAGATGGTTTGAGATATTTTTTAAGTATGGGATCACATAGTAAAATTCCCCAATGTTTTTTTAAAATCTCATGCAATTTGAATGACTGGGAATTATACGCTGTGATAAACCATACCTCATTAGATGACTCTGCTGACTTAATTTGTTTTTTTTCTTTTGAAAAGATCAGTACGGTTAGAAAATTGTGCACGTCTATAACCACGATAAATTGATGACTCATCATAGCCCCGTTGTCGGAATCGTTGTTGTAGTTCCTGGGCTGATTTTTCAAAAGCTTCCTCTGTGGAGCAAATGCGGCGTGCACGTAAAAATTGACCAGTAGGGATACTCCGGATTAATTGTCTTGGATGTGCAGAATTGTTGTGCAAGAAGGAGTTAGTTGAAGTCTCTTTACGAAATAAATCGGTATGGATGAAACCATCTTCACCTATTTGCAACTGTACATTCAAATAATCAATTGCAACCTGGCTGCTCTTCCAAGTTAATTTAATGTTTTTGTCGTTCTGATTAAGATGGCACATGAATTGTTCCAAATCTCCAAGAGAACCCTGCCAAATTAACAGAACATCATCAATGTAACGCCACCAATGGTGGACGTGTTCAATTAAAGGTACAGGTTCAGTCAAAAAGAGACACCTTTCCCACAGCCCCAGGAATAAATTTGCATAAGAGGCCGCACAAGACGCCCCCACTGCGGTACCTTGGAGCTGCAGGTAGATGGAATCATCAAAAAGAAAAAAATTGTGTGTTAAAGCAAACCGTAATAGGGAAATGATGAACTCACCTAATTCTTGATCCATGTCAGACATTTCAATAAATGCTTGAACTGCATGAATACCGTCGTCATGTCTGATAGACGTATAGAGAGATTCCACATCACAAGTTACTAGGAACATGTCACATTCCAAATGTACTCCATCAATTTTAGTGAGAATGTCAGTAGTGTCCTTGACAAAAGAAGGGAGAATCTCAACTAGAGGTTTAAGATGGTGGTCAATAAATCTACAGATGGAATCACAAAGACTGCCCACACCTCAGACAATCGGGCGTCCTGGAGGGCAAATTGGATTTTTATGTATTTTAGGCAACATATAAAAAGTTGCATAGGAGGGAGAATCCGGCATTAAATATGATAGCTGTTTTTGATTGATAATGCCTTTTTCCACTACCATCTGTAATAAGAGAAGAAGATTAGAAGAAAATTTCTGTAAAGGATTGTACGTAAGTTTCTTATAACAGGAATTATTTTTCAACTGGCGTAGGGCTTCCTTCTTATACATGGATTTAGGCCAAAGGACCACATTGCCGCCCTTGTCAGATTGTTTGATAACCACTTCTTTCATTTGTGATAATTCTCGAATCGCTTTTCTATATTGTGGAGTACAATTATCATTTGTAATGTGAGTGGATAAGTGATCAATATCAGCACTGACTAATTGTATAAAAAGATCCACATTATTAACCATAGTCAGTGGTGGAAATTTTTTAGAAGAGGGAATAATAGAAGCAGGAAACTTGCCTGAGGAATGCATAGTTTGTTCATACAAAAGATCCTGTAAGACTTGTACAGCTTGCTGTTCAGTATCAGTGGGAAATGAAATAGTTGATATATCCTGATGAAACATCTTTTTAAATACTAACTTCCGTGCAAAAAGATGAAGATCTTTTGTTGCTGTAAAGGCATTAAACCTGGAAGACGGAACAAAATTTAAACCCAATTCCAATACTTCTTGTTGGGGTTTGGTCAATGTTATATCTGAAAGATTAATTACCTGTAAGCAGTTAACATTCTTCAATTCTCCATTTGCTGGTGAAAAGGGGGTTTTTCACCTTTGTCCAACAGTTTGTACCTCCTGTTTGCGTTTATACTGACGTGTAAAATGTTGCTCATGCCTAAAGAAATGGGTGGACTCACCCCCCGTTGAACTTGCTTATGAAACGGATGAAGAACGACTCCTAGAATTTTGTCCTGAAAATTTCCATCTATAAACACGATTATTTTGTACGTCCATTAAATCTCGTTGATATTTTTTACTTTTAGTTTGTTGTATCTGTTTCTCCCAGGTACATATTAATTCATCAAAATCTTTCTTTAATGCATCAAACTCTGCCGGAGAAAGTTTTTTCTGTAAATCAGTTTCGATTTTAAAAATATCTGATGCTAATGTCTCCATAGATTTAGTATTATGTTCAATAATAATTTGCATAAAATCTCTGCTACTATTATTACAAATTTCTTCCCATTCTTAACTCACGGATAGACCGTTGATCAGAGGAAGCTTTTGAAAAATCAGCCCAGGAACTACAACAACGATTCCGACAACGGGGCTATGATGAGTCATCAATTTATCGTGGTTATAGACGTGCACAATTTTCTAACCGTACTGATCTTTTCAAAAGAAAAAAAACAAATTAAGTCAGCAGAGTCGTCTAATGAGGTATGGTTTATCACAACATATAATTCCCAGTCATTCAAATTGCATGAGATTTTAAAAAAACATTGGGGAATTTTAATATGTGATCCCATGCTTAAAAAATATCTCAAACCATCTCCCTCCATTACTTTTAGGAGGGCCACTAATTTGAGAGATGTATTAGTACATAGCCACTTCGTGGGGGACTCTGGTCAACAATACATAGATGGAAGTGGATCCAAAATGGGATGTAAACCTTGTGGACGTTGCGTCGCATGTAAGAATGTGGATACAGCGACTATTTTTTGGAATTCGGATCATAGTCGTAATTTTGAAATTCAATACAATTTGAATTGCCAGTCTTTTGGAGTCATTTACTTTGCTATTTGTCCTTGCAATTTGATTTATATAGGCTTAACCACACACGAATTTCGTCGTAGAATACGAGAACATGTCTTGGGAATCATTAATTCTTGAGAATTAATGATTAAAACAATCCCAAAACACTTTCATATCTATCATGATTCGAATCCATCTACTTTACGTATACGTGCCATTGATCAGGTTTCCGTTGGACCTAGGGCGGGTAATTGGGAGAAAAAGCTTGCTCAGATGGAGAGTCGTTGGATCTATACTCTCAATACGGTACATCCACATGGACTTAATGACAATGTAAGTTTTGCTCCTTTTTTATAATTATATGGATTTTTTTTTTTGTGTTTATTATCATTAATATGTACTTTGGTGTCTTCTAGTTATTTTATCTTTATTATATTTCATTTTATTTATATGTTTGTTCTTTGTATTTAATGTTGTCTCCATTGATATGAGGTGCTGGTTTTGTTTCTATCCTTATACTTAATTTTTTTACTTTTTTGTCTTTGGTTGTTTTTATAGGTTCTTGTCTTGTCTTGGAATAATCCACTGCCTTTTTGAGATATACTGCATATTTTGTGTCTTCTTCATCATTCCCATATATTAGATGGCTGTGATCTTCGTGGTTTTCCATTTGGATATCAGAAATGGGACTAGTTACTCGTATTCTAGTTTTCAGGATATACTACACATATTTTGTCTTTATATTTTGTCATAAAAATACTGATTTTTTATGATCAGGTTTTTTATCTATTACATAGTATTAATTGTTTTTTAATTAATGCTGATTCTTTGGTCACGTTTTATGTGCACTTTTTTCGTCACTGCGCACTTATCACTTTATTATTATTATTTTTTTTTTTTCATATTCACATTTACATTTTTATAATTTATTCATATATTATTTTTGGGTTTTTTTACATATGTGTAAGGGAATCACTAGAGGAGCGATTCCCCAGAAGCTGCTGGAGAACTAGGGGGGAGGGGCACAACGAGACAGTGGACCCTAAGCTGAATCCCCCCCACTGTCCCTGGCTAACTTGCCCGATCTGTCCTAGGTGACAGCCAGCAACCACATCGACAGTCCCTCCTTATAATAAGTGATCACATAGAACGCAGACAAGACGCACAACAACAAAGGGAGGTCAGCTAGCCAAGGGGTCAGTAATAATCGAGCAATTGCAGCACAGAATCGAGATCCAAGAGAATAGTCAAAGTCAAAGCCAGTGGTCAGAAAATAAGGTAACAAAGTAGTAAGGTATATCACAAGGAGAGCAGGCAAAGACAGAGCAATAACCGACAACCATGTGAGGGCTGACAACCTGTTTATAGAAAGTCTGGGACCAGCCCCAGAGCTGATAGGTACACAAGCTGTCAATCACTCAGGCCAGGAAGAGATTAACTCTATGCAGTCCAGAGAGAAATGTTCCTAATTACACGGGTGTGGTTTTACACAGCAAGAGAACTAGGACAGTGTTCAGACTGAGCATCAAGAAGCTTACACAAAGAACCAAATTGAAGACGTCTCTTTCGCCACAGTGTGCGAGCGAAGGGCGGCGCCGAGACCCGAAACGGCAGAGACGTTAAAATATGTTTTTTATATATTATCAAATTGTCACTAAAATGATATATTTTTTATATCTGTATTTATATGTGAGAGCATATTATAAACTTATGTATACTATCTATAGTTAACATTGTTTATATTTATTCATTATCACTATATATTATATTAGCACTGTATATTAGTCTTCTTTGAATATGTATAGTAGCTCTATCTGACTTCCTAACCATACTTAATGTCCTTGATAAAGCGTTTATGTTTTAGAGATGATTTTTCACTGTGTTTTGAGTTTCTTGTTGTTTAGGCTTTCTGCGCATGCGTTGTGTTTGCTGACTATGGTCTTTCATCTGATATCATCTCGCACGGTTGCTATGTCTTCTCGCGCATGCGCAGTGTGTTTTAGAGACGATTTTCTCTTATTCCACAACATCTCACGTTGACAGTGTTTTTCACGCATGCGCAGTTCGTCTATCATCGCGTCCTCCATGTTGAATAGGCAGTTTTCATTATTTCTTTCATACAGAACCTGTGTCTTTGTATTTTTTATTGGTTGCTTGATATTTCAATAGCATTGTACCTCTGATGCATGTTGTCCCTAGACGAAGCCTTTTGTTGTAGTCGAAACTCGCGTCGGGCAGTCGCATGGTCTGTAGCTAAAAATTATTTGTAACAACCAGATTATCATGTTTTTTCTATGGCCTATTTTTTGCTATACTTAGCATTTATAGGTGTTTGTGTTGCATTTTTGGGTAGTTTAAATAAGTTTTCCTGATAAGAACCATGTTTCTTGAACTTTATTTTTTGATATATCCTTATGCTTTATTAACATTTACATTGTATAGATATCTGTTTTTTTTACACTTTAATGCTTTATATACGGTGCCATGTAATCTATCTGGTATAACTGGTACATTATTTGACTTTACAAGTCTTACCCCTTCTATATGTATTGTTATATTCATATTTGTGATGTTATTGTAGTGTCCATGTATGTGTCTTTTATTGGATACTAATAAATATTTATGAGTTTTATATTGGTGTGGATATTGGAGACACTTTGCATCGCTATCTGCTTGATAAAGATGGATAAACCAGGCATGACACTGTTGAAACAATTAACAAGACCTGGTTCTACTGGATGAAATTCCAACATACCAGTGAATATCAGACGCTTCTTGGGCCTGTGCCTCCCCCGTAGACCTACAGTGGGATGCTCTGGCTTTTATAGCTAAGTGATGGGTTACCTATTTAGGACTATTCTTGACCCTCCGGCTTTGCTCCAGGACCCGGATACTGTTGCTGTATAGTCCCCATTCCCCCCCCCTTTTTTCTCTTCTCCTTCTTTCTTAACTCTCATTCTGTGTTGTTTTGTTTTTGTTGTCTCGCCACTCCTTTTCCTTCCTCCTCCTTTCTTCTCCTTTTCCCCTCTTCTTCTTGTCCTCTGGCCTCGGGGATCTCCCTGTTCTCTACAGTATAAAATGTTGCTGCTGCTGTTGCAGTTATCTCTTTTCACTGTATTTTATGTCTTTTTGAAAATCAATAAACTTTGAATTGAAAAAAAAAAAAGATGGATAAACTAAAGGGGGACCCAGGTGGCGAGGCTACTGGCCTAATGTCATACCAGCACCACCTGTAGCCCCAAAGCAGCTCTGGAGGAAAGTGTATAGCGATAAAGTGAAACCACTAGCTAATAAAAACAAAGACCCTACGTGTTTCTTTAGAGTAAACTCGTCAGGGGTCAAATCAATAGGGGTAAAATCAATAGGCGTCAAAATTTTCAGGCAACATGTCCCATTTGCAGAGCCCCCTGTCTTCAGGGCAGGATCTTCTGGGCACGGCACTTCACTTGGCACCTCCTTGATGTCTGCCGGCTGCCCAGGCCTCCGTAATGGCCAATACAATACAATACAATAGCAGCATCGTTATATGGAGGTGTTTTTCAGCTGCAGGGACAGGACAACAGGTTGCAATTGAAGGAAAGATGAATGCGGCCAAATACAGAAATATCCTGAAAGTAGACCTGCTTTGCAGAGGCAAGTGCGTTCTTGAATGTGAGTACTGCCTCTTTATACCTGATGAAGTCCTCCTGGGAGTGGCTTTTCTTCCAGAGGCATTCTGCAACCATGAGGCACGTCTAAGTTTTTTAGTCAGGTCAGTGTGCCAGGATTGTCTATTGATTGGTCGGGCTCTGGTGTTTGTGAAGGGGGCCACAGAGTCAAGGGCTGAAGTAATGGTGGTCTTATAGAAGGCAGCAGTGGCATCTGCGTCCTGGAGTGAGGATATGTCAGTGAGTGGTAGGAGAGAATCTGAGAGCATGCAGATGTCAAGGCGATTAAGGTTCCTGCGGGGGCGTGTTGGTTTAGGGATTGGAGGGTCTATTACAGAGGAGAGTGCATAGAATGTCAGCAGGTTGTGGTCAGAGAGCGTGGACAGAGAGTTAGAGAGGTTGACTAGAGAGCAGAGGCAGGTGAATATGAGGTCCAGCGTGTGCCCCTTTGTGTTAGTGGCAGAGGAGGACCATTGAGAGAGACCAAAAGGAGGCAGTGAGGGACAAGAGACTGGAAGCGGAGGAGTGGGTTGTGTTAATGGGGATGTTGAAATCACCCATGATGATGATGGGGGTGTCTGTGGATAGGAAGTGCATTAGACAGGTGGTGAAGGGGTCGATAAAGGCAGCGGTAGGTCCTGGCAGTCAATATATGACGGCCAGTTGGAGGTTGGAGGGCGAGTATACGCGAACACAGTACACTTCAAAGGAGGGGAGGGTGAGAGCAGGTAGCGGTTGGATTGGGGCTAAGGAGCAATTGTCAGACAGCAGTATGCCTACGCCTCCACCAGGTTTATTGTTGGGGCGGGGAGTGTGCGAGAATTGCTGACCTCCATAGGAGAGGGCAGCAGGGGAGATGGTGTCTGAGTGTGTCAGCCATGTTTCTGTGATACCGAGAAATTAGAACTCACGAGAAATGAAGAGGTTGTGGATGTAGTCAAGTTTATTGCGTACGGAGCGAGCGTTCCATAGTGCACCGGAGAGGGCGTGGGGAGGGGCAGGAGCGAGTAAGATAGGTATAAGATTGAGGGGGTTCCGTGCGCTGATGCCGGTTGTGTGGAAAGATCCGACAGTAGGGATTTGCTGGGGTGGTCCAGGATTGGGAGATATGTCGCCAGAAGTAAGGAGAAGCAGGGAGAGGGATAGCAGGTGTAGGTAGGAGAGAGTGTGGTGAGGTTGTGTGTTTCTGGGGCTGAAAGCTTGAAGGTGTGAGTAGCTGTGCAGAGAAGGTCAGGTGGTGGGGTAGAATAGATGGAGAGATAAAGATTTCCATAGTGACAAGGCTGGTGTGGGGTGGAAAAGTAATTTTTATGAGTATGGGAAGAACAACAGTGATTATAGTGAGAAGCATTTCTGTTAGAGAATAGCTAGTTTATGTTTTAGTGGGTTGTTGTTACCTTCAGTTCCCTTCTGGCCCGATTCTGGTCCGAATACTGGCCCGAATTCTGGCCTGATCACTTAGATCTGCACTTTGAGTCTGAAGTGGCCTTACATTTATACTAGCTAGCAATACATTTGCTTCATGTGTATCAGGTGTGAATTGGGGTGGGGAAACATGGAGATAGACTCAGAGACTGCTAAGAAGGGTCAGGTGAGAAAAAAAACAGGGAAGGACCCAGCAGGGGCTTCAAAGCTCATATAGTTACAACAAAGTGGGTAACATCATACCAGCAGAAATGAAAGTAACAGCAAGCAGAGGTGTAAAGGCTCTGATATTTGGGGACCAAGAAGTGCCAGGCCCTGTACTTTCTGTAATTGGGAGAAAATGCTTAACAAATTCTTGGGTACAGTTTCTGTCTTAATCCCTTGTGGTAATGCAGAAATTGGGGTTAAAGCAACATTTCATAGAAAAAAATGTTGCTTTTCATTTTCCAGGCCCAATCCTGCATAACACATAAAAGGTCAAAGTACTCACTATATCTCTTGATAAATTCCTTGAGGGGTCTAGTCTACAAAATGGGGTTGTGGCACCTTGGGGGCCCTGCAAATAGGACATGGTGCCTGAAAACTATTCCAGGAAAATCTGTCCTCCAAAACACAATTAGCGCTCTTTCAGTTCTGAGCGCTGCCATATGCCGATACATCAGAATAACAGCACATATGGAGTATTGTCGTTTTCAGGGGAAATAGTGCAACAAAATCTGGGATGCAATTTCCCCTTTAACCCCTTATGAAGATGAAAAATTCGGGGCTAACGTGACATTTTATTGTAATTTTTAATTTTCACATCTCAGTGGTAAAAAATTCTGTGAAACACCTGTAGGATCAAAGTGCTCACTATATCCCTTGATAAATTCCTCAAAGGGTCTGGTTTCCAAAATGGGTCATTTGGGGAAAGGGGGGGAGTTCCACTTTTCTGGCACTTCAGGGGCTTTGCAAATGCAACATGGTGTCTAAAACAAATTCCAGCAAAATCTTCCCTCCAAAATCCCAATAGCACTCCTTCCATTCTGGACCCTACAGTGCCCATACATCAGTTTATATCCGCATGTGAGGCATTTCTGTAGTTGGGAGAAAATGCTTTCCAAATTGTGGGGTGCATTTTGTCTTTTAACCCCTTGTGGAAATGCAAAAATTGGGGTTAAAGCAACATTTATAGAAAAAAAATGTTGCTTTCCATTTTTCTGGTCCAATTCTGCGTAACACATGAAAGGTCAAATTACTCACTATACCCACTTGATAAATTCCTTCAGGGGTCTAATTTACAAAATGGGGTCACATTTTGTGGGTTTCCACTGTTTTGTCACCTTGGGGGCTCTGCAAATAGGACATGGTGCCTGAAAAAAGCCAATTAGCTCTTAGGGTACCAGCACATATGGGGTATTGTCTTTTCAGGAGAAATTGTGTAACAAAATGTGCTATGTCTCCTTTAACCACTTGTGAAGATAAAAAAAAAATTGGGGCTAAAGTGACATATTATTGTAAGAAAATTATTTTTCATTTTCACGTCTCAATGGTAAAAAAAATCTGTAAATATCCTGTAAGGTCAAAGTGCTCACTATACCCCTTGATAAATACCTTGAGGGGTCTAGTTTTCAAAATGGTTTCATTTAGGTGAGTGTGTAGGGGTGTGTGTGGGGGGGGGTTCCACTATTCTGCAGCATGGTGACTAAAACAGATTCCAGCAAAATCTGCCCTTCAAAATCCCAATAGCGCTCCTTCAGTTCTTTACCCTACTGTGTGTCCATACATAAGTTTACATCCTCATGTGGGATAATTTCATGCTTGCAGTGTCGGACTGGGATGTCTAGGGCCCACCAGTGGAATTGTTTCTATGGGCCCACCATCAGGACCCCTGCAGATCAGCGGTACCGAGACAGGGCGGCTAAAGGTAATAACATGCCAGGAGCCATGCTGCTCGCCCACTATACCATGTACACCACTGCACTACCTAAACCTACTGCTACACCTTGTATGGCAAGTGAACAGCGTGGCTCCAAGAATTGTTACCTTTACCTGTAGCCGCACTGTCCTGGAAAAGCTGATCTGCAGAGGTCCTGGCTGTTGTATCATCGCAGATGTAATATTGATGGCCTATCCTAAGGACAGGCCATCAATATTAGAAAGATGGATAAATCCTTTAAAGAGGTTGTCCAGGAATTGGAGCAACCTATGTAGCTGGTGGGAGATGTAAAGTAAAAAATAAGTAAATTAAAAAGCATACTCGCCTGTCCCCGGCACTCTGTTGTCCACTGCCAGGGTCCATTCAGTCTCGTGCCTGCGACTCCATGCTGGGTGTCCTGCACCTCATGTGATCGCTAAAACCAATTAGGTACAGGATTTCCAGAAATGAGGCGCCGCCATGAGACCGAACAGACACAGGCAAGGGAAACGGGGTGCTGGGGACAGGTGAGTATGCTTTTTTTCAAAATTTTCTTATTTTTACACCTCCCCTGGCGGCCGACACAGTGGTTGCTCCAGTTTATGGACAACGTCTTTTAAGGGGTTGTCTGGGCCAAATTTTTTTATGGCCGCTTCACTGGTCCCCCCATACAGTGACCTCTTCACTGGTCCCCCATACTGTATGGGGAACAGTGATTGGGTCATTATATTGTGTGGGAGCAGTGATGGGGGCTAACATCCTGTGGGGGGGACATTAATCTGTGTGGGGCATATTAAAGGGGTTGTCCAGGGTTAATCTTTTTTATGGCCTATGCTCAGGATAGGGCATAAATACCTAATCGGTAGGTGGCTGACACACGGCCCCATCAGCTATTTGGAGCCACTTCCAAAGCCCGTTCTGTACACAACAACACAGGGCCGGAAGCAGAAATCTCCATCCGCTGTATAGCAGCCCGGCGCCTTCACTGCAGCTCAGCTCCTACTGACTTCAATAAGTGCTGAGATACAGTGAAGGTGCCCAGACCCTATACAGTGGACAGAGCTTTCTGCTTCTGGCCCTGTATTGTGTACAGGACTGGCATCAGATGTGGCTCCATACAGCTGATCGGTCCGGGGTATCTACTGTATGGCCTATCCTGAGGATAAACCATAACAAATTATGCCTGGACAACCCCTTTAATATACCCCCCAGGGCCCCCCCTAATGCGCCACACTTTAAAGAGGTTGTCCAGTATAATTTTTTTTCTTTTTTATAATTAGTCCTGGGGAGGTGAATCCCCCCTACACCCCCCCCCCCAAAAAAAAACAAACATACTAAACATACTCACCTGTCTCCGATGCTCCGGTGTCCTCCCAGCACGGTCCGGTCCTGCAGCTCCGCTGTCTTCTTTTTGCTGGAATTCCTCACTGGCTGTGATGTCCCAGGTCCCTTCCCTTAGGCTGCTGATTGGCCTCAGGGGTCATGTCACGTCACAGGTAGTCATGTGCAGGGGGAACTTCAGCTAGAAGAAAACAACAGAACTGCAGGACCAAACCGCGCTGGGAGACACTGGGGACAGGAGAGAAAGTTTGTGGGGGGGGGGTTTGTTTTGTTTTTTTCACCTGCCCCGACGTAATTAAAAAAAAAAAATAAAAATGAAGGAGCCACTGTATGGAGTATAAGCTCCACAGTGGGCCCCCACCCAGTATTATAAGCTCCACAGTGGCCCCCACCCAGTATTATATGCTCCACAGTGGCCCCCACACAGTATTATATGCGTCCAAAAGCACCCCTCCGCTTCAGTGCTATTACTATACTCTGGAGTCTCCTCAGACCCCAGATTATAATAATCAAAGGCCCAGGGGAAGTGATTAAAAATAACAAACATTCATACTCACCTTGCCTTACCTTTCCTTGGCATCCTCGCTCCATCCTGTCGTCTTCAGCATCTTCAGGCCCTTTTCAGACGTCGCTGCTGAGGCCTGTGATTGTGCCTCAGCGGTCACGTGGGGGCGCATTGACGTCATTAAGCGGCCGCGCCCCATGTGACCGCTGGGGCCTAATCACAGGCCTCAGTCACATGACGGAGGAGCATAGTGGTCCGTGGCCCCGGCCATCTCCAGCTGGCCACGGGCACCATACCCCGCCGAGCCCGGTCGTTACGCCACTGGTCAGGGGCCCGATTGGGATGGTCAAGATCCCGATCGGGCCCCCATAATAGTCGGGGCTTGGGGCCCACCGGTGGATTCACCGATTCCTCGGTGGGCCAGTCCGACCCGGCATGCTTGGGAGACATTGCATAACAGATATTTCTATTAGAGAGGCCTTTCAAGACCCCTTCAGAACTGAACCGGTCCCTTGAAAAAACGTGTTTTGGAAAATTACTGCTTGACTTGTAAGTCTTATAATATTTAAAAAAAATAAAAGGGTGATTAAAGTTTGATTGCAACATAAAGCAGAGATATGGTAAATTATGTTTATGAACTAATTTGGGTAGTATGACTTTCTATATGAAAGTTTGAAAACTGCATTTTTTTCCAAATTTTCACCAAATTTCCTATTTTTTCATAATCAAATACAAAAATGTATCACTGACACGAAGTACAATGTGTCGTGAAAAAAACAATCTCAGAATCACTTTGATAAATTAAAGTGTCTCAAAGTTATTACCACATAAAGTGACACGTCAGATTTCAAAAATGAGGACTGGTTTTTAAGGGATGCGTCCCCAAGGGGTTATATATAGAGATGAGTGAATCGATTCTGCAGAAGTGGAAATCGATCCGAATTTCAGGAAATCTTCGATTCACCACGTTTCCGGTTTTCCTCACGCTTCGATGCATCGAATCGCATTTTTTAAAATTTTTTTTTAAAATGGCTGCCGCACATGTTAGGACAAGGGGGAAGGGACTCTGGGAGCGCGGGATCACCCACAATGCCAAGCGTGCAGCTAATCAGCAGCCAGCAGGACCTGTGATGTCACAGCCCTATAAAAACCCTCGGCCATTTTAGGTACATCGCTCTTACTGTAGAGACAAACGTCAGCAGGAGCTAGGGAAAGACTTAGAAAACATATAGAAGTTCAGGGATAGAGGCTGAGCCTTAGAACTGTAGGGAAAGCATAGGGAGGAACTGAGAGAAGAATTTGGGGTGGTTGCAGGCTCATTTACAGCAAGAATTTGCAGAATAATTCACATTGCAGCACTCACTGCCGTTATACTGCTGCTCATTACTCATATCTGTGTCATCAAGGTGGAAGACAACAAGCCTTTTGCAGTGCAGTACAGCAAAAAAAATTGAAATATCATACACTAATATCTGCACGTATCTGTAAAAGAAGCCTTTTTAAAGGCCTTTATTGTAAGGGACTTATTCACTGTTCTTACAAGGCATAACATAATTCGATATTATTGTGCCAAAGCCATATCTGCACGTATCTGTAAAAAAAAAAGCCTTTTTAAAGGCGTTTATTATAAGGGGCTTATTCACTGTTCTTACAAGGCATAACATAATTCAGTACTATTGTGCCAAAGCCATATCTGCACGTATCTGTAAAAAAAAGCCTTTTTAAAGACCTTTATTATAAGGGGCTTATTCACTGTTCTTACAAGGCAAAACATAATTCAGTACTATTGTGCCAAAGCCATATCTGCACGTATCTGTAAAAAAAAGCCTTTTTAAAGGCCTTTATTATAAGGGGCTTATTCACTGTTCTTACAAGTTATAACATTATTCAGTACTATTGTGCCAAAGCCATATCTGCACGTATCTGTAAAAAAAGCCTTTTTAAAGGCGTTTATTATAAGGGGCTTATTCACTATTCTTACAAGGCATAACATTATTCAGTACTATTGTGCCAAAGAAAACTGAATTATCATCCAGTAATATCTGCACTTATCTGTAATAAAGGCCTTTAATGTGGGGAAAGACATAACGACCATATTCGCCGTTTTATTACCACTATAAAGTTTATTACCACTATAAAGCAGGCAATATTTAAAAACAGCATTGTCAATAAAAATTCAATAATTCAATAATTCTGAGCGGTTCTCACTTATTTAAAGGTCTTTATTAGTGTCAAAACACATAAAAAGGACCATATTCGCCATTTTGTTACCAGTATAAAGTTGCAGGCAATATTTTAAAACAGTATTGTCAATAAAAATTCAATAATTCAATAATTCTTAGCAGTTCTCACTTATTTAAAGGTCTTTATTAGTGTCAAAACACATAAAAAGGACCATATTTGCCATTTTGTTACCAGTATAAAGTTGCAGGCCATTTTTCAATACAGTATTGTCAATATTAATTCAATAATTCTATAATGCTTAGCAGTTATTACTTATTTAAAGGTTTTTTTTAGTTTAAAAACACATAAAAAGGACAAAAGGACCATATTCGCCATTTTGTTACCAGTATAAAGTTGCAGGTCATTTTTCAATACAGTATTCCCCTTACGTCCAACAGTAGCACAATATGGGGTATTTCTGCCCCTGTGTGCTGATAGGACAGTCGGAACTTTTAATTAACATAATTAATTCCCCTATAAGAGGTGTGAACCGAGAGCAAGGCAGGTGGTTTGGACTCCGCAACCAGAAATGAACGCACACGCGGTAGTTCAAGAAAAAAATATATATTTACTATAAGTTAATAAAGGCTAGTTAAAGGTAAAATGACAGTGCTAAAGACAAGCAAAATATACAATATAGCATGAACAATTTCAAGGCAAATTCTGCAATGGTTTCTACTTTTACTCTGTCCACTTCTGCAGTATGGACACTGAATGAACAATATACTCAAAACTATCCCTAACTGACCCTGACTTCACATTTGGGTGCACCCCCTTTTCCCCAGTGGTCCAGGTGGACCGCTTACAGTCCGTAGAAGCGCGCGGTGGGGCCCAAAGTCGGTCCTTTCTTTTATAGTGAAGCGTCCTCTCCTCACGGTTATCAGGATCTTGGGAGAAATGAAGTCCTCTTTAACAGACAGGGAAACCAACTGAATGCAATGTAATCCAACAGCAGATTCCACTCAGCACACTGACAGTCCTGCCGAATCCATACACTGAGCTGGGATGTAAAGCGGGATTTAGCAGGTGCCGTCCAGTACATCAACAGCACTGCGAGTCTCTATCTGTGGTATCCATATACACAGTCACAATGTCAGTCTCACTGATCAGCCACTGAGCACAGTTCCTTTCACGTGGACTCACTAGTCCTGTTGTCTCTTTACACTCTGTTTGTCTCTGGACCAAGATACAGCTTAGCTGTACAGAAAAATCTCCACACCAGTTCAATACAACACTTGCCAAGATGGCTGCTGCTCTCTGTCTCGTCACTTCCTGCTTCTCTGCTCACACTCTGTCTGCAGAACAGGCAGGCTGACCTAAAAGGGGGGGGGGTCTCACTCCAGCATCATGTCACAATTACAATGGCTGCTGTCTTAAAGGAACAGAATCACAGAAATACATTCAACATTAACAGTTTATACAGACAAATGAAGCTTAAGACAACATTGGCTGTCTCTTACATATTCCCCCCCACTTTAAGATTGGCAGTCCCTGCCTATGACTGTATATCCAGAGGGTTGTACTTTTATGCACAGGGTGGTAGTATACCGATGTATGGCAGGCCAAACAAACTCATCCTGCGCATACCGAACAGGGGGAATACCAGCATTTGGCCTAGTGGTCCGTCTGAGGACCGGTGGTATATTATGGGGTGCTGCAGCTATGGGCTGAGAAGGACCAGCGGATTCCGCACCAGAGGGGGCACAGACCGGAGATACAGTAGTCACAGGTGGAACATCCCCAGGAGCAGGGATCGGCCAACAATCATCCTCCTCGTCGGAGGCCCATTCCGCACCTCCATTCTCTGACTGTGGGAGCTCATTCACATTGGCAGGCCCATCGCGATTTGTCCCTTCAGAATGACACAGGCGCAACATATTTCGGTGAAGTACTCGAACACAATCAGTTCCTTCTTTCTGGACCTGGTACACTGGCCCATTCGCATACTTGCGGCCAACAACACGATACGGCAAAGCCTCCCATCTGCTTTCCAATTTCCCTTGGGGTTTCTTGACACGAACTAGCACCAGGTCGCCTGGTTGCAATGGTGCTTCTTGCACTGGGGTCTTATCAGGATGGGGATGTTCTTGCAGGCGCTGCCGCACCAATCGATGGATCGTCTCAAGTCTCTGCCGATGCGCCCGCACCCAAGAGGTTGGATCCCTCGGAGGGAACCCATCCACATCATTCAACTGTAATTCTCCTATACTTCGCCCAGACCGCCCAAAGAGAAGTGTATAAGGAGAGTACCCCGTTGTAGAATGGACCTGATTGTTATAGGCCCACGCCATTTCAGACAAGAACTGAGGCCACTGTAACTTCTTGTCTTCCTCCAGAGTCCGCAGCATCTGTAGCAGAGTTCTGTTGAATCTTTCACAGGCCCCATTTCCCTGAGGGTGGTATGGAGTCGTGTGCGACTTCTTTATCCCGTAGATACGTTGAACTTCTTTCATTACGTGTCCCTCAAAGCAGGCGCCCTGGTCGGAGTGGATGCGTTGGGGGCACCCATATACTCGAATGAAATCTTCGCACAGAGCACGAGCTGCTGACTCAGCTGTCTGGTCCTTGGTGGCGGTTACCACCGCAAATTTGGTGAAGTGATCCACCATTACGAGGCAATACTGGTGTCCGCTATTGGATGGGCCCACCATTAGATAGTCTATCATGACGATTTCTAAAGGTTCCTGGGTCACGATGGTTTGCAGGGGAGCTCTCTGTTCTATTGCCTTATGGATCTCACAAGTTCGACAGCTGCGGCATACTTCTTCGACCATTTGACGAAGACCAGGGCAGTAAATCAGTCGCTGTAACCAACGAAAGGTCTTCTCATGACCAAAATGTCCATTCTTATTATGAGCCTCAACTGCCAAGGAGCGAGCCAGTTCACTAGGCACCACAATTTGGTATCGAATGTCGATCTCAGAAGGTAAATAGACCTTTCGGCATAGCACTCCATTTTTCATCTCCAACTTTTCCCACTGACTCAAAACAGATAATATCTCACGTGTCAGTCGTTCTCTTTCCTCTCTACAGGGCTTCTGGCCTTTCTCAACACACTTGATCATCTGCGCCAGCCCCTCATGGGTCTGTTGTATCTGTGCCAATTCCTGTCGTGAGGGACCAAAGAAAGGAGCCATTTCAGTCCCCTCCATCTCAAACTGATTAGTGGCGGTCAAGGCCTGTGAAAATCTGCTGAAATCGGGCACCTCCACATGCTCCAACTCATGATCCACGTCTTCTGTGGGGGTCTGGGCAGTTACCCTAGAAAGTCCGTCAGCATTCTGGTTCTCTGTCTTGGACCGATACTTAATGCGGTAATTGAATGTAGACATTCGGGCTATCCACCTCTGCTCTAACGCCCCGAGCTTGGCATTTTCCAGGTGAGCTAGTGGGTTGTTGTCAGTCAGTACTAAAACTTCAGCACCGGTCAAATATTCAGAGAATTTCTCGGTCATGGCCCATACCAGTGCCAACAGCTCCAATTTAAATGAACTATAATTCTCGGGGTTTCTTTCAGAATCTCTCAAAGACCGGCTGCCGTACGCTATGACCCTCTCCTGGCCATCCTGAAGCTGGGAAAGCACTGCTCCAAGACCATACAGGCTTGCATCTGTATATAGCTGGAACGGCAAGTGGTAATCAGCATATGCCAAGATTGGGGCTGTTGTCAGTGCATCCTTCAATGCCTGAAAGGCTTGTTCCTGTTCAGGTCCCCACTTCACGGACCGGTTCTTTGGACCACCGGATGTGCCTCGTAGGAGAGCATTAAGTGGTGCTGCTACCTTGGCGAAATCCTTAATAAACCGTCGATAGTAACCGGCTACTCCAAGGAACGCCCTCACTTCTCGCAGGGTAGTTGGTATCGGCCAATCTTGAACAGCCGCTATCTTGTCTCTTGATGGTCTCACCCCTTCTCCTGATACGCGGTGACCCAAGTAATCAATTTCAGATTGGAACAACCGACATTTACTGGGTTTCAATTTGAGCCCATGTTCCCGCAATCTTCGAAATACTTGCCCCAACTGGTGGAGATGGTCTTCAAAGGTCGCAGAATACACTATAATGTCATCCAAGTAGATGAGAGTGAACTCAAAGTTGAAGTCACCGAGACATTTCTCCATCAACCGCTGAAACGTTCCGGGTGCATTTGTCAACCCGAAGGGCATCCGGTTAAATTCGTATAGTCCCATGGGCAAGATGAATGCCGTCTTCTCCTTGTCTTTTGTGGCCATCGGCACCTGCCAATACCCACTAGCCAGATCTAGTGAGGAGAAGTACCGGGCTCTCCCTAGCGCTGAGAGGGACTCCTCAATCCGTGGCAAGGGGTAGGAATCTCGTACGGTGCAAGCGTTTAACTTGCGATAGTCTACGCAAAATCGGATGGACCCATTTCCACCTGTATGACAGGACTTGCAGCGATCAGGTCATCATCAGGGCATTCTCCCCACATAGTCTCCTTGTCAGTCTCCCCTACTACACGCCCTTCAGCAGCAGGGGACTTCAGTTTAACGGCGGTCTCTCATAAGTTTGTCGCTGCTCTGGACATCTAGCAGCAACGTGGCCCATCCGTCCACACTCCCAGCAGCGTATCCCCCGTCGTTCTGGCCATCTGTTTGGGCCCCTTCGGTAAGCCCCTTCGATTTCTCCTGAGCACTGCACTAAATGATTTGGACCCCTTCGGTAGGTCCTATCCTCACCCCTCCAGCGGGGTGGTGGGTGATTCTGACTTGCTGGGTGTGGATGGCTCACCCTTTCATCTCCAGTCTTCTGGAAGTCTGCAATTTTCATAGACTGCTCATCACAACGAGTGTGCAAGTGTTCCATTTGTTCTTGCAGTTTCTGCATTACTGTGAGAATTTCTTTAACCGTCCCTTTTTCTACTGTCTCTGAGCCAGAACTAGCCCCCTGTGACAAAGTAACTCCAACTGCGGTCTGCGGCCTCGGGACCATACTATTGGCACGGGAGATGGCCTCTACCTGTACATCATGGAATTTAGCATCAGTCTCTCGTCGTATAAAATCCTGCATAGTCACAGTTAAACTGCCGTCACGTATCCCCAGGACAAACTGGTCACGGAGAGTCCGATCAGGGTTACAGAAGGCTGGCGAGCCCCCTCTTTCCTTCCTTTGAATATCTCGGAGCAGTTCTTGTAGGGCATTTGCATATTGGGGAAGGCTTTCATTCTCCTGTTGTACCCTCTGGAAGAACCGAGCCTGCAGAGACCCCAGCAATGCAGTTTCTCCATAGATGGTTTCTAGAATCTGGACTACTTGCTCAAATGTCTGCCTTTGTTCAAATGGCCTCAGTATCACCGTGGTCTTAGCATCCCCTTGTAATGTCAATATTGCTAGCTCTACTAGTACTTCTGGTGCGGTCTGGTACATTCGCTGTATCATTCGTATCTGTTCCACCCACATACTCACTGACATATTATTGCCATCAAATTTAGCTAACTGACTCATTATAGCCCCTGCTGGCATTCTTCCTCCAGCACCATTCTCCCGAACGGGTGCGTCACCGTCCATTCTGGTAAGCGGATCCTGCCGACTACGCCAATTTGTGAACCGAGAGCAAGGCAGGTGGTTTGGACTCCGCAACCAGAAATGAACGCACACGCGGTAGTTCAAGAAAAAAATATATATTTACTATAAGTTAATAAAGGCTAGTTAAAGGTAAAATGACAGGGCTAAAGACAAGCAAAATATACAATATAGCATGAACAATTTCAAGGCAAATTCTGCAATGGTTTCTACTTTTACTCTGTCCACTTCTGCAGTATGGACACTGAATGAACAATATACTCAAAACTATCCCTAACTGACCCTGACTTCACATTTGGGTGCACCCCCTTTTCCCCAGTGGTCCAGGTGGACCGCTTACAGTCCGTAGAAGCGCGCGGTGGGGCCCAAAGTCGGTCCTTTCTTTTATAGTGAAGCGTCCTCTCCTCACGGTTATCAGGATCTTGGGAGAAATGAAGTCCTCTTTAACAGACAGGGAAACCAACTGAATGCAATGTAATCCAACAGCAGATTCCACTCAGCACACTGACAGTCCTGCCGAATCCATACACTGAGCTGGGATGTAAAGCGGGATTTAGCAGGTGCCGTCCAGTACATCAACAGCACTGCGAGTCTCTATCTGTGGTATCCATATACACAGTCACAATGTCAGTCTCACTGATCAGCCACTGAGCACAGTTCCTTTCACGTGGACTCACTAGTCCTGTTGTCTCTTTACACTCTGTTTGTCTCTGGACCAAGATACAGCTTAGCTGTACAGAAAAATCTCCACACCAGTTCAATACAACACTTGCCAAGATGGCTGCTGCTCTCTGTCTCGTCACTTCCTGCTTCTCTGCTCACACTCTGTCTGCAGAACAGGCAGGCTGACCTAAAAGGGGGGGGGGTCTCACTCCAGCATCATGTCACAATTACAATGGCTGCTGTCTTAAAGGAACAGAATCACAGAAATACATTCAACATTAACAGTTTATACAGACAAATGAAGCTTAAGACAACATTGGCTGTCTCTTACAGAGGTAAAGAAGACCTTCCCCCCTTGTGTTTTTTTCTGTCCTGTGTGGTAAGACAGGTGGAGGGAGGTTTCTTTACCTCCCTAGGTTTTAAGCTACTTACATTTAGGTGGCTTCTTTTTTTTTACTTTCTTCTTCTTCTTTCTTCTCATCTTCTCACTGTGGGAAGATTTCAGAGGTCCCTTTACGCTTTAAGCAAAAAAAAAAAAAAAAAAAAATTTTTGTTTAAAAAAATGTGATCTTCATTTTTCGGTTATTGTTTCTTAGATGTCTTCCTCTCCCTCTAACGGTGATGACTTACCCAGAAGAAAAAGCTCCGCCAAGCGTAGACATCTTGCTTGCAGGGATTGTGACACTCCCCTTCCAGATGGGTACAAGTATATCCACTGCCGCCAGTGTCGAGGTCCTCCTGCTAATGAGCCTTTCTTGCGGGATGTCATTACTTGGGTAAAAGAATATGTTGAAGACTCTATGAGGGAGATCAAGGATTCTGTCTCCTAGGTTTCCAAAAGACCATGCAGGGAGTGGCAATCTCACTCTGCTGATCCCTCTGAAGAGGTTTTTCAGATCCTGGACGAGACACAGACTTCTGATGAAGATCCTGAGGTGTTCGGCAGGCCTCTTTTTCTTTTGGAAAAAATGCAGAAATTACTTAAGTCCATCCGGTCAGGTGATTATGATGTTGACCCAGGGGAAGCCTCATGCTCCACCTATAGAGGGCCAAGGGCTTTCCAAGTGTATGCTTCTCTTAACAAAGCAATGATGGCAGAATGGAAACGTTCAGAAAAACCTTTTTTTCTATCCAGGAGATTTAGGACCCTCTTTCCAATTACGGAGGTTTAGCAGGACCACTGGGGCCACCCGCCCAAAGTAGATATGGCCGTGGCTAAATTATCCTGCTGTACGATTGTACCGGCTGAAGATATTTCTAATTTACAAGACCCCACTGAGAAACACTCAGGAAAGTTTACTCTGCTGCCTCTGCCCAGGCTTCTGTTGGGATTGCTTCCAGTGAGGTAGCAAATAAATTGAGAGCAGACCTCTCCAAACTAGAGAGCAATATTGACTCTGGTGTCTCCAGGGACAGTCTTTTGTCTTTCCTGAATTCAATTTCCTTATCGGCAGATTACCTATCCTCTGCTATCAGGTGAAGATAGCAGCCAAATCTATGGCTCTTTCTACCCGCCAGAAGGCCACTATGGCTTAAACCCTGGAGAGCAGGCAACGCCTCCAAATATAATATCTGCTCCCTGCCCTTTGAGCCGGGCAAGCTTTTTGGTAAAGCTCTTGATGAAATTATGGAGGGTCTAGCTGATAAAAAGGGGAAATGCCTTCCTCAGTCTTTCAGGGGCAGATCTAGGCCTTCAGGTCGGGGGAGAGGTTTTCAGCGTCAACCTCAATCCAGGCCTCAGTATCAGAGGCGTTCTGGTTATCAAGCCAGGGGATCTGGTCACAGAATCCCTAAACGGGAGCAAGGTAAAAAGCCTGATTTTTGACGCCACCAGTTTTCCTCCCTTGGTGGCTTTATTACTGGTCGGAGGTCGCCTCTCTCACTTTCTCCCCGCTTGGCAAGAACACATTCAGAATCCTTGGGTCCTTCAGGTGATACAACGGGCTATGTCATAGATTTTTTTCTCTTCCTCGAGACAGATTTAATAGAACTCGTTTGCTTTCCGCTCCACAACAGTTGGTGCTAGAAAGGGCCATCGGGGAATATTTAGGCAAGGGAGCTCTGGAGTTGGTTCCCCGTTCAGAAGAAGGTTTGGGAGTCTACTCTCCGGTCTTCCTGGTACCCAAACCATCAGGGGACTGGAGAGTAATAATAGATCCTAAACCATTTCATCCGGAGAAAACAGTTCCGTATGGAAACCATAAAATCGGAGGTTGCCTTTCTTCAGCCCGGCGATATCCTCGTCACCTTAGACTTGAAGGACGCATATCTACATATCCCGATGTATCCTCCTCACAGAAGATACCTGAGGATTGTGGTGACTGTTGCCGGCCGGACTCAACATCTTCAGTTCACAGCGTTACCCTTCAGCATCTCCTCGGCTCCTCACACCTTTACGAAGGTGATAGCCCCTGTAGCAGCGGCTCTCAGGCTCCAGGAGTTGTTTATCGTGCCATACCTGGACGACTGGCTGATAAAAGCCAGAACAGAAGAGATTCTTCTCCATCATCTCCAGTTAGCCGTGACGTTTCTCCAGCGGTTAGGCTGGATTATAAACTGGGAAAAATCGGAGGTCAAGCCTTCCACACGGAAAAACTTCCTAGGCTTTATCCTCGACTCCGATCAGATGAAAATATCATTACCACTCCTCAGAAAGGAGAGGATTATCAGGGCAACACATTATTTATATCTAACCAAGCAAGTTTCCATCAGAATGGCGATGAAGGTTCTGGGTCTCATGTCAGCGTCTGCAGATGCAGTCCCTCGGGCCCTATGGCATATGCGCCCCCTCCAGAAGGAGATTCTGGAAGTTTGGAACCACAGCCCGCTGAGTCTGGACAAGAATTTGCAGCTCTCCTACAAAGCCCGTCTTTCCCTCAGATGGTGGATCCATCTCAAAGACGGGATGTCCACAGTCCAGCCTGCTTGGACCCTGTTGACCACCGATGCGTCCCTCTCCGGTTGAGGAGCGCATCTAGAAGAGATTCTCGTAAGGGGAACATGGAATTGGAAAGCCATGTCATCCAATTGGCGAGAACTCAGAGCTGTTCGCCTGGCACTCCTCCATTTCTCTCCCCTTCTCCGAGGGAAAGCATTAAAGGTTCAGTCAGACAACATGAAAACAGTTCTCTATCTGAACAAACAAGGAGGCACCAGATCTTTATCCCTACTTAGGGAAACGAACCTCATCTTTTCCTGGGCAGAAAATAATTTAACCCATCTCCCTGCAGTTCATATCCGAGGATCCCTGAACATATTAGCGGACCAGTTGAGTCGGGGCCTAACAGTGTCAGGCAAGTGGTCCCTCAATCAGGAGGTTTTTCATCAGATCACCCTGAGGTGGGGTCTCCCGGAAGTAGACCTCATGGCCACCAAACTCAACACCAAGGTGGAGAAGTTCTGTTCTCTATATCAGGAGGACAATCCCTTGGCAGTGGATGCCCTGTCTATCCCGTGGAGGTTCAGGCTGGTATACATCTTCCCTCCACTTTCCATGATATCGAGGGTATTGATGAAAGTAAGACAGGACCAAGCCACAGTAATTGCCATCATACCGATTTGGCCAAAAAGAGCTTGGTTTTCCCAACTCATTCAGATGAGTTGAGGGACTTATTGGAGGCTTCCCCTAATTCAGAACCTGGTAGTTCAAGGAAATCAGTTATGCCAGGATCTGAGAAGATTCAACTTGACAGCCTGGAAGTTAACCAGTCCTATCCAATCTAGAGGACTGTCTGAAGCTGTCCTGAAGACTTTGTCCTGTTCCAGAGCCCCTTCCATGACCAGAAGTTAACAGAGGATAAGGAACATCTTCAGAGCTTGGGGCTCCAATAAAGAAGTTGATAGTTCAGATCCTCCGACTGAGGCTCTGCTAGAATTTCTTCAGGATGGTCTTACTCCCACGACATTAAAAAAGTCCATGTGGCTGCCCTTTCTGCCTGTTTGGACAGACGTCTTTCTCAGGATCCTTTGATTTCTAGGTTCCTGAAAGGTGCGGTAAGGTTAAAACCCTCTGTGTATGCTCCCATTCCTCAATGGGACCTCTCCACAGTTCTTTCAGGCCAATGTGGGCCTCCCTTTGAACCACTCAAGGAGGTGGAGTTAAAATTTTTGACTTATAAGGTCACTTTCTTATTTGCCATTACCTCTGCCAAAAGAGTGGGTGAGTTACAAGCTCTATCTGCTGTAGAGCCATACATCTCCTTTTTTCCTGACAGAGTCCAGTTGAAATTTCTTCCAGGGTTTATTTCAAAAGTACCTTCTCGTTCTAACATAAATCAGATAATATCCTTGCCAACCTTCTTTCTTTCCCCCTCTACTGAGGAGGAGAAGAAACTTCACTCTTTGGATCTTGTAAGATGCCATCAGATCTATCTCCAGCGTTCAGGTCCCTTTAGAAAGTCCCACAACCTTTTAATAAACTACTTCGGTATAAACAGGGGTTTGGAAGCATCAAAACCCTCCTTGGCTAAATGGATAAAGGAAGCAATAAAGGTGTCCTTTTCCTCCCAGGGGTTATCCCCTCCTAATTTAGTAAAAGCCCACTCGACTAGAGCCATCTCTACCTCTTGGGCAGAGAATCTTTCTGTTCCGTTGGATCAGATTTGCGCTGCTGCATCCTGGGGCTCTCAATTGACATTTGTAAAGCACTATAGATTAAGCATGCATTGTTCAGAGGCTACTGCCTTTGGCCATTCTGTATTGAGTACCGTATGCCAAGAGGGCCCTCCCTAGGGGTCTTCTTGCTACATCCCCATATTGTGCTGCTGTTGGACGTAAGGGGAATCGTTGATTATGTAGATAATCTGTTTTCCCTTAGTCCGAACAGCTCACAAGCTTTCCCGCCCTGGAATAGTACTCTTGTTTCTTGTATGTTTTTTGTTCTTTATAACTAACACGAGGGAGGAAGGTCTTCTTTACCTCTTATAGGGGAATTAATTATGTTAATTAAAAGTTCTGCTTGTCCCATCAGCACACAGGGGCAGAAATACCCCATATTGTGCTGCTGTTCGGACTAAGGGAAAACAGATTACCTACATAATCAACAATTGTCAATATTTATTCAATAATTCAATAATTCTTAGCGGTTATCACTTATTTAAAGGTGTTTATTAGTTTCAAAACACATAAAAAGGACCATATTCGCCATTTTGTTCCCAGTATAAAGTTGCTGGCCATTTATAAATAGTATTGTCAATAATTCAATAATTCTGAGCCACAAATCTCTGCCTTTATCATGCTTTTTTTTATTTGTGTTCATTAGTGGGTGAAGAAATAAGGGGCATATTTGCTGTTCTCTTCAAAGTAGAAAATAACAGGCCTTTTTGCCCTTTACAATTAAGTTTTTTCATCGAACAGTATGTCAGACAGAGAAGCAAGAGGCCATGCACAGGGGAGGGCCACAGGCCTAAATGTTTCTGGCGCAGGCACAAGTCGCAGAAGAGTAAGGGGGTGTGGCAGCAGGGGTCAGTTACAGAGGCCTGAGCTCCCAGTGTCAAGTAGTGGTCGTGTCTTGACCAGCAACCCAACCCAGGGTGTAGACTGGTCGACTCGGTCATCCAATTCATCCCAAGTCACATCAGACACCGCCAGCCAAGAGTCGGTGGGTTCGTCAGACACAACCCTTAGTTGGCATGGCCCGGCAGCAGGCCCTGTGCCCTCACCTGTCCTCAACCTGCCTCTGTCCTTTTCTGTTTCCTCAGCTAGAGAACTACTCTATGCTGTGGGTTCAGATCCACTGTACAGTGAGGAGGAGGTACTAGAGGACAGTCAGCAGCTACTGCTCAGCCAAGATGTGGAGGAGACATCCGCCGCTTCCTGCGGTAGGTGGGCAAGTAGTGATGAGGAGAGTGGCATGGAAGCTGGTGTTGAGGAGGACATCAGTGACCTGCAGACAGTAGTGGATGACGATGTAGCCAATCGTAATTGGGAGCCGGGTGACGAGGCGGCCTCATCGTCATCAGGAGAAGAGGGTTGCAGCTTGCACATGAGGTAGTGGGGGAGTCAGCAGTGTGAGGTCGGGAGCTAAACGTGCACGGGGTAGACCACCTGCTTCACAGCAGCCTACCTGCCCGGAAAGCAGTGGTGCAGGGGTTCACGGAGGCAGTGGCAGTAGCAGTCAGTTATTGCAGAGTGTTGGGGGTAAAATCACCTACTCGGCAGTGTGGCAGTTTTTTGTAAAGCTGCCGGGGGAGGTGAACATGGCCGTATGTTCAATCTATGGGCAGAAGGTGAAGTGTGGCCAGGGTGCTAATGTTTGCACCACAGCCCTGCGCCAACATATGCAGCGTCACCATAAAGTGGCCTGGGAGAGCTATGGATCCAATGTGTTGGTCCAGCCTGTCGCAGCAACCAGTGGCACGTACCCCATTTCAGGCAGTCAAGGCTCCATTACCTCAGCTGAAGGAAGCTGAGTGTGCCCTTCTCATCATCTGCTGGTCGTGATGCTCCTGCTCCTCCTCCTAGTCAGTCATTGCGTCAGCAATCGATCACAGAATCTATATCTAAGAGACAACAGTATGCGTGCACTCATCCAACAGTACAGAAACTGAATGTGCTCCTGTCCAAGTTGCTGGTGCTGCAGTCACTCCCTTTCCACTAGGTGGACTCTGCACCTTTCAGAGAACTGATGGCTTGCACTGAGCTGAGGTGGAGAGTCCCAGGCCGTCATTTCTTTGCCAAGAAGGCAGTACCAATCCTGCACAAATATGTAGAAGAGAAGGTGGGCCAGTCCTTGAGCCTGTTGGTGTCTGCCAAAGTGCACGGCAGCGCCGACGTGTGGAGCTGTAACTACGGTCAAGAACAATATTATGTCATTTACGGCCCACTGGGTTAATGTGGTGCCTGCCCAGACACACCAGCAACTTGGACAGGTGACGCAGCTTCTGCTTCCACATTCTTACGCCATTGGTCCTGCAACAATGTCCGCCTCATCCTCCACTGTCTCCACTGCAGGAACAATTCCCAGTGTTCCTCCAGCATACCACATGTGCAGGGCACAGCGGTGTCTCGCTGTTCTACACCTTGTTTGCCTGGGTGAACGAAGTCACACAGGGGAGGAACTACTCCGTGTCCTTAATCAAGAAATCGAATCCTGGCTTTCTACTAGAGAACTTAAAATCGGAACAATGGTGACCGACAACGGGAAGAACATGGTGTCGGCCCTGCGTCAAGGAGGGCTGAGCCATGCGCCCTGCATGGCGCACATGTTCATTCTGGTTGTCAAGCATTTCCTTAAGTGTTCCACCCAACTACAAGACATTCTAAAAATGTCAAGGAAACTTTGCATGCATTTCAGCCACTCGTACACCACCAAGCACACCCTCCTTGAGCTGCAGCGGCAGAACGGCCTCCCACAAAATAGGATGATATGCGATGTTTCCACCCATTGGAATTCAACCTCCATATGTTGGATCGACTATATGTACAGAGAAAAGCCATAAACGATTTCTTGATGATCCAAGTGGACAGAGGTACTCCCCTGTGTAACTTTAACGTTAGCCAGTGGCAGCTCATGCGTGACACCTGCTGTTTGTTAGTTCCCTTTGAGGAGGCCACTTTGTTAGTCAGTCGCCAGGACTACGGGATGAAGAATGTCATTCCACTGATTCACATCCTGGAAAAGATGCTTATCAATCTGGCTGGTCAGGGGACTGGAGATGTGGCGTCTACATCTCAAGGCCACATGAGCCCTGTGGGGGCTGAACTGGAGGAGGAGGAGGATGAGGAGGACATTGGAGCACAAACAATGTGTAGTCAAATGGGTGGAGAGGAGGAGCAGGATCAACTAGAACAGCCAGAGGGAGATGAGGAGGATGAGACAGATGACCCAGACACACCGTGGCAGTATGCAATGGAGATGGATGCAGGGAGTCCCTTGGAGTCACTTGCGCAAATGGCCCGATGCATGTTGACCTCTTTGCACAGTGACAGCCAAATTGTCACCATTCGGCAGAGGGATAACTACTGGCTCTCCACCATGTTGGACCCTCACTACCGGGGAAAAATGGGGCTTTTTTTTACACCCGCTGGGAGTGAGGACAAACTGAACTACTATAGAGACATGCTATGTAGCAAGTTGGCCGCTGCCTACCTGCGCCATCGTCCATCCTCTCTCATGTCCGACCGGGAGGGCCCTGAGTGCTCAACTGGAATGGCAGCTGTGGGAGGGAGTGGGGGTGGCAGGAGCAGTATCAGCTCCATCAGCCTAGAGTCGCTGATGAGCAGCTTTCTTCATCTGCATAGTGAAGAAGCTGCTCATCAGCAGCTAGACACAGAGCAGAAGTTGAACCAGCAGGTGGTGGCATACTTAGAGTGCACCCTCACCCTACTACCCGTCATCGAAGATCCGCTGGACTAGTGGGCAACCAAACTGGATTTGTGGCCGTAACTGGCCGAGTTTGCCCTGGAAAAGCTGTCCTCGCCTGTCCACCCAAAATTTGGAAAGACTGACCTTTATGAAGATGAATCAAGCATGGATCAGCCAGGACTTCCATCCACCAATGCCTGATGCAGCAGATTAAATGATCCATGCTGCCTCGCCACACTCTGCCACTGGTTCACTGTATGGCCTCCTAAGGCTGTTGCTACCTACACATTATATCACCTTGCCACTCTGTGGCCTGCTCACTCTGCTGCCACCTCTGCATTCTGCCACTGGGTGATTCTATGGCCTTCTCACGCTGCTGCCACTGGGTCACTGTATGGCCTCCTCATACTGCTGCCACTGGGTCACTGTATGTCCTCCTCAAGCTGTTTCCACTGGGTCACTGTATGCCCTCCTCATGCCGAAGCCACCGGGTCACTGTATGGCCTCCTCATGCCGCTGCTACTGGGTCACTGTATGGCTTACTCATGTTGCTGCTACTGGGTCACTGTATGCCCTCATGTTGCTGCCACTGGGTCACTGTATGGCCTCCTCATGCCGCTGCCACTGGGTCACTGCATGGCCTCCTCATGCCGTTTCCACTAGTTCACTCTACATCCTCCTCATGCTGCTGTTAATGGGTCACTGTATGGCCTCCTCATGCTGCTGCTACTGGGTCACTGTATGCCCTCCTCATGCCACTTCCACTGGGTCACTGTATGTCCTCCTCATGCCACTGCTACTGGGTCACTGTATGGCTTACTCATGTTGCTGCCACTTGGTCACTGTATGCCCTTCTCATGCCGCTGCTACTGGGTCACTGTATGGCTTACTCATGTTGCTGCTACTGGGTCACTGTATGCCCTCCTCAAGCTGTTTCCACTGGGTCACTGTATGCCCTCCTCATGCCGCAACCACCGGGTCACTGTATGCCCTCCTCATGCTGCTACCACTGGGTCACTGACTGTATGCCCTCCTCATGCTGCTGCCACCTGCAGATTATGTCGCCTTGCCACTCTGTGGTTTAATGATGTTGCTGCCAACTCCACATTATGTCGCCTTGCCACTCTGTAGACATATATATGGAATCGACAGACGACGGTGTAAAAGGAGTACGCTCTTTCATTCTACAGTAGGATGTTAGGTTTCTGCACGGTGTTACTGCAAGGCACAGTGTTCTACTCCACTATACAGGCTCTCTGAAGCTAGGAAATAGGTGTTTTTTAGCGATATTCACCGCGAAGTAATTCGGATCGAAGCAAATTTTTTTGGAACTTCGAATAGAAGTGCCGAATCGAACTTTTGAGAAATTCGCTGATCTCTAGCTATATAGTATAAATTACTCAAACATGCCAAAATTGAACATTTGGATATTTCCACGGTATGTATGCTCATAGGCTAAGCTGATGGCTGCTGGAGCATGTGTTAGCTGTAAATTACAACCCCTATGATTCTGCAATATTTAAGGGGTTCCGATATATTAATGTCCCCCATATTAATGTGCCCAGACCCTATCAAAGGCTGGGTGGGTATCGGAAATAGTAGCGTTGATTTTTTTCATGAAGCATTATGTTATCAATACGTTGAATAACATTGGTCAACGAGAGAAAGGTTCTTCTCCAGTTGGAGTTAATGTGTATCAGCCATCAGGATATACTAAAACAATTTAAACTGAATATATTTGAGATTTGTTGGTTTAAGGCTGAGGAGAAAAGTGGGAGCTGACAATGGAAACAATTGGCCGAAGAGCTGTTGCGCCATTCTATAGACAGCCGTCCAAAAGTGACGGACATGAGGGCAGAACCACCAAATATGGAAGGTGGTGCCTACTGCGTCACAACCCCTAACGAAAAAAAAATGTAAAAGGTAAAAGCCAGAATTGATGTTTTTTTCTCTAATCCAAGTTAATAAAATTTAGTAAATAAATTACAGGCACCCAGAAAGGGTGTCATTACAAAATGCATCTCATACCGCAAAAAATAAGCCCTCATATGGCTGCATCACCAGAAAAATAAAAAAAATATAGCTTGTACAATGTGAAGACAAAACCCCTAAAAAGTTGGAGATGTAAGGTCCAAAGTGGATCTTTGTCGCACATATGGTGGTCCTGCCTGGGAATTAGTCAGTTCTGGAAGGATGTTCAATCTGTGACTGCAACTTTCCTCTCCGACTTTTGTGATCACTCCAACTATGGCCTTGCTCTCACTACCGTCCACCAACTATACCCCATTGAGATCCAACCTTGTCTCACTCCTATTGTCAGCTACCAACTCCCTAATATCCTGCAGATGGCTGAGCCCCGATCCCCCATCTAAAGCTGAATGGATTGAAAAAGTGAATCAGATTTCCCGCTTTGAAGAGTTGTCAAGCTGGAAGGCCAGGACACATGCCTGATTCTTCAAGACTTGGTCGCAGTGGAGAAATCTGAAACTATGAGTCTAGTCCCCCTCCCCCTCTCCTTCTCACTCCTGTTCCTTCCCTCCTTTCCCCTTCCCCCTGTCCTTATTAACTGACTTACACTGTTCTCCTCTGTTTCTCTTTTTTTCTCACTCTTCATCTCATCTTCCTTTATTTCTTTATCTCATTCTTTCTTACCTACTTCATCTTTCCTCTTACAATCCTATATGCGCCTTATATTGCTAAGTACTGATTGTACAACCATTTGAGTTGTCTATTGATTATAAAGTACTTGCCATTACTCTTGTATAATGCCATAATGTGCTACACTGATTACATTTTTTCTTTATTTTGAATTCTCTTTCATGTACTTGTATTTTTGGTATATGAAAACCATTAATAAAAATATTATTACTAAAAAAAAAAAAAAAACTAAAAATTGCCAAATCATTAGAACACAACTGAAAGGGAATGTAAAAGCTGTTGGCAGGTATATCAAGGTACACCCCAGATTTAAAGGTTACGAGGAAAGAGACACCAGAAGTGACCCCCAGAGTGACCCCCCCCCCAATCATAGGAGCTACTGGGGAAATAGTAGGGAATATGGCGCTCTCAATTTACTTCGCACAGTTTACATATTCACTTTTCACCATCCGCTGTGCATTCACGTCTAGGATACTAATGCTCACTACACCCCTTGATAAATACTTTGAGGGGTGCAGTTTCACTCCTTAGGGGGTTCCACTTTTCTGATACCTTAGAGGCGTCCAGATACCAAACATCAAAATCTGCACTCCAAAAGCCACATAGTGCTCCTTCACATCTGTGCCCCGCTGTGTACCCAAACAGCAGTTTATGCCTACAAGTATGACTCTGTTGTACCCAGCATAACGTACTTAATTTCATATGCGAGTATAAACTGCTATTGGGGCACAGCTGGGCACAGAAGGGAAGGAGCGCTATTTAGTTTTTGGAGCACATATTTAGACGGTTTGGTTTTTGGACACCATGCCAAGAGCCCTGAAATGCCAGTAAAGTGTAATCCCCCGACATGTGGCCACATTTTGGAAACTACACCCCTGAAGGAACTTATCCAGGGGTACAGAGAGCATTTTTAACCCTCAAGTGTTGCTATAATTTATTCTCCAGAAATGAATACGCAGCTGATACTGAAAGGAGAAAATGGCAATTTTTCAAGGAATACGTCTTTTGAGTACGCAATATGTTGTACCCATCTTGTATCAGAGATGAATGCTCCCAAAACTGTTGTGCCTGGGATACCTGCTTAACAGTTTTTGGAGTGTGTGCCTCTGCTGACACAAGCTGAGCACAACATATGGGGCACTGAAATGGCGTATCTCAGAAATTGCAATTTCCACTTTTCATTACCAGCAGCGCATTCATTTCTGGAAATTAAATTAATGCAACACTCAAGGGTTAAAAAGGCTCGCTACACCGCTTGATAAATCCCTTGAGGGGTGTAGTTTCCAAAGTGGCGTCACACGTTTGCAGCTTCTACTTTACTGGCAATTCAGGGGCTCTGCAAAAGTGGCATGACATCCAAAAACCAAACTGTGCTCTAAAAACCAAAATAGTGCCCGTTCCCTTCTGTACCCAGTTGTGCCCAAACAGCAGTTTATACCCATATATGACATTCTTAAGTACGTTATCCTGGGTACAATAGTGTCATACATGTGGGCATTAACTGCAGTTTGGTTACACAGCAGGGTGCAGATGTGCTTTTGAAGCGCAGATATAGATTGTTAGTTTTTGGACACCATGTCACGTTTGCAGAGGCCCTAAAATAGCTCCTACAAAATGGGGTCACCTAAAGGGCTCTGCAAAAACAACATGGCGTCCAGAATGTTCCTCTAAATCTATACTCCAAAAAGCTAAAAAGCATAGTGCTCCTTCCCTTCTGAACCCTGCTATGTGCCCAAGCAGCAGTTTACACCCTCATATACGGTATAACTTTTTTGTCCCGGGATAGCCCACTTAATAGTTTTAGGAGTGCATGTCTCTAATGACACAGAGTGAGCACAACATGCTGGGCACTGAAATGACATATTTCTTTAAAAATTTCAATTTTCACTTTGTACATTAATTTTTAGGAAGCACTCTTGGGCTCAAAATGATAATACCCATTGAGAAATTCCTTAGGGGTGTAGTTTCTAAAATGGGGTCACTTTTGGGGGGTTTCCATTGTACTGGTACTTTAGGGGCTCTGCAAATGCAACATGGCACCCGAAAACTATTCCAGCAAAATCTGCCCTCCAGAAGCCATATAGAGCTCTTTCCGTTTACAACCACATATGGGGTATTCCCATGTTCAGGAAAAATTGTGTAACAAACTGTGGTGTGTTTTTTCTTCTTTAACTCTTTGTAAAAATGAAAAAATGAAAATTTGGGGCTAAATGGACGGCTTATGGGAAAAAAAGTATTTTTTCATTTTTACGTCTCAATGCTAATGAAATCTGTGAGACAGCTGTGTGGTAAAAATGCTCACTATACCCCTTGATATGTTCTGTGAGGGGTGTTGTTTCCAAAATGGAGGGTTTCCATTGTACTGGTATTTTAGCTCCTCTGCAACATAGCACCCGAAAACTATTCCAGCAAAATCTGCACTCCAAAAGCCAAATAGCGTTCTTTCCATACCCATACAGCAGATTACGACCACATATGGGGTATTCCCATGTTCATGAGTAATTGTTTAACAAACTGTGGGGTGCTTTTTTTTCCTTTAACCCCTTGTGAAAATAAAAACTTTGGGAATAAAGTGACGTTTTAGTCATTTTCATTTACACATCTCAATGTTAATAAAATCTGTAAAACGACTGTGGGATCAAATTCTGTGAGGGATATAGTTTCCAAAATGGGGTCACTTTTGGAGAGTTTCCATTGTATTGGTACTCTAGGGGCACTGCAAATGAGACATGGTACCTAAAAACTATTCCAGCAAAATCTGCTTTTCAAATGCCCAGTGGCGCTCCTTTCCTCTCTCTCTGCTGTGTGCCCAAACATCAGTTTACATCCACATGTGGGGTATTTCTGTGCTTGGGAGAAATTGTGTAATAAACTGTGAGATGCATTTTTCTTTTAACCCCTTGTGATGTGTTAATTTTAGGGATAAATGAATGTATTTTTGAAAAAAAAATTAAATGTTTAAATTTCACCTCTAAATGTGGTGATTTATGGGGGGTTTCTAATATATAGGCCTTTATAATCGCCTTCAGAAATGAAGTTGTCCCTAAAAAATTAACTTGGGAAACTTTCATGTAAATCTGGAAAATCGCAGCACAATATGGGGGTATCTCTGCCCCTGTGTGCTGGTAGGACAGGTGGAATTTTTAATTTACATAATTAATTAAATGATACTCCCCTATAACAGGCCAAGGAGACTTGCCCTCACTGTGTTTTTTTCTGTCCTGTGTGTTGGACAGGTGGAGAGAGGCTCTTTGTCCTCCCATTTTATCCTAAGGATTTGGGGGTTAGCTACAGTTTTGTAAGTTTTTTCTCCTCTTTCATCTGTTCATCTTTTTCCTTGGGAGCTTTTTAATCCGAAGGCTTCCTTGTTTTTCCCATTTTTTTCTCGCCTTCTGGCAGGAGAAGATCCAAGAACTTTGGTCTTGCAGATAAGTACAGCGGGGTTATGCAGACGAATTCTTCGCTCGCCACAAGACAGATTCTCGCAACCCGTTCTCTTCCTGCACTGGAGCAGGTTATACTGGAAAATTCCATTCTGGAATACCTGGGCAACGGGGGCTTGGGAAAGGTCCCCCCTCAGAAGAAGGTTTGGGGTCTACTCTCCAGACTTCCTGCTACCAATATACAGTGCTGGCCAAAAGTATTGGCACCCCTGCAATTCTGTCAGATAATACTCAATTTCTTCCAGAAAATGATTGCAATCACAAATGCTTTGGTAATAATATCTTCATTTATTTTGCTTGCAATGAAAAAACACAAAAGAGAATGAAAAAAAAAGTCAAATCATTGATCATTTTACACAAAACTCCAAAAATGGGCCGGACAAAAGTATTGCCACCCTCAGCCTAATACTTGGTAGCACAACCTTTAGACAAAATAACTGCGAACAACCGCTTCCGGTAACCATCAATGAGTTTCTTACAATGCTCTGCTGGAATTTTAGACCATTCTTCTTTGGCAAATTTCTCCAGGTCCCTGAGATTTGAAGGGTGCCTTCTCCAAACTGCCATTTTGAGATCTCTCCACAGGTGTTCTATGGGATTCAGGTCTGGACTCATTGCTGGACACTTTAGAAGTCTCCAGTGCTTTCTCTCAAACCATTTTCTAGTGCTTTTTGAAGTGTGTTTTGGGTCATTGTCCTGCTGGAAGACCCATGACCTCTGAGGGAGACCCAGCTTTCTCACACTAGGCCCTACATTATGCTGCAAAATTTGTTGGTAGTCTTCAGACTTCATAATGCCATGCACACGGTCAAGCAGTCCAGTGCCAGAGGCAGCAAAGCAACCCCAAAACATCAGGGAACCTCCGCCATGTTTGACTGTAGGGACCGTGTTCTTTTCTTTGAAGGCCTCTTTTTTTTTTCCTGTAAACTCTATGTTGATGCCTTTTCCCAAAAAGCATGCTCAATGTTGTACACACAAGGACACAGGACAGAGGTTGAGTCAACTTTAATCCATTTCAACTGGCTGCAAGTGTGATTTAGTTATTGCCACCACTTGTTATGTGCCACTGGTAAGTAACAGGTGCTTTTAATTACACAAATTAGAGAAGCACATGATTTTTCAAAGGGTGCCAATACTTTTGTCCACCCCCTTTTTATGTTTGGTGTGGAATTATATCCAATTTGGCTTTTTGACAATTCTTTTTGTGGTTTTCCATTGAAGACAAATTAAATGAAGATATTATTACCAAAGCATTTGTGATTGCAATCATTTTCTGGAAGAAATTGAGTATTATCTGACAGAATTGCAGGGGTGCCAATACTTTTGGCCATCACTGTATGTTATAGTCCTAATATATCTAAGTCTCTTCATAAGGAAGAGCGTTTCCAAAGGGACACCGGGAAGTTGGTCACATCCTTGCTCCAAAGCAATGTTCTTGTCACTCTCGACCTAAAGGATGCGTACTTACAAATTCCAGTTATCCTCCTCACAGAAAGTATCTGAGAATTGCTGTTTCAATTGCCACCCACAGGTGATATTTCCAGTTTGTGGCCCTGCCCTTCAGCATTTCCTCGGCTCCCCACACCTTTACCTAGGTGATGGCTCCAGTAACAACCGCACTCAGACTTCAAGGTCTGTTAATAGTGCCATATTTGGATGACTGGCTAATAAAAGCCTAGTCAGAAACTATCCTGCTTTAGCACCTGCAGACAACTGTGTCTTTTTTCCAGCATCCAGGTTAATAACCGGGAGAAGTCAGAGGTGACTCCTTCCACACGGAAGAAGGTTCAGTCTGACTCTGTCCGCCTAGAAATTTCTTTAACTCTGATAAGGAGAGAAAAGATAATCAGAGCACGGTGCCTCAGTGGTTAGCACTGCAGCCTTGGGTTCGTATCCTGCCAAGGACAGCATCTGCAAGGAGACTGTATTTTCTCCCCATGTTTGCGTTGGTTTCCTCCGGGGTCTCCGGATTCCTCCCACACTCCTAAGAAATACTGATAGGGAATGTAGATTGTAAGTCCTATATTGGACAGTGCCCTATACCTGTCAATGTCTGTGAAGGGGCTGTGGAATATGACGGCGCTGTACAGGTTACCATAATAAATAACAATATCTTCTCAAGACGCATTGGATGTTCATCAGAACAATAATGAGAGTCCTGGCCTCATGTCAGCCTTAGCCAATTCAGTTGCTTTGACTTTATGGCATATGAGTCCCCTCCAGTCCAGTCGGAAATAGTAGGGGTCTGAAATCATAGCCCTCTGAGTCTTGACAAGAGGATCAGACTTTCTCCCAGAACCTGTCTTTCTCTCAATTGGAGATACACCTGAAAGTCGGATGTCCACGGTCCAACCTCTTTGGACCCTGTTGACCGATGCATCCTTTTTAGGATGAGGAGCCCATCTGTACAATAAAACCATACAAGGAGTCTGGAGCAGGCTAGAAAGGATGACATAATCCATCTAGAGGGAACTCAGAGCAGTTTACCTGGCACTCCTCCATTCTTCTCCTCTTCTCAGAGGAGGAGCTGTCAAGGTCTGGTCCGTCAACATGGTGACTGTAATAAACAGGAAGGCATCAGATAATTCTCCCTCCTCAGGGAGGCAGGTCTGATTTTCACCTGGGCAGAGAAAGATCTGACCCATCTCTCCGCAGTTCAAATCAAGGGCTCCTTGAACATAGTAGCGGATCAGTTGAGTCAGGGTCTTACCGTATCAGGAGAATAGTCTCTCAATCAAGAGTGTTCCACCAGATCACCCCGAAGTGGGGTCTTCCAGAAGTAGACCTTATGGTGACCAGACTCAATTTCAAGGTAGAGACGTTCAGCTCACTGCATCAGGAGGACTATCCCTTGGCAGTGGATGCCCTGTCCATCCCTTGGAGGTTCAGGCTGGCGTACATCTTCCCTCCACTTTCCATGATACCACAGGTATTGATGAAAGTCAGACAGGAGCAAGCCTCTGTGATAACCAAAAAGAGCTTGGTGTTCCCAACTCATGCTCATGAGTCGAAGGCTCTATTAGAGGCTTCCCCCAATCCAGGACCTGGTTTCCCAAGGAACTCAGAAGTGCCAGGATCTGAGGAGATTCAACCTGACAGCCTGAAGGTTGCTCAGTCCCTAGTGGACTGTCAGAAGTCGTCCTGAAGATCTTTTTTCTGCGCAAGAGCAGAATCCACCAATAAAAGATATCTAAGGTTAGGTATTGTCTTCAAGGAGTGGTTCTCCAGACAGGAAGTGAATAGTTTGAATCCTTCTACGAGAATGATTTAGAATTTTCTTCAGGACTGCTTGGATAAGGGCCTTTCCCCTGCGACTCTGAAGGTACAGGTTTCAGCCCTATCCACCTGCTTAAGAAAAAGATTGTCTCAGAACCCCTTAATTCCCAGAATTTCTTAAGGGTGCTATGAGACTTAGGTAAGTGGTTGCTGCTCCCGTTCCACTCTGGGATCTATCCACAGATCTTTCTGGCCTTTGCGGCCCGACATTGGAACCATTTGAGAAGGTGGATCTTAAGTTTCTGGCTTGCAAACCACCTTTTTGCTAGCTATCACCTCAGCTAAAAGAATACGAGAGTTGCAGGCTTTTTTTTCTGAAAAACCATATTTTTTTTTTTTTTCATTAGGGTCCACCTCAGATTTCTTCCTAGGTTTAACCCTAAGGTGCCCTCTCGGTCTAATATTAACCAGGTGGTCTCCTTACCAGTTTTCTTTCCCAGCTCCTTCCTCCAAGGAAGGGGGAAAACTCCATACTCTGGATATACAGTGCTGGCCAAAAGTATTGGCACCCCTGCAATTCTGTCAGATAATACTCAATTTCTTCCAGAAAATGATTGCAATCACAAATGCTTTGGTAATAATATCTTCATTTATTTTGCTTGCAATGAAAAAACACAAAAGAGAATGAAAAAAAAGTCAAATCATTGATCATTTTACACAAAACTCCAAAAATGGGCCAGACAAAAGTATTGGCTCCCTCAGCCTAATACTTGGTAGCACAACCTTTAGACAAAATAACTGCGAACAACCGCGTCCGGTAACCATCAATGAGTTTCTTACAATGCTCTGCTGGAATTTTAGACCATTCTTCTTTGGCAAATTTCTCCAGGTCCCTGAGATTTGAAGGGTGCCTTCTCCAAACTGCCATTTTGAGATCTCTCCACAGGTGTTCTATGGGATTCAGGTCTGGACTCATTGCTGGACACTTTAGAAGTCTCCAGTGCTTTCTCTCAAACCATTTTCTAGTGCTTTTTGAAGTGTGTTTTGGGTCATTGTCCTGCTGGAAGACCCATGACCTCTGAGGGAGACCCAGCTTTCTCACACTGGGCCCTACATTATGCTGCAAAATTTGTTGGTAGTCTTCAGACTTCATAATGCCATACACACAGTCAAGCAGTCCAGTGCCAGAGGCAGTAAAGCAACCCCAAAACATCAGGGAACCTCCGCCATGTTTGACTGTAGGGACCGTGTTCTTTTCTTTGAAGGCCTCTTTTTTTTTCCTGTAAACTCTATGTTGATGCCTTTTCCCAAAAAGCTCTACTTTTGTCTCATCTGACCAGAGAACATTCTTCCAAAAAGTTTTTGGCTTTCTCAGGTAAGTTTTGGCAAACTCCAGCCTGGCTTTTTTATGTCTCTGGGTCAGAAGTGGGGTCTTTCTGGGTATCCTACCATAGAGTCCCTTTTCAGTCAGACGCCGACGGATAGTACGGGTTGACACTGTTGTACCCTCGGACTGCAGGGCAGCTAGAACTTGTTTGGATGTTAGTCGAGGTTCTTAAGCCACCAGCCGCACAATCTTTCGTTGAAATCTCTCGTCAATTTTTCTTTTCCGTCCACATCTAGGGAGGTTAGCCACAGTGCCATGGGCTTTAAACTTCTTGATGACACTGAGCACGGTAGACACAGGAACATTCAGGTCTTTGGAGATGGACTTGTAGCCTTGAGATTGCTCATGCTTCCTCACAATTTTGCTTCTCAAGTCCTCAGACAGTTCTTTGGTCTTCTTTCTTTTCTCCATGCTCAATGTGGTACACACAAGGACACAGGACAGAGGTTGAGTCAACTTTAATCCATTTCAACTGGCTGTTATGTGCCACAGGTAAGTAACAGGTGCTGTTAATTACACAAATTAGAGAAGCATCACATGATTTTTCAAAGGGTGCCAATACTTTTGTCCACCCCCTTTTTTATGTTTGGTGTGGAATTATATCCAATTTGGCTTTTTGACAATTTTTTTTGTGGTTTTCCATTGAAGACAAATTAAATGAAGATATTATTACCAAAGCATTTGTGATTGCAATCATTTTCCGGAAGAAATTGAGTATTATCTGACAGAATTGCAGGGGTGCCAATACTTTTGGCCAGCACTGCAGTATGGTGTCTCCAAAATTTATCTTCTGCGTACATAGTCAGTCAGAAGATTGGAAAATCCTCTTAATTTAAATTTCTTTTGCTCGGGTTAACGCCCGAGTTTATCAAAGGGCTGTGTCAGCCTCCTGGGCTGAGAGTCGGTCTTGCTTTTTGAGCAGTTGTGCACCCGTTTTTGGTCACCCCCAAGCATCCAAAATAAATTAAAGGATTAAAAGATGATGCCGATATAAAGCAGAGATATGGTAGATAGTATTTATTAATGTATTTGAGTGGTATGACTATCTGTCTGAAAAGTAGAGCATTTCACATTTTGAAAATGCTCAAATGATTCAAATTTCCTTTTTATTAATAAATAAATACAAAAATATTGATCAATGTTGACTACTAACATGAAGTACAATGTGTCACGAAAAAAACAAACAATCTCAAAATCACTTGTGTAAGTTATAGTGTTTCAAAGTTATTGTTATATTAAGTGACACATGTCACTTAATGAGGTCTGGTCCTTAAAGGGGTTTTCCGGGCAAAAAATGTTTTTTTTTTTTGTTTTGTTTTTTTAAAGATTTGTTAGTGCTATTAATGGGTTAATAAATGTCCACATATACCTTTAGCAGTGTTTTTTCAGTGATTTCTGAGTGTCTCTAGGAGCTCCTGGCATCTTCTGCATTTGTTTACATGGTTCAGCTTCCTGCTACATAGCTTCCACACTAGGTCCCTCTCACCTCACTCCCCGCTTTCCTCTCTCCCTCCCTCCCTCCCATACACCCCCTCCCTGTCTCTCTAGCTATTCCGCCCACTCCTGATCCTATTATACTTACGTGACTTCCTTCCAGTCTTCCTCCTGCGGGACTGCCCGTACTTCTTTTCTGATTCTGCCGGTGCGCGCAGTAGTCCCAGCGCTGCTCTGTAGCCGACAATCCACCTCTACTGCGCCTGCGCAGTAGAGGTGGATTTTCGGGTGCAGAGCACAGAGCAGCGCTGAGACTATTGCGCGTGACGGCAGTCAGAAAAGAGGTAGGAGCCGCCCTGCAGGAGGAAGCCTGGAAGGAAGAGAGGTAAGTATAATGGAGTAGATTGGGGTGGGGAGTAGTAGTGACATTCCATTTCCGGAAACGGGGAAACGGATTGTCACCAGATAACCTGCAAATATGGGTAAATATACATTTTTGATAAATTATGTTATTTAGAAAGTAGGCAGGGGGAGGGTGTTTAGATTAGTGTAGGAATTTGCTTTTATCCTGGACAATCCCTTTAAGGTACTTTTAGGCTGTGTCCCGAAGGGGTTAAAGGGCTTGTCCAGGAATGACTGTCCTAGGTCAGGAGGCCCGGGAAGGTGAAATATAAAAGAAAAATACCATACTTACCTGTCCCTGGTATCCCCCGCTGCTGTCCAGTCCAGTGACGCCCAAGGGCTTGTTCTGATGGGGTTCCTCAGTGGTCACAAGAAAGGACCCCTTATGAAGACTTCTGAATCCACCTCCGAGACAAGTCACTGGGGGACCTATTCCACAGGAACACACCACTCTCCATTGACTCTTTGCGGGCTCTCCTGCCTGATACCAAGGTCACGCACCTCCATTATCTCCATTTTCACTGGTGCGCTAATGCCCTCCCAAACGCTTCCCTGATGAACAGAGACTTGACCCAATTTGAAAAAGTGTACCTCTCTAAGACCCGCTCCACCCGGAAACTCTCCTTCTGCAAAACTCTCATGGCTGCTGTCTCGACTTCTCCTACACCTGCCTATATTTCTTCTTGGGAAAGAGAACTAGGTCAAGTGCTCACAGATGCAGAAGTTACCTTTGCACTTCGTTAGTCTCATGGATTCTCCTCATATATCAGGTTGTAGGAGACGCATTTCAAGTTGTTGGCCAGGTGGTACAAAACACCAGAGTGGCATCAAGCATACAAACTTTTGACCACGAGCATTTGTTGGAGATGTCACGCGACTAAAGGTTCTTATTTGCATATATGGTGGCAGTACGACTGAATCGATCCGTTCTGGTCTGAGGTCCAATCTATTATTAGGAAAGTAACATCTTCAACAATTGAGCTGACTCCAGCGATGATAATTCTCTCCGTCTTGCAACCGGGTTTCTCTCTGTTTAAGACGGACCTCGCTACTTATCTTCTAGAAGCAGCTAAGTCGATCGTACCCTTGTGCTGGCTACAGTCCTCCACCCCTCCGATCTCCGCATGGCTGACCAAAGTCGACCAGATTATCAGGTTCAAAGAGCTCCTCAGCTGGTCCCGCTTCTTCCATGATAAATTCCTCAAACTCTGGTCGCCCTGGCTCAAATTCCGTAACACTACCATCAACTTGGATCACCTCCTGACTTCTGGTGTCATCTGAAACTTCTTCCTCTTCTTCTTCCTCCTCTCTCCTCCTTTAATGTTCTTTTTCTTTTCCTCCCCCCATCTTTTTCCCCCTTGCCTTCCGTTCCTCCTTTTATTTTATTGTATTATATTCTCTCTTGTATGAGAATTGCAGTGTTACATTCTCAGTATTTTACTTAATTTCATTGACTGTTGCGTTATTGACTTTGCAGCTTATTAGCTTCTTCTGTATGCATATAAAATTGTAAAACTCTAATAAAAAGTGATTTACAAAAAAAAAAAAAAAAAAAAAAGACCCCTGGCATCACCGTTGATGTATGTGAGTGATCTCCTGGGTCCTTTCCTGTGACTGCTGAGGCCACTTTCCCCGGAACAAGCCCACTGCACCACTAGACCAGACAGGGGCAGGAGACACAACAGGTGAGTTTATTTATTTATTTATTTTTATGTTTGACCTTGCCTGGTTTCTGTCCCACTGTAATTCCTGAACAACCCCTTTAAGCTCTTTACTTTGAGGTGGACGGTCCTGGGCTGGAGCAGATATACATGGACTATCTACCTGATGGTAAAGAGCATAATTGTGCTGAAAATAACAGAAATGATTGCTTGGGAACAGTGGGGGCTAGAAAAATGGGACGTCATTATTAAAGAGGAGTAACATTAAGAAAAAAAAACATACTCACCTGTCCCCAGTGTTCCAGTGCCTTACACCGCAGCCTGCTCGGTTGCCCACCATGCCTCATTCACTCTGCGCACCCCACATGACCGCTGAGTCCAATTATGCAGTCGATGGAGAGGGATTGGTGATGTCTCTCACATACAGTGCCTTGCGAAAGTATTCGGCCCCCTTGAACTTTTCAACCTTTTGCCAAATTTCAGGCTTCAAACATAAGGATATAAAATTTTTAATTTTTGGTGAAGAATCAACAACAAGTGGGACACAATCGTGAAGTGGAACGAAATGTATTGGATATTTTAAACTTTTGTAAAAAATAAAAAAATGAAAAGTGGGGCGTGCCAAATTATTCAGCCCCCTTAAGTTAATACTTTGTAGCGCCACCTTTTGCTGCGATTACAGCTGCAAGTCGCTTGGGGTATGTCTCTATCAGTTTTGCACATCGAGAGACTGAAATTCTTGCCCATTCTTCCTTGGAAAACAGCTCGAGCTCAGTGAGGTTGGATGGAGAGCGTTTGTGAACAGCAGTTTTCAGCTCTTTCCACAGATTCTCGATTGGATTCAGGTCTGGACTTTGACTTGGCCATTCTAACACCTGGATACGTTTATTTGTGAACCATTCCATTGTAGATTTTGCTTTATGTTTGGGATCATTGTCTTGTTGGAAGATAAATCTCCGTCCCAGTCTCAGGTCTTTTGCAGACTCCAACAGGTTTTCTTCCAGAATGGTCCTGTATTTGGCTCAATCCATCTTCCCATCAATTTTAACCATCTTCCCTGTCCCTGCTGAAGAAAAGCAGGCCCAAACCATGATGCTGCCACCACCATGTTTGAAAGTGGGGATGGTGTGTTCAGGGTGATGAGCTGTGTTGCTTTTACGCCAAACATATCGTTTTGCATTGTGGCCAAAAAGTTCGATTTTGGTTTCATCTGACCAGAGCACCTACTTCCACATGTTTGGTGTGTCTCCCAGGTGGATTGTGGCAAACTTTAAACAAGACTTTTTATGGATATCTTTGAGAAACGGCTTTCTTCTTGCCACTCTTCCATAAAGGCCAGATTTGTGCAGTGTACGACTGATTGTTGTCCTATGGACAGACTCTCCCACCTCAGCTGTAGATCTCTGCAGTTCATCCAGAGTGATCATGGGCCTCTTGGCTGCATCTCTGATCAGTCTTCTCCTTGTTTGAGATGAAAGTTTAGAGGGACGGCCGGGTCTTGGTAGATTTGCAGTGGTCTGATACTCCTTCCATTTCAATATGATTGCTTGCACAGTGCTCCTTGGGATGTTTAAAGTTTGGGAACTCTTTTCGTATCCAAATCCAGCTTTAATCTTCTCCACAACAGTATCACGGACCTGCCTGGTGTGTTCCTTGGTCTTCATGATGCTCTCTGCGCTTTAAACAGAACCCTGAGACTATCACAGAGCAGGTGCATTTATACGGAGACTTGAATACACACAGGTGGATTATATTTATCATCATCAGTCATTTAGGACAACATTGGATCATTCAGAGAGCCTCACTGAACTTCTGGAGTGAGTTTGCTGCACTGAAAGTAAAGGGTCTGAATAATATTGCACTCCCCACTTTTCAGTTTTTTATTTTTTACAAAAGTTTAAAATAACCAATAAATTTCGTTCCACTTCACAATTGTGTCCCACTTGTTGTGTCCCACTTGATTCTTCACCAAAAAATTAAAATTTTATATCTTTGAAGCCTGAAATGTGGCAAAAGGTTGAAAAGTTCAAGGGGGTCGAATACTTTCGCAAGGCACTGTATGTCACCAGTCCCAATCTAGCGACTGCTGAGGCTGATGATTGGTCTCAGTGGTCACGTGGGGTGCATAGGTTCTGAGGACTGAAGCACGGTGTGCGCCTGAACAGGCTGCAGCAGTGGACACCAAGAAGGAATGTGTTTTTCTTTTTTTATGTTATACCTGCCCTGGGACCCTCCGGAATTTGTCCTAATCCTGAGATCCTCTAGATTGCGGAGTCAGTGGACTTTGAGTGTGATGGCGGCTACTGCTGCACCTACAGTATAATTGCCACCCTGACCCCACTGCCTTTAACTTTACTTACATAGGACTGCTGCCTTTACATATAAAGCAGGCAGTGCTGTGTAGCAGAAATGTCTGCTTTACATGGAGTGAGAGGCAACAGTCCTGTGCAGGGTCAGACTGACCCACCTGGGTACCTGTGAATCCCCCGGTGGGCCCCATGCCTTTAGTGGGTCCTACTGGACCCCCACTGCTTTTTTAATGGGGCCCGCTGGAGATGGCCAGGGCGCCGCAGCACTGTGATAGCAATCTGGTAAGACCTGGTTCCCCGACCGTTATACATATTGTTAATGGAAAGGGGCCCAGCATTATGTGATGTCTATACATTCTGGGCCCCTTTCCAATAGCAGCCGGCCCAGGAGAGGTGATTAAAAATAATAAATAGTTTTACTCACTTCTCCTGGGAATCCAATGGCTTCCAGCATCTTCTTGGGGCTCTTCCAGCCTGTGACTGAGGTCATGGGCCCGACACACTGCTGAGGCCTGTGATTGATTACGTGTCGGCATAATGACGTCAGCGTGTCCCATGTGACCACTAAGGTTTGACCTCAGTTGCAGGCAGAAGAGGACCGAAGAGGTTGCTGAAGACAGTGTTAATTACTGTTTGTTTTTTTCCATCATCTCCCCTGGGCCTCCGATTATTGTTATTTTTTTTTATAAATTCTTTATTTATATAAAAAATATAAACAAACAGAACGAACCATAGAAACGGAGGCGGTAAACAAACTGTATAAACTAGAGAAACAATCTGCATACCGTGTTTCTCCGTAAATAAGACAGCGTCTTATATTATTTTTTGCTCCGAAAAAAGGGCTAGGGCTTATTTTCGGGGTAGGTCTTAATTTTTTCCATGAACAACAATCACACATTTGATCACTTTTTATTTCAACTTTTATCAGAGGTGAATCAGTGAAAAAACAGCCGTTCGGCACTTTTGATTTTTTTTTTTTTCCGCTACGGCATTCACTATAGAGGTAAAATATTTTTATAAGTTTGTAGAGCGGGCGTTTAGGGACACAAGGATACCTAATGTGTAGGTGTTTCACAGTAATATTTTATTTTTATATGTATTCTAGTGAAAGTGTGTGGGGGGGGAACTGAATTTTTATTTTTTTTTTATTTTTTTTTTACTATTAACCTATCCTAGGGGGCTTGAACCTGCAATCATCCCATAGACTGCAATACAACATATTGCAGTCTATGGGAGATTATCTACATTACATTAGTAATATTCCTATGACAGGTCTTCATAACGTTCCCCGCTGTCAAAGGAACAGGTCGGCTCCTGCGATCTCGCTGCGCGGGAGCCGACCTGCAACGTGAAAGATACGGGACCAGTAGGGACCGACCCCGGGAATAGTTGCTCTGCTTTGGGGGGGTGGATTTAGGAGGGGGGGTTCACGGACTGGCACACTCAACAATACCCGCGATCAGTGGACTCTGATCGCAGACATTAACTGCGGGTCTCCGCTGTACAAGGAGACCTGTTATAGTGGCTATAGGGGGATGGGACAGGCCATGGGGACTGCGGGGGGGGGGGGGGTGAGGGTCACGCAATGCCCGCAGTCAGAGTCCACTCTGATCGCGGGCATTAACTCCGGGTTGCGCTACTTTGGTAGGAAGGAGGGAGGGTCATGCTGAACAATGCTCGCGATCAGGGTAGACACTGACCGTGGGCATTAACCCGGTACGGCAGCTATGGTAGCCGCTCTGCAGCAAAGTGGCCGCCATCTTTAAGGACCCGGCATCCGCTGTAATCGCACGGCAGATGTCGGGAAGGGGTTAAGTTAGCTAGGGCTTATTTTTGGAGTACGGCTTATATTTAAAACCTACTCCAAAAAACCTGGAAAATCTAGCTAGGGCTTATTTTTGGGGTAGGTCTTATTTTTGGAGAAACACGGTAGTAAGGCAGAAGACATTGCAATCGATAAGAGCATAAAAAAGGTGAAGCATATACAGAGGGAAGGACAGGGAGAGGGGGAGGAGCAGGAGAAAAGGAGGAGAGGGGGAGAAGGAAGCAGAAAGAAGAGTAGAGGGGGGGGAGGAAAAAAACAAAACAAACAAAAAGGGAGGTGGAGGGTAAGTAGGGAATATCAGGTCAGGAGTTCCAGCTACCCCACCACCGGAAGCGATGATCATGGATTCCAGTTCAACTCACTAGAACTCTGTAATCTTGCGAACCCTGGAAGAGGATCCATGGCATCCAGGCAGCAATGAAAGACTCATGCGTGTCTCTGAGATCCGCAGTAAGATCCTCCATTGCCCAGATGTCCTCCACCTTACGGATTCAATGTAGGAGTGAAGGTGGGGTGGTGGACTTCAAAGTGGTCGGAATGCAGGCCCTAGCTGCATTGACCAGATACTTCAGAAAAGATTTGCAATAAGCGCGGAGGGAGAAGTCAGAGAGGTGAAGCAGGTAGAAGGCAGGTGTCAAAGGGGAGGCAACCTGGTAGAGTTTACAGATTATCCGGTGTAACCCATTCCTAAAGCCCCTCAGCTCAGTGCACTCCCAGAAAATGTGCAGTATTGTTACCTCCTCAGTGCTGCACCACCATCATCTCAAGGAAACTACCAGGAAGATCTTTTAATTTAGATGCAATTTAGATGTAACATGGTACCATCTTGTCAAGAGTTTATAGCACGCCTTTTGGTATTTACTCGCAATGGAACTCTTGTGAGCAAATTCAAGAATCCAGGAGCACTGTGAGTCTGAGAACACTATATTCAGGTCAGATTCCCACTTCATCAGAAAGGCAGGTTTGTGAACCAGAGGAGAGGAGGCCAGCAATATGTAAAAAACTGAAAGGGAGTGTCTCACAGGGCCAGACCCGGAACAGGCTCCCTCAAACCGGGGAAGCAATCGGTCGAATCCTGGGGAGTCAGGAATAAAAGGAAAGGAAGTGAGTGAGCTGAAAGACTCTCCAAGCACCCAAAGAGGGTAGATCTGGAGCATTGAGGAGGTCCCTCTGAGACAACCAGTGTCCAGCAGAACGAAAATGCATGGCCCTTTGTCTACCTGCCTCACTCTACTGTTTAAAGGGGCCAGGGGAGAGACCAGCAGGATAGGCCGGGTTGCCCAGTATAGGGAACATCAGAGAAGGGGAGGAGGATATCGATGCTCTAGGGAAAAGGGTCTTACAGGATTGGAGCTTAGGTCCAATGGTGGGGTGAGATTTGAGAGCTGCGGTATGATGTGAGTCCAGCCAGGGAAGCAAGTGCAGAGGAGTTTCTGAGAAGGTTCGCTCCAAGGAGACCCACTGCTTGAATGGGAGTTGACAGCACTAATCCAACTTTTATTCACGCCATGAAAAATTAAAAATAGTTTTATCAAAAGGTGAGAGGTTACATCTGGAAAAGCCAAATGTAACCTCTCACCTTTTGATAAAACTATTTTTAATTTTTCATGGAGTGAATAAAAGTTATATTTTATAAGAACCTTTTGTAAAGGAGACTCATTCTCAAGCAAAATTGCTGGATCCTATCAGTCATTTTTTGGATCAAAAAGTCACACTCCAAACTCCACTATGGTGAAGACCAAAGAGCTGTGGAAGGACACCAGAAACAAAATTGTAGACCTGCATCAGGCTGGAAAGACTGAATCTGCAATAGGCAAGCAGCTTGGTGTGAAGAAATCAACTGTGGGAGCAATAATTAAAAAATGGAAGACATACAAGACCACTGATAATCTCCCTCGATCGGGGGCTCCACACAAGATCTCACCCCGTGGGGTCAAAATGATCACAAGAACGTGAGCAAAAATCCCAGAACCACACGGGGGGACCTAGTGAATGACCTGCAGAAAGCTGGGACTAACGTAACAAAGGCTACCGTCAGTAACACACTACACCGCCAGGGACTCAGATCCTACAGTGCCAGATGTGTCCCCCTGCTTAAGCCAGTACATATCCAGGCCCAAAACATCACTGCTCTAGAGGAGATCTGCATGGAGGAATGGGCCCATATACCAGCAACAGTGTGTGCCAACCTTGTGAAAACTTACAGAAAACGATTGACCTCTGTCATTGTCAACAAAGGATATATAACAAAGTTTTGAGATGAACTTTTGTTATTGACCAAATACTTATTTTCCACCATAATTTGTAAATAAATTCTTTAAAAATCAGACAATGTGATTTTCTGGATTTGTTTTCTCATTTTGTCTCTCATAGTTGAGGTCTACCTATGATGTCAATTACAGGCCTCTCTCATCTTTTTAAGTGAGAGAACTTGCACAATTGGTGGCTGACTAAATACTTTTTTTTCCCCACTGTATACTCACCTTGTCTCACCTGTTTTGGGCATCCTCGCTCCGTCCGGCTGTCTGCGACATCTTCCTTGGTCCTCTTCTGCCTGATGACTGAGGTCACGTGACCCAGACGTCACTGCTGGGGCCTGTGATTGGGCATCAGAGGTCACATGGGGCGAGATGACGTCATTAACAATATGACACCATCATTTGCATCTGGCCGCGGGCCCCATATCTCTCCGGGCCAGGTCGCAGGGGGTGCGACTGCTACGCTACTGGAGATCATGGTAGAGGAAACTCTTCCATGATGAGGAGAGTCAGAGATCCTCCGGCGCGCCGCAGTAGTAAGGGAGGGGACATAGTTCCGTGTTTTCTGCTAGATAGATCTAGCTAGCGTCCGGCTACACTTATTTCCAAACTCGTAGAAGGCGGCCTCTAGCCAGAAGGCATTTACTGCAAACATACAAACGCTCATGGAGATGCTTAAGTGCCAGGGCGGCATGAGTCTTCTTTCTTCCCAGTTCTCGCTGGCAGCGAATTCTCACGACTGCGCATGCGCACAGTGCTGCGTACGAGGACTTAGAAGAAAGAAGATACAGAGAAGACCAAGAGGGGAGTCACCGCAACGGCCGAAGGGGTGGTGAGAAGTGATGACGCAATGGGTGCTCGCAGAAGAATGGCCTTTTTAAAGGCCATTTCAACGTGCCATTAGCTTGAAAGTGTTTTTGTGAATGATAGACTCCCTTTAAGGACTCCAAGAGAAGAGAGAGGACTGAACGGGGGAATGGGGAAAGGTGAGTATTAAGGTTTGTTTTTTTCTGTGATATATACAGTTGGGTTTCTGATACTGTGGGGGCAACCTGAGGGGTGGGAGGACATGATACTGTGGGGGCAACCTGAGGGGTGGGGAAACATGATACTGTGGGGGCAAGCTGAGGGGTGGGAGGACATGATACTGTGGAGGCAACCTGAGGGGTGGGAGGACATGATACTGTGGGGGCAATCTGAGGGGTGGGGGGACATGATACTGTGGGGGCAACCTGAGGGGTGTGGGGACATGAATCTGGGGGAATAATCTGGAGGGGGGGCAACCTTTGGGGGGAACATGACACTGAGGGAGAAACTTGATGGGGACATGAAACTGTGGGGGAAACCTGGGGGGGCATGACACTGTGGGGGCAACCTGAGGGGGACATTACACTACGGGAGCAACCTGGGGGTAGGGGGACATGATACTGTGGGAGCAACTGGAGGGTACATGACACTGTGTGGGCAACTTCAGGGGGACATGAGAATGTGGGGGGACATGATACTGTGGTGGCAACCTGGGGCATGGGTGGACATGATACTGTGGGGGCAACTTGGGGGGGACACATGACACTGTGGGTGCAACCAGGGGGTGGAGGGACATGAATCTGGGGGGGTAACCTTGAAGGGGACATGAAAATGTGGGAGCAACCTGGAAGGGGACATTATGAGGGGCATTATATTGTATGGCACCACTAGGGAGGTATTATACTGTGTGAGACTCACTAAGGGGCATTATACCATGTGGGGGCCATTCAGGGGGCATTATAATTTGTGCAGGTCAAGTATTTCTAAGTGGTGGTGATGGGGGGGGGTCCACTTATGAAATCTTTGCACAAGGCCCACCAATGTGTTAAAACGTCCCTGGACACATCTGCCGTGGTATTTTCTTGAAAATAGTGATGGAGGGTGGAGTAAAAGCTTAAGAGGTCGGGACATCCTGGAGCATAGACTCACTGAGGTGCCACTACCAGGTTCGGGGTCTGGTAGAGGGTGATGCAATGACAGCATGGATCATTGCATGGTTGGCAAAAGTGATGGGATCTATACGGCCCCTCTAATGAGAGGGATATCGGCATGTCTAAGGAAAAAAATAAGTAATTCGAGAGTACACATCACAGGGGTGGGATTAAAATGTATAATCCCGGCTATCAGGGTGGGCCGTGCGCCAGAGGTCTATCAGTTGGTGAGAAAACAGCACCTTACGGATATAAGAGTTAAGAATAGGATAGGTGGGAGGAACCCTGGGAGACGTCGATGACAGGGTCTAAGGCCAAGTTGAAATCCCCACCCAGAATCAGGGTACCCTCGGTGAAATCCTCCAGCTTGGACAGGATACCCTCCAAAGCCCATAGTTGGTCAGTATTAGGGAGATAAACATTAGTAAGGGTGAAAAACGTACCCGCCAACTCTCCCTTAACAAACAGGAATCTGCCCGAGCTATCCATGGAAGCCGCCTTAAACCTCCAGGGAATAGAACGTACAATGAGAATGCTTACCCCCCTGGACTTGGAGTCATAGTAGCAGCTATGATAAGCATCTGGTTACCTAGGTGATGATAGAGGTGGGGCAGCGCCTTCTTTGAATTACGTCTCCTGAACAAACGCCACCTGGGCTTTCTTACTCCAGAGCAGACGAAGCCGAGAGGACTTCTTCTCAGGAATATTGAGACCATTGGTATTAATGGAAGAGAACACCAGAACATCCATGATTGGGAACCGGAACCCTGTAAAGGGAAAATAAAGGGGAGAAAGAGGGAAAGGAAAAGGCAAAAAAAAAAAAAAGTGGGGGGATAGGGGGCAAAGGAGAGAAGGGGTGAAAAGAGAGGTAAGGAAGAGGAAGAGGAAGAAAGAAGAAAAAAAAAGGGGGAGGGAGAGTATACAAGAGGGTGGAGGTACAAAGAAATAAATACAACAAGAAACTCTGATCAAAGCTAGTCTACGAGCGGAGTAACACTAACAGTGAGTCAAATCACTAAAGCAGGTCTCAGGGGCACACAGCAGTGTACTACCAGAGAGCCACAGAATAACTACTGGGGGAGAGGTAGAACAGCAAGGAGGTGCTACTCTTTCCCTGAATGTATATAAAATATAATAGGGTTAGGGTGTAGGTTCGGAGACATGGAGGAGCACTAACTCAAAATGAGGGCTACCCATGGAATCAGTGCAAGCAATAAGGGATGGGCCAGGGACTGTGGGGGACATAATCATCCCTAGGAACCATGATGTCCAGAACGTTCGTAGCAATGAGTGTCAAGGGAGGGGAGCACAGGAGCAAAGAGGGCCTTGAGATTACAGCATAACAAAATAGGAGAGGGGGGTCTGTCTGGCGGAGACCCGCGCAGACTGAGAACCGCAGGGGGCTACACCGGGGCACAGGACCTTGGGAGTCAGTCCCACCAAAGCGGACCAGAACCAAGTAAAACAGTAAAGCAATCGCATCTGTAAACAGTGGGCCAGGAATAGTCTCTGGAGGGAGCTAGCTAAAACTGGATGTGGCTGAAAAACATTGCAGGGATAGTCCAGAAATATGGAGAAAGGGCTGAGGAGGCTTCACAGAAGATGACTGAATGAAAAGAGTCTCAAGTAGGAGCAGCTGATAAAGGATACAATTCCTCAGGATGGCCGCAGCTTGGAGTCTCCTACCAGATGTCATTGACGAGGCAGGGTAGATGAGGAGGGCCACCTGTCAGAGGAGGTGGACACAAGAGGAAACTCCTGCCAGTCCGGGAGAGACAAGTTAGGCAGGTCAAGAAATTTAGCTAGAGAGGTTACCTGGTTAGAAGCGTGGAGAGCAAACATCGCTCCATTGCGCCGAACCTGGAGGTGGAAGGGATGGTCCCATCTGTAGGTGGCATCCACATCTATGATGAGTTGGAGGACAGGCTTGAAGATTTGTCACATGGCCGGAAGTACACCGGAAGACGTCAGGGAGGAGCTGAACAGAAGTGTCCATGAATGGGATCGGACCCTTTCGCCAGGCAGCCTGTAGGATGTATTGTTTTTCTCTGAAGAAGTGAACCCGGCAAAGAACATCTCGAGGTTCCGTGGAGTCATTGCGTCTAGGACCCAGGACCTGGTGCACCTTGTCAATGTTAACTTCGGTATCAGCTGGGCAAGAAAGGACAGTGTTGAAGATACAGTTGAAACCAGAAGTTTACACACACTATATAAAAAGAAACATATACATGTTTTTCTCACTATCATGAAATCAAAATAAACTTTTCCCGTTTTAGGTCAATTAGGATTACCAAAATTATTTATATTTGCCAAATGCCAGAATAATGAGAGAGAGAATTTTTTAAGGCATTTTTATTGCAGTGGGGCATTTTCTAATTCAGTGTCCATATTCAACTAAGTGCATATTAAACAAAGTGCACACATGGCATGAATCTGACCTTCACTCTTCTTTTTGTAAGCCATGTACTGGGGTGGGCTCCCCAGGATACAGCAAAGTCACAAACAAAAGAAGCGACTCCAAATCAATTTAGTAAAAACAAGGTTTTACTTTGTGTAGTAACACCTTTTTACCAAAAAAACACTCCCAACTATTTACATAAACTCAGCCAGTAAGCTGAGGCCCTGGTGTTGTACAGCGCGGTGCCCTCTAATGTGTGCCTCCAATACACTCCAAGCTTTTACCTATCTGCAGGCTGCAACTAACCAGCTGCTTGTTACCTTTTTATCACCCTAGTCACAGGAACAATTCAATGAGTGTGATAGGGGCACCGGCGGTATAACACAAGAGCTTACAAACTTATCAAAATACCCCTATTCCCCCCAAACAAAGTACAACCAAGTAAATATAATAGTAGGTCAGCTTGCAAGCCAAAGAAATATGACAATGTATAAAATGTCTCTTCTAGACTTCCTTAGAAGCTCCTCTCTGAGAGTTACAACTCTATAGAATTCTCTGAGTCTTAGTCCTTACTACCGTATAGGTAGATAATTCACCAGTAGTGTGGCCTGTGAAGATGAGTATGCCTAACTATTCTAACTACAGGCCCTTACTCAGTCCCAAGCAATTTGCGCCAAAAATGTAATGCGGTGCATGCATGATTACTTCTCTTACTGATCCGGGTCTGTTGCGTACCTTTAGTCTTTGTCTGGAACAGTTGGAAGCGGGGCTCATCCAGAAAACATGCGATCTCACTGACAGGGCCACTTCTCAGCTGGGTCCTTGATAGCGATCTTCAACTTAGGATACTGTCTGAACAAACCCTGGAACAGTCTCTGCTTCAGCACCACCTTCCTGTATTTCTGATCCCTTAGGAATCCTTCTTCTCTCACTTCAGTCCTTCTTCTTCTAAAAGCTCAAAGCACACTCCTAAGATGGCTGCCACACACACACTCTCGGTGGAGGCTGCATCAGATCTGGCATGTGGAGATCCTCAATCTCCTGGCCTGCTCTCCCAAACATCAGCATGTGTGGAGAGTAACCAGTGGTGTTGTGTACTCTATTGTTATAGGCCCACATCAGCACAGGTACGTACTCTGGCCACCGAGCTTTTTGATTATCCTCTAAAGTCCGCAGCATCTGTATCAAGGTGCGGTTGAACCGATCGCACGCCCCGTTCCCTTGCGGATGATATGGAGTCGTGTGGGAACATTCGATACCATAGAGCTGATACAGCTCACTCATCAAAGCACCCTGAGAACATGCCCCCTGATCTGAATGGATTCTCTGTGGGCACCCAAACACTTGTATAAAGTGCTTACAGACTGCCTCAGCAGCTGATTCAGCTGTCTGATCTCTGGTGGGTACAGCCACTGCATATTTTGTAAAGTGGTCCATCATGACCAAATAGTAAGAGTGTCCTGAGGTAGAGTACCCAATCTGTACATAGTCAATCATTAAGATTTCTAGGGGGCAGATGTTCGAATAGTTTGTACAGGAACCCGTTGCTCGGGGCTTTTATTCAGCTCGCAGGACCGACACTTGAGGCATGCCTCAGTTACCATTTCTCCCAAATCTGGACAATATACGAATCGCTGAAGCCATTGGTACATCTTAGCACTCCCAAAATTAGCCCCCCTCTCATGGGCTTCCTGAGCGGCTGCTGGTCCCAATGCGGTACTGCATCTCTGACTGCACGTATATGGTCCAACACAGGAGCCCCTGGGTAACACTCAGCTTATTCCACTGTTTCAGTAACTTCTGACCCTCTTGAGTTAGGCTGGCCTGCTCGTCCGGGCGGGGCCAGATGTTAGTCCAAATCCGCTCTTTCACTTTCCAGAGGTCCGGGCAGCTATTTTGAACCCTTTCCCAATCTTCTAACGTTTTCCCCAACACCATCGGCATCCCTGAAGCCACCCCACTTGAATGTGTTATGTTCTGGAATTGCAGTACTCTGCCACGGTGTGGGATTTCAATTTCTTCTAGCCCTTCGTCCCCACTCTTGGTCGGCAAACCTACAGGGACTCGGGAGAGGGCATCAGCGTTGCCGTTCTCTCTTCCTGACCGGAACTAGATGCGGTATTGGTACTTGGAAAGGCGAGCCATCCATCTCTGCTCAAGGGTGCCTAGCTTGGCAGTTTCCAAGTGCGCTAACCGGTTATTGTCCGTCATCACAATCACTTCTGCACCCATCAGATACTCTGCAAATCTTTCAGTTATGGCCCATACCAGCGCCAAAAGCTCCAAGTTAAAGGCACTATAGTTGTCAGGGTTGCGCTCCGACTCCCTTAGAGACCGACTGCCATAGGCAATCACCCTCTCCCGTCCGTCTTGAACTTGATATAGCACGGCTCCAAGACCATGTAGACTTCCATCCGTGTACAACAAGAACGGACTATCAAACCGTGCATAGGCCAGGATCGGGACACTGGTCAGAGTTCTTTTCAACGCCTCAAAGGCTTCTTGCTGTCTTGGCCCCCACTCAATGGGGCGATTCTTGGGTCCTCCAGCTGTGCCTCTCAGCAGCTCGTTTAGTGGATCGTCGAGATGTGAGAACTTGGGTATAAATCTCCTGTAATAATCGGCCAATCCTAGAAAGGCCTGCACTTCCCGTAGGGTTCTTGGCTGGGGCCACTTCTGGATGGCCTCCACCTTGCTGGGGGCCGGTTGTACCCCTTCCGGAGTGACCATATGTCCCAAGTACTCTATTCGCTGCTGAAACAGTTGGCACTTCTTGGGTTTGATTTTTAGCTCATGGTCTTGCAGTCGTTCTAGGACCTGCCGCAGCTTTTGAAGATGATCTTCGAATGAGGTCCCAAACACCACAACGTCATCCTGGAATATCAGTACTGAGTTTAGGTCACCCAGACAGAGCTCCATCAACCTCTGAAATGTCCCTGGAGCTTTGGACAGACCAAATGGCATTCTGTTGAACTCATAGAGTTCCATGGGTAAGATAAAGGCTGTCTTCACCTAGTCCTTTTCGGCCACTGGCACTTGCCAATATCCACTGGCCAGGTCAAGCGTGGAGAAATACTTGGCACGACCCAGGGAGGATAGTGACTCTTCGATCCGTGGAAGAGGATAGGCATTGCGGACGGTCTGAGCATTCAGTTTCTGGTAATCTACACAGAACCTGAGACCACCGGAGCAGCCCACGGGCTTTTACTCTCCTGTATATGCTGGCCACCATATCTTTCACCTCCTGATACATCTTGGGCGGGATTTGCCTGTACTGCTCCCGAATTGGCACAGCGTAGCCGGTAGGGATTTCATGTTCAATGGCGGTAGCACAGCCAAAGTCTTCATCATGTCTTGAGAACACCTCTTGAAACTCCCACAGAGTGTCTTCCAGAAGTGTCTGTTGGCCCGGGGTCAGAGACCGGGGGTCCACTCCCATCAGAGACATTATCACTCGACTGTTCTACTCTGCTGTTGGGGTCTGTTTTTGCTGGACCTTCACAGCATAGTGTAGGTCCAAGCCGACCTCCCATCAGGCTGTAGCGTGAAGCTCTTTCGGCGAAGGACGTCACCCTCGGGCACGTAAACTTCAGCCAGCAGGGTATTCCCAGGAATGATCAACTCACTGTCCAAGACATTGAGACAGCGTATAGGCACGCGGCCATCTTTCACAGTGGCGAGTACTCGGGCTACCAGAGGGTGAGTCTATGTTTCTCCCTGCGGAGCAGGCTCTATCAGGACTTCTAGTCCATTCAGTGGTCGTCCAGCTCCCACTGGAAGCATCAAAATGTTCTCCTGTCACGGTGGAATCTTCACTGGAGCACTCAGCGGTACCTTCACGTTCCCAATAGAGCACCCTGATATGATGCTCTTTTGCAAACTACAGCTCCTCACCATCTGCTGTAGGACCTTCTGAGTTGGCCGGTGTGTGGTGGCCCGCTGACAGTATTTAGGCCCTTCCTTGTCATAAAGGTCTCTCAGATGTAGGTCTCTCAGCACGTTCATGCCCAGCGTTACATATAATCCTCTTCTGGATGGATGGTCTACCAGCACGATCCCCTTTTTGACAATGTCTTGCCCAAACAGCCGAACCCACATCCAGACGATCCCTTGTACGTCCATTGCACCATTATTCGCAGCTGTCAACCTGATGACACTTCTATCTTCCGGCTCCAGGTACATATTCTCTTCAACCCAACTCTGCTTACTGTGTATCTACCTTCAACTGATCCTGTATCTACCTGCAACTGATCCTATAACTTTAAATGGTACATATTCTCTTCAACCCAACTCTGCCTGTTTAGTGAACCCTATCCCAGCATTTCATCCAGGCTGTATTTTTGCAATTCCATGTGTCCTTATCTGTCCTAGTGTCAGTCTTTTGATGCTCAGTGATTTTATGGTAGTTCCCTGGTCAGTGTTTATTTGTAACTACATAGTCCAGTCTCCTCATATGCCACAGTTTGTTGATTAATTGGTTAACGAGTTAAATTAGTGCTAGTTTTGAAGCTCTGCATCCCTATATAAGTAGATGCTGTACAGCTCATGGGGAAAGCATTTCCAATGCAGGGGGCATTTTCTAATGCAGTGTCCATGCAGTATTCAACTAAGTGCATATTAAACACATGGCACTTAGACAGGCAAACCATGGAAGAACACCAGGTAAACTTATACTCAAAACATGAAGCTTTAACACATGGTATGATAGAGCTGCACTGTCACTTTCTATTTTAGCAATTGTCTTCATGCAGACCTCCCCTCCATCTCTACCACCTGTGCACACTATCCACATCAGTCTTTCTCTTCTTCCTTTTCCTATGTACAGCTCTCACACACTTTTCACTCTCTTTAACCACCCTAATCCCTATACTTCTTTTAGCAGTGAAACCAAACATAAGCATCTACATAAATCACTGAACCACCTTCTGTCTGTCTATTTTTCTCCTCCTAGCTGCTGGGGACATCTCTCCAAACCCTGGCCCTCCTTCTTTCCCTAATTTTTTCTCTTCCTGCACTCATAGAAATCCTACAAACCTCATCAATATTTACCGTGTTCCCTCTCTTTATCTTTCTCCTGTCTCTTTTAACTGTTCTCTCAAGAATGCCTGCTCAGTGTGTAACAAACTAGAATACATTAATGACTTATTCCTCAGTAAATCTCTTAACTTCCTCGCCCTTACTGAAACCTGGATCCAGCAGTCTGATACGACCTTCCCTGCTTCCAGTGGCGTAACTAGGAATGGCTGGGCCCCAAGGCGAACATTTGACATGGGGCCCCCCCCCCCGAACTGCCGCCCCCCTCCCCCCTCCCCCCGGACCGCTCCCTCCAACCCCCCCCCCCCCAAAAAAACGCATTCCTGCACACACTATTATGTGCCATAGTGGCCCCTGCACACAGTATCATGTCCCATAGTGGCCCCTGCACACAGTATCATGCCCCATAGTGGCCCCTGCACACAGTATCATGTCCCATAGGGGCCCCTGCACACAGTATCATGTCCCATAGTGGCCCCTGCACACAGTATTTTGACCCATAGTGGCCCCTGCACACAGTATCATTCCCCATAGTGGCCCCTGCACACACTATTATTCCCCATAGTGGCCCCTGCACACACTATTATTCCCCATAGTGGCCCCTGCACACAGTATTATTCCCCATAGTGGCCCCTGCACTCACTATTATTCCCCATAGTGGCCCCTGCACTGAGTATTTTGCCCCATAGGGGTCCCTGCACACACTATTATATGTCCCATTGTGGACCACCCATGAACAATTATTATACTCTGGGGTCTTTTCAAACCCCAGAGTATAATGATCGGAGACCCAGGGGAGGATAGAAACATAAAAAAACAACGTTGCTTACCTGTTCCTCGCTCCAGTGCATGCCCGTGCGCTACTCCGGCCTTCTTCAATGTTGGACCAGGCCGGCGTCACGTGACGCGGGCCTGCGTCGCGACGCAAAATGACGTCGGCTAATGTCTGGGACGTCACCAACAGGCCCGAAGCGCAGGAGAGGTAAGTACATTGTTTTTTATGTTCCCTCACCAACTCTGGGCCTCCGATTATTATACTCCGGGGTCTGAAAAGACCCCGGAGTATAATGATAGCAGAGATTGCGGTGTTCGGGCCGCGGCCTCACATACCGATCCCCGCTCCTTCTCACAGCCGCCTCCGCAGAATCGGAAGCGCAGGCGGCCGTGAGCGGGACCTCGGGGAACTGTAAGTATATAGGGCCCGTTACCTGCTGGGGTTACTCCAGCAGATAACGGACTATAAAAAAAAAAAAAAGAACATCGGGGGCCCGCGGGGCCCCGTAATGTCCCGGGCCCTGTGGCAGCTGCTACCACTGCTACCCCGGTAGTTACGCCCCTGCCTGCTTCTCTGTCTCATGGTGACCTACAATTCTCACACAATTCTAGGCCTGACAACAGGAAGGGTGGAGGGGTAGGGATACTTTTTTCACCACAGTGCACTTTTCAGGCCATCCCACTGGTACCCTCACTCACACTCCCCTCATTTGAAGTCCATGCCATCAGACTTTTCTGCCCACTCTCCTTACCTGTAGCTGTGATCTACCGTCTACCTGGCTCACCCTACCAATTTCTGGATCACTTCGCTTCTTGGCTTCCACTCTTTTTATCCAGTGAAATTCCTACCCTCATCATTGGTGACTTTAACATCCCCACTGACACCCCTGTCTCCCCAACTGCCTCACAGCTTCTCTCAATAACCACTTATTTTGGTCTTTCACAACTTTCCTCTTCCGCCACACATGTAGATGACAACACCATGGATCTTGTCTTCCATCGACTCCTCACAGTTTCTAAATTCACTAACTCTTCTCTGCCACTCTCTGACCATAACCTTCTATCTCTCACCATCAGTGCTTTCGCTCCTTCACAGGACATACCTACTCATCATACATATAGTAATTTACGTGCTATTAACACCCAGCATCATTCAGATACTCTACAGTCCTCTCTGTCCCCCATCTCTTCACTCTCCTGTCCCAATCTGGCCACCAGTCACTATAATGAAACCCTTAAAAGTGCATTGGATGAGACGTCTCCCCCTTCCACTCGAAAAGTTAGATGCAAGAGGCAGCAACCCTGGCACACGCCACAGACACGTTTTCTTCAGCGATGCTCTAGGTGTGCTGAACGTCTGTGGAGAAAATCACGTACACCTGCAGACTTCCTCCACTTCAAATTTATGCTTAAAACCTATAGCTCCGCCCTTCACCTTGCCAAACAAGCCTATTTCACCACTCTCATCTCTTCTCTCTTCTGTAACCCTAAAAGGCTCTTTGAAACTTTTCACTCCTTACTCACCCCTAAGGTGCAGGCGCCATTCACAGACTTTAGTGCAGATGACCTTGCTACTTATTTCCATGAATTGATAAGATCCATCAGGAAATAACTGCCCAATCCCCAGGTGGCATTGATCCCCTCACCAACTGCACTTCAGACTGTTCATTCTCATCTTTTGAACCTGTTACAGAAGAGGAAGTCTCTCAGCTACTTTCTTCTTCTCGCCCTATGACCTGCAGTAATGACCCTTTCCCCTCACACCTTCTCCAGTCTCTGTCTCCTGCTGTCACGACTTACTTTACTAAAATATTTAACCTCTCTCTCTCTTCTGAAATGTTCCCATCCTCTTTCAAACATACTGTCATAACCCCGCTACTGAAGAAATCTTCCCTTTACCCGTCTTGTGCTGCTATCGACCTGTCTCTAACCTCCCCTTCATCTCCAAAATCTTGGAACGCTTGGTCTATTCTCGTTTAATCCTCTATCTTTCTGCTAACTCTCTTCTTGACCCCTTACAATCTGGCTTTTGCACTCTGCACTCTACTGAAACGGCCCTCACAAAAGTCTCCAATGATCTCCTGACAGCTAAATTCAAAGGTGACTTCTCTTTTCTTATTCTTCTAGATCTCTCAGCAGCATTTGACACTGTTGACCATCAATTCTTCCTCACTGTGCTCCGCTCTGTCGGCCTCACGGACACCGCGCTCTCCTGGTTCTCCTCTTATCTCTCTGACCGTACTTTCTGTGTATCATTTGTGAGCTCTGTTTCTTCCCCCCTTCCTCTTGCCGTCAGGGTTCCTCAGGGCTCAATTCTAGGCCCCCTGCTCTTCTCCCTCTTCATGGCCCCATTGGACAAACCATCACCAGATTTGGCTTCCGGTACCATCTTTATGCTGATGACACCCAATTATAAACATCATCCTGTGACATCACCCCTGCACTAATACAGAACACCAGTGACTGTCTCTCTTCTGTCTCAAACATCATGTCTTCGCTCTATCTGAAACTGAATCTCTCAAAGACTGAATTACTGCTGTTTCCACCATCTAATAGATCTGTCCCTGATATCTCCATTGCAGTCTCCGGCCTCACCATATCTCCTTGGCAGTATGCCCACTGCCTTGGGGTTATGTTTGACTCAGACCTTTCCTTCACCCCTCCATATCCAATCACTCGCATGCTCATGTCATCTCCACCGCAAAAACATCTCCAGAATACGCCCTTTCCTTACCAGAGATACACTAAATACACTTATTGTTGCCCTGATTCACTCTCGCCTTGACTACTGTAACTCCCTATTAATCGGTCTTCCCCTTACTAAACTCTCCCCTCTACAATCTTTTCTGAATGCAGTGGCCAGGCTCATCTATCAGTCTACACGCTACAGAGATGCCTCTGGTCTGTGATGGTCACTACATTGGCTGTCTATTCAATACAGAATACAATATAAATTTATCACCCTCATCCACATGGCTCTCCATAATGCTGCACCTCCTCCCTCATCTCTATCGCCCAACCCGTGCTCTCCGTTCACTCAAAGACCTAAGACTAACATCCTCTATTATCAGAACCTCCCACACTCATATACAAGACTTCCCTAGACTTGCACCACTTCTCTGGAATACTCTATCCTGGACTATCAGATTAACCCTCAATTTCTACAGCTTCAAGCACAAACTAAAGACATATCTTTTCAGTCAGGGCTATCACAACTCCTAATGTAAACCCTTCCATAGTTAGATTCCCTAAAATGTACCCTCTTTCATGCTCCCACATTACCGCACAGGATATGATGCCATCTCAGACTAACTTTATATGTCCAGGCACCATCTGCACGTTAAAGGACATGACTGGTGACGGCTCATACAGCTTTATATATGTGCAATGACCGTAACCTCTATTACAAAATTGTCTGACCATTGTATAAGCAATGCTACGTCTGTTGCCGTCCCTGTTACCTCTTGTGTCACCCCCTCTACCTCATAGATTGTAAGCGCTTGCGAGCAGGGCCCTCAGTCCCATTGTGTGAATTGATTATTTCTTTGTAATATATCTTTTTTGTCTGTACTTGAACCCTACAAATTGTACAGTGCTGCGGAATATGTTGGCGCTATATAAATAAAATGTATTATTATTACTTTCTGCAAAGTCAAAAGTTTACATACATTTCACTAGTATTTGGTACCATTGCCCTTAAACTGTATGACTTGCCTGGATTCTCTCCTGGACGATTTGTATCTGATATTTACATCTACCATGGACTATGCAGCACTGTTTTGGTTCTTTTTGTCTAATTTCTGATATGTCTTTGTACAACTTTTAGAATATGTCCTTTGTTATTCCTTTTTAAGCTTGTACTATTGATGTGTAATTTGTTGTACGATTGTTCAATAAACCGAGTTTAAAAAAAAACAAAAAAAACTGTATGACTTGGGTCAAACGTTTTGGATATCCTTCCACAAGCTTCTCACAATCGTTGGTAGGAATTTGGGCCCATTCCTCCTTACAGAACTGGTGTAAACTGAGCCATGTTTCTAGGCCGCCTTGCTCGCACCTGCCTTTTCAGCTTTGCCCATAAATTTTCAATAGGATTCAGATCAGGGCTTTGTGATGGCCACTCCAAAACATTGACTTTGTTATCCTTAAGCCACTTTGTAACCAGTTTGGCAGTATGCTTCGGGTCATTGTCCATTTGGAAGACTCATTTGTGCCCAAGCTTTAACTTCCGGGCTGATGTATTGAGATGTTGCTTCAGTATTGCCACATAATGTTCTTTCCTCATTATGCCATCTATTTTGTGACTTGCACCAGTCCTTCCTGCAGCAAAACAGCCCCACAACATGATGCTGCCCCCCCCCTGTGTTTCACAGTTGGGATGGTGTTCTTAGGCTTGCAAGCTTCTCCCTTTTCCCTCCAAACGTAACGATGGTCATTATGGCCAAACAGTTCAATTTTAGTTTCGTCAGACCACAGGACATGTCTCCAAAAATTAAGGTCTTTGTTCCTGTGTGCATTTGCACACATTATTCTGGATTCTAGAGAGAAATGTGCTGCCCATTGTCAGAAATCTTGGTCTCAGTCGCAGGTCATGGGTCTTGCAACAGGATAATGACCCAAAACACACAGCTAAAAACACCCAAGAATGGCTAAGAAGAAAACATTGGACTATTCTGAATGAGCCCTGACCTAAATCCTATTGAACATCTTTGGAAGGAGCTGAAACATGCCTTCTGGAAAAGGCACCCTTCAAACCCGAGACAACTAGAGCAGTTTGCTAATGAGGAGTGGGCCAAAATACCTGTTGAGAGGTGCAGAAGTCTCATTGACAGTTACAGGGATCGATTGATTGCAGTGATTGCCTCAAAAGGTTGTGCAACAAAATATTAAGTTAAGGGTACCATCATTTCTGTCCAGGCCTAATTTCATGAGTTTTCTTTTTTTTTAAATTCTGTTGAAGCATGGTCAAAAAGCAATGTCTGACTTTCATTTGTTCATTTTCATAGAATTTTTATATATTACTTTTGTCAGATTCAAGTTATTTCTGTGACCATTGTGGGTTTTTCTTTCATTAAACGAGGGGTACCAACAATTTTGTCCATGTGTGTATAGGTCCTATACTGACCAACCTGTACAGAATACATTGAAACCATGAACCTACCTGCAGCAACTCCATTCTAGTCAAGTCAGTAGTGAGACAGCTAGAATGGAGTTTCTGTAAGGAAGACCTACCTATAGCAACTACAGAATACACAGAGACCAGGAACCTACCTGCAGCATCTCCATTCTAGTCAGGGCAGTAGTTAGACAGCTAGAATAGAGTTGTTGCATGGAGGATCTACCTATAGTAACTACAGAATACACCAAGACTATGAACCTACCTGCAGCAACTCCATTCTAGTCAGTTCTGTAGTGAGACAGCTAGAATGGAGTTTCAGTAAGGAGGACCTACCTATAGCAACTACAGAATATACTGAGACCATGAACCTACCTATAGTAACTACAGAATACACCGAGACTATGAACCTACCTGCAGCAACTCCATTCTAGTCAATTCTGTAGTGAGACAGCTAGAATAGAGTTGCTGTGAGGAGGACCAACCTATAGTAACTACAGAATACACCGGACTATGAACCTACCTGCAGCAACTCCATTCTAGTCAATTCTGTAGTGAGACAGCTAGAATAGAGTTGCTGTGAGGAGGACCAACCTATAGTAACTACAGAATACACCGGACTATGAACCTACCTGCAGCAACTCCATTCTAGTCAGTTCTATAGTGAGACAGCTAGAATGGAGTTGCTGTAAGGAGGACCTTAGTATAGTAACTACAAAATACACCGAAACCATGAACCTACCTATAGCAACTACAGAATACACCGAGACCATGAACCTACCTGCAGTAACTATATACTCATAAATCAGGCGCACATAGAATTTAGATCTATGTCAGTTGTGAACTGCCATATATTTCCATTATCACTTACAAGTAAGCGGCGCGAGATATATTAAACACGTCATGCCGAGGCTTCATCGCCCTTTTCAGACCATATCCGCACAGTCTCAGAACTAGTCTAGTGCAAATTATATATACATATGGCACTCATAAATTATATGCATATATATATAAATAATTAATTTATATAACTTATATACACACACACATATACATATAATTTTATATATGTCCAGCAATGTGTTTTTCCTCCATTCCAATTGATCATATATATCGTCCCTCTTGGCCAGTTCTGACTCCAGGATCCTCCACTCTAGCTTCTCCTGTAGTGAGGTGACTAGATTGGAGTTTCTGGCGGCAGCTCCAGTCTACAGTCATGGCCAAAAGTTTTGAGAATGATACAAATATTAATTTTTGCAAAGTCTACTGCTTCAGTTTTTCTAATGGCAATTTGCATATACTCCAGAATGTTATAAAGAGTGATCAGCTTAACAGCAATTACTTGCAAAGTCAATATTTGCCTAGAAAATGAACTTTATCCCCCAAAACACATTTCAACATCATTGCAGCCCTGCCTTAAAAGGACCACCTAACATCGTTTCAGTGATTGCTCCATTAACACAGGTGTGGGTGTTGATGAGGACAGGGCTGGAGATCAATCTGTCATGATTAAGTAAAAATGACACCACTGGACACTTTAAAAGGAGGCTGGTGCTTGCCATCATTGTTTCTCTTCTGTTAACCATGGTTATCTCTAAAGAAACACGTGCAGTCATCATTGCACTCCACAAAAATGGCCTAACTGGGAAGAGTATTGCAGCTAGAAAGATTGCACCTCAGTCAACAATCTATCGCATCATCAAGAACTTCAAGGAGAGAGGTTCCATTGGTGCCAAAAAGGCCCCTGGGCGCCCAAGAAAGACCAGCAAGCGGCAGGACCGTCTCTTAAAAGTGTTTCAGCTGCGGGATCGGGCTACCAGCAGTGCAGAGCTTGCTGAGGAATGGCAGCAGGCAGGTGTGAGTGCATCTGCACGCACTGTGAGGCGGAGACTCTTGGAGCAAGGCCTGGTCTCAAGGAGGGCAGCAAAGAAGCCACTTCTCTCCAGAAAAAACATCAGGGACAGACTGATATTCTGCAAAAGGTACAGGGAGTGGACTGCTGAGGACTGGGGTAAAGTCATTTTCTCTGATGAATCCCCTTTTCGATTGTTTGGAACATCTGGAAAACAGTCTTGTCTCATGCCAACTGTAAAGCATCCTGAAACCATTCATGTGTGGGGTTGCTTCTCAGCCAAGGGAATCGGCTCTCTCACAGTCTTGCCTAAAAACACAGCCATGAATAAAGAATGGTACCAGAATGTCCTCCAAGAGCAACTTCTCCCAAGCGTCCAAGAGCAGTTTGGCGCTCAACAATGCCTTTTCCAGCATGATGGAGCACCTTGCCATAAAGCAAAGGTGATACCTAAATGGCTCAGGGAACAAAACAGAGAGATTTTGGGTCCATGGCCTGGAAACTCCCCAGATCTTAATCCCATTGAGAACTTGTGGTCAATCATCAAGAGACGGGTGGACAAACAAAAACCAACAAATTCAGACAAAATTAAAGCATTGATTCTGCAAGAATGGACTGCTATCAGTCAGGATTTGGTCCAGAAGTTGATTGAGAGCATGCCAGGGAGAATTGCAGAGGTCCTGAAGAAGAAGGGTCAACACTGCAAATATTGACTTGCTGCATTAACTCATTCTGTCAATATAAGCTTCTGTTACTCATAATATGAATGCAATTCTATTTCTGTATGTGATAAAAACATCTGACAAACACACATAAAAACCAGAGGGCAGCAGATCATGTGAAAATAGAATATTTGTGTCATTGTCAAAACTTTTGGCCATGACTGTAGTCACCTCAGTAAAGAACTGTCTACATTGGAGTTGGTTCTAGCAGGTCCTCCCTCCAGCAACTCCAATCTAGTCACCTCAGTAATGAATTGTCTAGAATGGAGTTGCTCCTGGTAGATCCTCCCTCCAGCAACTCCATTCTAGACCGTTCACTAGTGAGGTTACTAGATTGGAGTTTTTGGAGGGAGGACCTACCAGGAGCAACTCCATTCTAGTCGCAACCATTAAGATAGCGGTCACATGACCTATCCCCCAGCAACGTGGTTATGTGACCGCAGACTAGTACAGTACCGCTATCTTAAATGTGTCGCCGACGTTGGGACTGCCGCGTACAGGCGTGGTCACGCTGCCGTTGTTAAGGAAGTACAAGCAAGGCCTGTTGACCGTTGCTAAGGAAGTGAGCGCGTCGTCGCCTGGCCTGTTGCTAAGGAAGTGAGAGCCGGCGGTCAGTCAGCATCCGGCGCCTGGACAGAGGGACAGGGCGACCAGTTGCGAGGATATGGCAGGTGAGGGGCAAAACCCAAGATGGCAGGGTTTGCTAAACTGGTGGTTCTGCACACGACGGGGCGGTGACCAGGCACTGGAGCGCGCAGCAGCATGGGAGGCAGGGGTTAGTTAACGGTGGCTGAGGATACTGTGTACCAGAAGTCAACGATCAGCTGTGTGATTCTCGGGGTAGTTATCGTATTCATGCATGACCCTAGATGTGGCAACTAAATGCCATCCCATATCTGCAGCCTGATTTCATAATGTCATATGTAGTACCTGACTCGGGCATCTTATGCATTGCCTGACGTGATGATGTCATACTTTGTACCGATTTCAATGACCTGCCTAATGCCTGATCTGCTGATGTCATATCTAGCTTTGTCATTGTGATTTAATGCCTGATGTTTTGATGTAATTTCTAGTATCTTATGCAATACCTAGGTCCTGACTCAATTACATTGGCTTTAATTTTTTATCTAATGATGTTATGTATAGCTATCTCAATTACATCATGTCTAGTTCGTGTTTTTATGATGTCATATCTAGCAGCTAACATGCTGTATGACTGGTTGATCTGTGATCTGAGGAACATTTACATGTTTTTCATAATTGGAGAGGGTGAATCTCTAGAGGGTAGTGGTTTAAATCAGTTGTGTTGTGGATCCAGTAGGTAGCGCATCCTTGGCTCGCCAATCACAACTAACACACCTAGAGCCTCGACATCGGGTGTTGCATTGTTGAAGTAGATGCTAAATATGCCTCTCTCATATGCAACCTTAACTGGACTGGTTTGATGTAAATACAGCTGACGGTGCCTCATACTAACAGTCACAGGAGACAGCGTCACCTACTGGATCCACGGCGTACCTGATTTTACCCACTCCATTCTAGCAGCTACCGTGAATCCACTAGGGACTGTAGTGGCTCTTCCAGAATTCAAAAACCATCTAATTTTTTTTTTTTTTTTTTTTATGGCAGAATTCACAGGATAAGCGCTACAGCTTTCACCCTTTGAATTCCAAAAGGTGACAGCTGTGATGAAAATGTGTAGCGTAAACTGACATGCCGTCCACTGGGTTTTCTGTATAGAGCATTAAATAAGTAAAAATAAATGAAGAGCATTGATGTTTTTTTCAAATATAATCCACTTTGCTAGTACTGTACACCACAAAGGATTAGCCATTGGCAAGCCTCTTATTTCTCACAATAAGCCACAATTTTTAGCAGTCTTTTTCTCTGTCTCTGCTTATTGGTTAGGCTCATTTTCATATTGTGTTGTCCTGATATGTTTAACTTAATGTTGCAGTAAAGTTACAGGTTCATACATTAAACAGACCCATAGACCCATGTCACACTTTACTATATTATGGAAAGTGAAAGTAAATATATTATACTTTACCAATTTTCTCTGCTGGCAGCCATTAGTGCAGGATGTGGAAATAAGCCATTCTGACATTCACCCAACGAGCAATCCTAAATACTGCAATGGCAGTGAAATAGGGCTAGTCTCTGGAGCAAATAATGTTGCCTAATAAGAGTAAATTAAGTCCTCACTGCCTGGCTGGATACTGTTAGTAGCATCTGTCCTGTAGGTCTATGGTCACTCGGTAGAGCTAAGATGCAGTAGTGCTTTACTACGTTACACAGTGTCATTCTCAAAATACTGCAGTACAACGCTCTTTGTTTCCTATGTCTTGTATGTCATCCATGCTTCTTGTTGAAGTGATGGACTTTCCTTTGGAAGGGCAAATAGGCATTAGCACCCATTGTAATTCTTGCGACCATAAAAGGAGGGGCTCTTTCTTGGTTGCTCAGCTCGCCCCTTTGCTTTGCAAAAAGTGCCCCCCATCTGTACAATAATTTACTAAGGAGAGCTGAACAGCCTGATCTTTCGAAATTTCTGATCCTTTGATGTATCAGAACAACAGAAAATGCTTTTACTGGATGTGATGTCAGTCATTACAGGTTAAAAAACCGTCACAGGTTAGGGCTTAAGTGTCAAATTGCTGGGAGTTCAATTGCCAGGTCCCCCACATCAGGAGAAATTCCCCCTTGAGAATGGCGTGACCGTGCTCTTATGTGATTGGGACTGCAATTTACCTCAGCACTGGTAGTACCGGAGCAGTGAATGGAGGGGGACTTTGGGTCCCTTGTTCTCCTGTTTGCTGGCGGACCCCTCCTTATTGCTGGCGGACCCGGCAGTCAGACCCCCAGCATTCTGTGCAGAGGGATAAGTGTCTGTGATGGCACAACCCTTTTGAAGAATCTGACAATCGCTGTCAGTCATTTATAAAAGTCAGAGTTAGGCTATAGTCTGGTTTATCCTACCGTCTCCACAGACCTGATTTTTTTATTTTTATGTAAAACAGTGATTCTTTTTATTTATTTATTTATTTTTTTTGCTTCTCTTTTGCCCCATATGGGGATTAAACCATCTTTAGGTTGCTTGTGCCACAGACTGTAATGCTGCTGTATTGCAGTCTTTGATAAAATCTTTGTATTACTATTGAGCCTGGGCTGTAGAGTAATATAGCATTGGCAAGCCTGAGAGCCTTCAATATAAACTCTTGGCTGCCATGGAAACTGAACGTAACATTATCTCACAGCACGGAAGCTATTTGGTACAGGGAAATTAAAACAAAGTAAAAACTAACCTTTCTGATGCCGTTAAGTATATCACCAAAATCAGCACCACCTGAACCCCTCCTTCCCATTGTTGTCAAGAACATACATGGCAGAGAGCCAGAGACAACTGGCTAGCAACAGAAACGGTGAGGGCTCTTCTTCGCTGGGCAGCATGAGGGATGGGCCTTCACATAAGAGGTGCAGTGCTAGAAATTCCTGCTAGATAAAGGCAATTTTTTTTTTATCCTAGGTAGCAGCTATCTATCATGGTTGTCTTGAACATGAGGCTCTTTAGTTAACTTGCACTTGCATGCAGTGTGTGACTTACATGCAAGTCATACGTTCACTAAAAGCAGATGTGAATAAGCCCTAACTTGCTATTAGCAATTATTATTTGTCATTATGGCTGTTTATCTAGGAGGATATAGATGTGTGCATTATATGGCCCACTTTGCTATGCATTTTATAATGCAAATCAATGGGAGTTTTTCAGTGGTATGCTTGTAAATAGTTCTATATATCTAGGTGTAGATTTCCAGTGTAATTTAAGCCAGATTTCTGGTTTGAATGATAATAAATCTGCACACCCTTTCCATGCCTCCAGTTCGGGGAAAGTGGCAAAGGTGGTGCATAAATTTAAAAAGACTTTTATTTTTTTTTTTTGCATAAAACAAAGATTTGCATATAAAATTGCAACTTTTATGTCTTGTATGCTAGAAAACTGCCATACAAGGAATAATAAATGTTTCCCAATGTGTCTTTCGGTGAAAATAAGCTCTTGTTTGAGAAGCAAAGTAACACAGTAAGAGCCTGTAAACATGGGCTTATTCAGGCTGGGAAACGGGGCCCATGTGACGGCTGCATTTCTTAGACCAACCACAGCTCATCTGAAGCTCATAGCATAAATCTAAAATGCCCACGGCCTTGCAGGCAGTACTTTCACTGGGGCTTTTGTATGCACAGTGGTGAAAAAAAAAGTATTTAGTCAGCCACCAATTGTGCAAGTTCTCCCACTTAAAAAGATGAGAGAGGCCTGTAATTGTCATCATAGGTAGACAAAATGAGAAAACAAATCCAGAAAATCACATTGTCTGATTTTTTTTTTGATTTTTTTTTTTTTTTTTTTTTTTTTTTTAGAATTTATTTGCAAATTATGGTGGAAAATAAGTATTTGGTCAATAACAAAAGTTCATCTCAATACTGTTATATATCCTTTGTTGGCAATGACAGAGGTCAAACGTTTTCTGTAAGTCTTCACAAGGTTGACACACACTGTTGCTGGTATGTTGGCCCATTCCTCCATGCAGATCTCCTCTAGAGCAGTGATGTTTTGGGGCTGTCGCTGGGAAACACGGACTTTCAACTCCCTCCAAAGGTTTTCTATGGGGTTGAGATCTAGAGACTGGCTAGGCTACTCCAGGACCTTGAAATGCTTCTTACGAAGCCACTCCTTCGTTGCCCTGGCTGTGTGCTTGGGATCATTGTCATGCTGAAAGACCCAGCCACGTTTCATCTTCAATGTCCTTGCTGATGGAAGGAGGTTTGCACTCAAAATCTGATGATACATGACCCCATTAATTTTTTCATGTACACGGATCAGTCGTCCTGGTCCCTTTGCAGAGAAACAGCCCCAAAGCATGATGTTGCCACCCCCATGCTTCACAGTAGGTATGGTGTTCTTTGGATGCAACTCAGCATTCACTCTCCTCCAAACATGATGAGTTGTGTTTCTACCAAACAGTTCTACTTTGGTTTCATCTGACCATATGACATTCTCCCAATACTCTTCTGGAACATCCAAATGCTCTCTAACAAACTTTTGGGCCCGGATATGTACTGGCTTAAGTAGGGGGACACGTCTGGCACTGCAGGATCTGAGTCCCTGGCGGCGTAGTGTGTTACTGACGGTAGCCTTTGTTACGTTAGTCCCAGCTTTCTGCAGGTGATTCACTAGCTCCCCCCGTGTGGTTCTGGGATTTTTGCTCACCGTTCTTGTGATCATTTTGACCCCACGGGGTGAGATCTTGCGTGGAGCTCCTGATCGAGAGAGATTATCAGTGGTTTTGTATGTCTTCCATTTTCTAATTATTGCTCCCAGTTGATTTCTTCACACCAAGCTGCTTGTCTATTGCAGATTCAGTCTTCCCAGCCTGGTGCAGGTCTACAATTTTGTTTCTGGTGTCCTTCCACAGCTCTTTGGTCTTCACCATAGTGGAGTTTGAAGTGTGACTGTTTGAGGTTGTGGACAGGTGTCTTTTATACTGATAACAATGTCAAACAGGTGCCATTACTACAGGTAATGAGTGGAGGACAGAGGAGCCTCTTAAAGAAGAAGTTACAGGTCTGTGAGAGCCAGAAATCTTGCTTGTTTGTAGGTGACCAAATACTTATTTTCCACCATAATTTGCAAATAAATTCTTTAATAATCAGACAATGTGATTTTCTGGATTTGTTTTCTCATTTTATCTCTCATAGTTGAGGTCTACCTATGACGTCAATTACAGGCCTCTCTCATCTTTTTAAGTGGGAAAACTTGCACAATTGGTGGCTGACTAAATACTTTTTTCCCCACTGTATTTTGTGTTTTGCATTACTGACCCCTTGATACCCCAGAAAGGGAAGCAGTCCTATGATCAACTGATGAGTGAGCTTTCAGGTGATGCTGTCACAGTTCACTCACTGGGTTTCCTTGCGGTGTCATGGTAGGCCAATTCTGAGCACATCATATGCTGCAAAGCTTTGTTTTTTGAGCTCCCCAAAGGTCATTATCACAAGCTTGTGCAGCTTAAAGGCACATTACTTCTGCCTGATGACTGCTTCAAGACTGGGCAGTTAGACTCCATGTCACCCGAACAGGGGAAATGAAATGGGTCACAACCATGCAAAGAGCATGCTTATTAGACTTTGTATTCATGTATCTGCTGATTTCATCAATACATAGTCAGCGGCATCATCCTGGAATATTCAAGTCCTGGTGGTGAGGAACAAGATGTACACGTTATGTTATATGGATAGATATAACAAAAGGGATAGCAGATGGGTGCACATATAAAGTGGGTGTTTGATGTGGGTATTTCAACTTTTTATGCATAGTACTGCTGCAAATGATACATATGTACTTACATTACTTATCCTGTACTGATCCCCAATAACATCAACTATTATATTCCACTATTACACTCACTGGTAGTGTCACTATATACATATATTACTTATCTTGTACTATTCCTGAGTTTTATAGACTGTATTATACTCCAGAGCTGCACTTGCTATTTTGTTGGTGGAGTCACTGGGGCAGCTTTAGGATACCAAAACTGGCGAACAAGGCATAAATAGCCCCAAATTTTTGCACAAATCAGTGCTTTGCACAAAACAAATTGCTACTTTTGAAATCCTGCGCCACCTTTGCCACTTTCCTGAAAAGGGGGAGGGGATGTGCAGAAATCTAGCATAAATGATGCAGGTGCATGGCACAGCAGAAGGTCTTAAATGAGCATATTCTCCACCGACTCTGGGGTTATGAAGACTAGCGTGAAAGGGGTTGTCCGGGATAAATGGAAATCCCTACACTAATCTAAACACCCTCCCCCATCCTACATTCTAAATAACATAATAATCAAAAATGTATATTTACCCATATCCCTGGGGCGATCCATTTCCGGAAACGGATCGTCACTTCTACTTCCCCCCCCCCCCCATCCACTCCATCATACTTATCTTCCATGGCTTCTTCCTTCGATGAGACGGTTCCTCCTTCTTTTCTGACTGCTGTTGCTTCTCCCAGCGCTGCTCTGCGCATTGCTGCCGATAATCCACCTCTACTGCGCAGCTCCCACGCATGTGCAGTAGAGGTGGATCGTCATGTAGAGAACAGAGCAGCGCTCGCACCTGCAGTATCAGTAAAGAAGGAGGGGCCAACCCGCAGAAAGAAGCCATGGAAGGAAGAGAGGTAAGTATATAATGAGGTCGGGGATTGGGCTGAGTAGGTAGAGAGCGGCTAGTAGTGGGCGTGATAGCTAGAGAGACAGGGATGGGGTGTATGGGTGAGATGGGTTAGTGTGGAAGTTACATAGCAGGAAGCTGAACCATGTAAACAAATGCAGGAGATACCAGGAACTCCCAGAGACACCCAGAAATCACTCAAAACATGGGTAAAGATATATGGATGCATTTATTAACCCATTAATAGCACTAACAGACATTTAAAAAAAAAAAAAAAATTTGCCCGGGAAAAACCTCTATTCACTACTTCATAAATCTGCCCCACTGTGTACGTATATTCATCTGATAAGAAACTACAAGGTAACCTCTTTTTCAAACTTCAACTCAGGTGATTATCCAGCTTGGCTACCAGTTGCTATTGGTAACAGCACACTTTCTTTGGTCTCTGATTTTCACAAATCCCTTTTGAGGAAATGGGTACAGATGGCCTTTTGATAGTGAAATACTGCTGACTTTTCTGCTTCTCATAAAAGTGTATTTATTATACTCTCACAATTCTTACAGGAAGTGCAAGACATGAGTAGCCCTTCTCTGGCTTTTTCACGTTTTTTTTTCCCATTTATAACCTTTATTGGGATTTCTGGAAACCATTGACTTGAGAAAGTGAAATGTTACTAATATCAACTTGCAGATAAGTTAGGTGATCACCTGTTTTGAAGTTTGAGATTTTGTTATGCACGGACCGCCCTAACATGTGTTGTGGGTGCAGCTGTCAGGGGTCAATTCACTCCACACACGCAATCTTTTACTCACCCTTCACTTAGGCTGCAAATTGAGTGTAAATTGTACCCCAACACAGTCCACGCACCACAAATACACGCTTCAACCACCTATTGTATTCAGAATCTAGATCAATAGGAATCCCGGACACTACTGCTACTGCTCCTATAAGTCACATGGCAAACACACTTTAAAAATACAATGGGTACCATTAAATGTAATGATTTAATACCCAATGGTTCAGTATATCAAATAAAAGATGACAACACAAGCAAAACACTTTTTAAAAATAAAAAGGGAGAAAGGTAGAACCTTGTAGCTTAGAATCCTTTTTTTTTCCCCATGAAGCTTGGAGAAGAAAGATGGCCGACACTTGGCTTCCAAAAGTGTGACAAAGTTCCAAGGTATTCCCAGTCTTTTGTAATGCAAACGCTGAGCTCTCGCCATACACTAACACTCAAATGGCCAAAATAGATCGATACTAAAACTCAACTTTTATTAAATAATTTAAAACCCAGATATATGACTGGGTTTTATATTGAACTATGGACTGTTCAAATATCACGCCGATATAGCAAAAGCAAATGTCTCAAAGGCACACCGCAAGTAGCACGGTATTGCCCTATTTTTCTGGAGCGATTTCAAAAAACTTCTCTGACATAATCTCCCAATGAAAGCGCTACAGGCTATTACAAAGTGATGGTTAGAAGAAAGTGACTGGTAAGCTGTAGTCATGACCCTCAGGTCACTCTATATATCCATCAACCAGCCACTTTAACATAGCAGGGGGTATGTAAGCTGAATAGCGGAGTCTAGATGAAATCTCATACACTCCTCTCCCAATTTCTCAAAGAGCTTCCCTTGGCTAATAAGTGGATTGCAGGTTCATCAGGGGAGTAACAGAAGCTCAAGGGGGACTTAAGCAAAATAATAAAGATAATGCAGTTCTCGGTGCCCTGATGGTGGGCACCAATACTTAGCCTCCCCTCTTCATACACCCCTTCACACCCAATCACGTACATTTAAGCTGAGGTTACATGTTGCGGAACAGCTGCTTTTTTTTTTTTTTTTTGTGCAGATTGTTCTTCCTTTTTTTTGAGCCAAAAAAAGTGAGGCTATTTCTGGCAAATCCTATATCAGTGATGGCGAACTTTTTGGAGACTGAGTGCCCAAACTGCAACCCAAAACCCACTAATTTATCGAACAGTGCCAGCACAGCAATTTAACCTTAATACTGTGCAGATCCACAATTGCGGACCGTTACGGACCTGCCGCAAAATATGGTCGTGTGAATGGGGCTTTACAGAGCTTTCAATGATGCAAACAACTTTGTACTGAAAGGTGAAAGTTTACATTTGGTATAATTTTAAACAATTAATGTTCACTATTTACATCGCACAGGATCTGTTTTATAGTGACTGTGCAATGTTATTACAGTCTGTAATAATATCACTTGTCTGCTATAAAACAGATACTGCACGATCTAAATAGTGAACAGCCCCCACTCAGTGCAATCTGCTCCACAGTGGCCCCCACGCAGTGCAATCTGCTCCATAGTTGGTGGGGGCCACTGTGGAGTATATTTTACTTTGTGGGGGCCACTGTGGAACATAGTATACTCCACAGTGTCCCCCACACAGTATAATATGCCCCTAATATGCCCCTGTACTTACCTGCACTCCTATGGAGAGCAGCTGGGCCACCTCCTCCTTCCTCCGAAATGCAGGTGCTGATTAATGATGTCATTGCGCCTGCGTCAAGGCAGAGGTCACAATCTTTTGTCAGTATAAGCCGCGGCCTACACTGACAGTTCAGTTGTATGTGCATTTGTACAACATACCCCTGAAAGACACGCTTGCTTGCCAGGAGCGATCGAGGAGCCTAGCTGGGGTGACGGCGTGTGTGTGTGCCCATAGAGAGGGTTCTGAGTGCCCCTCTGGCATGTGTGCAATAGGTTTGCCACCACGGACCTATAACATCCTTGAAGCAGTCTAGAAGGCACTAAGCCTCATGGACTGCCCCAATAGTGTGAATTGTAAAATATGTTCCATGCAAACTCTGAAACATCTGCACTGAGCCCTGGGATAGACTCTATCAAGTAATTTGCTTTGATGTGCTTGTAGATATGAGTTTGGTTGTGGCTTAGTATATCTTCCTCCCCACCATATTATGAGCTTTTGACTTGAAAATGACTCTGGCTCTTTAACTATAGTGCACCTGTATGTGACTCTGAGATTATTTGAGAGGCTCTGAAATATTGTCAGTTCCTCTCTTTCATGTTCTCTTGTGACCCACTTTGCTGGCACACTGACCTTGAACAGTTCACAGACAGGCTGGTACTCTAAACAGAGATGACAGATGTTCTGCAAATCCTCTATGTAATACACACAAGCTCGATCCTATTGAACTATATCTGAATCCACTGCAGACAATTCTGCTCTATTAGTGACTTGAATTATGTTCACAATGTAATCTATTCTTTTAATTTTTCTCTTTCTTTTCTCTAGGCTGTTAATTGTAAGACTGGAAAAGTGACCTGGGACCTCAGAACCATTAAACCAATACAAGATGTCAAAGTCAAAGAGCTCAGAGTCCGTGCGAGTTGTGGTGCGGTGTCGACCTATGAACAGCAAGGAGATAGCTGCTGGGTTCGATAAAGTTGTAAATGTGGATGTAAAGCTTGGTCAAGTGTCTGTAAGGATTCAGAAAGGAGCCTCTAATGATCTCCCGAAAACCTTCACCTTTGATGCGGTCTATGATGGTAGTTCCAAGCAGTTTGAGCTTTATGATGAAACATTCAGGCCTCTGGTGGATTCTGTCTTGCTGGGCTTTAATGGAACAATTTTTGCATATGGCCAAACGGGCACTGGGAAAACATACACGATGGAAGGTATGAGGAGTGACCCTGAGAAGAGGGGGGTAATACCAAACTCCTTTGATCACATCTTCACACACATTTCAAGGTCCCAGAACCAACAGTATCTGGTGAGAGCTTCATATCTTGAGATATATCAGGAGGAAATCAGAGACCTTCTCTCTAAAGACCAGTCTAAGCGCCTAGAACTGAAAGAAAGACCTGACACTGGTGTCTATGTGAAAGATCTGTCATCTTTTGTCACAAAAAGCGTAAAAGAGATTGAACATGTCATGAATGTGGGAAACCAGAACCGCTCAGTTGGTGCAACAAACATGAATGAACACAGCTCTCGTTCGCATGCAATATTCATGATTACCATTGAATGCAGTGAGCTCGGGCTGGACGGTGAAAACCACATCCGCGTGGGAAAGCTGAATCTAGTAGACCTGGCTGGAAGTGAACGGCAAGCAAAGACTGGAGCTCAAGGGGAAAGGCTGAAAGAGGCTACCAAGATTAATCTTTCCCTGTCCGCACTAGGAAATGTGATATCAGCCCTTGTAGATGGCAAGAGCACCCATATACCATACAGGGATTCTAAACTTACTAGGTTGTTGCAAGACTCTTTGGGTGGCAATGCCAAAACAGTCATGGTAGCAAATATTGGCCCTGCCTCATATAATGTTGAAGAAACCCTTACAACTTTACGATACTCCAACCGTGCCAAGAACATCAAGAACAAGCCCAGAGTGAATGAAGACCCTAAGGATGCATTATTAAGAGAATTTCAAGAGGAGATCGCAAGGCTTAAGGCACAACTGGAGAAAAGGGTTGTGGGTAAAAGACGTAGAAGGGGGAAAAGGAGAATGGGCATAGAAGGAGCCGGAGAGGAGGATGAAGAAGGAGAATTGTATGAGGGAGAAGATGAGGTGGAGGATAAAGAAGACTATTGGCGGGAACAGCAGGAGAAGCTGGAGATTGAGAAAAAAGCCATTATAGAAGACCACAGTTTGGTGGCAGAGGAAAAATTGAAACTCTTACAGGAGAAGGAAAAGAAGATGGATGACCTAAGAAGAGAGAGAGAAGCTATGGAAATGTTGTCTGCCAAAGTTAAGGTAAAAAAATACTTTTTCTTACAGGGTGATTACACTCTAATTTATCTTTTGACTTGTCATAGAGAAATCCATGGTGGAGAGTGTTTGATACAGTCATACTGGTTCCAGTGGTTCCTAGAAACTGAAACTTCCATCAAGTTCCAAAGCCTCTTTACTGTGCAACTTACTTCTCTGCAGATCTCCCACCAGTACTTACCTACTGGTTACTACTAATGGGTCAGTTTATTGATGAGCTTTTGCAGAAACAATAGAATGTATATAAAAGACCTCAGGACCTGTCCTCATTTCAGAAATCACATAACCAACATTCTCCAGTGGAGAATTTTTATTAATACTGGATGGGTTCAGTAGCCAAAATCTCGAATTTCTGTCCACTTCTAGTAATCTGGAAAAAATTAAGGTTTCTGTACAAGAGACCATAGGGGGTTCTTCATCGCTTGGAAAGGGTTAATGCCATAACGCGAATGGTCTAACCTTGAATTTTTTTTTTTTTTTTCTCGGTTGTCACATCGTTAATGACCAAATTATTACCAGTGAAGTCAATTACCATGCCCATAAATGATAATAAATAACATTTGTGTTACTGTAATAGGTCAGCGTGACGAATGTTACAGTGCATCACGTGTATTAACTTTCTAGAAAACCTTTTGTTAACTGTCTGGTTTTTGTCTTGGTTCTCATCAATCCTCACCAGTCTTTATTTATATTGGGTCCTATCAAAGCTCCATGTTCCAATCCTAACCATGGTGCTGCTTCTTTAGTTACAAAGCTAGAAAAGTTAGGGTTTACCTAGTTACCACACTCTAACGTTGAGTCTGTTTCCCAGGCTATGGAGAGTAAACTTCTTGTGGGTGGAAAGAACATTGTTGACCACACCAATGAGCAGCAGAAGATCTTGGAGCAGAAGAGGCACGAGATCGCTGAGCAGGCAAGTACTAAATCTGCTTGCAAAATCCTAAATCACAGCTACAATAGAAGGTTGCAGAGGTCTGACTTCTATATACGTCACCTAGAAACGTAGAGAGAGAGAGATGCAGCAAGAGATGGAGAATCGAGATGAGGAGACATTGGAGCTTAAGGAAACGTACAGCTCCTTACAGCAAGAGGTCGACATCAAAACTAAGAAGCTCAAGAAGGTGAGGTTCAGGCTTACATAACTTTTAATGGTGCCACCACAACACCTGGTGGGACTATTATAGGTGGCAACCATTGAAAGCCTTCAATGCTTCAAATTTATTTTCCAGCTGTTCTCCAAGCTCCAGGCAGTGAAAGCTGAGATCCATGACTTGCAGGAGGAACACATTAAAGAGCGTCAGGAATTGGAGCAGACACAGAACGAACTTACCCGAGAGCTTAAATTGAAGTAAGTATCAGAGGCTGAGAAGGCTGGATGACAACTTATATGACCACTTTTTTTTTTTTTTTTTTTATATAAGGGTTTAGTTAAAGGTACAGTTTGTGATCATTTAGGGTGCAAGAACACTACAAAAAGAACCCCTTTTCATATATCCGTTTGGAGATAAGAGTGGGGGAGACTTCCTCTATCAGGATTCCCATATAGCAGCCATTGAAAAGGAGATCTATTATAAAGAGTGGCTGTTACAATAGCAGCTGATACTGGGGACACCAGCAACCAGAGAGCTTCCCTAAAAAAAAAAAAAAAAAAAAAAAAAGGTGGGCAATCCCTGTAATGAACCTCTCATTGAGGTATGCGCATCACCACTAGATGCATAGATGTCTGGTTGTCTTGTTGTTTCTTACTGTAATCTGTTCAGGAAATAGAGAGCAGGATGTATGAATTATTTATCAGGCTGTTTATATCTGTTTTATTATGGCATCGCATTTGAAACAAAATGACTGAGTCATCTGGGGCATTGCTAGGGCAGATTTATAAATCTCAGTCTCCATGTAACCCATAAATGACAACACCTGGATATATCCCACCCTAATATCATCTGCGGCAATAAAAAAGAATAGCATCAATATGTCCACCATTATAGTTCTCATAGGGGATTTCGACAATTATTGCCAAAGTATGTGGAGAAAGGATGGCCTTATTTTATGGCCTTTCCTCGAGGTTTATCAAACTATAGCTCAGTAGCTGATTTTTTAAAAGGTTTTCTGGTTTCCATGAATTAATTAGTTTATGTAGCCAACAGGATGCCATAAACGTTTCCTAATATACAGTGGGGAAAAAAAAGTATTTAGTCAGCCACCAATTGTGCAAGTTCTCCCACTTAAAAAAATGAGAGGCCTGTAATTGTCATCATTGGGAGACCTCAACTATGAGAGACAAAATGAGAAAACAAATCCAGAAAATCACATTGTCTGATTTTTAAGAATTTATTTGCAAATTTTGGTGGAAAATAAGTATTTAGTCACCTACAAACAAGCAAAATTTCTGGCGCTCACAGACCTGTAACTTCTTCTTTAAGAGGCTCTTCTGTCCTCCACTCATTACCTGTTGTAATGGCACCTGTTTGAGGATATGGATAGGTGTCTTCTATACTGGTAACAATTTCAAACAGTCACACTCCAAACTCCACTATGGTGAAGACCAAAGAGCTGTGGAAGGACACCAGAAACAAAATTGTAGACCTGCACCAGGCTGGGAAGACTGAATCTACAATAGGCAAGCAGCTTGGTGTGAAGAAATCAACTGTGGGAGCAATAATTAGAAAATGGAAGACATACAAGACCACTAATAATCTCCCTCAATCAGGGGCTCCACACAAGATCTCATCCCGTGGGGTCAAAATGATCACAAGAACGGTGAGCAAAAATCTCAGAACCACACGGGGGGACCTAGTGAATGACCTGCAGAAAGCTGGGACTAACGTAACAAAGGCTACCGTCAGTAACACACTACGCCGTCAGGGACTCAGATCCTGCAGTGCCAGACGTGTTCCCCTGCTTAAGCCAGTACATATCCGGGCCCATCTGAAGTTTGCTAGAGAGCATTTGGATGTTCCAGAAGAGTATTGGGAGAATGTCATATAGTCAGATGAAACCAAAGTAGAACTGTTTGGTAGAAACACAACTCGTCGTGTTTGGAGGAGAGTGAATGCTGTGAAGCATGGTGGTGGCACCATCATGCTTTGGGGCTGTTTCTCTGCAAAGGGACCAGGACGACTGATCCGTGTACAGTACAGACCAAAAGTTTGGACACACCTTCTCATTCCAAGAGTTTTCTGTATTTTCATGACTATAAAAATTGTAGATTCACTCTGAAGGCATCAAAACTATGAATTAACGCATGTGGAATTATATACTTAACAAAAAAGTGTGAAACAACTGAAAATATGTCTTATAGTCTAGGTTCTTCAAAGTAGCCACCTTTTTCTTTGATTACTGCTTTGCACACTCTTGGCATTCTCTTGGCCATCATTACTTTAAGAAATAAAGGTCAATCAGTCCGAAAAATTGGGAAAACTTTGAAAGTGTCCCCAAGTGCAGCGGCCAAACCCATCAAGCGCTACAAAGAAACTGGCTCACATGAGGACCGACCCATGAAAGGAAGACCAAGAGTCACCTCTGCTGCGGAGGATAAGTTCATCCGAGTCACTAGCCTCAGAAATCGCAGGTTAACAGCAGCTCAGATTAGAGACCAGGTCAATGCCACACAGAGTTCTAGCAGCAGACACATCTCTACAACAACTGTTAAGAGGAGACTGTGCGCAGCAGGCCTTCATGGTAAAATAGCTGGTAGGAAACCACTGCTAAGGACAGGCAACAAGCAGAAGAGACTTGTTTGGGCTAAAGAACACAAAGAATGGACATTAGACCTGTGGAAATCTGTGCTTTGGTCTGATGAGTCCAAATTTGAGATCTTTGGTTCCACCCACCGTGTCTTTGTGCGACGCAGAAAAGGTGAACGAATGGACTCTACATGCCTGGTTCCCACCGTGAAGCATGGAGGAGGAGGTGTGATGGAGTGGGGGTACTTTGCTGGTGACACTGTTGGGGATTTATTCAAAATTGAAGGAATACTGAACCAGCATGGTTACCACAGCATCTTGCAGCGGCATGCTATTTCATCTGGTTTGCGTTTAGTTGGACCATCATTTATTTTTCAACAGGACAATGACCCCAAACACACCTCCAGACTGTGTAAAGGCTATTTGACCAAGAAGGAGGGTGATGGGGTGCTATGCCAGATGACCTGGCCTCCACAGTCACCAGACCTGAACCCAATCGAGATGGTTTGGGGTGAGCTGGACCGCAGAGTGAAGGCAAAAGGGCCAACAAGTGCTAAGCATCTCTGGGAACTCCTTCAAGACTGTTGGAAGACCATTTCAGGTGACTACCTCTTGAAGCTCATCAAGAGAATGCCAAGAGTGTGCAAAGCAGTAATCAAAGCAAAAGGTGGCTACTTTGAAGAACCTAGAATATAAGACATATTTTCAGTTGTTTTACACTTTTTTGTTAAGTATATAATTCCACATGTGTTAATTCATAGTTTTGATGCCTTCACTGTGAATCTACAATTTTTATAGTCATGAAAATACAGAAAACTCTTGGAATGAGAAGATGTGTCCAAACTTTTGGTCTGTACTGTACATGAAAGAATGAATGGGGCCATGTATAGTGAGATTTTGAATGCAAACCTCCTTCCATCAGCAAGGGCATTGAAGATGAAACGTGGCTGGGTCTTTCAGCATGAAAATGATCCAAAGCACACGGACAGGGCAACAAAGGAGTGGCTTCGTAAGAAGCATTTTAAGGTTCTGGAGTGGCCTAGCCAGTCTCCAGATCTCAACCCCATAGAAAACCTTTGGAGGGAGTTGAAAGTCCGGGTTGGCCAGCGACAGCCCCAAAACATCACTGCTCTAGAGGAGATCTGCATGGAGGAATGGGCCAACATACCAGCAACAGTGTGTGCCAACCTTGCGAAGACTTATAGAAAACGTTTGACCTTGCCAACAAAGGATATATAACAGTATTGAGATGAACTTTTGTTATTGACCAAATACTTATTTTCCACCATAATTTGCAAATAAATTCTTTAAAAATCAGACAATGTGACTTTCTGGATTTGTTTTCTCATTTTCTCTCATAGTTGAAGTCTACCTATGATGACAATTACAGGCCTCTCATCTTTTTAAGTGGGAGAACTTGCACAATTGGTGGCTGACTAAATACTTTTTTTTCCCCACTGTACATGTATTTAACCCCTTCCCGCCACAGGCATTTTTCTGTCTCCATTTTTGACTCCCCACCAAACTCCATAATTTTTTATTTTTTCTGTTCACAGAGCCATATGAGGGCTTACTGTTTGTGGGACAAATTGTATTTCGTAATGGTACAATTTGTTGTTTTGAACGAGTTGGAAAAAAAAATTCAGAATAGGGTGTAATTGGAGCAAAACAGCTTTTGTGCTACTTTCTTACGGGCTTTGTTTTTATGGCGTTCACTGTGCAGCTAAATTAACATGTTACCTGTATTTTATGAGCCGCTACGATTCTGGATATACCAAATTTATATAGGGGTCTCTGAAAATTTTGCACCTCCGGTACCATAGCAATTTTCACAGTTTTGAGATGGACAAATGAAACCTAAATTGCAACATTAAAAAATCATGCTAACCTCCCATACCTATATATTTTTCTTAAAGTAGACACCTGCAGCATTGTCAAAATGCCACTTGGTACTGTATATGAACAGACACCTTCATGCAATTTTTATTTAAAGTGAATGTTTTATAAAAAAAAAAAAAATGCAAATAAATCTATATTAGTTGATAAAAGTGGAAACCAAACAAAAAGTTATATGCACCAATCCTCCTAAAAATAAGAGTTCAACATGTGCAGAGTTCATTTATATCATTAAGTCCTACACTGGAATGCACATGTCTTCAGAAAATCACTAGAATTGGAAGGAACAAAAATCTGCTTTGAATCTGGAAATGTTAGGGAAAAAAAAAAAAAAAAAGTATCATCCTATGAAATGTAGGGATCGCACACCGTGGAAAGCAAGTGAACCCCTAAACCCTATATATTTTTGGAAAGTTGACAACCTGAAGATTATATGTGTCTCAGTGGGTTATCAATAGCCATATCCACCATCATGTAACTTTGTGACAAACACAAATATTTTTTTTAAAAATGCACTAAAACACATATTTGCACCTATAACTTAGATTAACTCTTAAATTCACACAGAAAATACATTTAAAATAAAAAATCAAGGTGTACACAATTTATATATACAGCAAACATCAGCTACAACAAGTGCTCATACTCTCAAAAACACTGATAGAGAAGACAAGCAAGTCTTTGCTGCTATTCACTAATCTAAGCTAAAAATCTATACTGCACCTAGCAAACTGTGACTGTGATACCAAAATCTATCTTTTTTGAGATGGCACAACATATAGTATATAAAAACACAGCTTAATATTTCATATACACAACCACATTCATGCAACTTTGCAGCAAACAGAGATTACAAGCAAAAATAGCACAAAAATTCAAATTTGCCACTAAAGTGCATGCTCAAGCAATCCCTTTCTGCAAACAAAATGCACTTTCCAAAAAACTGCAAGATGTGAGGAATTCATACATACCACACATACACACATGGACAAAATTGTTGGTACCCCTCATTTAATGAAAGAAAAACCCACAATGGTCACAGAAATAACTTGAATCTGACAAAAGTAATAATATATAAAAATTCTATGAAAATGAACAAATGAAAGTCAGACATTGCTTTTCAACCATACTTCAACAGAATTTTTTAAAAAAGAAAACTCATAAAACAGGCTTGGACAGAAATGATTATACCCCTGAAAATAATGTGACCAAAGGGACATGTTAAATCAAGGTGCGTCCACTAATTAGCATCACAGGTGTCTACAATCATGTAATCAGTCAGTGGGTCTGTATATAGGGCTACAGATTCTCACTGTTCTGTTTGGTGACATGGTGAGTACCAAACTCAACATGGACCAGAGGAAGCGAAGGAAAGAGTTGTGTTGCACACCTAATGAGTTGACACTGGTGTGGTTGGGGGGGGGGGGTTATATTCATTATTTAACATTAATCTGCAATAATAAGGGACTTGCATTAGACATGGAGATTAGTTGTCTCAGGAGCTTAGAAAGAAAATTATAGACAAGCATGTTAAAGGTAAAGGTTATAACACCATCTCCAAGCCGCTTGATGTTCCTGTGACTACAGTTGCACATATTATTCAGAAATTTAAGATCCATGGGACTGTAGCCAACCTCCTTGGACATGGCTGCAGGAGGAAAATTGATGACAAATCAAAGAGAAGGATAATATGAATGGTAACAAAAGAGCCCAGAAAAACTTCTAAAGAGATTAAAGGTGAACTTCAAGCTCAAGGAACATCAGTTTCAGATCGCACCATCCGTTGTTGTTTGAGCCAAAGTGGACTTCATGGGGGACGACCAAGGAGGACACCATTGTTGAATACAAATCATAAAAAAGTCAGACTGGAATTTGCCAAACTACATGTTGACAAACCACAAAGCTTCTAGGAGAATGTCCTATGGACAGATGAGACAAAAATCTAAATTTTTGGCAAGGCACATCAGCTCTATGTTCACAGACAGAAAAATGAAGCATATCTTGAGAAGAACACTGTCCCTACTGTGAAACATGGAGGAGGCTCTGTTATGTTCTGGGACTGCTTTGATGCATCTGGCACAGGGTGTCTTGAATCTGTGCAGGGTACAATGAAATCTCAAGACTATTAAGGGATTCTAGAGAGAAATGTGTTGCCCAGTGTCAGAAAGCTTGGTCTCAGTCGCAGGTCATGGGTCTTGCAACAGGATAATGACCCAAAACACACAGCTAAAAATACCCAAGAATGGCTAAGAGGAAAACATTGGACTATTCTGAAGTGGCCTTCTATGAGCCCTGACAAATCCTATTGAGCATCTTTGGAAGGAGCTGAAACATGCCGTCTGGAAAAGGCACCCTTCAAACCCGAGACAACTGGAGCAGTTTGCTCATGAGGAGTGGGCCAAAATACCTGTTGAGAGGTGAAGAAGGCTCATTGACAGTTACAGGAATCGTTTGATTGCAGTGATTGCCTCAAAAGGTTGTGCAACAAAATATTAAGTTAAGGGTACCATCATTTCTGTCCAGGCCTGTTTCATGAGTTTACTTTTTTTAAAAATTCTGTTGAAGCATGGTTGAAAAGCAATGTATGACTTTCATTTGTTCATTTTCATAGAATTTTTATATATTACTTTTGTCAGATTCAAGTTATTTCTGTGACCATTGTGGGTTTTTCTTTCATTAAACGAGGGATACCAACAATTTTGTCCATGTGTGTATATTTACAGGTGCAGGTGTTAAAGAAACGCCAAAATCAAAGAAATGTGCCAACCAATTTTGTGCATGCAAATTAAATAGGAGCTTACATAAGAATATAATTTTCTATCCCCCTATGAAAATTGTAGCAATTTATACGTTCATCTCTAGTGATCGTTATTACTATTATTTTAGCGTGTAACGGATATCGCTACAGAGGTGTATTTTACTGTAGAAAGATCAGATATTGACAGGGTGAAATGTAAACTTTATTTATGACTTTGTGCATGTGTTATGTAAGTGTTTGGTGCAGCTTTTTTGGTGTTGCGACCTGGACAATGGGAAACATCTGGGTCACAGCGCCAGTAAACTTCCTGGTTATGTTCAGAGGGCTATTATATATTATATAAGAATTCCCCTCTAATAAGGCTCAGAAGGGTATTACATTATCCCTCTATGTGACTATCAGAGAGCAAAAGTACAGTATGCTCTCTGATTGATAGGAGAGGGGAAAACATGGACAGAAGTCCCTGCTACCCCACCCTGGGGTCACATACAGGCTATGCACAGATCAAGATGATGATTTATCATCTCTGTGCTGTCTTCAGGGCAGCACCTCCCCCCTCCTTCTTCCTACCACAGATCTTAAGATGCTACCTGAGGCAGGAGGGGGGACACTTTAGAGCTGTATATCTCAGGATTGGATTCTCATCTTTAAAATGAATCCGAAATCATCTTCATAGCCCTAACCAATCCAAAGATATAGGGCTCTAAAGTGTCCCCCCCTCCCCCTTCTGCCTCAGGTAGCATATTAAGAACTGCGGTAGGAAGAAGGAGGGGGGAGGAGCTGCCCTGAAGACTGCACAGAGATGATTCATCATCATCATCTGTGCATAACCTGTATGTGACCCCAGTGGGGGGGGGGGTAGCAGGGACTTCTGTTTGGCCTTTCTCCCTTAGTTTGTGGACCAGGTGTTTTCTGACACAGGGATACCTAATGTGTATGTGTTTTTCACAATATTTTTTTTACTTTTTTTATGTTGTCTAGGGAAAGGTGGTGATTTTAATTTTTAACTCCCTATGTGTGTCTAATCACCCATGCAAAGCATTACTATGCTAATGTATTGAATGCATTGCTAATTTACGACATTTACATTATTTCAATAGGCTCCTGCATTTCCACAAAAGTGGGGCCTCAGTCTACAGTCATGGCCAAAAGTTTTGAGAATGATACAAATATTAATTTTTACAAAGTCTACTGCTTCAGTTTTTCTAATGGCAATTTGCATATACTCCAGAATGTTATAAAGAGTGATCAGCTTAACAGCAATTACTTGCAAAGTCAATATTTGCCTAGAAAATGAACTTTATCCCCCCAAAACACATTTCAACATCATTGCAGCCCTGCCTTAAAAGGACCACCTAACATCGTTTCAGTGATTGCTCCATTAACACAGGTGTGGGTGTTGATGAGGACAGGGCTGGAGATCAATCTGTCATGATTAAGTAAGAATGACACCACTGGACACTTTAAAAGGAGGCTGGTGCTTGCCATCATTGTTTCTCTTCTGTTAACCATGGTTATCTCTAAAGAAACACGTGCAGTCATCATTGCACTGCACAAAAATGGCCTAACTGGGAAGAGTATTGCAGCTAGAAAGATTGCACCTCAGTGAACAATCTATCGCATCATCAAGAACTTCAAGGAGAGAGGTTCCATTGGTGCCAAAAAGGCTCCAGGGCGCCCAAGAAAGACCAGCAAGCGGCAGGACCGTCTCTTAAAAGTGTTTCAGCTTGCGGGATCGGGCTACCAGCAGTGCAGAGCTTGCTGAGGAATGGCAGCAGGCAGGTGTGAGTGCATCTGCACGCACTGTGAGGCGGAGACTCTTGGAGCAAGGCCTGGTCTCAAGGAGGGCAGCAAAGAAGCCACTTCTCTCCAGAAAAAACATCAGGGACAGACTGATATTCTGCAAAAGGTACTGGGAGTGGACTGCTGAGGACTGGGGGAAAGTCATTTTCTCTGATGAATCCCCTTTTCGATTGTTTGGAACAGCTTATTCGGAGAAGAAGAGGTGAGCGCTACCACCAGTCTTGTCTCATGCCAACTGTAAAGCATCCTGAAACCATTCATGTGTGGGGTTGCTTCTCAGCCAAGGGAATCGGCTCTCTCACAGTCTTGCCTAAAAACACAGCCATGAATAAAGAATGGTACCAGAATGTCCTCCAAGAGCAACTTCTCCCAAGCGTCCAAGAGCAGTTTGGCGCTCAACAATGCCTTTTCCAGCATGATGGAGCACCTTGCCATAAAGCAAAGGTGATACCTAAATGGCTCAGGGAACAAAACATAGAGATTTTGGGTCCATGGCCTGGAAACTCCCCAGATCTTAATCCCATTGAGAACTTGTGGTCAATCATCAAGAGACGGGTGGACAAACAAAAACCAACAAATTCAGACAAAATTAAAGCATTGATTCTGCAAGAATGGACTGCTATCAGTCAGGATTTGGTCCAGAAGTTGATTGAGAGCATGCCAGGGAGAATTGCAGAGGTCCTGAAGAAGAAGGGTCAACACTGCAAATATTGACTTGCTGCATTAACTCATTCTAACTGTCAATATAAGCTTCTGTTACTCATAATATGAATGCAATTATATTTCTGTATGTGATAAAAACATCTGACAAACACACATAAAAACCAGAGGGCAGCAGATCATGTGAAAATATAATATTTGTGTTATTCTCAAAACTTTTGGCCATGACTGTACTTTAATAGAGTCGCCCGAGGCCTTTTAATGCAGGCATTGATTGCTGGCATTAGTGCCCACTCTTTACTGTATAATACATCTGTCATAATAGTCTGGTGGATGTTGGGAAGGGGTTAACCCTTTCCCTGCCACCCACGAATTTATACATCCTCCCAGGGTGGCACTTTCGTAGCAGAGGACGTATCTAATAAGTCCTTACTACAAATGCCGATATCTCAGGATTGGTTAGGGCTATGAATATGAGCTTAAATTCGTTTTAAAGATGCGATTCGCTGGTGAAAACGCTAATCGGCATTGAGATCCCAATGCAGATCTCAATTCCTGACGGCGTTTTTAACAGCAGATTGCTCCGAATCTATTAGAGCTATTATGATGAGATTCTCATCTTTAAAATGAATCCAAGTTCATCTTCATAGCCCTAATGGATATTGAGATATGGGGCTCTAAAATGTCCAACCCCCCTCCTGCCTCAGGCAGCATCTTAGAGCGGGGTGAATGAAGGAGCAGAGCTGCAGACTGCCAAGGCGATGATAAGTTTATGCAAAAATTTAAAACTCTGCAATTTGGACTTAATATTCATGCCAGCTTCATGCCACACTATGTATGAATTGTGAGGGTCACAAATCACCACCTGATAGCAAACAGATAACAGATCCCTCTGTCACGCCCCACAAGTTTCCAGATTGTTTTTTGACCTGTTGTAAGTAACTTCTCTACTTAGATTGCATTTTGTTTTGGGTTTTTTAAGGACTCTAAAATCCTTTGAAGATCATGTGTATAGAGTATAAATAATCTGTGAATTTTCAGTTCTTGTATAACACCATGTCTGAAGAAGAGAGCCAGTACTCTTGAAAGCTTACTTATAAATATACTCAGTTAGCCTCTAAAAGGTATCGCCTGATTTCTTCACTCTTCCACTACTTTCAATGGCTAACACGGTACAACATTATAAGGCGATGATAAATCATCATCCTCTGTGCTTAACCTGTATGTGACCCCAGGGGGAGGGGTAGCATGAACTTCTGTCCATGTTATTCCCTCTCCTATCAATCAGAAAGCATACTATACCTTTGCTCTTTGATTGTCACATAGAGGGAAAATCTAATACCCCTCGGAGCCGGTAATACCCCTTTGAACATAACCAGGAAGTTTATTTGTGCTGTGACCCAGATGTTTACTGTCATCCAGGTCGCAGCGTCAAAAGAGTTGCACCTAATGCTTACTCAACACATGTACAAAGTCATCAACAAAGTTTACATTTCACCCTGTCCCTTCCTGATCTTTACAGAGTAAAATACGCCTCTCTAGCGATGTCTGTTACACGCTAAAATAATAGCAATAACGATTATCACTAGAGATGAACTTATAAATTTCTACAATTTTTATTGGGGGATAGAAAATTATATTCTTATGTAAGCCTCTATTTAATTTGCATGCAAAAAATTGGTTGGTGCATTTCTGTGATTTTGGCATTTCTTTAACACCTGCACCTGTAAAAAAAAATAAAAAAAAAAAATATATATATATATATGTGTGTGTGTGTGTGGGTATATATAAATTCCTCACATCTTGCAGTTTTTTGGAAAGTACATTTTGTTTGCAGAAAGGGATTGCTTATGCATGCATGTTAGTGGCAATTTTTTATTTTTTTTTTTTTTTTGTGTGCAATTTTTGCTTGTAATCTGTTTCCGAAGATCCAGCGCCCCCTGTGCTTTTTGAAGACTCATTTGCATAAAGAAGAAAAACGAAAATTCTCACAAACGGCTGCGCGGAGCAGAAAAATAAAGGTAGGAGAATAGTCTTTCTAAAGGCTATTCCGAAGTGGTGTTAGTGAAAAATGGGTTTCCCAATGATAGAATCCCTTTAAGTTGTGTTTTTATATACAGTATGCTGTGCAATCTCAAAAAAGTTAGATTTTGGTATTACAGTCAGTTTGGTATATGCAGTATAGATTTTTAACATCTTAGTGAATAACAGCAAAATATTGCTTGTCTTCTGTATCAGTGTTTTTGAGAGTACGACCTCTTGTTGTAGTTGATGTTTGCAGTATATATAAATTGTGTACACCTTGACCTATTATTGTATGTGTTTTGTGTGTGAATGTACCATTGAATAGGATTTTTAAGTGCAAGTATATGTTTAAGTGCTGTGTGTTTTGTGGTGGTTTTTTTTTTTTTTTTTAAATATTGTTTGTCACAAAGTTACATGAAAGTGGACACGGCTATTAATAAACCAATGAGACACATGTAATCTTCAGGTTGTCTACTTTCAAGAAATATATAAGGTTTAGGGGTGCACTTGCTTTTCACGGTGTGTAATTTCTACATTTCATAGGATGATAGTTTTTTTTTTTAAAGCTTCAAAGCAGATTTTTGTTCCTTCCAGTTCTGGTGATTTTATGAAGATATGTGCATGCAGGTGTACGCCTTACTGATATGAATGAACTCTGCACATGTTGAACTCTTATTTTTAGGAGGATTGGTGCATATAACTTTTTGTTTGGTTTCCACTTTTAGCAACTAATATACAGTTGTGCTAAAAAGTGATTACATACCCCGGCAGATTTTTTTGGGTTTTTTTTGGCCTTTTTTCGGAGAATATGAATGATAACAAACAAAATTTTTCTCCACTCATGGTTAGTGGTTGGTTGAAGCCATTTATTGTCAAATTTCTGTGTTTTCTCTTCTCATAATGACAACCTAAAACATCAAAATGACCCTGTTCAAAAGTTCACATACCCCACTTCTTAATACTGTGTATTGCCCCCTCTAACAGCAATGACAGCTTGAAGTCTTTTGTGGTAGTTGTGGATGAGGCTCTTTATTTTCTCAGATGGTAAAACTGCCCATTCTTCTTGGCAAAAAGTCTCCAGTTCCTGTAAATTCCTGGGCTGTCTTGCATGTACTGCGCGCTTGAGATCTCCCCATAGTGGCTCAATGATATTGAGGTCAGGAGACTGAGATGGCCACTCCAGAACCTTCACTTTCTTCTGCTGTAGCCAATGACAGGTCGACTTGGCCTTGTGTTTTGGATCGTTGTCATGTTGGAATGTCCAAGTACGTCCCATGCGCAGCTTCCTGGCTGATGAGTGCAAATTTGCCTCCAGTATTTGCTGATAACGTGCTACATTCATCTTTCCTTCAACTTTGACCAAGTTTCCTGTGCCTGAAGCTCACACATCCCCACATCATCAGTGATCCACCTCCGTGCGTTACAGTAGGAATGGTGTTCCTTTCATCATAGGCCTTGTTGACACCTCTCCAAATGTAACGTTTATCGTTGTGGCCAAAAAATTCGATTTTTGTCTCATCACTCCAAATTACCTTGTTCCAGAAGTTTTGAGGCTTGTCTCTGTGCTGTTTGGAGTATTGAAGGCGAGATTCTTTGTGACATTTGCGCAGTAATGGCTTTCTTCTGCAACTCGACCATGCAGCGCATTTTTCTTCAAGTGCCTCCTTATTGTGCATCTTGAAACAGCCACACCGATAGTTTTCAGAGATTCCTGTATTTCAGCTGATGTTATGTGTGGGTTTCTCTTTGCATCCCGAACAATTTTCCGGGCAGTTATGGCCGAAATTTTGGTTGGTCTACCTGACCGTGGTTTGGTTTCTGGGCATGTTATCAGGCCATAATCACCAGGGTATGTGAACTTTTGCACAGGGTCATTTTGATGTTTTTGGTTGTCATTATGATTTAAAAAGAGAAAACACAGAAGTTTGACAATAAATGGCTTCAACTAACCACTAACCATGAGTGGAGAAAGTTTTTGTGTTATCATTCATATTCTCTGAAAAAAGGCCAAAAAACAAAAAAATCTGCTGGGGTATGTAAACTTTTTAGCACAACTGTACATTTATTTGCAGTTTTTTATTTTTTTACAAAACATACACTTTAAATCAAAATGTCTTGAAGGTGTCTGTTCATATACAGTACCAAGTGGCATTTTGGCAATGCTGCAGGTGTCAACTTTAAGAAAATATATAGGTATGGGGGGTTAGTATGATTTTTTTTTTAATGTTGTTGTAATTTTAGATTTTATTTGTTCATCTCAAAACTGTGAAAATTGTTCTGGCTACCAGAAGTGCAAAATATCTGGAGACCCCTGGCAGGGTTAAAGGGTTTTTCCGAGATATACATACACTACCGTTCAAAAGTTTGCGGTCGCCCAGACAATTTTGTGTTTTCCATGAAAACTCACACTTTTATCAAATGAGTTGCAAAATGAATAGAAAATATAATCGAGACATTGACAAGGTTAGAAATAATGATTTTTATTTGAAATAATAATTTTCTCCTTCAAAGAATGCTTTCATCAAAGAATGCTCCATTTGCAGTAATTCCAGCATTGCAGACCTTTGGCATTCTAGCTGTTAATTTGCTGAGGTAATCTGGAGAAATTTCACTCCATGCTTCCAGAAGCCCCTCCCACAAGTTGGATTTGCTTGATGGGCACTTTTTGCATACCATACGGTCAAGCTGCTCCCACAACAGATCAATGGGGTTGAGATCTGGTGACTTTGCTGGCCACTCCATTACAGATACAATACCAGCTGCCTGCTTCTTCCCTAAATAGTTCTTGCATAATTTGGAGGTGTGCTTTGGGACCTTGTCCTGTTGTAGGATGAAATTGGCTCCAATCAAGCGCTGTCCTCAGGGTATGGCATGGCGTGGCAAAATGGAGTGATAGCCTTCCTTATTCAAAATCCCTTTTACCTTGTACAAATCTCCCACTTTACTAGCACCAAAGCAACCCCAGACCATCACATTACCTCCACCATGCTTGACAGATGGTGTCAGGCACTCTTCCAGCATCTTTTCAGTTGTTCTGCATCTCACAAATGTTCTTCTGTGTGATCCAAACACCTCAAACTTCGATTCGTCTGTCCATAACAGTTTTTTCCAATCTTCCTCTGTCCAATGTCTGTGTTCTTTTGCCCATATTAATCTTTTCCTTTTATTAGCCAGTCTCAGATATGGCTTTTTCTTGGCCACTCTGCCCTGAAGGTCAGCATCCCTGAGTCGCCTCTTCACTGTAGACATTGACACTGGCGTTTTGCAGGTACTATTTAATGAAGCTGCCAGTTGAGGACCTGTGAGGCGTCAATTTCTCAAACTAGAGACTCTAATGTACTTGTCTTGTTGCTCAGTTGTGCAGCGGGGCCTCCCACTTCTCTTTCTACTCTGGTTAGAGCCTTTTTGTGCTGTCCTCTGAAGGGTGTAGTACACACCGTTGTAGGAAATCTTCAGTTTCTTGCCAATTTCTCGCATGGAATAGCCTTCATTTCTAAGAACAAGAATAGATTGTCGAGTTTCACATGAAAGTTCTCTTTTTCTGGCCATTTTGAGAGTTTAATTGAACCAACAAATGTAATGCTCCAGATTCTCAACTAGCTCAAAGGATGGTCAGTTTTATAGCTTCTCTAACCAGCAAAACTGTGTTGAGCTGTGCTAACATACTTGCACAAGGGTTTTCTAAACATCCATTAGCCTTCTTACACAGTTAGCAAACACAATGTACTATTTGAACACTGGAGTGATGGTTGCTGGAAATGGGCCTCTATACACCTATGTAGATATTGCATTAAAAACCAGACATTTTCAGCTAGAATAGTCATTTACCACATTAACAATGTATAGAGTGTATTTCTGATTCATTTAATGTTATCTTCATTGAAAAAAACTGTGCTTTTCTTTCAAAAATAAGGAAATTTCTAAGTGACCCTAAATTTTTGAACGGTAGTGTGTGTGTATATGTGTGTGTGTATTTGTGTGTGGATATATATATATATATATATATATATATATATATATATATATAGTTTCACACATACGTAATATACATGTACACGTACCCAAATTTATATATCTATCTCTTTCTATATACTGAATATGCATATACTGTACACACGCATATATATGTAAATATTAGTAGCAAGGCAGGGAGAATATTGCACATCATCAGAGGGTGTACTGGGTGTGAATTAAAAACCACTAGGAGGTGCAGTGGGTGGATGCTGGGATGGGCTGCCTGGAAAAGCACTGACACTCCCACAACCAGAAAGTATAAAGCAGGAAGTATTGCATTAGCCTGACAATATGAAGAATGGTATAAATGGTCCAAATGTCTGCAGTATCCTCCTTGGTCCTCTTCTACCTTGCGACTGAAGTCCTGCGCCCCAGACGTCACTGCTGGGGCTTGTAATTGGGCCCTAGTGGTCACATGTGGCGCTGTGGCATAATGACGTCATCGTGCCCCACGTGACCACTGAGGCCCAATCACAGGCCCCAGCAGTGACGTCTGGAGCACAGGACCTCAGTCGCAAGGTAAAAGAGGACTAAGGAGGATGCTGCAGAGTTTAAGTGTTTTGTTATTTTTAATCACTTTCCCTGGGCCTCTGATTATTATACTCTGGGGTCTGAGGTGACCCTAATGTTTAATAATAGCACTGGTTCTATGTGGGGTCTCTTGGAGGCATATAGTACTGTGTTGAGCCATTGTGTGGGGGCCATTGTGGATCATATAATACTGTGGGGGCCCCTGTGGAGTGTATAATACTGTGTGGGCCTACTGTGGAGTATATAATACTGTGTGAGTGCCACTGTGGAGTATATGATACTGTGTGGAGGACACTGTGGAGTGGCACTATTAACAGTATCAGGCCCTGTTCACATGGTGGAATCTGGCACTGATTTTGCAGTGGATTTCGCCCCTAAATCAGCAGTACATTCCTCCATCATTCTGCCTCCTATTGAAACTAATTGGAGCAGGAAACTGGGAAAAAAAGCGTCCTGCTGGATCTTGCCGCAAATTCTGCAGCTGATTCGGAGTCCGCAGCTTGAGACTCCGCACTGGTTAGACTCATTCATTTGGGTCTAATCAGTGGTGGAAAGCCGCAACAGAATGTTGATGTTCTACATCGTGAGCTAGGGGCAGAAAATAAAGAAGAATCCGAGGCAGATGTCCGCCTCAAATTCCTCTTTACTTTCCGATGTGTGAACAGGTTCTATCTACTTGTATGGAATGGACTGTATTACACTCTACTCCAGTAGGTCTACCTCAGCAAAAAAGCACACAATTTTTTTTCTGCAGTGTACATGGGTTACTCCAAAAGGGGCCCACTAAGGCTCTGTCGCCCAAGGGCCCACACAAACCTGGAGCCAGCTCTGGTCCTGTGTTATGGCTTTCTCTCAGACTCAATGTTCATCTATGACTGGGGAAAATTGATGTTCAGTGCTTCTGGCTGTTTTTGTGCTACAGGCATCTGATCATTGAGAATTTCATTCCAATGGAAGAGAAAAATAAAATGATGAACCGCTGCTATTTTGAGGAAGAAGAGGATCAATGGAAGCTTCACCCTATCAGCAGACTGGAGTGAGTATTTAAAGCCTCTTGACCTGACTCCAATGCCCTGTGCCAGACTATCCTCCACATTCCTGGTAACTGCAATCTTTCCTTTATAGCAATCAGCAGATGATGAAAAGACCCACGTCTGCCATAGGATACAAGAGGCCACTATGTCACCATGCCAAGATGTCCATGATGGTCAGGCCTGACCCTAGATACCGGGTAAGAAAGCAAATCTCTGTAAACTAACTTCTCGGTCACTCTACTGGAAATAAAGCTGAAAATTTCTACTAGTTCCTAATATAATATGGGCCCAATTTTTCTAATTCTGTCTAGTTTGTAAATGGAGTAAATTATCAGACAGTCTTAAAATACACTAAATTTATCATAGTGGCTTATGCTGGATGATAAATATGGTGCATTTCAACCACACTTGTCTAACTAGACCACCTGTTAGTTGATTTCGTTTTGTGCTAATGTGGCACAACTTTTGTTTGTTTTTTTTACTTTCGCCCATGACAGCACCCCTGTGAGGAGAAAACCCATCCTAGGACAGGAAACCTGGAAGATGAAAGGGACCACATCCCCCACTGCGCCTCAGTTAGGTTTCCTGTCTGCAGATGGAAGGTTCCTAGAGGTAGAGGTTCCAGGGCCTGTTGGGCCACATTTGGGGTTGGGGAAACAGCTTTGATATACCTCTTTCCCTGGGATGCGTAAGCTGGACACAGTCGCCATTTTCCCTTTGAAGTCTGGCTCTCCTGCAGGCTGGTGATCCCTGGATGTCGCTGCTAGGCCATACCATTCAGCCCCCTGAGATTTACTTTCTCTATCCTTACCCGCTTTCTGGTGGCAAATGGGAAACAGTTAGTTGGGCCTCAGATGTAGTTGCGCCTCAGATGTAGTTGCTCTGTCACACCATCATGTTCACTCATCCTCATAAGCTGTACATGTGCCATATGTTACTCAGGATCTTACTGTTGTGGTTTTATGCTTTACAGTTTGTTAATACTATTAGGAAGGCAGGTTTGAAGTCTCATTATTGTGATAGCTGTCATAAAGCACTTTCCTCTTCATACTTCAAGCCTTTGTCAGACGTGTTTGGATAAAGTTATGGAGGATGAATCTCTCTCTTATGGATAACATCAAGAGGGTATAATTAGTTCAGAAGGAGTTGGGGTCAGACTCTTCTGTTGATGACATGGCTGGTAGAACTTCCATTACCTTTAAGGATGTTGATGCTCTTCTTGAAGCAGTCAGAGCTACTATGGGCATCAAGGAAGCTAAAGAAACCAGATCTACAAAACCGTGATTAGACATGAATGGAAAAACCCTGCAGAAATTTTTTTTTGTTCCCTCAGCCATTAAGAGGTAGTAACCGTTCGATTCTGAGGACAAAGCTCCCTAGTACTGATGCACCAGTAGCCAAAGTGGGTAAGAAAGGTGCCTTGCCCTTTGAAGATCTGGGTTCTTTTGGGGATTGTTTTGGACAGGGAAACAGATGTCTATCTCTGTCGGTCCTAGGAGATGGTGGTTGGAAGTCTTAAGCCTAGTATTGCCGCTACACATTTGGCCATTGCCACTTCTAATTTGTCCCATTGGGCTTTATGGCTCAAAGCCTGGAAGAACAGGCAGCACGGTGGCTTAGTGGTTAACACTGCAGCCTTGCAGGGCTGGAGTCCTGGGTTCAAATCCTGCACGGAGTTTGCATGTTCTCACCATGTTTCTGAGGGTACTCCGATTTCCTCCAAAGACATACTGATAGGGAATGTAGATTATGTGCCCTATAAGTGACAGTGACTGACAATGTCTGTAAAGTACTGTGGAATATGATGGCGCTATATAATTAAGTAAAATAATGCAAAATAATAATAAGACTGGGCATCTAAATATGAGGGCCTAGTTTTTTTTTTTTTTTTTAGATTTCCTGTGTCCCAATCTTCTAGTTCTTTTTAAAAAGTAACCAGAAGTTTTAAAGTCAAGCCTAGGGCTCCAGAGAGTAATAAAGGTCAAGTTCCCAAAAATACCAAAGGCTTAATTTTCTCCCATCAGGATTCCCCAACAGTGATGCCTGGCGTCCAGTGGCGTTCTGGATAGGAAAGAGTTTCCTCCTTCAGATGAATTTTGGAGGGCATAAGGGAAGGTTTTCTTCCAGGTTTTTTTTTTTTCTAGTTAGTCATCTGGAGGGCTTCCTTCTGGTTACTCCCTTTCTTCTGTTTTTTAAAGAAATCATTTGAAGGTCCTTTGTTCCATGCTAGAAAGCCTAGGATGGCAAATGATTGGGAGAAGCCTTCTCCATCTCCAGAACCAAGACCTCTTTGGGGATTATTTTAGACTCTTCTGTCCATAAGTACATCATACCCCCAGAGAAGGCTAACGCCTTCAGACTAAGGGTTTTGGAACTTTTTCTCTCTGAGAATACTGGTGTGTCAGTGTTGGACCATATGACATCGCTGTGTTGAGATGGGCTCAGCACTATTCTAGGCCCCTTTGGAGAGAGATTCTGATTGTTTGGGAAAGCTCCCTTTCCTCTCTGGACAACAGATTCCTCATCCATTCTGCAGCAAGGTCTTCGCTAGTTTCAAAGTTATTTTTATAAAATTATAGCAACAATAGAAAACATGGTAAACAGCATATCAAACAAAATACAGGCACAAGGTGATAAAAAGATGATAAAAAATGTCGAAGACAGCATAAACATAAAAACCAACCTGCGTTAGGGGAGAAGTAGTGCTACAATGTACATGGGCAACGAAATGTGATGGCTAAAGAATCGCCTTATGGGAGGGATGGAGGGAATGAGGACTCAATCCAGTTATATGACTAAACTGGAGACAGTATGGAAGACCTGGGATGTGAGACATGTGGACCCAAAAAAGATTGGGCAGGTATCAGAAATAGTAGAATTAATCTTCTCATGAAGCATAATGGTATCAACCCGTTTCATAACCCAGGATTTTCTCTGGTTGGAGGTAATATGAATCCAGGCGGCTAATAAAATATATTGGAGTAACTTAAATTGGGAGTATTTCAAATTGGAGGGCTTAAGATTGAGGCGAAATATGGGGGCCTGAAATGTGAAAGACTGTCCAAAAAGCCGTTGTGCAATCCTATGGATAGCCAGCCAATAGTGTCGGGCATGAGGGCAGGACCAACACACGTGAAGGGTGGTGTCTAAGGCATTACAACCCCTAAAGTAAAGGGGTGAAACGATAGGAAAAAAGGTATGGGGTCGATGAGGGACCAAATATGTCTTATGAAGCACTTCTAAAGAGGACTCCATGAGGGTGATCTGCCAACTACCTTTGCAAAATGATGTACAGCAGTCAACCCATTGGGCTGGGGTCAGGGTAGTATCAAGTTCTCGCTCCCAGGCCGTCATAAAGTCAAGCTTACCGTCAGGGGGTGGGATGTTTAACAAGCCTTATATAAAGGAAAGGGAGCCCTTATCGACCGCTCTAAACAAGCATAATCTCTCAAAGCTAATGAGAGAGACCTCTGGATTGAGTGGGGTGAGAGAACGCAAGAAGTGGAATACCTGTTCAGTTCGAAATGCCTCTGAGGGAGGCGGGGAAAATGTGCTAGTAAAATAGTCTTTGGTGAAGACCCGACGGCTGCAGAAGAAGTTGTTAAGATAGCGAAACCGGGCGTGTCGCCATGAAACAAACACCTTGGGTAAAAGGCCAGGGGCGAAAAAGAGGGTTACAGAATATTGGTATGAGAGGTGAGATCGGGCTTTGCAATCCATGCTGAAAGCAGACCCTCCGCCACAACTGTAACATGTAGTCAGTCAGTTTAGCAGTGACTGGAAGAGTGCGGGCAATGGACCGCGGGGCCCACAATAGGGCCTGTAAGGATGCCGGGGCCACCAATGCAGATTCCAATGTAACCCATTGGGGGCGGTCACGTTCACTATGGATAGCGTTGAGTTGAGAAAGCTGGGTGACTATATAATAGCTATAAAAATGTGGAACTGAAAGTTCACCCAATGTTTGTAAGGTATTTAGGGAAGCAGAGGACACCAGAGTTGGGAGGGTGCGGAAAAAGTACAGAATGTGGGGTAACCATTTGGACACGTCCTATTCAAGAAAGGGTGGGGCAATGTCAGGCAACCAGGTCTTTTAGTCTTTAGTTTCGGTATTAATATGATTTAATATGGCATAATTCCATTTAAAACGTGCATCTAAGGAGCTAGAGGTTAATGCCAAGATAGGGAAGGTAATTACCTCTAGTTTGAAAGCCAAAGTTCAGGGAGATCAGCTTAGCAGTGGTAGAAGGGACGTTACAGTGCATGATTTCTGATTTAGACGTATTAAGTTTAAGACCTGATAGTTTTGTGAACTGGGAGAGTGTATTAATTTAAATTCGGGAGAGAGACTAAGGGATTGGTGATGGTTAACAGCATATTCTCGGTCTCCGATCTGCACACCCTGAATATCAGGGTGACAACGGATAGCAATCGCCAGGGGCTCAATGGCTAGTGTAAATGGAGCAGGGGATAGAGGGCAGGTGCTGCAACAAATGTGAATGGGCTTGGATGAATTAGCAGGGAGCTTCGGATATGCGATAGGGTCGCAGTAGAGAGCCCAAAGGGCTCCTTGAAAATGACCGGTTATGTCCATGAATCTTAGAACATGGGTCAGGTATGTCCAGGATGGGCTATCAAAGGCCTTTTCAATGTCAAGGGCCAGGAGGGAGCTGTGCTTGGTGATGGTGACTATTGGCCCAATGGACAATATTACAGAGCTTTCGTACATTGTCAGAGGCCTGTCTGCCTGGGATGAAACCAACTTGGTCAGAGTAAACAAGGGATGGCAAAACTTGATTCAAGCGCGAAGCAAGAACAGAGGAAAACAACATTATATCTACAATTAGGAGAGAAATCAGCCTATAATTAGCTGGGGTAGTGGCATCCTTCCCAGGTTTGGAGATAACTGTAAGGGATGCACACAGCATATCTTGGGGGAACTTCCCTCGCTGAAGGATGCTATTTAACATTAAAAGGAGGTGTAGGGAAATGATCCCTTTTAAATTTCTTTTACTAGAGGCAGGAATAGCCATCCGGACTTGGGGCTTTCCCATTGTTAATGTTACACAAGTCTACAAATTTTCAAAAGTTGTTTTGATTCAGAAATAAAATGAGCCATTTCTTAATGATTTTCATGTGCTGAATTCAAATATCACAAAGAAAACTATCAATTGGCTCTAGTTTCTATGATATCGAAGAATTCTTGTTTTACTGCTATGTAAATTGTTTAGATTATAATATATAATTGTGACTTCTGCAGTCATATAGGTGCAAGTTTATTGTTCATAAAATGTTTGAAATAATATTCTGAGGAAACTTAGCTGTATTTACAACTTTGATTTACAGACATGTCTAAGCACTTATACAAATTATAATTATATTTAGGCTAATATGTTATTGAACTCTGCAACGTAGGTCCTCATTCATTGGCTACTCGGCTCTTTTTCGCACGTCTCTTGTATTCAGGCATCGGATTGTCTCTGGTAACTGTCCATCAGTAGTCTGCAAGCATTGATGGGTTCCATTTACCCTGATATCTTTTTTCCATAGTTGCAATTTCCTGGTGAAATCGGTAGCAGAATCTTTGTTGGTTCAACGAGAGCTGGATGCATAACAGTGATTGTCGGAGTGGCCAGTCTCTTTTCTTGTAGTGGTCTGAACTTGCTCGACTGTCCCATTCATATAGGAAGCAGCAGTACTTTGTGTATCCACCCTGGGGACCAAGCACTAGTGCAACCACCTTCAAGTCACCACAGAGACACCACAGATGTTGATCATAGGTTATGCATCTAAAAAGCTGTTTCATGTTGTTATATGTTTCCTCCATGTGAACTGCATAACCAATTGGAACTGATGGTAGTGCATTACCATTGTGCAGTAAGACAGCTTTAAGACTCAGCTTGGATGAATCGATAAATAGACTCCACTCATCTGGATTATAGCTGATGTTAAGAGCTTCCATTAAACTGCAGAGGTTATTGCATGCAACAAGATCACCCTTCTTGAAGAAGAATTGGACAAGATGCTTTTGACAGTCCTGGAACAAAGAAATCCGAACATCATCTAATAGCAGATTCCACTGTTGAAGTGTGGAACCTAAGAGCTCTGCCTTACTCTTGGGCAGATCTAGATCTCTAACAAGATCGTTCAGTTCACTTTGCGATATAAGGTGTGGCTCGGTGGAGATTGATGAAAGAAAATCTTGATCATGCGAGGTAGATAGTTCATGACCACATGCTTCTTCTTTTTCTTCTTAAGTGGAATCGAGTGAGATTGTTTCTGGTGCTTTTGGAACTGGCAATTCTTCTGAATGAGCTACTGGGTGTATCGCAGAGGGAATATTTGGATACTGTAAAGTCCACTTCTTTTTATTTGAAATTGGAGGCACTATGCAGAAGTAGCAATTGGCAGTATGGTCAGTTGGCTCTCTCTAGACCATTGGCACTGCAAAAGGCATAGATTGTCTTTTCCTGTTCAACCACTGTGTGAGGTTTGATGAACATCTATTACAGCATGTGTGTGGAGCCCAACTCTTGTCCTGATCTCCTATTTTGCAGCCAAAATGTAGGTGGTAGGCTTTCCTAACCATGGGAGTCAAACTTCGCTTTTGTGACATAAAAGTCACTTCCCCACATATACAGCAGAAATTATCTGCTTTATTAATGCAAGTCTGAGGCATCGCTGAACGTATATAGACTGAACGATGTAAGCCGAACTGTAACAAGTGCTGGATGGCTGATAGAGGGAGAATATATAAAGTTATGTGATGCAAGTTTAATTAGGATTGCATCACCTGGCCTTTATTGGCATCTTTCTATTGGTCATTCTAGTAGATGATGCAAACTTTTCTCAGTATTGTATTAAAGGCTGTGAAAAATATAAAAAGCACCTCTGCATCATGAAAATTAGAGCCAGTTTCAAAATTTGAGCATCATTTTCGATCTCCGCACCCCCAAAAGTAGTTAAGATAAACTGTTTTCATGTCTGAACCAATTTGGCTGTAGACCAGTGTTATTGATGGCAGTATCCAGTTCCTCCGTAGTGATGGGATCATTAAGCATAGACACCTGGGAGGAGAAGATAGAGGGGTGGCTAAAAGAGTGGAGAAATGAAGTAATCTCTGATGGACTAGCCGTAGCAGGGGCTGAGTAAAGTTTCTCATAAAATTGGTGGAAATAAGTATATATAGGGCTAGGATTAGAGGTCAGCGTACAGCCTGGCTCTCATCTTTGGTAGTTGGCATTCTGCCTCTGATGTGCTCGCAGTTTAGAGGCCAATAGCTTGTCGGGTTTATTAGCATATCTTTAAAAACGAGCCTGAGTCCAGTGCACAGCCTTTTCAGTCCGGTACATCTGGATGGCGTCATGTTGCAATTTAACATCTCTAATATATTTTGCGAAAAAGCGACTGGGCTCAAGCTGGTTGGCCGTTTTGAATTTTAAAAGTTTATATTCTAAGTCTGATTGAGCCTTAGTCGTCTCCCGTTTGAATCTAGATGCGTCTGCTATAAGGGAACCTCTACTTGCGGCCTTATGGGCCGCCCAGTTAATAGCTAGGTCGGTGTCCGAAGCAAGGTTATGCACAAAGAAAGTAGTAAGGGTATCCATAATATTCCTCAGAATAACAGGGTCAGAAGAGACTCATTCAGTCACCAGTTAGGTCGTGGGGTATTGGACAGCTTAAACGCAGTCACAAAGCACAAGAGACATAGGGAACATAGGTGAGATTAGGGAGCAGGGAGGTGGAGAGGTAAATCCTATCAATTCTGGTGTAGTGATGAGCCGGGGAGAAATACATGTAGCCCCTTCGATTTCCATTGAAATCACGCCAAGCATCTGCAACGTTCAGGGCCTGCAGGGCAGAACGTACCTCACCCTTGGCCTTGGAGGAAAGTTTATCTGCTGACTGGGAGGATCGGTCAAGGACAGCATTGACAGTAATGGTAAAATTAAAGTCCCCACACCAGATCAATCTAGAAAAATCTGATTGGCCTGAGAGACTGCAAAGTTCATGAAAGAAAGCTATAGGGGTATCTGTAGGGGCATAAGCGTTAACAAGACATATTTGTTGGCCATAGAGTTTGCAGTGAAGAATTATATCGCGGCCCTGGGAGTCAATTATATCAACAACCTCTAGAGAAACAAAGGTCTTTGCTACACTTCTGCTCTTAGACTGGTTCGGGGCCTGCCCTAAAAGGGTATGACAAGAGTGAAAATATTTGGGAAATGAGGTGGGGGTGAAGGGAATTTCCTGCATGCACAAAATATCAGGTTTCAGCTTATCATAATGGAAGATCGCCTTACGACTTTCTGTGGGGAGTTAAATCCTCGTACATTGTGAGGTAATCTTACACATTATAAAAATGAAAGATAAAGCTAAACAATAAACCTAGATAAAGGACTGCACAGCTTAAATAATAAAAAGTGATATCAGGCGGAATCTTAGAGGAATCTTATTGATAAATACAATAGACATAGGAGTAGCGCTGCAGGGAAAAAAGAACACGAACATAAGATAACCATAACAATAAACTCAGAAGCAGGGTGCACACTCCGGGGTGAGGTGGAGTTCCGCAAACCCTGGGACGCCTAGGTCATGGGGGGGGGGGCACATAGGGACTGCTGCCACAGTCAACCGCCAAATAGTAGCAAAGTAAACATCTGAGGTTAGGAATCTGAAAAAAAGAAAACAATTAATTAAATCCAGGGACCGCCCTGGAACATAAGCAAAAAGTCAATATCAGTAACACCTACAACATAAACAAAGTAAATGCAGTGAGCAAACTAGGCTCAGTAGGGTAAAAGGTAGTAAGCAAAGTCTATACCCTGAACAGACAAATATCAAAGTCTTCATATAAAATATCATCTATAATTGGCAACCTGCAATAAAAACAAAGTTAGCAAGTCAGATACTCATCAGGAAGAAGCTGAGTTGACAGCCACCAGAGGAGCAAGAGTCTCTTGGGTTTCGGCATCCAGGAACGGGAAGGGCTTTGCGGTAGCGGGTCAGGATCTTCCACTGGCAATAGCTCATAGTGCAGAACTTCTAAGCCTTCTGTCAAGGAGCAGATGTGGAAAGGGAAGCCCCAGCAGTAGCGTATCTGTTCCTTTTGAAGTCTCAGGGCGCATGGTCCTCCGCCTGTCCAGGGTAGCCAGAGCCAAGTCCGCAAACAGTTGAACTGATGGAGCTGTTTCAGGCAACGGTTGTACATTTCTGACCGCAGAGAGGATCTGGTTGCAGAATTCAGAATAGTGGAGCTTAAGGATCATGTCTCTAGGAATATTCAGGTTTTTGGGGCGTCCCAAGGCACGATGAATGCGGTCCATATGTAATAGTTGAGGGGTCAACCTGCAGGAGCAGATTAGAGAAGGGAAGTTTCACGTAGCGTAATGATAGATTCTAGTAGACTTCTAACACAATTGTTGGCCCTCCTTGATCTGTTCTCAAGCTTTAGTTCAAATGCTTCAAGTTTTATCACCTAATCATCAAAGCGGGCTTTATCCCCCTCCAAGATGTCGGCTACTTCATACATTTTATCCTCTTCAATGGCAATTCTGGAGCCGAGGCCCTGAATTTGTTTGGTAAAATTGGTGACAAGCTTAGAAAGTTCAGTGGAGAAGAGCGGTCTGAATTCTGGTGAATAGGGCAGAGGGATCCAGGTCAGTGGCCTCAGCGCCCGCCTTAGGTTCAATGTTAGAGCCTGCAAGGGAAGTAATGCTACTGTGTGGAGATCCTCCTTCAGCAGAGCCAGAGGGGCCAGGAGTCCAGAAAAGTTTTGGTAAAATATGCCAGGTTGACATGTCATCATAGAGGGTTCAGTACTTTTCTTGACATGTACAGTTCATGACTTTCATCTCCACAGGCTGAGAACATTGTACTGCTGGAACTTGATATGCCAAGTCGTACTACACGTGACTATGAGGGGCCAGCTGTGGCTCCTAAGGTCCAAGCTGCTTTGGAAGCTGCTCTGCAGGATGAAGATGACATCCAAGTAGATGCCTCAACATTTGAGAGCTCAGCTAGCAAAAAATCCAAAGCAAGGTAAATCATCCTGCAATATCCACGATTAGAGGGGTTAATTGGATTGCCATGTAATGATAACTTATGGGTGATCTCTATGGTTAGCTATAATGAGTGACTCCAGCTTATCTGCAGTTTTTATTAGTCTAGTCTGAAAACCACCTTTTGTCCTATAAGGAGATCAAATTACTGCTGTGTTCCCCATCCGTTACAATGTGTATAACCCTAAGTCAGTGGGGAGTATATGTTTGTTCTCATTGCCACCTCTCTTCTTTTCTATGCACACTTATTTTCTTTCATCCATTATTTCCAGACCTAAGACTGGCCGAAGAACAGCTCCACCTCCAGGACCATCTGGATCTTCACATTTTCCACAATCAAGGGGGTTGGTTCCAAAGTAACTAAAGAATTTCCCTATAATCAAGTCTCTTTATTAGGTAGATGAAGTATTAGGATGGACTGATTAAAAGTTGATTTGCACGTACCACAGGGTAGATCCTGCCAATTCTATGGCCAAGCTTTCTGCAAGGTGAAGAAGGGGGCGGGATCATCTGTGAGCAAGCCAATGGCTCTGAACTTGTAATACAGCAACACACCCGTGCATGATTTTGTGTGGAAAGTGTGTCTATGTAGGAGTTAAATTGTAATGGATCTGAGGACATGGAGACCACAAGTGTACACAACTCCACCTGATATTGAGTGTTATTTGTACATATAAGATGTATTTGACACTCAGCCTCTGCACTGATCTCTTGACACCCTGACCTTTGTTCTTTTGGCATATTATTTTTTTTATTTTTTTTTTTTTTAAATTAGATGTATATTTTAGTCATCTTTTATACTGTAAATTAGTGACCTTTTGGTCCATTACATTAGATGGTTACCTGCGCGTCATTCTGAGCTTCAGTCCCAAGGTACGAAAAATATTACACAAAGCTTGCTTGGTTCTCTCCATGCTCAAGTAAGGGATAAAAAAAAGTACAAATCGGAGTCCGACTGTTAGTTGCATGACGGAACTGCTCTGGCCCACTTCACGCAGTCTGCCATTTTGCTGCTTTATAATGTGACTGCATTCAGTTTCATGTTTGATGTTCCATGTTCATGGCTTCTGCGGCATTTACTTGCTCATTTGTGTCCATTCATACTTCCCTTGGTGACATTCAGCCCCAGAGGTGCATTGTGATTGGGAGACGCTGCAGCTCCTTGGCCTTATCTGAAGAAGCCATAGATACTGTGAATTTTATACGGCAACACAATGCAGTGTGATGGCTACTTCCCCGTCCAGAAACTAGCAGAAGGGAGATCTATTTATTTGTACTTTTGTCTATCAGTGAATGTATATTTAAATAAAATCCCTTTACTGCACCTACCCCGAAAGAGTGTCCTTCTTACCCACACTGAGGTAGTCTCTGATATTAAATTGTAAAAGGCACTATTAGTTGTTATTATTGGAACACTGGCTAGTACTTTTCTTGTAACAATGTAGTTGGCACTGTTGAGGGGACCATTAGGGGAGTGCTAAATAGCTACCTCTGCTCATGTTTGCCGAAAGCCAGAACATGCACACACTGAGCTCATTTACATAATTGCATTTGCATTCTGTGTTTTGATCTTTCAATCTTGGTAAAGAGAAGGCGGAGAATGAAAATAATAATCTCTAAATTCCAAGGCTATACATGACGCTGATCATGCTCTACAGTGATCATGTTCTGCGCTGACACAGCTAATGCAAGAGATAGCTCTTGTTGGCTAGGGGTACACTGAGACTTGTAGTGCTACTGAAAAAAAAAAAAAACATTATGTTTGACACAAGCCATATAGGGGAGGACACAGCAAACCTGTGGAAGAAGGTGCTCTGGTCAGATGAGGCCAAAGTTGAACTTTTTGGCCTAAATGCAAAGCTCTATGTGTGGCGGAAAATAACACTGCTCATCACCCTGAACACACCATCCCCACTGTGAATCATGGCGGTGGCAGCATCATGCTGTGGGGATGCTTTTCTTCAGCAGGGATAGGGAAGCTGGTCAGAGTTGATGAGAAGATGGATGGAGCTAAATACAGGACAATCCTGGAAGAAAACCTGTTGGAGGCTGCAGAAGACTTGAGACTGGGAAATAGATTCACCTTCCAGCAAGACAATGACCCTAAACATATAGCCAGAGCTACAGTGGAATGGTTTAGATCAAAGAATATTCGTGTATTAGAATGGCCCAGACCTAAATCCTATTGAGCATCTGTGGTAAGACATGAAAATTGCTGTTCACAGACGCTCTCCATCCGATCTGGCCGAGCTTGAGCTATTTTGCAAAGAAGAGTAGGCAAAAATCTCAGTCTCTAGATGCACAAAGCTGGTAGAGACATACCCCAAAAGACTAGCAACTGTAATTGCAGCGAAAGTTGGCTTTACAAAGCATTGATATAGGAGGGCTGAATACTTTTGCACGTTACACTTTTCAGATTTTTATTTGATTACAATTTTGAAAACCAGGTATCATTTTCCTTCCACTTCACAATTATCTGCTACTTTGTGTTGGTCTATCACTTAAAATCTCAATAAAATACATTTAAGTTTGTGGTTGTAAGATGACAAAATGTGAAAAAGTTCAAGGGATAGGAATACTTTTGCAAGCCTCTGTAAGTTTGAACTTTCCATATCATCCCTTCAGCAGCCAACACAAAGGGAAATGGCAAGTGATGAAACAAAAAAGGGGTGGGGTTAAACTGCAGCTCTTTCTAGCACGTTTCTGCTAAAGGCAAGTTCATATTGGCACTGACATCTAGCTATATTGCTTGAAGAAGACAAGGTGTCATATGAAATCTGATTGAAAGATACATTTGCTAGTTCTGCCCGTGACGTAGCCATAAAATTGATGAAATGAGTTTAGACTTCCTCTGGAGGAGGCAGATCTTGAGAAGAGTAGCACAAGCTAGCTAATCTGAGGAAGATTTGGAACATGCTGTCCCATTATTGGGGCCTTGAAGTTGCAAAAACAGAGAATTCACTAATCTGAAAGGCTGGCATAGGTTAGAACAGCCCTTTTGACATCAAGAAGATGCAGTCTAGCTTGAACCTTATCTTCAGGGTGAGGAAACAGAGAAGGTAGCACAATTTCTTGATTCAGGTTAGCAGAGGACACTACATTAAGAAGAAAACCTTCTGGGAGAAGAAGAATGAGGTTCACTTGGCCAGCAATGAGGTATGGTTTCCTGGATGACATGGCTTGAATTTCACTTACTTGTTTAGCTGAAGCAATGGCTACCAAAAAAGAGCTTTCCAAGATATAAATTTTATATCTGCTGAGAACATGGGCTCAAAATTGCTACAGACCAGATACTTTAAAATCCTTAGGGTCTCCCATATCTCATGATTCATCAATTTCTCCCTCAGAAGCAGGCTCAGATTCTGAACTTAGTGAAGATAAAACAGTAGAGGTTGTGGATGGCGTTACACTCCCCCCCCCCCCCCTTCTAACTATAGGATGATTCTACCCAGGGCCGTTTTAACCCATTAGTCGGCCCAGTGCAAGACTTTTATGAGTGGGCCCCCCTAAGCTGTTGCAGCACCTCAAGTCTGACACTTTTCTGTTTACATTTACACCAAAATTATGGTGCAAGGCATTTACAACATATTTTATGAACAGTGTGCATCAGAAAGAACAGAAAAAGACAACTGGCTTGACACTTTTGAACAATGTGTCCCAGAATGCGTGTAGTTTAAAAGTGTCCAACTTTATGACACAGACAAGTACGAATATGGCGCAGATTTTCTTGTGCAAGTAGACCAAGTTTAACGACTTCCACACCACCCATAGGCTATATTCGTCCAGAAGGTGGTTGCCTTGTTCTGCAAGGACGTAGTGGTACAACCAAGCAGAAATCAGCAGCTGCACAAAATCGTGCAGTAACGTACAGTAGGCTGTATTCCTCCTGCAACTGTGGCTAAATGTACCAGCCCCAGTTATAGGGAAAATCAGCCTCCCCCACAAAAAAAAAAAAAAAAAAGTGATCAGATGTCCCCAGAGGTCTATTATGACCTTACGGGGACACAATGTAAAAAAAAAAAAAATGCATAGAAAAGTAAAAAAAAAAAAAAAATACGCCAATAACATGCTCGTATTAAAAGTTATAGCCCCACCCCTGACAACACCATACAAAATAAAAAATTACCATAATGGAGAGGAAAAACTATTTTACAAAGTTTTTTTAGTAGCACTGTGTTATTAAATAAAAAAAATAAATAAAAAAGTGAAAAACTGACACGTTTTCCCTCTTCTTCTTTTGTTTATATTTTCCCGGATATATAAAAAAAAAAAAATTAAAACACGTAAAAATAAAGCCCTATGTGTCACCGAAAAAAAAACGCAGAAATTAGTTGAGTAACGCAAATGATAAAAATGTTACAGCCTTCAAAACCGCCAATACAAAAAAACTTGAAAATGTGCCTGGTCTGAAAAGGGGGTAAAGCATCTGGTATAGAAGTTGTTGTAGTGTAAGGAGGTGTTCACACGTAGGAACGTGGCGCCCCCAAATCAGCTACAGATTTTGGCCAGATTCTGCCTCCTATTGTTTTCAATGGGAGGCAGAGATTGCAGCAGGACGCAGAAAAAAAAATCTGCAACAGAATTCCAGTGGCCTGCATGGACATTCTGCTGCAGGGAGCTGACGGCTGGAAAATGAAGAGGAGCCGTGTGAACGGCTCCTAACTTGGCGCATCAGAAAAATTTGCCAGATGTGTGCCTCAAGCCCTGATCTGTGCTTTGCCCGCCACATTCTGCAAATGTAGGCAGTGTAGGGTGTGGGGAGGGCCCAGGCACAGATGATGCCTCAGTCTTAATAAACTTGCTCTGGGATTTGTAGTTCGCCAGTATTGATAAATATACAGTGGGTACGGAAAGTATTCAGACCCCTTTAAATTTTTCACTCTGTTTCATTGCAGCCATTTGCTAGAAGCAAAAAAGTTCATTTTATTTCTCATTAATGTATACTCAGCACCCCATCTTGACAGAAAAAAAAAACAGAAATGTAGATATTTTTGCAAATTTATTAAAAAAGAAAAACTGAAATATCACATGGTGTTCAGACCCTTTGCTGTGACACTCATATTTAACTCACATGCTGCCCATTTCCTTCTGATCCTCCTTGAGATGGTTCTACTCCTTCCTTGGAGTCCAGCTGTGTTTAATTAAACTGATTGGACTTGATTAGGAAAGGCACACACCTGTCTACAGTCATGGCCAAAAGTTTTGAGAATGACACAAATATTCTATTTTCACATGATCTGCTGCCCTCTGGTTTTTATGTGTGTTTGTCAGATGTTTTTATCACATACAGAAATAGAATTGCATTCATATTATGAGTAACAGAAGCTTATATTGACAGTTAGAATGAGTTAATGCAGCAAGTCAATATTTGCAGTGTTGACCCTTCTTCTTCAGGACCTCTGCAATTCTCCCTGGCATGCTCTCAATCAACTTCTGGACCAAATCCTGACTGATAGCAGTCCATTCTTGCAGAATCAATGCTTTAATTTTGTCTGAATTTGTTGGTTTTTGTTTGTCCACCCGTCTCTTGATGATTGACCACAAGTTCTCAATGGGATTAAGATCTGGGGAGTTTCCAGGCCATGGACCCAAAATCTCTATGTTTTGTTCCCTGAGCCATTTAGTTATCACCTTTGCTTTATGGTAAGGTGCTCCATCATGCTGGAAAAGGCATTGTTGAGCGCCAAACTGCTCTTGGACGGTTGGGAGAAGTTGCTCTTGGAGGACATTCTGGTACCATTCTTTATTCATGGCTGTGTTTTTAGGCAAGACTGTGAGAGAGCCCATTCCCTTGGCTGAGAAGCAACCCCACACATGAATGGTTTCAGGATGCTTTACAGTTGGCATGAGACAAGACTGGTGGTAGCGCTCACCTCTTCTTCTCCGAATAAGCTGTTTTCCAGATGTTCCAAACAATCGAAAAGGGGATTCATCAGAGAAAATGACTTTACCCCAGTCCTCAGCAGTCCACTCCCTGTACCTTTTGCAGAATATCAGTCTGTCCCTGATGTTTTTTCTGGAGAGAAGTGGCTTCTTTGCTGCCCTCCTTGAGACCAGGCCTTGCTCCAAGAGTCTCCGCCTCACAGTGCATGCAGATGCACTCACACCTGCCTGCTGCCATTCCTCAGCAAGCTCTGCACTGCTGGTAGCCCGATCCCGCAGCTGAAACACTTTTAAGAGACGGTCCTGCCGCTTGCTGGTCTTTCTTGGGCGCCCAGGGGCCTTTTTGGCACCAATGGAACCTCTCTCCTTGAAGTTCTTGATGATGCGATAGATTGTTGACTGAGGTGCAATCTTTCTAGCTGCAATACTCTTCCCAGTTAGGCCATTTTTGTGCAGTGCAATGATGACTGCACGTGTTTCTTTAGAGATAACCATGGTTAACAGAAGAGAAACAATGATGGCAAGCACCAGCCTCCTTTTAAAGTGTCCAGTGGTGTCATTCTTACTTAATCATGACAGATTGATCTCCAGCCCTGTCCTCATCAACACCCACACCTGTGTTAATGGAGCAATCACTGAAATGATGTTAGGTGGTCCTTTTAAGGCAGGGCTGCAATGATGTTGAAATGTGTTTTGGGGATAAAGTTCATTTTCTAGGCAAATATTGACTTTGCAAGTAATTGCTGTTAAGCTGATCACTCTTTATAACATTCTGGAGTATATGCAAATTGCCATTAGAAAAACTGAAGCAGTAGACTTTGTAAAAATTAATATTTGTATCATTCTCAAAACTTTTGGCCATGACTGTATATAAGACCTCACAGCTCACAGTGCATGTCAGAGCAAATGAGAATCATGAGGTCAAAGGAACTGCTCAAGGAGCTCAGAGACAGAATTGTGGCAAGGCACAGATCTGGCCAAGGTTACAAAAGAATTTCTACAGCACTCAAGGTTCCTAAGAGCACCGTGGCCTCCATAATCCTTAAATGGAAGAAGTTTGGGACGACCAGAACTCTTCCTAGACCTGGCCGTCCAGCCAAACTGAGCAATCGTGGGAGAAGATGGGAGAAGAGCCTTGGGTGAGAGGTAAAGAAGGACCCCCCCCAAAGATCACTGTGGCTGAGCTCCAGAGATGCAGTAAGGAGATGGGAGAAAGTTCGACAAAGTCAACTATCACTGCAGCCCTCCACCAGTCGGGGCTTTATGGCAGAGTGGACCGAAGGAAGCCTCTCCTCAGTGCAAGACATATGAAAGTCCGCATAGAGTTTGCCAAAAAACACATGAAGGACTCCCAGACTATGAGAAATAAGATTCTCTGATCTGATGAGACGAAGATTGAACTTTTTGGCGTTAATTCTAAGCGGTATGTGTGGAGAAAACCATGCACTGCTCATCACCTGCCCAATACAATCCCAACAGTGAAACATGGTGGTGGCAGCATCATGCTATGGGGGTGTTTTTCAGCTGCAGGGATAGGACGACTAGTTGCAATTGAAGGAAAGATGACTGTGGCCAAGTACAGAGATATCCTGGAAGAAAACCTCTTCCAGAGTGCTCTGGACCTCAGACTGGGCCGAAGGTTCACCTTCCAACAAGACAATGACCCTAAGCACGCAGCTAAAATAACAAAGAAGTGGCTTCGGAACAACTCTGTGACTATTCTTGACTGGTCCAGCCAGAGCCCTGACCTCAACCCAATTGAGCATCTTTGGAGAGACCTGAAAATGGCTGTCCACCAACGTTCACCATCCAACCTGACGGAACTGGAGAGGATCTGCAAGGAAGAATGGCAGAGGATCCCCAAATCCAGATGTGAAAAACTTGTTGCATCATTCCCAAGAAGACTCATGGCTGTACTAGCTCAAAAGGGTGCTTCTACTCAATACTGAGCAAAGGGTCTGAATACTTATGACCATGTGATATTTCAGGTTTTCTTTTTTAATAAATTTGCAAAAATATCTACATTTTCTGTTTTTTTTTCTGTCAAGATGGGGTGCTGAGTGTACATTAATGAGAAATAAAATGAACTTTTTAGCTTTTAGCAAATGGCTGCAACGAAACAAAGAGTGAAAAATTTAAAGGGGTCTGAATACTTTCTGTACCCACTGTAGTCCTATGTGTAAACCCAGAGTGCAGGTAGTGGCCACTGCAGAATAGCAGCTAGAAGTTTATTTAATACCATTCAACTCTGCAGGATTATTATGGGAATGCTGTATTTGGCCCTATTGGTCATTATAGCTTACATTGCACGTTGCCACCCAGGTTTCCCAGATTCAAACTTGAACACATCCCCATGACTGCTGCATAACAAGACACATGTGACCTTGGAAAGCTGGGTGTCCAAAATCTGAAAGCTGTAATGATGTAATTTCAGCCTGTTGAACAATGCAACCCAGCTTTCCCAGAGTCAAGCTGCACTACATATATAATGGTCATGGGGATGTATTACTATATTCCTAGCCATTCAGGATTCTAGGAAAGCTGGGTGACAACTTGTAAAGGTGAATATACTGGTTGTCATCCAGCTTTCTGGGAAACAGATTCAATGGTTTGAGCTACAAAACACGTTCATTCTCTGAATACATGGATAGGAAATGTGTCTTTTTACACAATCTGCTTTAAGTGGGACACAGCTGAATAGCCTAGGTATTCTATGAGCAGGAGCCTGATCTGCATCACATAGATCCACAAGTGGTTACTTCCTTGCTCTTCCACATGAAGGAATGCCTGAGGCAAGTTACTAAAGGGTTAAGAGCTCACCACTACTTAACTCTCCATGCTAGGATAAGAAATAGAGATAAGATCCATCTTCAGAGACCTCCACTGGCCAGCATCTCAGTACTTCTAAAAGCAGGAGGAGGAGCTCTCACTGGGATCTAGATAGGGTGCTCTGCAGCACTGCATGATCTACAGCTCTGTGCTGTGCTGGTCCAGAAATGCACTACTGACTGGTAGATCAGGTGAGGGTATGAAAAAAAAAAAAAAAAAGGCCATAGACTCTGTGAAAGATCCTCAGTGCGCCAACACCGCTGTGGCCCCACCTGAGTCCTCTTTCATATAAAAACCACACTCACCGCCAGTGAGTGCCGGGTTTACCAGATAAATACAAGACAAGCCTTCTAAATTTTATATATTTATTAACCCCTAAATCGGTATTAAAATCTAACATATACAGTTCAGAACAGATATGCAGATATATGCAAGCATTAACAGTTACTAGTTACAAGTGTAGGGAACTGCCATTTCTACTAGTATATAATGTATCTAGCTTCTTTGCCCCTGCAGTTTGGCTTCAGAGACCCCAGGCATTCAGTGCAGGGTTTGTTTATAAATACAGTGAGTCAGACACATGTGAGGCAGAGCTGCTGGGGGGAGAGATGTGAGGTAGAGCTGCTGTGAGACAGACATGTTATGTCTGGGGGAGTCTAAGGCAGGTGGTAGGTGTAATTCTAAGGAGTAGATAAATAGATATTTAAGAATCTATATCCTTGAGACCAGCTAGTGACCTTATTTCAGAGCCACCTGTTCCTCTTTACTTCAGAGTATATAGTTAGGTATGTGTTACCCCCTATATACTCACAGGACCTAGCTAGTAACTGTAGTTAGGGATCCATATATATATATATATATATATATATATATATATATATATATATATATAACAGTCATGGCCAAAAGTTTTGAGAATGACACAAATATTAATTTTTACAAAGTCTACTGCTTCAGTTTTTCTAATGGCAATTTGCATATACTCCAGAATGTTATAAAGAGTGATCAGCTTAACAGCAATTACTTGCAAAGTCAATATTTGCCTAGAAAATGAACTTTATCCCCCAAAACACATTTCAACATCATTGCAGCCCTGCCTTAAAAGGACCACCTAACATCGTTTCAGTGATTGCTCCATTAACACAGGTGTGGGTGTTGATGAGGACAGGGCTGGAGATCAATCTGTCATGATTAAGTAAGAATGACACCACTGGACACTTTAAAAGGAGGCTGGTGCTTGCCATCATTGTTTCTCTTCTGTTAACCATGGTTATCTCTAAAGAAACACTGCACAAAAATGGCCTAACTGGGAAGAGTATTGCAGCTAGAAAGATTGCACCTCAGTCAACAATCTATCGCATCATCAAGAACTTCAAGGAGAGAGGTTCCATTGGTGCCAAAAAGGCTCCAGGGCGCCCAAGAAAGACCAGCAAGCGGCAGGACCGTCTCTTAAAAGTGTTTCAGCTGCGGGATCGGGGCTACCAGCAGTGCAGAGCTTGCTGAGGAATGGCAGCAGGCAGGTGTGAGTGCATCTGCACGCACTGTGAGGCGGGAGACTCTTGGAGCAAGGCCTGGTCTCAAGGAGGGCAGCAAAGAAGCCACTTCTCTCCAGAAAAAACATCAGGGACAGACTGATATTCTGCAAAAGGTACAGGGAGTGGACTGCTGAGGACTGGGGTAAAGTCATTTTCTCTGATGAATCCCCTTTTCGATTGTTTGGAACATCTGGAAAACAGCTTATTCGGAGAAGAAGAGGTGAGCGCTACCACCAGTCTTGTCTCATGCCAACTGTAAAGCATCCTGAAACCATTCATGTGTGGGGTTACTTCTCAGCCAAGGGAATCGGCTCTCTCACAGTCTTGCCTAAAAACACAGCCATGAATAAAGAATGGTACCAGAATGTCCTCCAAGAGCAACTTCTCCCAACCGTCCAAGAGCAGTTTGGCGCTCAACAATGCCTTTTCCAGCATGATGGAGCACCTTGCCATAAAGCAAAGGTGATAACTAAATGGCTCAGGGAACAAAACATAGAGATTTTGGGTCCATGGCCTGGAAACTCCCCAGATCTTAATCCCATTGAGAACTTGTGGTCAATCATCAAGAGACGGGTGGACAAACAAAAACCAACAAATTCAGACAAAATTAAAGCATTGATTCTGCAAGAATGGACTGCTATCAGTCAGGATTTGGTCCAGAAGTTGATTGAGAGCATGCCAGGGAGAATTGCAGAGGTCCTGAAGAAGAAGGGTCAACACTGCAAATATTGACTTGCTGCATTAACTCATTCTAACTGTCAATATAAGCTTCTGTTACTCATAATATGAATGCAATTCTATTTCTGTATGTGATAAAAACATCTGACAAACACACATAAAAACCAGAGGGCAGCAGATCATGTGAAAATAGAATATTTGTGTCATTCTCAAAACTTTTGGCCATGACTGTATATAGTTCAGGGCAGTGATAGGTTAGGCTTCCAACGGCCAGCTAGCTAGCTAGAGGCCCGGTTGCACTAGTAGTTTAGCTGGCAGGTTAAGGACTCAGTGTTAGGGTAGTCAGGCCTGCATCTACTGCCGTCACCGTCGCCCTGTTTGCTGCCTGTGAAGAATCTCAAATCATCATCTCCTGATCGGCTGTCTATCATCTCCTGGAAGAATCCGAGGATCCACAGTCATCCACAGGGGCCCCTGCATCTCTTCTGTTGCCTGGAGGTATTGTGCACCGGACTCTTGCTATATATCTATATATATATACCCGGGTATATAACCTAAGACTGTTGTGGACTTGCTGGTTGTTGTAGTACTGCTGTGTTCTGAGTATATTGTATGTATGTATTATTACCCTTTCGATTCTTATAAAGCTACTGTTATAACCTTATGTGGTATCTGTATGTATTCTTCAGACTGTGAGATTAGTACAGTGATCCTTGTTAAGGCTACTAACTGTACTTCATGGGTAAGTCCCAGGAAGAGATCCTCCCTGTAATACAGAGGCTCTATCCTGGGTGGAGGCACTGATATATTTCATATATGTTCCCACTCTTCCCTTCAGCAAAGGCTTCAGGTCCCATTATACACACAGGTCAGCGCCAGAGTCTATTGTGGGAGGGATAATACTCATACCCCCCCCCCCCAAATAGGGCTACATTTGGAGGCACTGCTGAGATTTAGAAGTGGGAATAGTCATTGATATGGAGAAGCGATATAGCTCAGAGGGGAACCTCCCACTAGCTACTACATGGGATTACCGACCTCCTGTTCCTCCACTGGTTCAGGTAAAGGAAGAACCCCGCTCAGCCAGTTACCCCCCCAGTATGGCTATCGCTAGCAGTTCCTCTAGTGACAGTGCTATTAGCACTTTAGCCAAGCTGACTGAAATGTTAGCTCAGGGCCTGCAGGCCACTCACTACAAGAAACTAAAGGTATTCTCTGGTAATGTCCCAGTACCACAAGGGGAGGAAAACTTTGAGATATGGAAAGAACATACTCTCCAATGCCTGAAGGAATGGTCTTGCTCTGAAGAAGGCAAGCGGCAGCGTATCAGTGAAAGTTTACGGTCTCCTGCTGCAGAATTGATCCGCTTGTACAGAGACTCTCATGAAGGAGTGAGTGCATTGGACTATATACAAGTACTGTCTGATCACTTTGAGCCATACTATGACCTTGCTCAGATGGTTGCTGATTACCGAATGGTTCGTCAAAAAGAAGGGGAAAATGTCTCTACTTTTATTAACCGTTTACAGCTACTTCTTTCACGTCTGGTGTACCACGCAGCTATATCTACTTTAGAGGTAGACGCTATGAGAACCAGTCAGTTGGTGAGAGGGTTACAACCTCATCATCCTCTTGCTCAAGTACTCAAGGTCTTACGATCTGACAAAGTTCTTCCATTTCCTGACTTAATGAAGTTAGTGAAGAAACAAGAAGCTGACATTAGTTTTAGTACCCCTAAGAAAGTGAAATGCATCTCTAAAGAAGATGTTCTTCCTAGTTCAAGCAAGAACAAACCAGCGGAGCGGTCAGAACCTAGACAGTCCGCCACCCCACCCACTGCCACTCAATGGAGGAAGGATGCTAGAACCTGTTATAAATGTGGTCAGACGGGCCATACTGCCAGACAGTGTACGGAGGACAGTGAGGGAATGGGACACAGTGCTGTCTTTTCTATTCAGAATCAAAGACACCGGAGGAAGGCGGGCCGAGTAAAGATCAGAGGCGCTATTGCGGGCTCCAGGTCCGTTGTCAAAGTCACTGTCAATGGTCATGCCGCTCCTGCCCTGTTTGATACAGGATCTCAAGTGACCCTGATTTATAGCTCGTTCTACCAAAAGTATCTGAGGAATATACCTCTTCAGTCTACGGGACAAATGAAATTGTGGGGGCTTAATTCAGGATCATATCCTGTAGATGGTAGCCTACAAGTAGTTATAGCTGTCCCTGAATTAGAAGATCAGAGTGTCGCTCCCATGAAGATTACGGCTCTTGTCTGCCCTGATACAGGGGATTCTTGTGCAGCTCCTGTGATACTTGGCACTAATTGTCCCGCGGTGCATTATGCTTTACAGAAGTTTCTTGGAAGAGATTGGAACCCTGCAGATCAGCCGGTGAATATATCTTCTGAAATTAGAGAACTCTGTGATGCCCTGTCTACTGGCTATCGACATGGAATGGTATATCATATCGGTGAAAGAACCGTGGAAGTTCCTGCCGGCGGGGAAAGAGTTCTGAGAGTAGCCTCCAGCATTGCTCCCGATTTGCTTGAAGGGGGGAGTTATGTCCTTATGGAAACCCCTGAAGAAATGATTAACCAGAATGGCTGGATGGTGATCCCAGAGAGAAAGGACTGGAGAAATAAAGTGGAGTTATCTACCTGTGTGACAGTGAGGAACTGTTCACCGCATCCGATCGTAATTGGACCATACCAGAATGTGGCCCACTGCTACCCTGTGCTTGGAGTAAATCCATACGCTGAAGTGTGCAGGATTCAAATCCGAGATGCAATCCCTAATCTCAATCTTGACTTGAGTGATCCACATTTACCAGATGCCTGGAATCAGCGACTGACACAGAAGTTGTCTGAATTATCGGAAGTGTTCTCCATGGATGATATGGATGTAGGTTGTGCTAAAAGTGCTCAACACACTTTCCGATTGACCGATTCTACTCCCTTCCGGGAGCGACCATGGAGAGTTGCTCCAAAGGATGTTGATGAGTTAAGACAAACTCTACAGCAAATGAAAGGTCAGGGGATCATTGTGGACAGTAAGAGCCCCTATGCCTCACCTATTGTGGTGGTAAGAAAAAAATCTGGAGCAATTCGCCTATGTGTGGATTACAGAACTCTGAACCGGAGAACCTTACCTGATCAGTATACACTGCCGAGAATTGAAGAAGCTCTGGAAGCTCTGAATGGAAATTGTTGCTTCACAGTGCTGGACCTAAGATCGGGATACTATCAAGTCCCAATGGCACCTGAGGATCAGGAAAAGACAGCCTTCATATGCCCCTTGGGTTTCTTTCAGTTCACTCGCATGCCGCAAGGTACAAAAGGTGCGCCAGCAACATTCCAAAGGTTGATGGACAGAGCGTTAGGTGATTTAGTGCCCCGGGAATGCCTTGTATATCTTGACGACATTATTGTGTTTGGAAAGATGCTGGAAGAACATGAAGAACGACTCATGAGAGTACTCCAACGCTTAAAAGAAGAGGGGCTGAAGTTGTCGGCTGACAAATGCAAATTTTGTAGATCTTCGGTCACTTATGTAGGTCATATTGTTTCTGCTGAAGGAGTTGCTACCGATCCTGGTAAGATTGAAGCTGTGGTGAATTGGCCCCGACTGCAAAATATTACAGAGTGGCAATCTTTCTTGGGGTTTTGTGGATTCTATCGACGATTTGTGGAAGGATATTCAAAAATTGCTTGAGCCCTCCTCGACCTGTTGAAGAGTGATGCAGGAGATCCGGGAAAGAAGAAAGGGTCTTCCAAAAGCCTTTTTGGCGATAGGTGGACTGCGGATTGTGAAGAAGCATTTAAGTTGTTGAAGAAGAAATTGACAGAAGCTCCCGTTCTGGCTTATGCTGATGCACAGAAGCCATATGTGCTACATGTAGATGCCAGCTTTGAAGGATTAGGTGGCGTGCTGCACCAAGAATACCCGGCCGGGTTACGGCCCATAGCTTTCATAAGTCGAAGTCTTTCTCCCAGCGAGAAAAATTATCCAGTACATAAATTGGAGTTTTTGGCGCTCAAGTGGGCCATTGTTGATAAATTACATGACTATTTATACGGAGCCACGTTTGAAGTAACAACAGACAACAATCCACTGACATACGTTTTGTCAACCACTAAACTCGATGCTACAGGACATCGCTGGTTGGCGGCTTTATCCAACTACCAATTCACACTCAAGTATAAATCGGGGCCTAAGAACATTGGGGCAGATGCTCTATCAAGATGGCCTGGATTACCTAGTCCGGAAGTAGTGGATGAATGGGAAGAAGTGCCAAGTCCTGGAGTAGGAGCTTTGTGTGCCATGGCTGCTGTAGTTGAAGACCGAGTAGCCTTTACTGAAACTCGGCTTATTGACTCTTTGGGGGGGGGCCCGAAGCTGTACCAGACATGTTTGCCTACCCTGCTGCTTTAGGATCCTTTGAGAGTTGCTCTATATCTTCAAAGCGAATGATCTGGAGTCAAAAGACTGATCCTTTAATTGGACCTCTTTATCAAGCAGTGAGTTCTCAAGACAGAGAAATGTTAAAGACATCCCTACCCTCTGAATGCAGTCAACTTCTACGAGATTGGGAGAAGTTTGAAATAGACAATGGCCTACTTTATCGTGTGGTGCTGTATCATGATCACCCTGGAAGGCGCCAACTAGTTATTCCAAGCTGCTTTCAGAAGATGATTTTCCAAAGTCTGCATGATTATCATGGTCATTTGGGACCTGAGAAGACTTATGGCCTAATACAAGACCGATTCTACTGGCCCAAAATGAGAGATACCGTGACTCGTCTGTGTAGGTGCTGTCGCAGATGTTTGCAGAGGAAGACTGTCCCGGTTCGAGCGGCCTTCATGGGACACTTGAAGAGTTCGGGCCCCATGGATCTTGTCTGCATAGACTTCCTTTGTATTGACAACGACTCCAGAGGATTTGGAAATGTATTGGTGGTGACTGACCACTTCACACGATATGCTCAAGCCTTTCCGACTAAGGATCAAAAAGCAGTCACTGTTGCAAGAGTGCTTTGGGAAAAGTATTTTATCCATTATGGCTTACCACACCGGTTGCATTCTGATCAAGGCCGGGATTTTGAGAGTAACCTGATCAAAGAGTTACTTCAGTTGTTGAACATCCGCAAAAGTCGGACGACGCCTTACCATCCAGAGGGAGATGCCCTTCCTGAAAGATTTAATAGGACTTTACTTGATATGCTTGGTACCTTACGAATTGAGGATAAGCGATCCTGGAGTCGAAAAGTGGAGGCTATGGTGCATGCCTATAATAGTACAAGGCACGAGAGCACAGGATATTCACCATACTTTCTGATGTTTGGAAGAGAGCCTAGGCTACCTATTGACATCTTGTTGGGAGTCTCTACCGATGGTATCAGTCATCGAGATCATTACCGATACGTGGCACGTTTGAAAGAAACGCTTAAGAGTGCTTATCAGCTGGCTGAGGAAAATGCGGCCAAAGTGAATGAAGGAAATAAAAGGAGATTTGATCTTCGAGTAAGATACTGAGAATTGAACCCTGGGGACCATGTTCTGCTACGGAATTTGGGAGCATCTGCAAAACATAAGCTGGCTGATCGATGGCGGAGTGAACTCTTTACAGTGGTAGATCGGTTGCCTGGAATACCAGTCTACAAGATAAAAGGACGGGACGGGAGGATCAAGACTTGGCATAGAAATCATTTGTTGCCTGTACCTCAGATTGATGGTATGGATATCTCCAATGATGGCTCGGCCTGCGATTCTCCACAGCCCTTAGCCGATATTCCACCTGACCTTCCTGAACTCCTGAGAGTGATTGGACTGTGGCTCCTGAAGTTCCTAGATCACCAGTATCTTCTCCTTCAGGGAGACCTATGAAACCGCAAACTCCAGAATTCGTACCTAGATCTGTGTCTACAGATGAGCAGGGATCTAGCTCTCCTACGCCACCAGCACCATCCCCTCCCATGGCAGACAACCCTAGTTTAGGGCCTGGACATGCTAGTTTACCTCAGAGAGAGGTACGGAGAGGAGAGAGAATTAGACACCCTCCACCTATACTGACATATGATAGTTTGGGGGACCCCAGATTTACTACTCAGCCTCATTTATATCATGCTTGGGTGGGTGCAGTGTCCATTTTGGTCAATATGTTACCAATTTTCGCTCCTGTTGGCATGTATAACTATTAACCTGTTGTGACTCTGTAAATGCAAAAGCAACCATATTGATATTGTCATTGGTAATGTCGACTGTATACTATGACTTTGTATGTCTTTGACGTGACGTAAAGATTTCACCAGAGGGAGAGTGTAGGGAACTGCCATTTCTACTAGTATATAATGTATCTAGCTTCTTTGCCCCTGCAGTTTGGCTTCAGAGACCCCAGGCATTCAGTGCAGGGTTTGTTTTTAAATACAGTGAGTCAGACACATGTGAGGCAGAGCTGCTGGGGGGAGAGATGTGAGGTAGAGCTGCTGTGAGACAGACATGTTATGTCTGGGGGAGTCTAAGCGCGGGGGGTGGGGGTTTTTTTAAGGGGTAGTTAAATAGTTTTTTAAGATTCTTTTTCCTTGAGACCAGCTAGTGACCTTATTTCAGAGCCACCTGTTCCTCTTTACTTCAGAGTATATAGTTAGGTATGTGTTACCCCCTATATACTCACAGGACCTAGCTAGTAACTGTAGTTAGGGATCCATATATATATATATATATATATATATATATATATATATATATTTCAGGGCAGTGATAGGTTAGGCTTCCGACGGCCAGCTAGCTAGTTAGAGGCCCGGTTGCACTAGTAGTTTAGCTGGCAGGTTAAGGACTCAGTGTTAGGGTAGTCAGGCCTGCATCTACTGCCGTCACCGTCGCCCTGTTTGCTGCCTGTGAAGAATCTCAATCATCATCATCTCCTGATCGGCTGTCTATCATCTCCTGGAAGAATCCGAGGATCCACAGTCATCCACAGGGGCCCCTGCATCTCTTCTGTTGCCTGGAGGTATTGTACACTGGACTCTTGCTATATATCTATATATATATACCCGGGTATATAACCTAAGACTGTTGTGGACTTGCTGGTTGTTGTAGTACTGCTGTGTTCTGAGTATATTGTATGTATGTATTATTACCCTTTTGATTCTTATAAAGCTACTGTTATAACCTTATGTGGTATCTGTATGTATTCTTCAGACTGTGAGATTAGTACAGTGATCCTTGTTAAGGCTACTAACTGTACTTCATGGGTAAGTCCCAGGAAGAGATCCTCCCTGTAATACAGAGGCTCTATCCTGGGTGGAGGCACTGATATATTTCATATATGTTCCCACTCTTCCCTTCAGCAAAGGCTTCAGGTCCCATTATACACACAGGTCAGCGCCAGAGTCTATTGTGGGAGGGATAATACTCATACCCCCCCCCCCAAATAGGGCTACACAAGATACAGTACAAATAAAATAAAAGGGATTAAAGGTGAAATAATTACATTTACCACACATGTCCTTGATGTGGTTCTGTAGTCCAACACTCACACATAGCATGTGGTATGTGTGATGCAATCTACCAGGGGAGTGTTGTCCTGGCATGTGGCATTAACTCCTAGCATGTGGCATCACAGTCTCTCAGCATTAGTCCAATAGTCTCATTACAAAAATCTCCTCATGGTCTGTCTCATCTCCATAGCATCAACTCCTTAGCATCATCTCCTCCCACTGACTCTTACCTCATCTTTTATACCCTTTATGCCACCTCCCAGAATGAGGTCACCAGGCTGCATACAATGCCCTATTGTTTGATCACTCAGGGCTGTGTAGGAGTACAATGAAGCCCTATTGTTCCAGTGTTGCCACTACTGCCAATACATACACCTATGCTTATAGCTGCGCACGAGTATGAATAAATGGAACTAGAGAGAAATACGCTAAGACCCAGAGACCAAAATATAGCTTTGAGTTTTAGCCATATTTCAGCAGAATCATCACACCTCCCCCTTTAGATGGGGCTTGTAGGAGAGTTGGGGCCTACCCCCCTCTTCTGAAAGCACCTCCACCTCCAGCTTCTCAGGCTCTGGCCCCAAGGCTCCCTCACCATCCCCCCGGGGTCCCAGCAGACTCGGGCCTTGTCAGACTCCAAGGGTGGTTGAGCGCCACACGCCTTCACAGATGTCATGTCCAGACTAGGGTCAGCTTGGGACATCCTCTCTGAACTCTTGGCTGGAGTGAGACACAAGAGAGGTGCATGTTACATAGCTGCCGGCCCCTTCTGTCTCTGTAGTCTGACTAGGGACACTTCTAAGGCCCAGGCTCTGAGCCACGTACACTTGGCTACCTCCTGCCTGTTCTGGGTCCGCTTTCTGAGTGCTGGCACCCTGTGGAGCCACACTCATGACCTCAGTCCCTTGGGGTACCATTTTAGAGACCCCATCCCGGCGGTCTCTCACCCTAGCCGCTAGTTGGGAGAGTTCTAGGGGAGTCTGCACCTCCCCCATTGCTTCCAAACCTACATACTGTTCCTCCTGTACTTGGGTGGGTGATGGTGATCCCTTGGGCAAATGACTGAGATCATGCTTCCCTCCCAACCATCCCCCCACAATACATTGACAGGTAATACATTGGACATACCCTCTTCTTGGATCACATCTCCAGTACCCCATGCCATCTGCACTTGGGCCATGGGCGCTCCTGGAATAGAACTGGAGCAGAAGAGACGTGTATGTCTCATACCGGCCGGACCGGCCTCCGGCTTCAAGGGAAGTGAGGCTAGTCATGGTGGTCTCAGCACCGACTCCAGGTGGTGTAGGTAACGGTTCAAGGGACAGAACGCCGTCCACCCTTGTAGCACTCTGGCTGCGGGCTGACACCGCACTACCAGCAGTCCGTCCCTCACCTGGATCGGCCATGAGATCCCCATAGCCTTCCTGACCACCTGGCACATGGTCAGCAGTTGGGTGCTTATCGGATACACTGGGCGAAATAGTAGAAGTCGCTTCCAGTGACTCAGAAGAGCTACCCTGTACACTTTCACAACAAGCATTGGCAGTTACATTGACAGTACCTTCATTAGCAATTGTTAATTCACACCGGGCCTCAATGAGCTCTACAGTAGACATGTTAACAAACTGGGAGGGGGACGCCCCCGCAGATGTGGGTGTGTCTACAGACTTAGTCCATTGGCTCCTAGCACCGGAGGGAACAAAGCATCAATAACATTTGTGCTGAGCTGGGTTGCAGGAAGTTCAGTTGCATCTTCCCTGCTCTCAGCTGAAGGCAACTCATTAGCATGTACACTTACTGCCATGGGAAGCATCTCAGAGAGGGGGTTACGGGCCCTCTCTGCAGATATGACAGACACATTATCAACATTAGTCATAGACAGTTTATCACAGTAAATTGGGGTGCTCCCCACCCCATATTGGGACATCATAGGTCCTAAATCAGTTCCCAACAGTACATTAGCAGGCAAATCAGTCAATAGTCCCACAGTCTGCATTCCTTTTCCTGAACCCCAGTCCAGATACACAGATGGGCCACCTGCTGTGGCTTGGGAAGCAGGGAAGTTCTCAGGGCGGTTGGGGCACTCCACCTTGAAATGTCCTGTTTGGTTACAGGCATGGCCCCGCCGCACCTCCCCTTGGGGTTTGGGAAAGGTCACCTGGGCGCCCAGAGTTCTTGGGACAGGGGAGGGACCACCCGGGGCATAGTTTGTCTCACCCGACCTGACGACAGATGGCTGTGGTGAACTCCGGACTGGCTTCTCCTTCCAAGTTGAGGGTCTCTGCAGGGTTGTTGGAGTTTGCGCAGGGGCGGTTTGTGCCTGCTGGGAGATCTCCATCCTTTTGAGCTCAAGCTGAAGCTGCCGCTCTCGTTCTGCTGCCTCACGATCAGCCCGCCGGTCCGGCGCCCGGCCGTTCTGCGGCCTTCCTCTCTCTTCTCTGCCTGCCGTTCTGCTGCCTTCCTCTCTCTCTCTGCCTGCCGCTGCTCACGCGGCCTGCCGTTCTCCCCCTGTTCTTGTTCTACCGCTTCCAGAAAACGGTCCAACACCTGCAGGTATGTGTTAGGGTCACTGGTGCCTACTTGCTGTAGGGCCATTTGCCAGTATGAAACCGTTCCCCTAGCAAGGCTGGGGTTACTGGTCTCTCCTGGTGAAGTAATCCTTGGGACCGGGCTGCTTGCTGCACTTCCTGGCCTAGCCCCAAAATCAGGACTCTGCTCGATTCTCTGCATGGCTGTGGCTGCCTCCATTTCAGCCATACGCTCAGAATCTCCAAAAGCCTGGTTCAGCAGTTCTGGGCTCTGCATCTGAGCCCACTAGCCATCCACTGGTATTTGCCAAATAAAAGATAGGATAGAATACAAAGAATAAGGGGGGGAACAGCACTGTATAAAACTTTCACTGTATCTTAATGCTTGCTTTAATACCGAGCTTGTCTCATAGGATTACCATAATCCCCAGCATGTGAGTGATAAAGGTCACCAACACACACTGTTTATCCTAAGATCCCACTACGCTGCCACCAATGTGAAAGATCCTCAGTGCGCCAACACCGCTGTGGCCCCACCTGAGTCCTCTTTCATATAAAAACCACACTCACCGCCAGTGAGTGCCGGGTTCACCAGATAAATACAAGACAAGCCTTCTAAATTTTATATATTTATTAACCCCTAAATGGGTCAGTATTAAAATCTAACATATACAGTTCAGAACAGATATGCAGATATATGCAAGCATTAACAGTTACTAGTTACAAGATACAGTACAAATAAAATAAAAGGGATTAAAGGTTGAAATAATTACTTTACCACACATGTCCTTGATGTGGTTCTGTAGTCCAACACTCACACATAGCATGTGGTATGTGTGAGATCACCAGTGGAGGCTTCTTGGCATGTGGCATTAACTCCTAGCATGTGGCATCACAGTCTCTCAGCATTAGTCTAATAGTCTCATTACGAAAATCTCCTCATGGTCTGTCTCATGGTCTGCCAACTCCATAGCATAATCTCCATAGCATCAACTCCTTAGCATCATCTCCTCCCACTGACTCTTACCTCATCTTTTATACCCTTTATGCCACCTCCCAGAATGAGGTCACCGGCGGCAGCACGCCTGATGAGTTAATGCAATCAAGTCCAGACCCTTTGTATGTAGATGAGACCAAATGGAATGATACAATATTATAAGGCATATCTGATCTAACAGCCCAGGCTGGAACAATGCCCTATTGTTTGATCACTCAGGGCTGTGTAGGAGTACAATGGAGCCCTATTGTTCCAGTGTTGCCACTACTGCCAATATACACCTATGCTTATAGCTGCGCACAGTATGAATAAATGGAACTAGAGAGAAATACGCTACCCACACAAAAAAAAAAAAATATTTTTTTTTTTTATATTTATATAAAAAAAAAAACACCAACCCCCCCCCCCCCCCCCCCGCGGGGGGGGGGGGGGGGCGCGGGGGCGCCCCCCCCCCCCCCCCTCTTCCCCCAGAGGACATTTCCTCCCAACACCCCCAAAAAAATTTTGGGCCCCTGAGGGAAAATATTTTTTTTTTTTTTTTTTTTTAAAAAAAGTTAACTCAAAGATGGTTAAAGAATGACTATAATTACACCAGAATATTATAAAATGAGTGTTTAATAAATGATGCAATAGTTCATAGTGCAGTGGTGCTGAACAGCTTTCTATCCATGATTCCAGCTGAGACTACCAAACAATTGCCCCTACAATTTTTATAGTACCACTGGGGAGGGTGAGGGGCTGAAGTGGTCAGCTTATAACTTGACCATTTATGGCACAGGAATTTGAAGAAATGCTTATCTATGGATCAATATAGAGTAACCAGTATAGTATACAGAAATACAGACAAAACTACAGAGTGAACCTCCTATAGATGTACAAGAAATACATATAGACTGATCAGTAAGACCTTAACCCTGTCATATCACATCAATAAGACACTATGATTTTGAGTCAAAAACATGTCCTATTATATCATCAGAAAAAACAGGACCTTCGACTGTTCTGGCAAACATCAGATGTCCAAACATCAGGCAAGGGCTGAGAACATTCAAGACACTCTGTTTCTCCTCCCTTGACTTTTTTCAGGATTCTCTGGGAGCCGACAACTGGCAACAAATAAGAATTAGCAACCTAGTAACAAACTAATTCCTTACTCTTAGCGCAGAACTCTGCTGCACAGCTAGAGCCCACGCCAGGAACATCAGACCACAACTAAGACCCTTGGCGGCTGGAAGTAGGGACTATAAACACGCCAGCCGGAGGCAGGAGTCACACAACAAGGTCCACTCCACTCCACATACAGTGGGGAAAAAAAAGTATTTAGTCAGCCACCAATTGTGCAAGTTCTCCCACTTCAAAAGATGAGAGAGGCCTGTAATTGCCATCATAGGTAGACCTCAACTATGAGAGACAAAATGAGAAAACAAATCCAGAAAATCACATTGTCTGATTTTTAAAGAATTTATTTGCAAATTATGGTGGAAAATAAGTATTTGGTCAATAACAAAAGTTCATCTCAGTACTTTGTTATATATCCTTTGTTGGCAATGACAGAGGTCAAACGTTTTCTGTAAGTCTTCACAAGGTTGGCACACACTGTTGCTGGTATGTTGGCCCATTCCTCCATGCAGATCTCTAGAGCAGTGATGTTTTGAGGCTGTCGCTGGGCAACACGGACTTTCAACTCCCTCCAAAGGTTTTCTATGTGGTTGAGATCTGGAGACTGGCTAGGCCACTCCAGGACCTTGAAATGCTTCTTACGAAGCCACTCCTTTGTTGCCCTGGCGGTGTGCTTGGGATCATTGTCCTGCTGAAAGACCCAGCCACGTTTCATCTTCAATGCCCTTGCTGATGGAAGGAGGTTTGTACTCAAAATCTCACGATACATGGCCCCATTCATTCTCTCATGTACACGGATGACAGTAGGTATGGTTTTCTTTGGATGCAACTCATCGTTCACTCTCCTCCAAACACGACGAGTTGTGTTTCTACCAAACAGTTCTACTTTGGTTTCATCTGACCATATGACATTCTCCAAATACTCTTCTGGAACATCCAAATGCTCTCCGGCAAACTTCAGACTGGACCGGATATGTACTGGCTTAAGCAGGGGGACACGTCTGCCACTGCAGGATCTGAGTCCCTGGCGGCATAGTGTGTTACTGACGGTAGCCATTGTTACGTTAGTCCCAGCTTTCTGCAGGTCATTCACTAGGTCCCCCCGTGTGGTTCTGGGATTTTTGCTCACCATTCTTGTGATCATTTTGACCCCACGGGGTGAAAGCTTGCATGGAGCCCCTGATCGAGGAGTATCAGTGGTCTTGTATGTCTTCCATTTTTTAATTATTGATCCCACAGTTGATTTCTTCACACCAAGCTGCTTGCCTATTGCAGATTCAGTCTTCCCAGCCTGGTGCAGGTCTACAATTTTGTTTCTGGTGTCCTTCCACAGCCCTTTGGTCTTCACCATAGTGGAGTTTGGAGTGTGACTGTTTGAGGTTGTGGACAGGTGTCTTTTATACTGATAACAATTTCAAACAGGTGCCATTACTACAGGTAATGAGTGGAGGACAGAGGAGCCTCTTAAAGAAGAAGTTACAGGTCTATGAGAGCCAGAAATCTTGCTTGTTTGTAAGTGACCAAATACTTATTTTCCACCATAATTTGCAAATAAATTCTTAAAAAATCAGACAATGTGATTTTCTAGATATGTTTTCTCATTTTGTCTCTCATAGTTGAGATCTACCTATGATGTCAATTACAGGCCTCTCTCATCTTTTTAAGTGGGAGAACTTGCACAATTGGTGGCTGACTAAATACTTTTTTTCCTCACTGTAGCTTAGCAATGTCAGCAGAAGCGAGGGAGAGCTGGAAGTTAACAAAACATGTCCTTGGTACGCTCATGTGATTCCAGAAAAATCTTTAACTGATCAGGTATTCTATCTACACTACCTCTCCAATGCCATAACTTCCCATGAGGGATCTGCCTGGGTTGGTTGGGCTTGCTATCTGTGTAAATGTACCATATTACAATCTTCCATACAGAGCAGTCTAGCATTAGAGTACTGGATGGAAAAAATTGGTTTTTATACTTCATAAAATCCTTTTCCCATTGTATTCACTGGGGAACCCAGCACCATGGGTATAGACCTGACTACTGGAAGTCTGACACTAGGTGTATCAAAAGTTGTGGCCTCCAGGCTATACCCTCTTCAGACACTGTGCTAGTCAGTTTGTACCGTAACAGTAGGAGAGAGACACTAAAAAACAAAAGAACAAAGAACCAACACCAGCAACATGTCCTGAACCCAAAAACGAACCTAAATAGGCCGAGTGGGAACAACAAGAAACACAAGGGTGGGAATTCAATGAGAAAAGGATTTTATGGTGAGTACAAAAATCTATTTTTCTTGCTTATTTCACTGGGGGACACAGCACCATATGATGTCCTAAAGCGGTCCCAGAGGGTGGGAATTAAACAACCATGCAAGCAACCTAGCACACCTCCACTTTCTGAACCTAATGACCCAAACTGGCATCGCCAGAGACCACAGAATGGATCTGATAAAACTTGGCCAAAGTGGTGACAGAGGCCCAGGTGGCAGCTTTGCAGACCTTGGGGGCAGAAGCCTGATGCCAAACAGTCCAGGAGGCTCCGACAGCTCTCATGGAATGAGCAGTCGCACGGAGGGGTGGCACCCGATCATTGAGCTGATAGGTCTCCTTGATAGCAGTTTGAAGCCTTAGAAGCAGCCAGGCCTTTGCGTGGGCCCTCAGAGAGAACAAAGAAGGCATCCGAATGATGGAAGGGGTCAGTGAAAGAGAAATAGACCCGGATCGCCCGGGCAACATCCAGGCAGTGAAGGGAACGCTCATTTAGGTGCTTGGAGTCCGGACAGAAAGACAGTAAGACTATGTCCTCTTTGATGTGGAAGGAAGAAACCACCTTAGGCAGAAAAGATGGTGGTGGACGAAGGACAACCTTGTTCTTGTGGAGAACAAGAAAAAGGGGCCTCTGGGACAGGGCAGGTAGCTTGGAGATCCTGCAGATGGAGGTAATGGCCACCAGGAAGGCAACCTTCCAGGACAGAAGACGAAGAGAGATATTCCGCAAAGGCTCAAAGGGGGGAGCCTAAAGCAACTCAAGAATGAGATTAAGGTCCCACGGTTCCATGGGAGAAAAATAAAAGAAATATAGCTTGTACAATGTGAAGACAAAAACCCCCAAAATCGCCAAATCATTAGAACACAACTGGCTGCAGCAGGAAGGAATGTATAAGCTGTGCGAGCGTATATCAGGGTACAGACCAGATTTAGAGTTTATGAGGGGAAAAAAAAAACCAGAAGTGACCTCAAGAATGATCCCCCAATAATAGGAACTACTGGGGTAATAGTAGGGAATTTGGTGTTACCAATGCACTCCGCACAACTTACATATTCACTCTTCACGTCTGGGATATTAATGCTCACTACACCCCTTGATAAATTCTTTGAGGGGTGCAGTTTTCACAATGGGGTCACTCCTTAGGGGATTCCACATTTTTGGTACCTTAGAGACTCTGCAATCATGACATGGCGTCCAGATACCAAACATCTAAATCTGCGCTCCAAAAGTCATATAGCGCTCCTTCACATTTGTGCCCTACTGTGTGCCCAAACTGCAGTTTATGCCCACATATATGTAACGATGCTAGTTATCAGATCTAGAGTCCGATTGGTGAAGCAAACAGTACAGTACTTAAATAGTAAGAGATGCAGGAATAGTACCTCAGGAGTAGAATTAACCGTGGTCAGACGTTTGCAGAGTTCAGTACACGGGAGCAGTAGATCAAACGTAGTCAGGCGAATGCAGAGTTCGGTACACGGGAGCAGTAGATCAGCCATAGTTAGTCGTATGCAGAGTTTGGTACATAGGAGCAGTAGAGTAATGGTGAGAATCAGGGCAAACAGGAAGCAGACAGCCAGAATAATCAGGCAGTCTGCTTGGAGTAAGCTGTGAGTTTATATAGGAATAGCTATCCTGTGATTGGCCACAGAGCAGGTGAGATCCATAAGCTAATCACTTCAATAGACAAGACCAGGCTCAGCAAAGCAGAGAACAAACAGGCTTCTACAATGGCATAATGGTCAAGGCTGCAATACATGGCTGGCAAGTCAAGGGTTCAAGACCCAGCGAGCTCAGTTCCTGACATTACTCCCCCTTCTCCAGGAGCGTCCTCTGGACGGTACTTGCCTGGGTAGCGCTGATGAAATTCTCTTACCAGTTGTGGAACATGAATGTTGTGTACTGGTTCCCATGAGTTATCTTCAGGACCATATCCTTGCCACTTTATCAAGTACTGTAACTGATTTAGAGAAATTCAAAATATTTTCTACTACATATTCCTCTTCTCCTTCAACAATAACTGGGTCAGGTGGATGCAAGTTACGTCCTGGGAATGGAGTGAATCTGCATAGAGTCTGGAAGTTTTAAACAAAATGCTACAGGATTAATTTGAGCCACAATTTCAAATGGTCCAATAAATTTCTGACCCAGCTTGGGTTAAGGTATCTTGAGCTTCAAGTTTTTTGTAGAGAGCCATACCTCTTCTCCTATACCAAAGGAAGGAAAATACTTGCGATGTCTATCAGCAGTTTTCTTATAGTGAACCTGAGCTTCATGCAGAGCATTTGTCAATTTTTCTTGAACTTGCTTCAAGGTAGACAGTCTGTCAGTGACAGCAGGAACTGAAGAAGAAATTGGATGGAAACCCATATTGGCAAAAAGTGGACTCTGAGACATAGATGAATGCTGGGAGTTGTTATAAGCAAATTCCGCTGTAGGAAGAAAATTAACCCAATCATCTTGGAGATAACTTGTATAACACCGCAAATACTGTTCAAGGGTTTGGTTAGTATGCTCAGTTTGGCCATTAGACTGTGGATGATAAGCAGAAGATAAGTTCACTTCAATTCCTAGAGTGGCACAAAAACTCTTCCAAAACTTTGAGGTAAACTGTACCCCACGGTCAGAAACTACATTGTCAGGTATGCCATGTAGGTGGAAAACTTCTCGGATAACCAATACTGTAGTCTTTTCTGCAGAGGGTACCCTCTTTGTGGGTATAAACTTAGCCATTTTGGTAAGACTGTCTACCACTACTAGAATTGTATTCATATTTTTTGAACATGGCAGATCAACAATAAAGTCCATAGAAACAGAACCCCAGGGACAAGATGGAATAGGAAGAGGCTGAAGTAACCCCACTGGTGAGTAACTAGGGGTCTTATTCCTAGCACAGGTTTGACAGGAAGAAACATTCTTCTTGACATCCATCTGGAGTCGTGAACAAGGCGCAGAATTTCTAATCGAGTAGTCTCCATTATAACCTTCTTTGATCCTCTGAAATCCTTGGAAATGGTTGCCCCCACAAAATTCTTAGCAGGCAGGATGGTGGTTTCGGGTGTGTCATCTTGCATCATTTCGGAAAACATCCGGGATAAGGCGTCTGCTTTTCCATTGCGGGATCCCGGTCTGTAGGAAATAATGAAATTAAATCTTGCAAAAAATAGAGACCACCAGCCAGAAAGTCTCTTGGCTGATCTAATAAATTCAAGATTTCGGTGATCCGTAAGAACCTGCACCAAATGATATACTCCTTCAAGAAGATGCCTCCATTCCATGAATGCTTTTTTAATTGCCAGTAATTCTTTATTCCCATAGTTTGTTTCAGGACGTGACATCAGTCAGGAGAAAAAAGCACAAGGATGAAGCAACTGTTTATCCCCAACTCTTTGGGACAATACTGCTCCTACTGCCGAATCTGAAGAATCCACTTCAACTATAAATGGGAGGTCTGGATTAGGATGAACTAAGATAGGAGCAGAAGTAAAAAGTGTCTTTAATTGGGTAAAAGCTTTGTCTGCACTTGAAGACCATTTAAAAGGAATTCCTTTCTGAATTAATTGCGTTATTGGACTAATAACTATTGAGAAATTCCTAATGAATTTGCGGTAGAAATTTGAAAAGCCAACCAATCTTTGGACTTCCTTGACATTCTTGTGAGAAGGCCAGTCTAAAATAGCTTGGATCTTACTGGGGTCCATGCGCAATCCTTCTGTAGAAATGATGTACCCAAAAATTGAATCTCTGTCTTTTCAAATTCACATTTTTCCAGTTTAATATATAGTTGGTTTTCTCTTAAACAGCTCAAAACCATGGAAACCTGCTTATGATGTTCTTCAAAATTTTCAAAGTATATTAATATGTCATGCAAATATGCCACCACAAATTGATGCCGTATAAATCCTTTGGCCAGATTTTCCTTGATGTATTCATCCAGGACCTTCAGTTCCATCTCTGCAAGTGGATAGATGCGTCCGTAAGGTATGGACGCACCTGGTAAAAGTTCAATAGGACAATCATACGTGCGATGAAGAGGTAGCTGGTCAGCATTCCTTTGTCACACACATCTTTAAATTCCTCATACGGTTCAGGTAATTCTACAGAGTTAGCGATAGGTCTTTTCAGTAGCTCCCACCTCGGAGGGAATTGACTGCTTCAGTTGACAATATTCAGAAGTGAAAGTTACATTTCCTGACTTCCAGTCTACTGAAGGATTATGGACGCTGAGCCATGGTATGCCCAAAATTACTGAAAATTTTGGTGATTACCTGGAAACAAATCCTCTCCTCATGACGAGAATCAATCAATACTTCAAGTTTGGTAGTTTCATGAGTAACAGGACCAGAATTTAAAGGTGACCCATCAATAGTCACTAATTCAACTGGTGAAGATCTTGGACTATGCTCAATATGATTATCAAATGCAAACGTAATGTTCATAAAATTTCCAGCTTCACCAGAATCCAACATTGCTGTAGTGGACAACTTGTAAGAACCATAAGAAAGCTGAACTGGTAAGGTGAAATGAGGTCAGTTTGAAGTCATATTATCAGGACATGGTGTGGTGGAAAACAGAGGCTGTGTCACCAGACTAAGCAAAGCACAATGGGGACAAGACTCCGAATTCAGTCTAATTTCAGTTGCAGCAACTGGCCGTTGAGGTTTATTAGGGCAGTCAAGAACATAATGTTCAGGTTGTCCACAATAAAGACATAGTTTTTCAGCAAGATGACGATGTTTTTCAGCAGTCGAAATTGGTCCCCAGATGGCATCTACTTGCATAGGTTCTGGGGCAGAACTTGTTTGAGAAGGTATGTGCATCTTTGGGAGAAAACGACCCTCTGGTAAATGGGAGAAGGTGCCTGGATCATAATAGCCCCGTCTTTCTCGTTTTCTTTCCAGGAGACTTTGATCAATACGGACACATAACCATATATACTCCTCAAAGTCATCTGGAAGTTCTATTTTAACAAGTTAATCTTTAACTGATTCAAAAAGTCCTCCATAGAACCGCCATTTTAGTGCAGAGGTGTTCCAGGAAATATCAGAAGCCCAGCGCCGAAACTCTGCAGCGTATTCTGCAACAGAGCGTCTTCCCTGGCGAAGATCACGCAAAGCCCCCTCAGCAGTGGCACAATGGTTGGGGTCATCAAATACTAAGTTCATTACTGCAAGAAAGTCCTTCAAATCATCCAAAATGGCATGATCCTGTTCTACAGGTGCATCTCAATAAATTAGAATATCTTTGAAATGTTCATTCATTTCAGTAATTCAATTCATAATCAGCAGTCTTCCATGATTGTGTGTTGTACTGAACCAAAGTGAGGGACCATTTAAAGGCTTAGGAAACCTTAGCAGGTGACACACTGAATTTACAATACTGAACTTTTTTACAATATTCTAATTTTCTTAGATTTGGGTTTTCATTACCTGTAATCCATAATCAACATTTACAGAAATAAAAAACTTGAAATAGAACACTCTGTGTGTAAAGAACCTAGAAAATATAGGAGGTTACTTTTTAATTTAATTACTGAAAGAAATAAACGTTTCAAAGATATTCTAATTTATTGAGATGCACCTATAAATATTGTGATTCCCATGCTTGTGCATCGTCTATTAGCAGGGCAATGATGAACACAACTTTGGACCTATCCGTAGGGAACTGAGAGGAATGCGTAGAAAAAAAATCATCCAGCAATGATTAAGAAATCCTTGGTACAAATGTCTCTTTCCACCAAATTTTTGCGGTAGTGGAATCCGGTAAACTTGAGAAGTGGCACTGACAACAGCAGAATTTGCACGCAATTCATGTAATTGTCCTTCTAATTCAGTGACTTGACTTTTCACTTTATTTAATTGTCATTGAAGGTTGTACACAAGGTTATGTAATTCCGAGATATGGAATGCATGCCGTGACAAGGCAGACTCCGCCCCTCCTGCCTCCATGTTGGGCCTGATTATTATGTAACAATGCTAGTTATCAGATCTGGAGTCCGATTGGTGAGGCAAACAGTACAGTACTTAAATAGTAAGAGATGCCGGAATAGTACCTCAGGAGGGAGTGTTATTTGGTTTTTGGAGCACAGATTTAGACAATTTGATTTAGAACATTTTTAACCCCCAAGTGTTGCATTAATTTAATATCCAGAAATGAATATGCAGCTGATGGTGAAAGGGGAAAATGGCAATTTTTCCAGGAATATGTCATTTCAGTGTGTAATATGTTGTGCAGAGATGAACACTAGAAAAGCTGTTGTGTCCAGGATAACCACATAACAGTTTTTGGAGTGTGTGTGTCTCTGCTAGGCATTTTGGGCACTGAATTGGCGTATCTCTGGAAAAATTGCAATTTTCACTTTTCATTATCAGCTGTGCATTCATTTCTGGAAATTAAATTAATGCTAATGGGTTAAATATGCTTGCTACACCACTTGATAAATCTCTTGAACGGTGTAGTTTCCAAAGTGGGGTCACAACTCTGCAGATTCCACTTTACTGGCAATTCAGTGGCTCTGCAAAAGTGGCATGACATCTGAAAACCAAAATAGCACTCCTTCCTGGCTGTGCCCTAACAGCAGTTTATACCCACATATGACATTGGTTAAGTACATTATTCTGGGTACAACAGTGTCATACATGTGGGCATAAACTGCTGTTTGGGCACACAGCAAGGCGCAAATGTGAATGAGCCCTATGTGCTTTTGGACCGCTAATTTAGATTGCAGAGACCCTAAAATTGCCCCTACAAAATGGGGTCACTTCTTGGGGAATTCCAATTTACTGGCACCTCCAGGGCTCTGCAAAAGCAACATGGCATCCAGAAAGTCCCTCTAAATCTATACCCCAAAAACTAAAAAGTACATTGCTCCTTCCATTCTGAGCCCTGCTATGTGCCCAAGCAACAGTTTCCGCCCACATACACAACTTCTTTGTAACCAGAATAACCCACCTAATAGTTTTAGGAGTGCGTGTCTCTGATGACACAAAGTGGGCACAACATATTGGGTACTGAAATGGCATATTTCTTTATAAATTTAAATTTTTACTCTGTACATTCATTTTTCGGAAGCACTATTGGCCTCAAAATGATAATACCCCTTCAGAAATTCCTTGAGCGGTGTAGTTTCTAAAATGGGGTCACTTTTTGGGAGTTTCCATTGTATTGGTACTTTAGGGGCCCTGCAAATGGGACAAAGCACCTGAAAACTATTCCAGCAATATCTGCTCTCCAAAAGCCAAATAGTGCTGTTTCTATTCTGAGCTCCACCATGTACTCATACATTTTACGACCACATATGGGGTATTCCTGTGTTCAAGAGAAATTGTGTAACAAACTGTGGGGTGCTTTTTCTTCTTTAACCCCTTGTTAAAATTAAAAATTTGGGGCTAAATGGACAGTTTATTGGAAAAAAAAGTAATTTTTAATTTTTACGTTCCATTTCTAATAAAATCTGTGAATCAGCTTTGGGGTCAAAATACTCACCATACCCCTTAAGAAATTCCTTGAGGGGTTTAGTTTCCAAAATAGGGTCAATTTTTGGGGATTTCCATTGAATTGGTACACTAGGGGCTCTGCAAATGAGACATGGCACCTGAAAACTATTCCAGCAAAATCTGCTTTTCAGACGGCTAGTGATACTCCTTCCCTTCCGTGCGCTGCCATTCGCCCAAATATCAGTGTACACCCACATGTGTGGTATTTCTGTGCTCGGGAGAAATTGAATAACAAATTGTGAGATGCATTTTCTCCTTTAACCCCATGGTAATGTGTTAATTTTAGGGCTAAATGAATGCATTTTTGAAAAAAAAAAATTAAATGTCTAAATTTCACCTCCATATTGTTTTAATTCCCATGAAATGTTTAAAGGGTTAACAAACTTCCCAAATGCTATTTTGAATTATTTGAGGGGTGCACTTTTAAAAATGGGGTGATTTATGGGGGTTTCTAATATATAGGCCTTTATAATCCCCTTCAGAACTAAAGTCGTCCCTAAAAAATTAGTTTGAGAAATTTTCTTATAAATCTGGAAAATCGCTGTTATACTTGTAAGCCTTCTAACGTCCAAAATAAATGAAAGGTCGATTAAAAGATGATGCTGATATATAGCAGAGATATGGTAGATAATATTTATTTATGTATTTGGGTGGTATGATTATCTGTCTGAAAAGCAGAGCATTTCACATTTTGAAAATTGTGATTTTTTTTTTTTCAAATTTTCCATCACATTTGATATTTAAAATATCAAAAAATAAATAAATAAATATAAAAATATTGATCAATGTTTACCACTAACATGAAGTACAATATGTCATGAAAAAACAGTCTCAAAATCACTTGTGTAAGCGTCTCAAAGTTATTGCCATATATAGTGACACATGTCAATTTTGAAAAATGAGGCCTGGTCATTAAGGTACTTTTAGGCCCGATCCTTAAGGGGTTAATTGTGAATTTTATTTATGTCATAATTGCCAAGCCCTAGTCCATGGTCATGTACAATTTGATTAGGTTCTGTTTTCATGGTCCTTTGTTACTAAGAAACTGGATGCAGATTTTTAATTGCAGTATTGAGGACCTAATTTTTACTATACTAGTACACAAGAGGTTTTCAAGTTAATGCACATTAGGATATACAGTACAGACCAAAAGTTTGGACACACCTTCTCATTCCAAGAGTTTTCTGTATTTTCATGACTATAAAAATTGTAGATTCACACTGAAGGCATCAAAACTATGAATTAACACATGTGGAATTATATACTTAACAAAAAAGTGTGAAACAACTGAAAATATCTCTTATATTCTAGGTTCTTCAAAGTAGCCACCTTTTGCTTTGATTACTGCTTTGCACACTCTTGGCATTCTCTTGATGAGCTTCAAGAGGAAGTCACCTGAAATGGTTTTCACTTCACAGGTGTGCCCTGTCAGGTTTAATAAGTGGGATTTCTTGCCTTATAAATGGAGTTGGGACCATCAGTTGTGTTGTTCAGAAGTCATGTGGATACACAGCTGATAGTCCTACGGAATGGAGTGTTAGAATTTGTATTATGGCAAGAAAAAAGCAGCTAAGTAAAGAAAAACGAGTGGCCATCGTTACTTTAACAAATGAAGATCAGTCAGTCCGAAAAATTGGGAAAACTTTGAAAGTGTCCCCAAGTGCAGTGGCCAAAACCATCAAGCGCTACAAAGAAACTGGCTCACGTGAGGACCGCCCCAGGAAAGGAAGACCAAGAGTCACCTCTGCTGCGGAGGATAAGTTCATCCGAGTCACCAGCCTCAGAAATCGCATAACAGCAGCTCAGATTAGAGACCAGGTCAATGCCACACAGAGTTCTAGCAGCAGACACATCTCTACAACAACTGTTAAGAGGAGACTGTGTGCAGCAGGCCTTCATGGTAAAATAGCTTCTAGGAAACCAATGCTAAGGACAGGCAACAAGCAGAAGAGACTTGTTTGGGCTTAAGAACACAAGGAATGGACATTAGACCTGTGGAAATCTGTGCTTTGGTCTGATGAGTCCAAATTTGAGATCTTTGGTTCCAACCACCGTGACTTTGTGCGACGCAGAAAAGGTGAACGAATGGACTCTACATGCCTGGTTCCCACCGTGAAGCATGGAGGAGGAGGTGTGATGGTGTGGGGGTGCTTTTATCTTTTACTTTTACTTTTAAAATATATCTTTTACTTTTAACTAGATCGGTGTCTGTAGACACCGATCTAGTTAAAATGCTTCCTGCAACTTGGCTGTCTTGTAAACCGCAAGCCACATGAGGCTTGCGGTTTACAAGACAACGAGAACACAGACGTCTGCTTCTCGGCACAGGCAGGCGCGATGACGTCACAACTTCACAGCTCCATTCATCAGGTAGGTGAGTATAACTTTTTTTGTTGTTGTTTTAGCTTAGTTGTGGGTATTTTAAACCCTTAAGGACACAGCCCAAAAGTGCGTTAAGGACCAGGCTGCGTTTTTCAAAACTGACATGTGTCACTTTATATGGCAATAACTTTGAGATGCTTTAACTTACACAAGTGATTTTGAGATTGTTTTTTTATGACACATTTGTGAAAGATCCTCAGTGCCTTTTCTGGGTCCGCTTTCTGAGTGCTGGCAACCTGTGGAGCCACACTCATAACCCCAAGTCTTTGGGATACCAGTTCAGAGACTAGGGTCAGCTTGGACATCCTCTCTGAACTCTTGGCTGGAGTGAGACACAAGAGAGGTGCATGTTACATAGCTGCCGGCCCCTTCTGTCTCTGTAGTCTGACTAGGGACACTTCTAAGGCCCAGGCTCAGAGCCACGTACACTTGGCTACCTCCTGCCTGTTCTGGGTCCGCTTTCTGAGTGCTGGCACCCTGTGGAGCCACACTCATGACCTCAGTCCCTTGGGGTACCATTTTAGAGACCCCATCCCGGCGGTCTCTCAGGGTCTCTCTCACACTAGCCGCTAGTTGGGAGAGTTCTAGGGGATTCTGCACCTCCCCTTTTGCTTCCAAACCTAGGGGTACCTCTGGTTCTGGCACAGGTATGTTTGGACCCTGTTCCTCCTGTACTTGGGTGGGTGATGGTGATACCTTGGGCAAATGACTGAGATCATGCTTCCCCAAACCATCCCCCCACAATACATTGACAGGTAATACATTGGACATACCCTCTTCTTGGATCACACCTCCAGTACCCCATGCTATCTACACTTGGGCCATGGACACTCCTGGAATAGAACTGGACAGAAGAGACGTGTAGTCTCATACCGGCCGGACTCCTCCGGCTTCAAGGGAGTGAGGCTAGTCATGGCGGTCTCAGCACCGACTCCAGGTGGTGTAGGCAACGGTTCAAGGGTCAGAACGCCGTCCACCCTTGTAGCACTCTGGCTGCGGGCTAACACCGCACTACCAGCAGTCCGTCCCTCACCTGGATCGGCCATGAGATCCACATAGCCTACCTGACCACCTGGCACATGGTCAGCAGTTGGGTGCTTATCAGATGCACTGGGCGAAATAGTAGAAGTCGCTTCCAGTGACTCAGAAGAGCTACCCTGTACACTTTCACAACAAGCATTGGCAATTACATTGACAGTACCTTCATTAGCAATTGTTAATTCACACCGGGCCTCAATGAGATCTGTGGTAGACATATTAACAAGCTGGGAGGGAGACGCCCCCGCAGATGTGGGTGTGTCTACAGACAAGGTCTCATTGGCTCCTAGCACGGGGGTGAACAAAGCATCAATAACATTTTGCTGAGCTGGGTTGCAGGAAGCTCATTTGCATCTTCCCTGCTCTCAGCTGAAGGCAACTCATTAGCATTTACATTGATTTCCATGGGAAGTATCTCAGAGGGGGGGTTACAGGCCCTCTCTGCAGATATGACAGACACATTATCAACATTAGTCATAGACAGTTTATCACAGTAAATTGGGGTGCTCCCCACCCCATATCAGGACATCATAGGTCCTTAATCAGTTCCCAACAGTACATTAGCAGGCAAATCAGTCACAGTCTGCATTCCTTTTCCTGCACCCCAGTCCAGATACACAGATGGGCCACCTGCTGTGGCTTGGGAAGCAGGGAAGTTCACAGGGCGGTTGGGGCACTCCTCCTTGAAATGTCCTGTCTGGTTACAGGCATCGCCCCGCCGCACCTCCCCTTGGGGTTTGGGAAAGGTCACCCGGGCGCCCAGAGTTCTTGGGACAGGGAAGGGACCACCCGGGGCATAGTTTGTCTCACCCGACCTGACGACAGACGGCTGTGGTGAACTCCGGCCTGGCTTCTACTTCCAAGTTGAGGGTCTCTGCAGGGTTGTTGGAGTTTGCGCAGGAGCGGTTTGTGCCCGCTGGGAGATTTCCAGCCTCTTCAGCTCAAGCTGATACTCCCTCTCGGCCTGTCGCTCAGCAGCCTTCCTATCTCTCTCTCTGCCTGTCGCTCAGCAGCCTTCCTCTCTCTCTCTCTGCCTGTCGCTCAGCAGCCTCACGATCAGCCTGCCGTTCTGCTGCCTGCCTGAAAACGGTACAACACCTGCAGGTATATGTTAGGGTCACTGGTGCCTACTTGCTGCAGGCAAAAGAATGCCAAGAGTGTGCAAAGCAGTAATCAAAGCAAAAGGTGGCTACTTTGAAGAACCTAGAATATAAGACATATTTTCAGTTGTTTCACACTTTTTTGTTAAGTATATAATTCCACATGTGTTAATTCATAGTTTTGATGCCTTCAGTGTGAATCTACAATTTTTATAGTCATGAAAATACAGAAAACTCTTGGAATGAGAAGGTGTGTCCAAACTTTTGGTCTGTACTGTATGTGGGTGTAAACTGCTGCTTGTGCACACAACAGGGCTCAGAAGGGAAGGAGAACTGTGTTTTTTCAGCTTTTGTAGTATAGATTTAGAGGGACTTTCTGGACGCCATGTTGTTTTTGCAGAGCCCTGGAGGTGCCAGTAAACTGGAATTCCCCAAGAAGTGACCCCATTTTGTAGGGGCAATTTTAGGGTCTCTGCAAATGTGACATGGCGTCCAAAAACCAACAATCTAAATCTGCGATCCAAAAGCACATAGTGCTCCTTCACATCAGCGCCCTGCTTTGTGCCTAAATGGCAGTTTATGCCCACATGTATTACACTGGTGTACCCAGGATAACATACTTAACAATGCCATATGTGGGTATAAACTGCAGTTTAAGCACAGCTGGGTACAGAAGGGAAGGAGTGCTATTTTGGTTTTTGGACATCATGCCACGTTTGCAGAGCCCCTGAATTGCCAGTAAAGTGGAATCCGCAGACATGTCACCCCATTTTGGAAACTACACTCTTCAAGGGATTTATCAAGTGGGGTAGTGAGCATTATTAACCCTTAAGTGTTGCATTCTTTTAATTTTCAGAAATGAATGTCCGGCTGATAATGAAAAGTTAAAAATGAAATTTTTCCATAGATACGCCATTTCAGTGCCCGATATGTTGTGACCAGCTTATGTCTGCACAGACACACAATCCAAAAACTGTTAAGCAGGTATCCCGGGCACAACAGCCTTTGGAGCATTCGTCTCTGATAAAAGCCGGGCACAACATATTATGCAATGAAATGATGTATTCCTGGAAAAATTGTCATTTTCACCTTTCACCATCCGCTGCGTATTCATTTATGGATAATAAATTATAGCAACACTTGGGGGTTAAAAATGCTCACTGTACCCCAGGATAAAATCCTTCAGTAGTGTAGTTTCCAAAATGGGGTGACATGTCAGGGGATTCCACTTTACTGGCATTTCAGCTCTGCAAAAGTGCAATGGCGACCAAAAACCAAACCGTCCAAGTCAGTGCTCCAAAAACAAAATAGCGCTCCTTCCCTTCTGCGCCCGGCTGTGCCCAAACAGCAGTTTATACCCACATATGACATTAAGTATGTTACCCTGGGTATACCAGTGTCATACATGTGGGAATAAACTGCAGTTTGGGCACACAGCAGGGCACAGAATGGAAGGAGCGCTATGTGGCTTTTGGAGTGCAGATTCAGATGTTTGGTATCTGGATGCCATGTCATGTTTGCAGAGCCTGTAAGGTACCATGACAGTGGATTCCCCAAAGGAGTGACCCCATTTTGAAAACTGCACCCCTCAAAGAATTTATCAAGGGGTGTAGTGAGCTTTAGTATCCCAGGTGTGAATACACAGTGGATGGGGAAAAGTGACTAAGTAAGCTGTGCAGAGTACATTGGGAGCACCAAATACCTTACTATAGCCCTAGTAGTTCCTATTATTGGGGGGTCACTTCTGTTTTTTTTTTCCCTCATAAGCTCTAAATCTGGGGTGTACCTTAATATACGCTCTCACAGCTTATACATTCCCTCCTGCTGTAGACAGTTTTGTTCTAATGATTTGGCGATTTTTGGGGGTTTTGTATTCATATTGTACAAGCTATATTTTCTTTATTTTTCTGGAGATGTAGCCATATGAGGGCTTTTTGTATGCAATATGAGATGTATTTTGTAATTACATAATCTTTGGGTGCCTATAACTTATTGAATAAATTTTCTTAACTCTTTCTTGGTGGATTAAAAAAAACCCCATCAATTCTGGCATTGCATTTTACCTTTTAAATTTTTCACCATGCAGCATAAAGCATAAGTAACATGTTACCTTTATTCTGGGGGTCGGTACGATTATGGCGATACCTCATTTGTATTGGGTTTTTATTATGCAATACTAATTTTGCAGAACAAAAACCCATTTGGGGACATAAATTAATTGTTTTTCACCATCACCATCCTTTGTAAGGTGAGATGGCGAAAAATCATTACTTCCGGCAGTTTTTTCCATTTTTTTTCCCCCGGCGTTCACCGTGTACGTTAAATATTGTTTCAGTTTTATTGTACAGGTTATTACGGATGCGGTGATACCAAATATACATTGTTTTTATTAATTTTTAGTTTTTTTTTTTTATATAATTCATTTTATATAGGAAAAGGGAATTTTGGGGGCTTTATTCTTTTATAAATTTTTTTTCACACACTTTTTTTTTTTCTTTCACCCATTAGGACACCTGAACCAGAGATGCTTTGATCGCTGTTTCAGTACTGTAGACTGCAAGACACTAGTATACACGTGTCTTGCAGTCTATAGAGGAAGTGAGTTTATGCAGACACATAGACTGACTTCTGGAGGTCATGGCAGGATCAACCAAGTACTGGGGGCTTCAGGCAGCCTGGGGTCACTGGTCAGATTATAGATATTGAGACCCCCCGATCTCGCCGCAGGGGGGGGGGGGGGCGGCAACATGGCGGAAGTAATAAATTGTGGTTTTTTCTGCAGCGCTTTTCACAGAAGGTCCGCTTCCATTATACCTATAGGGCAACTGCCAGTGTTTCCGTAGGTATAATTGTTTGTTTGTTTGAGTTGGAAGGGACCTCAAGGGCCATTGAGTCCAACCCCCTGCAAAGCAGGAATTCCTAAAACATCCCAGCTATATACCTATCCAGTTTACGCTTGAAGATTTCAATTGATGGAGAACTCACCACCTCCCGTGGCAGCCTATTCCACTCTCTCACTACCCTTACTGTTAGAAAGTTTTTCCTAATGTCTAATCTGAATCTCCTTCCCCTTAGTTTCATTCCATTACTTCTCGTGCTTCCTTCTGCTAATGAGAAAAGGGTAGATCCCTCTGCACTGTGACAACCTTTCAGATATTTAAATACCGCTATTAAGTCTCCCCTTAGCCTTCTCTTCTGCAAACTAAGCAGTCCCAATTCTTTTAGCCTCTCCTCGTAGGACATGGTTTGTAAACCTTCCACCATTTTGGTTGCTCTTCTCTGGACCTGCTCCAATAAATCGATGTCTTTCTTAAACTGGGGAGCCCAGAACTGTACACAGTATTCCAGGTGGGGTCTGACCAGGGTAGAGTACAGCGGAATAATTACCTCTCTTGATCTAGCTCGTCTTGATACATCCTAGAATTTTATTAGCCTTTTTAGCCACCGCACCGCACTGTTGACTCATGTTGAATTTGCGATCTATTATTATGCCCAGATCCTTTTCCCCTGTACTCTCACTTAGTACTATTCCTCCCATACTATATATGCTTCTTGCATTTCTGTTACCCAGATGTAGAACTTTGCATTTGTCCCTGTTGAATACCATTTTGTTCACCTCAGCCCATTGTTCCAGTGTGTCCAAGTCCTTTTGGATGCATTCTCTCTCCTCTCTAGTGTTGTCCATTCCTCCTAGCTTTGTATCATCTGCAAATTTTATTAGTTCCCCATTAACCCCATCATCCAGATCATTTATAAAAATATTAAAAAGTACTGGGCCCAGGACAGAGCCCTGCGGCACCCCGCTTTTTACTTTCTTCCAGTTTGATGTATAGCCATTTAGAATTACTCGTTGTGCCCGATCATTAAGCCAATTGTGAACCCACCTCACTGATATTTTATCAAAGCCATACTTGATCATTTTTTCAATAAGAAAGTTATGTGATACTTTATCAAAGGCCTTACTAAAGTCAAGATATACTATGTCCACTGCATTTCCCTGGTCCAACCATTCAGTGACTTTATTATAGAAGGAAATAAGATTAGTCTGACAAGATTTATTAGGCATAAAGCCGTGCTGGCTCTGATTAATTAAAGTCTTCCCATCCAGGTACCTAATTAAATGTTCTTTAACGATTTGTTCAAAGATTTTTCCTACTATCGAGGTCAGACTTACCGGCCTATAATTTCCTGGGTCGTCCCTATTCCCCTTTTTGTAGATGGGGACCACATTTGCCCTTTTCCAATCTAGAGGGACCACTCCTGTTTCCCATGACTTATTAAAGATTATTGCAAGGGGTTCTGTTATTTCCTCTGCTAATTCTTTTAAAACTCTAGGGTGTAAATCATCCGGTCCTGGGGACTTGGTTTCCTTAATCTTAGCTAAATGTTCTCTTACCAAACCTTCGCTTATAATCAGCTTGGAGTCCTCATTCCCCTCATCACTATCACCATTAATGTTGATATTTCCATCCATTTCTTGGGAGAAGACGGATACAAAATATGAATTCAGTAACTCCACCTGCTGATCCACCATGTTAACTTTTTCACCCTTTTCGTTCTTCAGGACTCCAATGGTTTCCTTCACTTTTCTTTTGCTCTTAACATATCCCCAAAAACCTTTTACATTACTCTTAACTTCTTTTGCAAGCTTCAATTCGTATTCAGCCTTGGCTTTTTTAATGCTTATCTTGCAGAGTCTGCAAACTGCTGTATACTCTCCCTTAGATATAGCTCCCATCTTCCACTTGTTGTAAGTTTCCTTTTTCTTTTTTAGTAGGTTATGTAATTTTTTGGTCATCCATCCTGGAGTTTTTAGGTGATTCCCATTTTTCTTGCTTCTAGGTATTGTTAGTTCCTGTGCATTAATGATTTCCCTACGGAAAATTTCCCACCCCTCATGTGCATTTTTGTGCTTAAGTAATTTTCGCCATGGAATTCTACTAACCCTTACCTTTAGGCCCCTAAAATCTGCCCTACTAAAATTGATCCTTCTAATCTTTGTCTTCTCAGGTCTTCTTCTTCTTACAACCCCAAACTCGAGTATAGCATGGTCGCTGAATCCCAATGTCCCTGCTACCCTTAATTCCTTAACCATGTCCTCCTTATTAGTTAAAACTAGGTCCAGAATGGATGTTCCTCTCGTGTTTTTTTCTACTAACTGGGCAATGAAGTTGTCTGCTAGAGAGGATAAAAATTTGATAGAGCCTTTACTCATAGCTGTGTGGGTTTCCCAATGAATGTCTGGGTAATTAAAGTCTCCCATGAAAACAATTTCAAATTTCTTCGAAAGCGTGGTCATTTGCTGTGAAAAAAATCTCATCCCTGTCTTCTGTCTGTCCTGGTGGTCTATAATAAACACCTATTATGATGTCCTTATCATTGTTTTTCCCCTGAATTGTTACCCAAATATTTTCCAATAAGTTATCATTTTGTAAAACTGTGATTTCCGTGGAAATGTGATCTTTTTTAACATACAATGCAACTCCTCCCCCTCTTTTATTAGTTCTATTTTTTTTGAATAAGTTGTATCCTTCCATCTGTATATTCCAATCATGCTTATCGTTCCACCAAGTTTCTGTAATACCAATGACATCATATTTTTCCTTCTGTATTATCAGTTCTAATTCTCCCTGTTTATTTCCCAAGCTTTGCGCATTTGTGTAAAAACATTTCAGATTGTGCTCTGATACTTCCTTTTTCTTAATTCCCTTCTGAGTATCCTGTCTTAGGTCCTCATTACCACATCTAGTAACCTTGTTTAGTATATCCTTTAGCTGCATGTTCTTGTCTTTCTTTTTACTTCCCATCCCCTCCTCTTCTAGTTTAAAGCCCTCCTGATAAGTGTGGCAAGTCTTCTGGCAAATATGTGTTTCCCAGGCTTTGTGAGATGTATACCATCTCTAGCAAGGAGTCCATCATAGAGGTAATTCACTCCATGGTCCAGAAATCCAAAACCTTGCTCTCTACACCACTGCCGAAGCCACTTGAAGCCAATTGACATGCTGCGATTACCAAAACCGCAACGGTTTGAAAGAACTGTAAAATGCCAGGTTTTTTTCGCCACGTGGGGCCCCATCCCATCCCCGCTTTGCGGTAAAATACACACAGCGGACATGCTGCGATTTCCAAAACTGTCGTGGTTTTGGAAATCACAGCATACAGAAACGCCGGCGGTTTAGATATAATTGAAGCAAAGTCCACGGAGGAAACCTCTGAAAACTTTCTGTGCAAAACACTGCGGGAAGAAACGCGATGCATCGCCACCACAGTTTTTCCTGGAGCGCTTTTTTCCTTCAGGATGCCACGTAGGACCTTAGCCTTAAGAAGTTTTCCAGCTCATTTTTTATTGATGATCTATCCTCAGAATAGATCATTAATATGAGATATGTGAATCCCCACTTATCAGCTGTATGAAGGGGCCATGGCTCCTGTTTATATCACACGCTGTCTGTTTATAATGACCGTGTGATGTAATTACAGCCTTGTCACATAGACATGTATAGGACGAGGCTGTAGTTACATTACATGGCCGCTATGAAAAGAATGACACTATGTAAACAGAGAAGGGGTCACGGAGCTTACACAGGTACCATGGTTCATTCAAACAGCTGATCCTGGGGGTTCCGGGTATTGGAATCTCACTAATTTTTTTTTTACCTTTTGTTTACCTTTTAATTAGGAAATGTCTGGGGAATTATTAATTAGGGGCACTATTTAAAGGCGGTACACAGGGAAGACTTGTACTAGGTGGGCGTTCCTCACAGCTCAGCGTCATCGCTGAGCGGTAAGGAACTCCCCCTCTGACAGTACAGGGCTATGGGACGAGTACTGTCAGGGGGGCGTTCCTCTCAGCCCAGCTAGACTGTCAGGAACGCCCTTCTGACAGTGGGCAGAGATCGGTGCCGAAACTAACGGCACCGATATCTCCATCCCTGGGGCACATAACGGGAAAGCTGACAGTGCACTGAATTCAGCGCACTGTCAGCTTTCTAGCGGTATATAAAACCGCATGTGCAGGAGGACTTGAAAGGTCCTCTTTAAAGATACATTTGGGGGTATTATTCATTGTGGGGGGTTATATTGTATATTTTATAATTGGGGGTAGCAGCAGGATGGGTGTGCAGGTGAGGACGATGTGAGTCAGGTGCCTGGAAAAGTAAGGAGCCAAAGATGTACAGTACAAACCAAAAGTTTGGACACACCTTCTCATTCCAAGAGTTTTCTGTAGTTTCATGACTATAAAAATTGTAGATTCACACTGAAGGCATCAAAACTATGAATTAACACATGTGGAATTGTATACTTAACAAAAAAGTGTGAAACAACTGAAAATATGTCTTATATTCTAGGTTCTTCAAAGTAGCCACCTTTTGCTTTGATTACTGCTTTGCACAATCTTGGCATTCTCTTGATGAGCTTCAAGAGGTAGTCACCTGAAATGGTTTTCACTTCACAGGTGTGCCCTGTCAGGTTTAATAAGTGGGATTTCTTGCCTTATAAATGGGGTTGGGACCATCAGTTGTGTTGGTCAGAAGTCAGGTGGATACACAGCTGATAGTCCTACTGAATGGAGTGTTAGAATTTGTATTATGGCAAGAAAAAAGCAGCTAAGTAAAGAAAAATGAGTGGCCATCATTACTTTAAGAAATGAAGGTCAGTCAGTCTGAAAAATTGGGAAAACTTTGAAAGTGTCCCCAAGTGCAGTGGCCAAAACCATCAAGCGCTACAAAGAAACTGGCTCACATGAGGACCGCCCCAGGAAAGGAAGACCAAGAGTCACCTCTGCTGCGAAGGATAAGTTCATCCGAGTCACCAGCCTCAGAAATCGCAGGTTAACAGCAGCTCAGATTAGAGACAAGATCAATGCCACACAGAGTTCTAGCAGCAGACACATCTCTACAACAACTGTTAAGAGGAGACTGTGTGCAGCAGGCCTTCATGGTAAAATAGCTGCTAGGAAACCACTGGTAAGGACAGGCAACAAGCAGAAGAGACTTGTTTGGGCTAAAGAACACAAGGAATGGACATTAGACCTGTGGAAATCTGTGCTTTGGTCTAATGAGTCCAAATTTGAGATCTTTGGTTCCAACCACCGTGTCTTTGTGCGACGCAGAAAAGGTGAACGAATGGACTCTACATGCCTGGTTCCCACCGTGAAGCATGGAGGAGGAGGTGTGATGGTGTGGGGGTGCTTTGCTAGTGACATTGTTGGGGATTTATTCAAAATTGAAGGAATACTGAACCAGCATGGTTACCACAGCATCTTGCAGCGGCATGCTATTCCATCCGGTTTGCGTTTAGGTGGACCATCATTTATTTTTCAACAGGACAATGACCCCAAACACACCTCCAGACTGTGTAAGGGCTATTTGACCAAGAAGGAGAGTGATGGGGTGCTACGCCAGATGACCTGGCCTCCAATGTCAGCAGACCTGAACCCAATAGAGATGGTTTGGGGTGAGCTGGACCGCAGAGTGAAGGCAAAAGGGCCAACAAGTGCTAAGCATCTCTGGGAACTCCTTCAAGACTGTTGGAAGACCATTTCGGGTGACTACCTCTTGAAGCTCATCAAGAGAATGCCAAGAGTGTGCAAAGCAGTAATCAAAGCAAAAGGTGGCTACTTTGAAGAACCTAGAATATAAGACATATTTTCAGTCGTTTCACACTTTTTTGTTAAGTATATAATTCCACATGTGTTAATTCATAGTTTTGATGCCTTCAGTGTGAATCTACAATTTTTATAGTCATGAAAATACAGAAAACTCTTGGAATGATAAGGTGTGTCCAAACTTTCGGTCTGTACTGTATGTGCTGCAAACTTTACAGAGACTGGAATAAATGGTCATGGCGGTCCAGATGAAAGAGACGGGGAATATGAACAATTAGTCAGAGACGACACCTGTAAGTCACTAAATGTTACTGCCCTGTATTCACCTAAATCGTCAATAGAGCCCTGTGTAGAGTATATACCACTATACGATTAACGTATAGTTATAATAATCGGTATACCTAAGTTGGGGGCCCACTTGGACATGTTCACCCCCCTGTGCTGAACCCCTCTGCTGCAGGTGCATCTCAATAAATTAGAATATCTTTGAAACGTTCATTCATTTCAGTAATTCAGTAATACAATCCATAATCAGCATTTTCCATGATTGTGTGTCCTACTGAACCAGACTGAGGGACCATTTAAAACCTTAGGAAACTTTGCAGATGACACGCTGAATTTACAATAACTTTTTTACAATATTTAAATTTTCTTAGATTTGGGTTTTCATTACCTGTAATCCATAATCAACATTTACAGAAATAAAACACTTGAAATAGAACACTCTGTGTGTAAAGAATCTAGAAAATATGTCACGTTTTTAATTTTAATTACTGAAATAAACGTTTCAAAGATATTCTAATTTATTGAGATGCACCTGTATATTAGTGCAAGAGTAGATTTTACTCCATACTTAAGAACTGGAGGATTCAGTTCAAAACACGTCAGTGAAGAGACAGGTGACGTTTTCCATGTTTGGGTAGCGGCCCCTAGGACTTTTTATGCCGTGTCTGTGGTTTTTTTTTTATATATCCTTTTAAAGTTGGACTAATAAACAGATGTTTTTATACATTTCCACCACGCTGGATGTTTTCATCTTTTTGTATTTATTTGCATAGACTGGACAACCCCTTTAATATAAAGCACCACATTTATCACACAGTGTTAGCACAAGTCTGTGAAATCGGAACGGATGGCCATACGCTTGTATGAATGGATTGAACCGCAGAAACAGAAAGGAATAAGACCTGCTCTATATTTTACGTCTATTTTCTATGTGGTAAAACCCATGGATGTGTGTATGGAGCCATAGAAATGAATGGGTCCATATATTATCTGTAATTCCAGACCTATAATTGCCCATAATATACCACATGGTATATTATCATGTGCATGGGCCCTAAGACTGTCTAGTGTAGGTTACACTGTCTAAAAGACAAGCCAATCACAGCACAGCTTTAATTTCTTATACTGCTTTTAAGACATGAATGCTGCACTATCATTGGTTGCTAGGGACAACACAGTTTTGCTTTTAAAGGGAGCCTATCATTGCTAAAATCACTTTTTTAAATAAGCATATCTTCAAATAGCCTTTATTAAGGCTATTCCAGGAATACCTCTTATTTTTTTTTTCTTTCAGATGTTTTTCCACAAATCCGTTTTTTTTATATGCAAATCATCTTCACGGAGCACAAGGGGCGTTATCCGTGTCCTGTGTACAGACACGTCATCAGGAGTTCAATACCTCCATTCAGCAACGCCCCCCTTCTTCAAAAATGAGCCCTCCTTCTCATATTCTTAGCTGTGCCAAGAGCAGATAGTGACGTTGGCGCAATCCAAATCCCACACATGCACTGTATGGTTGACCACTTGGGGCTAGGGCTGAGCATGCGAGATTGAATGAGCGAGGTGCGAGATTTGGATCACGCCAATGTCACTAGCTGCTAGGAGGAGCTAAGAGAAGGAGGGCTCACATTTAAAGAGGGGGGTGTTGCAGAACAGAGGCGTTGAACTCCGATGACGCAGCTGTGCTCGGAGCACATGGATAACGCCCCGTGCTCCATGAAGATGATTTGCATATGAAGAAAACCAGGTTTGTGGAAAATCAGCTGAGAAAAAAAAAATAAGAGGTATGCCTGGAATAGCCTTTACAAAGGCTATTTGAAAAGCTATGCTTATTTAAAAAGTGATTTTAGCAATGACAGACTCCCTTTAAACCGTTTTGATAAGTCTGCCCCAGTTCAGATGTATAGTTATCACCAGGGTACGGAGGGACCTCACAGCGACAGTGGTTTCAAAGACATGCTGCATGTAAACACTCATTGTATACTGTGCCTCCACAGCCAGAAAAGGCATCATAAGTCATTGCAGAATCGCTAAATAACAACACGTATAATGCAATCAGGTGGGCATGGCGCCGTTTCTTTCAGTCCAACCACCTTCGTCATGTGATTCTCTGCTCCGCCTTTCAATGCGCAGTTCAGTGGTTACGTCAAGGTGGGTGTTTTCAGTACCGCGAGAAGTGTGTTTTGAGCTTCCTCCAATGCGCAACTTCGGTGCTGTTCACGTGTTTTTCCGAGGCGGGGCGGAAGTGGTAGTCGTATTGCATTGTGGGGAGTGTGGTTCCGGTGTGTAGAAGCAGCCCGGGTTGGAGCGGACTACAACTCCCGTCATCCTTTTACCGAGTAAACTCTGCGGATACTGAGCCTACCCCAGAGAACCACGCAGACCCACTCGGTGACCAGACAACATGAGAGATAAACAGAAGCGCCGCAGGGAACGCACGTGGGCCGAGGCCGCCAAGATGGTACCGAGAGGGGCGGGGGCGGGAACCGTGATCTTGGGGAGATGAGGAGGATGTGAGGAGGTTATTATGTAGTAAGATGGAAAGGTTATGGGGGTTGTTATTGTCAAGAAGGGCTGTTGGGACGGGGGGAGGGGCATTGAGGCTGCTGAGGGAGAAATAAGAGTTTAATGTGAGTGGATGACGAGGGAAACCTAAGATTTATAGGGGAAAGTAAGGAGGATATGAAGGTATTTATAATGGGTATACATTTGGGGTTATGAGGATGGCTATTCTAGGGATTGCGGGTGGGGATTTGAAAGGGTTTCTAGTGAGAGGGAAAGATGAGTGGGTTCACTTGGGAACATAAGGATTACAGGAAAGAAAAGAGGGCAGTTTTCAGGAGGCTTATTATGGTGAGAGACTGCAGGTTTTTGTGGGGGATAGGGTTTGTCAGTGAATTTAATAGATATGGTGGCTCACAATGTATTAGTAACATGACATACGTGTGGAGGATGATACGGTGTATCCTTCTTTACTATCAAATATACTCAGCCTCTAAAAGGTATCACCTGATTTCTTCCACTACTTTCTATGGCTAACACGGTACAACCTTATACTACTATCCTTCTTTACAATTGCACCTGTCCAACTTGCCAGGTCACACTGAAGACAGAGTCAAAACTGCAGTGAATTTTAGGAAAATTTTTTGGGGTTGTCCAAGAATATCATAAATGGTAATGCTTGCAGGGAATGTGATATAAGAATCCAAACATTACTCACCTGTCAAATCCAGTGCTTCCGTTTCTCTGGTTTTGTCCGTTTATTCTATACATGCTATACACTTGTGACATCTGCAGCCTACGTCTGGCCTTAGTGGTTGTGAGCTGTTATGTTCTGTCATTGCATATGTAGCGATTGTTTGACTCCCGCGATCACATGGGTGTACAGCATGTCAGTACTACAACAAGAGTCTGCAGGGATTTGCGCTGGCTTGGTGAGTAATGGTTTGTGTGATATATTATCACCTTCCCTTACCCCTTTAAAATGTAACTAAACTTTCAAATACTTGAGCTTATGTGTGTAAAATAGGGGAGGGTCCCTTGCTGTTTTACCAGTATTATTTCCAGAGATTTAACTGGTTGAAATCAGTCGGGATTGGGATATTTGTATGCTGCTACAGCTTTTCCCTCTCTACCTGAGTTTAACTATGATCTCTCTTGAAATAGTACAGGTAGAACTGCAGCCTTAGTGTCATATGAAAGGTGAGAATCTCCCATTTCATGTAACACCAGATATGTCCATGATATAGCTGACTGAAGTGACCCTCCCCTTATTTTCTCTGGATTACCCATACAAACTGAACACAGTGAAAAGCAGAGTACAGCTCTCAATAGAGAAACATGTGAAAAATAAAGGATTTCACTGAAAGGGACTATGATTTGTTAATAAAGTATAATACTAAATCAGAAAACCAAAAGTTGCATGTAATTTTGGTTACAATTTAGCTAGTTCTGGACTGCCCATTGACTATATACCTCTGGGTGGTCCACGCTTAACCCGGCAAGGATGTGTGTGTATATACGTCCTTGCAAACTTATGCTAGGTTCACACTAGTGTTCACGTTTTCATGCTTTGGGTCCGCTTGGATGGAAGCAGATTCAGGCCCCTGAATCCGTGGCAGGTTCTGTCCCGAATCTGCATCCCATTGCTTTTGCAGCAGGACGTGGAAAAAAAAATCAGCGTCCATCTTGATTTTTCTGTGAAAGGGAGTAGGGGCTGTGTAAAATGAGGGGAAAGGTCACTTCAAAAAGTTAATCTCAACTTTATTAAAATATGCTAACTTTTGATGTCATATGAAAGTGGAGAGTTTCTTCTTTCATATTACACTTAGGGTATTTATATGCAGCTTTATAATATATACAATATAATTATCCTAATCCCGATACTGAGAACCAGTGGAAATAATATAGATAGTACTGCAATCTTATTGTATGGAAGAAGAGTGTGTCCCCTTTCATATGACACCAAAAGCAAGTTTGTAATGTCTAAGATACAACTGTTTGAAGTGACCCTCCCCTACCATACATTCAGTGGGAGGCACAAACAGCTCTCAGTACAGAAGCAAGGGGAAAGATGCAGGATTTCCCAGAAAGGAGCTAAACATTGTTAATAAAGTATATTGCAACATTTGTTAATGATGCAAATACTGCCTGAAAATCAGAAGATGTCTGAAAACTTAGTTACACTTTATTTCATCCACTGGTGTGAGTTGTGCCAGCATGGAAATGGTCCTGCATTTTAATAATTCTGCTGCACCGTGGGAAGTCCCATGTGCCAGAATTGAAATCTACACCAGCCAGGGACCAATATAGATTTCAGCTATATATTGTGTTTCTGACGTAAATTGTAGTAAATATTGTCCACCAAGGTCCCTGGCCCACCCAAAAACTGGTGCGTTCACTTTATCCTATTGACTCCGCCCAGTAAAATAAGTTCAGTTCTAGAGTATAATACAGGAGACAATGTGGGACTAGTACTGGATAAGTCACCTAATATTTGGAACTGTAGTAAAAGCCATAAAGCCCTAAATAAGATATTGGGGTCAACTGTTGGGACACCTGGTTTAGACTAGTGTACGTTTATATTTTACAATGATGGTAGTTGTAGTTACGTTGGTAAAGAACAAAGAATGGAATTAATGATACAGTGTTATTAAAACTGATTCCCAAGTCTTCAGCGCATTAGCACTGCGATTGTGTATATAGTATGTTTGCTGCAGTCATTAGAAGGAGATATCACATCAGCCTGTGGTCACTGTTATGTAAGGTTGTTAATGTCCATCAGATCATGGGCTGGTTACCTTACAAAACATGCAGGCTAAGTTTCTGAGTAGACTCCACTTGACAGTGCAGCTAAGATGGAGTCACTAATTTTAGCTGTGTACTATTGGAGAAGAGATGCAGTGTAAATCATAGGGAAGTTGGCAGGACCGCAGCTGGAGTCTTTCGTTAGACAGAAGCCGGATATTGCAGTTAAGTTCTTTACACTAAACTGTTGTCTTCTTGACTGGGTTAGTGACTCTGATCTTTGATTCTTGGCTGTCTACAGTTACTCATCTTGATGAAGCGTGGGGGACCCTGTATTTCTCTCTGCATTTCCAGTAATGTGTGGGTGATGCTATAAAAAGACATCTTGAGATATGAGCCACAGTGCCGACAGTTAATATATTTTTTTCCTCAATAGCTATACAACAAGCCTCCTGACTGACAGTTGTATGGGGCATTTGATTGACGCAGTGTTCCCTAGTTGTTCAACTTTGATATAATGTTATACAGATTCTTGGTATTTTTTCATGCTCCTCCTTTCCAGGCTCATTTTTGTTTTTCCTTACAGCATTCCTTTAATTTAAAAAAAAATAAAAAAATTTGTTGAATTGAATGGGGGACGGGGGGTGTTCACAAATTTATTCTCATTTTCAAAAGAAAAGTAAAACTACTGAATTCTTATTGTTAGTGCAGGTTCTGAGGGGGCCAAGTATGAGAGATCCGAAGAAAAGCCTTTTTATGCTATGCCCAAGAAGACCTTCCACTAGGCCAGTGTTTACCAAACTTTTCAGACTCGGGGCACCCCTGGAAAAAAAAATAAATTCCCTTACTGATCCCCATACAATATATGGCTCCCTGGTGGCCCCTGCCCATCCTTGTTTCCCCACAGCGCTCTCCTGCTCTGTTCCTTTTTTCTTCAACTTGATGTAGTAGGTCTTAATTGCAGACATCACTAGTAGATGCCTGAATGGTGGAGCAGAAAGCAGAATGCTGCTTGTTCACCATTGTATTCAACTATATCAACATCCTTAGGATGCCAATATAGTTGAATGATGAGGCAGCCATCTTCCCACCAGAATGTTGAAGCGACTCTTGCGGGATTCCATCATACCAGAGTTGGGAATGGCTAAAGCATACCCAGCCTGCCTTGGTTCACACCCCACCTTGCCCATGCGTGGTGCAGAAAAGGGCTGTGTGCTAAAGATGCCATATGCCATATCTCTGCCTGCCTACACCAGAAGGCTGGTTTAGATGATTTAATAAGTTCCCCTCATTATGTTTGGAGTGTCCAATTAAATCTCTTGTTTTGTGTATTGGAATGCTGACTGTTCTTCCTCCTCTTGCAGGTTTTGGAGAATTACTCTGATGCCCCGATGACCCCTAAGCAAATCCTGAACGTGATTGAGGCTGAGGGCCTAAAGGAGACAAAGTAAGTTAAATGGCACAGGAAAGTGAGGCTATAGACTCATGGCATAGGGATGTAATGTTACCTCATAACACAGCATTGGTGCGGCCTCATCTAGAATATGCAGATCAGTTTTGGGCACCAGTTCATAAAAAGGATGTCTTAGATTTTGAAAAGGTACAAAAGAGAGCCACAAAGCTGAAAAGGGCATGGAGGATATGAGTTATTGGGAACAATAAAAAGAATTAAGTTTTAGTCTTAAGATACTTCTAAGAGGGGATCTGATTATAAATATAATAAATGGCCCATGTTAAAATACCCTTGAAAGACATGGGGGCACTCCCTCCATGTGGAGAAATAAATATTTATTCTCCAGAGGCGTCAAGGCGTTTTTCATCATAAGAACTGTGAATCTAGAATAGTTTACCTACGGACCTGGTCACAGCTGACAGCTTCAAAAAAGACTCAGATGCTTTTCTACAGCAAAATAGCATTGATTCTTGCATGACAATATATGATGCTTGTATCCTTCACTCTTCCCATCAGCTGTTCATTCTCTTGAACTTTATGGACATGTCTGTTTCCAGCTTTACTATGGAAATATTGTGGTGTAGAGTGGGTGCAATGTCTTTTGATGTTTTTACAGATTTTTAATAAGGTATTTTAGTTGCTCTCTGCTGTTTTTTGCGTTTATTACCCTTTAGATCAACTACAACTTCAATGACTGTCATTTTTCTTCTTTTTGTTTCATTTTATTATCACTCGTCTGTGTCCATGGAATCTACAGAAGGTAAGACTATGGGACGTAGAAGAGAGGACAGTAATGTAGGACTTGTGTAGTCAATACAGCTCTTATTGTATACCATATTTTTCGGGCTACGCACCGGACCATGAGACACACCTAGGTTTTAGAGGAGGAAAATAGGGGAAAAAAGTTTGAAGGAAAAAAACATGGTAAAATATGTAATATATGGTTGTTGTAGATTTGCAGCGTGGAATAGCAATGCAATATACGTAGAGAAGTTATTTACAACAGGTCAGGAAATAAACAGTCTGGAAAATTTGTGGTGCGTGACGGAGGGATCTGTTGTGTTTGTAATCAGGTGGTGATTTGTGACCCTCACAGTTCATACATAGTGTGACATGAAGCTGGCATGAATATTAAGTCCAAATTGCAGAGTTTGAAATTTTTGCATTAACTTGTATTCCCATTCCTTTCTCTCTCTCTCTCTCTCTCTCTCGCGTCTTAAAATGTCCCATTAAAACCACAACCCGCAAATCTTCAATAGAGTGGTCTTTTCCGGAGAAATGTGTGTCCACTGGGAGATCTGTTCTGCTGTTATTAATGTTGAATCTGTGTGAGTTCATGCACTGACTAAGTCTCTGCCCTGTTTCCCCCACATAGAGGCCTGTGGTGGGACATTGCACACACATTATGAGTTGCACCACATTAGAAGATCTGCAGGAAAATGTCTCCCTAATTCTGTGCACCTGTTTTGACTGTGGGATAGGTACACTGTCAGTGGTGTGGATGTGCCTGCAGGACATGCATCTGTTTTGCAAATTTCAAACTCTGCAATTTGAACAATATTCATGCCAGTTTCATGTCACACTATGTATGAACTTTGAGGGTCACAAATAACCACCTGATTACAAACAGATCCCTCTATCATGCACCACAAATGTTCGACTGTTTATTTCCTGACCTGTTGTAAATAACTTCTCTACGTATATTGCATTTTGTTATTCCAAGATCCTTTTGAAGATCCATGTCTTCTGTGTATAGTGTGAATTTTCAGTTTCTAGTATTACACCATGTCTGAAGAAGAGCTAGCACTCTCGAAAGCTCACTATCAAATATACTCAGCCTCTAAAAGGTATCACCTGATTTTTTTTTTTTTTTTTTCACTCTTCCACTACTTTCTATGGATAACATGGTACAACATTATACTACTAGTAGTTTTGCAACAGCTGCAAGGCCACATTGACAGGTGTTCCTGCAGCTGTACGGGGATGCATAGGGCATCCTTTTTTCCAGGGCCAGGTGTACTTTTTAGTTATACCATTTTGGGGAATGTCTATTGTTTTGATCACTTCTTATTCAAATCGGAGGCGAAACAGTGAAAAAAAACGGCAGTTCAACACTTTTGATTTTTTTTCTCGCTATGATGTTCACCCTACGGGAAAAAATATTTTTATAAGTTTGTAGACCAGGCATTTTGGGACACAGGGATACCTAATGTGTATATGTTTCACAGTCATTTTCTACTTTTATATGTATTCTAGAGAAAGGGGGTGATTTAGAACTTTTCCTTTTTTTTTTTTTTTTTTTTTTTACTATTTTATTAGCCCCCCTAATTGCAGTCTATGGGATATTCTGTACATTACTATTGAGGCTGGTCACACCTGAGGTTTTGCTACAATTGTATTCAGTCTGGATGACAAGTATTAGGTCTGTACAAGATATCATCATACTCTTGGTGTTTTAAGTCTCTGACAGCAAGCAGGAATCTTAGAAATGGCAACAAATTGGAAGTTGAAGTAAAATTGAAAATTTCTATATAAAGTAAAATAAATTAAAATGGTAAATTTCTCATGTTAGAATGATTAAAAAGTCTGCCATCACCAAAATCACTTCTAAATCACTTACAAGTGTATCTCAATAAATTAGAATATCAAAAAGTTATTTTTGATATATTGAGTCATTACAAACAGAGTGAACTTTTTCAAGTGTTTATGTTAATGTAGATGATTACGGCTTACAGCCAAGGAAAACCCAAAAGTCATTATCTCAGAAAATTAAAATATTATATAAGACCAACTGTAAAAAAATTATTTAGCACAGAAATGTTGGCCAAATGAAAAGTATGTACAGTAAATGCACTCAATACTTGGTCGGGGCTCCTTTTGCATGAATGACTACATCAATGCGACGTGGCATGGAGGCAATCAGCCTGTGGCACTGCAGAGGTGTTATGGAAGCCCAGGTTGCTTTCATAGCAGCCTTCAGTTCGTCTGCATTGTTGGGTCTGGTGTGTCTCATCTTCCTCTTGACAATACCCCATAGATTCTCTATGGGGTTTAGGTCAGGCGAGTTTGCTGGCCAATCAAGCACAGTGATACTGTGGTTATGAAACCAGGTATTGGTACTTTTGGCAGTGTGGACAGGTGCCAAGTCCTGTTAGAAAACGAAAATTCCATCTCCAAAAAGCTTGTCGGCAGAGGGAAGCATGAAGTGCTCTAGAATTTCCTGGTAGACGGCTGCGTTGACTTTGGTCTTGATAAAACACAGTGGACCTACACCAGCAGATGACATGGCTTCCCAAACCATCACTGATTGTGGAAACTTCACACTAGACCTCAAGCAGCTTGGATTGTGTGCCTCTCCACTCTTCCTCCAGACTCTGGGACCTTGATTTCCAAATAAAATGCAAAATTTACTTTCATCTGAAAACAACACCTTTGACCACTGAGCAACAGTCCAGTTCTTTCTCTCCTTGGCCCAAGTAAGACACTTCTGGCGTTGTCTATTGGTCATGAGTGGCTTGACACATGAAATGTGACCCTTGTAGCCCAAGTCCTGGATACGTCTGTGTGTGGTGGCTCTTGAAGCACTGACTCCAGCAGCAGTCCGCGCCTTGTGAATCTCCCTCAAATTTTTGAATGGCCTTTTCTTAACAATCCTATCAAGGCTACGGTTATCCCGGTTGCTTATGCACCTTTTTCTACCACACTTTTTCCTTCCACTCAACTTTCCATTAATATGCTTTGATACAGCACTCTGAACAGCCAGCTTCTTTAGCAATGACCTTTTGTGGCTTACCCTCTTTGTGAAATGTGTCAGTAACTGCCTTCTGGACATTTGTCAAGTCAGCAGTCTTCCCCATGATTGTGTTGCCTACTGAACCAGACTAAGAGACCTTTTTAAACGCTTAGGAAGCCTTTGCAGCTGTTTTGGGTTAATTATTCTAATTATTCTATTCTGACTTTTGAGTTTTCCTTGGCTGTAAGCCATAATCATCCACATTAACATAAATAAACACTTTAAAAAAAGTTCACTCTGTAATGACTCAATATAATGTTTCACTTTTTCAATTGAATTAATAAAAAAAATAACTTTTTGATCTTCTAATTTATTGAGATGCACTTGCATATTCTTTTATAGGAGCTGTTAGTGGCATACTGAACGTACCTTTATGTTAAAGTGCATTTTTGCTAAAGAGTACATGCGAATGTGCAGTGGCTTGCAAAAGTATTCATACCCTCTGAACTTTTTCACATTTTGTCACCTTACAACCAAAAACTTAATTGTATTTTATTGAGATTTTAAGTGATAGACCAAAACAAAGTAGCAGAGAATTGTGAAGTGGATCAAAAATGACGTGCAAAAGTATTCAGCCCCCCATATCAATACTTTGTTAGAGCCACCTTTCACTGCAATTACAGCTGCAAGTCTTTTGGGGTATGTCTCTACCAGCTTTGTGCATCTAGAGACTGAGATTTTTGCCCATTCTTCTTTGCAGAATAGCTCCAGCTCAGCCAGATTGGATGGAGAGCGTCTGTGAACAGCAATTTTCATGTCTTGCCACAGATGCTCAATGGGATTTAGGTCTGGACTTTGACTGGGCCATTCTAAAACATGAATGTTCTTTGAGCTAAACCATTTCACTGTAGCTCTGGCTGTATGTTTAGGGTCATTGTTATGCTGGAAGGTGAATCTCCTTCCCAGTCTCGTCTTTTGCAGCATCCAACATGTTTTCTTCCAGGATTGCCCTATATTTAGCTCTATCCATCTTCCCATCAACTCTGACCAGCCTCCCTGTCTCTGCTGAAGAAAAGCATCCCCACAGCATGATTCTGCCACCACCATGTTTCACAGTGGGGATGGTGTCTTCAGGGAGATGAGCATTGTTACTTTTTCGCCAAACATAGCGCATTGGATTTAGGCCAAAAAGTTCAACTTTGATTTCCTCTGACCAGAGCACCTTCTTACACGTTTGCTGTGTCCTCTATATGGCTTGTGGCAAACTGCAAACGGCACTTCTTATGTCTTTCTTTCAACAATGGTTTGCTCCTTGCCTCTCTTCCATAAAGGCCAGATTTGTGGAGTGCACGACTTATAGTTGTCCTGTGGACAGATTCTCCCACCTGAGCTGTGTATTTCGGTAGTGACCATGGGCCTATTGGCTGCTTCTCTGACCAGTGCTCTCCTTGCTCAATCTATCAGTTTAGGTGGACGGCTATATCTTGGTAGGTTTGCAGTTGTAGAATACTTTTACCATTTTTGGATGATGGATTGAACAGTGCTCCTTGGGATTCTCAAAGCTTGGGATATGGTTTTTATAACCTAACCCTGCTTTAAACTTCTCCACAACTTTATCTCTGACCTGTCTGGTGAGTTCCTTGGTCTCCATAATACTGTTTGTTCACTAGTGTTCTCTAACAAACCACTGAGGTCTTCACAGAACAGGTGTATTTATACTGAAACTAAATTACACACAGCTGGACTCTATTAACTAAGTGACTTCTGAAGGCAATTGTGCGCACTGGTTTTTATTTAGGGGTATCAGAGTACAAGGGGCTGAATACTTTTGCACATCACACTTTTCAGGTTTTTATATGATTACATTTTTGAAAAATATATCATTTTTGTACTACTTTGTGTTGGTCTATCACTTTAAATCTTAATAAAATACATTTAAGTCTGGTTGTAAGGTGACAAAATGTGAAAAAGTTCAAGGGGTATGAATACTTTTGCAAGGCACTGTAAGCAGATAATAATAATAATAATAATAATAATAAGTCCTTTAATAGTCCCACAATGGGGAAATTCAGTGTGTTACAGCAGCAAAGATAAGCAGATACAAATACAACATGTACAGGAATGTTCCAAGGTAAGAGGCATTACTTTGATAGCCGACAGACAGATAGGAAGTAGCGGGGGGGGGGGGGGGATTTAACAGGCAGAGAGATATTTCAGTTCTCTGTGTGTAATGATCTTCGCTTAGGTTGGTGTTGGTTGTACAGCCTAACCGCAGCGGGGAGGAAGGACTTCCGATAGCGCTCCTTCTCACACCTAGGGTGGAGCAGTCGGTTACTGACAGTACTGCTCAGCGCGATCACAGTCTCATGCATGGGATGGGACGACTTCTTCTGCATGGAGCTCACCACGGACAGTATCCTTTTGTCACCCACCACCTGCACTGGGTCCAGTGGGCTCCCCAGGACAGAGCTGGCCCTTCTAATCAGCTTGTCAAGTTTATTTCTGTCCCTGGTTGATATACTGCTCCCCCAGCAGGCCACTCCAAAGAAGATGGCTGATGCCACTACCGAGTTGAAGAAAGTTCTAAGAAGTGCCCCCCGGATTCCAAAGGCTCTCAGCTTCCTAAGCAGGTAGAGCCTGCTGTGGCCCTTTTTGTACAGGGCTTCCATATGATCTGCCCAGTCCAGCTTATTATTAAGGAGCAAACCCAGGTACTTATAGGTGTTCACAATCTCGATGCCCGTCCCCAGGATGTCCACTGGTTTGGGAGGGCTTCTGCCTTTACGGAAGTCCACCACCATCTCCTTGGTCTTCCCCGCGTTAATCTTCAGGTGGTTCCGGTGGCACCAGTCCACAAAATCCTGGTTCAGTTCTCTGTACTCCCTGTCATCATCGTCTGTGATGAGGCCTACTATTGCAGAGTCGTCAGAATACTTCTGTAGGTAGAAGCTGGATGAGTTGCACCTAAAATCTGCAGTGTACAGTGTGAAGAGGAAAGGGGCGAGAACCGTACCCTGAGGTGCCCCCGTATTACAGATCACGGTACCTGACACACAGTCTTGGGCTCTCACGTATTGAGGTCGATTGAGATGAGCTTGTTTGGTGCACATGGGACATGGCAGTCTGCTGGGCATCTGTGGTTGCAACATATTGGCACATATCAAATATCAAAGCACCAAAATAATGACTAAAATATGATACATAGATAAAGCACAACTATTAAAAAATAACCTTTATTCAACTCAGTAAAAATTGTCGGTATAGACTTGATCAACATGCATAAATACGCCAAAGAAATAAAAAAGTGGACAATAGGAAATAATGGCTGGCCGATGTATATCTGGGGTAAAATGATGCGAAATATTCTAGGACCCCTCAGATACAGAAATGTAACCACCTCCACATGTAACGATAACTACCCCCCCCCCCCCCTTTTTTTTTTTTTTTTTTTTCCTCTTGTATACAGTCCCTGACAGAAGTTCTGTCGCTTATCCATGTTGTAGAATCAAAAGCTTATAACCTGGCTTTAAATTCATCCATTGGTTTTAGAAGTGACTCATATGAAAGCTGAAACCCTCCCAAATGATTTTTTGGTTAAGAAAATAAATTGGCTTCGCTGAAATATTGATCATTTAATGAACACAGGTCAGATTTTGACTTGAAGGACTACATCCATGCGTTTCAACAATGATTCATACAATTTATTGATTAAGTCATCAGGAATAGCAAAGAATGCAGTCTTACATGCCTCCCAGAGTTCATCAAGATTCTTTGGTTTTGTCTGCCAAGCTTCCTCTTTCATCCTACCCCAAACATGCTCAATGATGTTCATGTCTGGTGACTGGGCTGGCCAGTCCTGGAGCACCTTGATCTTCTTTGCCTTGAGGAACTTTAATGTAGAGATGGATGTATGAGATGGAGCACCATCCTGCTGCAAAATTTGCCCCCCTCTTATGATTGGGAATGTAAGAGGAAGCTAATACTTCTTGATATTTTAGGCTATTGATATTGCCTTCCACCTTGCAAATGTTTCGCACACCCCCATACTGAATGTAACCCCAGACCATGATCTTTCCACCACCAAACTTAACTGTTTTCTGGGTGTATCTTGGATCCATACGGGCTCCAGTAGGTCTCCTTCAGTATTTGTGGCGGCTGTGGTGTAATTCAACTGAAGATTCATCTGAGAAATCCACCTTCTGCCACTTTTCCGGCGTCCATCCGTTTAGCAGGCTGTGGGCCTTGGCAAATGAGACACGTTTTTTTAATTCCCTTTTGTTTAGTGCTGGCTTCTGGGCACTGATTCGACCATGGAGGCCATTTCGAGACAGAATCCTACAAACTGTTCTAGTTGACACAGGGACTTGAGGTGACCAGGCCTGTTGGAGCTCTGCAGTGGAAGAGGGGCTGGCTTTTGATTTTCTAACCAACAAACGTTCCTCCTGAGCAGTTGTCTTGTGGGGTCTGCCGGACCTGGGCTTGTCAAAAACATCTCCAGTCTGTTCAAATCTTATTTCTTTGTACTTGATGCAGAGACACATTAAAGGTGCCAGCCACCTCTGCAGTGGATCTTGGTCTTCAGCCTCTTGATAATCAAGGCTTTGGTCGCAGGGTTGATTTTTGGCATGTTGTCAGAGGTGAAGTTGCAGTTCAAGTGAAGGTCTGGGGTGCTGGAGTTCTTTTTATACACACCCACTAATTAACCCATAAATTAGTGAGCACAGGTGAGGCTTTAAACTAGGATTGGGTGCATTATATGACAAGGCGACAAAACTTTTGTCTTGCCAAAAACTGACCTTTCTGTGTTCATTAAATGATCAATATTTCAGCAGTGAATCCAATTTATTTTCTTAACCAAAAACTAGTCTAGTAGTGCATTGGTGGTAGTGTGGTCCACATTCCAATCCATCCATAGCTACATAAACTGAGCGGATTTTAGATATCACTAGTCCGCTTAACGGTTTGATGCCAACCATAGCAATGGATCCTATATTATGACAATCCTATATATATGCATGTATCACAAGCTAAATATCACTCTTGCTCAAAATAAAGTGTAGCTAAGAGATGAAATGTGACATTAAATAATGCAATACCTAAGGATCAGTCATGTACCATACACACTAGTCTAGTTGTATATTAGTTGTAGAGTGGTCTCTACACTACAAGATGTCCATCACTACATGGAACCAGCAAGTACTGCTAGTCCACTACAAAGGTTCATATCATGGTGTAGATAAATAACATGAGCTCATAACCCAGTGATCGGCTCTGAACCAACTAATACACCGAACTCTGTGACCCTAAAAAGATCCCTCAACGCGTATTCCCCCTCATTTGAGGGTTCATCAGGAGGACAAGGTGATATTAGGTCAAGCCAATTTCTAATATGGTGCAGTTAAAACTGCAGTTACTGGTGTCCTGAAGGTGGACACCAGTGTTGAAGAGTAGCCGATGTCGCTATTATTATCAAGCCGATATTTCATTATAAGTGGATAGGTTATATATATTTGGGGTGTACATTATACTTACCTCTTGTTCAAATTATTGGTGGATATATCTGTCATTGATATATGGGAAATATCACTAGTGACTGACAGATTTTGATGTCCTCTGATATATCATATATACTGAGTTGAATAAAGGTTATTTTTTTTTAATAGTTATGCTTTACTTATGTTGGATAGTTGTCACGAGCACTGTTAACACCCTTGTCTAGTTATGATTAATACATAGCTTTAAAATACAGAAATATCGACAGTATACGACTAGAAAGACCACATAGAAACACAAGCGCTCCCCTCATATAGAAATGCTCAGGTAACCCATATATAAAGAAGTATGCGTTCCCTCTCCTGAATTGCTGCTAGTCTTGCTTTTTATATGTAAGTTATCATTGGCACATATTCTATATGTGGATGTGCACTGTGCACCACATGTGCTAACGGGTGCTCTGGCAGGTGTGGCCATGTCATGGGTGCCCCGAACAGTTCATTTGCATATGGATTAAAGGGTGATTTTTAGATTGCACTTTGACACAAAAAGTTGTGTCTACTGTGTTCTTGGCAACACCTACAACTGCCTATAACTGGTTTAGAAGTGATTTTCTATCTCTTATTTAGGTGGTAGACTCCCTTTATGCTTTAGATAAATCTTAAAAAAAAAAAATAAATTCTAATACCTGATTTTCTTCATCATTTGCAGCGGATCCTCCCCTTTGGCTTGTCTAAACGCCATGTTACATTCTAACTCCAGGACACGAGAAGCCATGTTTTACAAACTCCCAGGCCGCATCAGTCTTTTCACTATGAAGGTTAGTTAGCTCATTAATGAAATGTGTATTTACCATTCACATGGCCTGATCCAGACAGGTTATTAGATATTCTGGGTTATTGGATAATTATGGAATTGTTTCTGGTCTATTAAAGTTTCCTTCCCTGTACTGATGACCTCAAGTTCACTGGCCACACAGGGCTGCAGCAGCTCAGTCCCTTTCAAATGAATGGGGTTGAGCGCAAATACTAAGCTCAGTCCTTAGGCCGCCTGTCGTGATTTAAAAGCACGTACTGCACACGGAGGACACGGGGATGTCCCAGTGTGCCACCCGTGCACGGACTGTGCTTCCTCAGCTCCTTTCATTAAATAAATAGGAGCCACGGAAGCACGGGCCGCAAAATAGGACATGGTCTATCTGACGCGGATCGGACTGTCGGCCCGCACACGGGACCATGAAAATCACACATGTCATACATGGAGCTGTTCATGTTGTAATTTTGTTGTCGTATCTGTGTGTTTGTGCAGCCTTTCACGTTTGTCTTTTCTCTGGCAGAAGAATGCAGTGCAGTGGTCTCGTGTGGTATCCTTGCCTGATGACGGAGACACAGAAGACACCGCAGATGAGGAGGGAAGCCAGTGGACGGAGGGTGGCTCAATGCCTGCAGGTGAGGTCAATGATAGCAGCTTATAGAGAGGACCAAGATCTCCAAGAGGCACTGTGTTTTGCCTGTGTATGAGAAGAAAATTGAGATCGCTTCTCCATAATATACTCATTTTGTGCATCTTATAGTCCAGGGGTACTCAACTGCTTTCTATTAAAGGTCCATCAGTTGAAGGTCCAAGTTGAACATGTGCAGTATTTACCAAATTTTTCCAACAATAAGACACATCTGACTATAAGACACATCCCAGATTTAGAAAAATTAGGAAAAAATGTCATGCTTTATACTTCCCTGATAGACAAATGGAGTAGAGGAGTCATTGTCACTAAATGCTATCCTAGGGATTATAAATAGGGTTATCTAACAGTGAAGACACAGATACACAAAAAGCCCCACTATTGGCCTCCACATGGTATAATGTCCTGTTGGTGCCTCTACATAGTATGATGAGTCACCATTCGGGCCTTATACTGTGTGGGGCACTAAGCCCCCACACAGTGTAACGCCCCAATATTGGATTCCATGTATTATAATGAGCTGTAGGTGCCCACCCCTGCCAACAGTAGAATGCTGTGGAATGTCCCATGCACTTTGATATCCCTTTTAGTGTTCCCACAAAGAATTGACACTAACTCCTGTGCATTCAGCATGGACGATTACTGTTCCCTGCTATTGCTCTTGAAACGTGTCAGGACTTAGAGGACAACAATCAGGAGTTGAGTGCTTCTCCTGACTGCTTTCATAATGAATATTCTTGTTCTAGTGATTGGACTTGCTCATATGCCTTTAGAGTATTGCCTGCAGTGTAAGGAAATGCAGTTTCTTTTCTGGTTTCTTTGGCAGTGTCCAGGGTTTTGTCTATATGCAGTTGTATAAACAAATATTTACTTATTGTAGATATTTAATCCCTTCCCGACATCCACAGTAATAGTACGGTGGATGTCGGGTGTTTATATATCCCGAGCGGCCGCCATAGCAGCTGGGTCTCTGCTGTTTTATACAGCAGAGACCCAGCGCTAATGCCCGCGATCACTGCCTGCACTGACCGCAGGCATTAACTCCTCTGGCGTCTCGGTCAAAGCTGACTGAGGCGCCGTTTTGCCTGGCATTGCCGGCACCCGGAGCAAGCTTTGGGGCCCGCGTCCCGTTAGTATGACAGCCGGGAGCCTTGTGAAGGCTCCCAGGCTTGTCTTTAGTATCTTTCTATTTCCCTAGAACACATATAAAAGTACTTTAAATACCGTGAAACACATACACATTAGGTATCCCTGTGTCCAAAAAACGCCTGGTCTACAAATCTATAAAAATATTTTTCCTGTACGGTAAACGCCATTGCTGGGGAAAAAAAAAAATCAAAAGTGCCAAACTGCTGTTTTTTCACTGTTTTGCCTCTGATAAAAAATTTTAATAAAAAGTGATCAAAGCAATAGCAATTCCCCAGAATGGTATAACTAAAAAGTACACCTGACCCCGCAAAAAAAACACACCCTATACATCCCCATACACAGAAGTTTTAAAAGTTACAGGTGTCAGAATATGGCGACATTGTGCAAAAAAATTTTTTTTAAGTGTTGGATTTTTGTTAACGGGTTAAAATGTAAATAAAGCCATATAAATTTGGTATCCCCTATATCGTACCGAAACATAGAATACAGGTCATTTTGGCTGCACAGTGAACACCGTAAAAACGAAGCCTGTAAGAAAGTTGCGCATATGCACTTTTTCTTCAAATCCACCCCATTCTGAATTTTTTTTCCCAGCTTCCCAGTACATTGTACAGAATAGTAAATGGTAGCATTATGAAGAAAAATTTGTCCTGTAAACATTATCTTATATGGCTCTGAGAGCGGAAAAATAAAAAAAAAGTTATGGGGTTTGGAAGGGGGGTTGGGAGTTAAAAACAAAAAAAACGAAATTCGGAAAATTCCTCTGGTGGGAAGGGGTTATATACACTTTATATGTCTAGTCTCTTAAAGGGATCCTGTCGCATAGAAATTGCAGTCGAATTAGAAGGCAGTGTGTGTTCGGTGTTAACAATATTTTAAGGGGTTTTCCCTTCTCCCTGTCTCAGCAGCTTTGCAGCATTCCTCAGTAAGCTGGTGAGTGGCGGCTTTGACTGATGAGCAGGATACTGTGAAGTACCTCACTAGATATAGACCTTGCCTTTACCATGAGAGAGTATTCATTATAATTGCTACAAATCTAATATAAATGCATATCAAATAATATGCACAGTAAATATATATTATATTACACAAGTTTGTGCACTTACCATGCTTTTACAAAGAATAGACTCCTTGTTATCTTTGTGTCTACATAGAGAGAGAGAAATGATTCTGTCCAGCCTTTATCAGCAAGATGTAATTAGCTGAACTGATTGTCCTGACTGCAGAACTGTACATAACAGCAGAGCACTATTTCCCCCCCCCTCCCCCAGAGAGCAGTGACTCATAGCTCCTTCCTGTCTTATCAGATACAGGTCATGCACCATGGAAACGCTGTGTAAACAATGGGAGAAATAATCTAATGTAGCAGACAAACGAAGCAGCATTGCTTAAGCAATGTATTAGCGAAAATTTCTTGAATTTTCATAAGCCTGCGGTACGGATAGGATCCTTGAGATGGGAATACCCCTTTAACGAGTTGTTTAGCCTTTAGATAATGAGGACCGTCGGATAGGTCATAAATTTCAGATTATTGATGGTCCAACACCCAGGACGTCTGCTGATATCAGAGGCAGTTGACACCGGAAGAAGACAGCTTAGTACACTGTCTTGGTTGGACTGGTTATTGCAGCTTTGCTCTCATCCAAGTAAGAATGGTAGCGAAGCTGCAGTAACCTGCCACAGCCACTACACTGTGAAGGAGAATGCTTATTCCTGGCTTCAAACTCTGTGTATCTCTGATGGCTGCAGATAGAAGCTGACCTCAGACTCCCACAAACCTGGAACTGATGACCTGTACAAAGGATGGACAACTTTTTTTTTTTTTTTTTTTTTGTTATTTACACTACAAGCTTCTCTTAGAGTGGAAAACTAATCAATTGACATTAGTGTTTTTTATGATTGAACTGCTTTATTTTTCTCTGTTGCAGCAGAAACATCTGGCACCGCGTCCTGCTCACGAGAGTCACACGTCAGGGAAACCAGATCCCTAGTACAGGTCAGTTACATTGTTCTAGTACCTAATTGTACACAGTCACAAAATGCTGCCGTCTAGGAATTTTAAGAGAAGGTTACACCATTCAGATCTGGATAGTGCTGTATGAATGCCCTGAATTTCCTTAAAGGGAACTAGTCATCAGTGTGAATGAAGCATAACCAACACCACAGATGAGGCTTACCTGAATGTATTGCGTTTTTCCCCATGAAAATTCTTGCCTCTGTTGCAGAGATATAGTCAGTCATTTTGGAATATGCAATTGAGCAATCTGGATCACTGAGGGCAAAATGCTATTCTCCACGCTGCCTTCCTCCCTCTCCCTTCTTTGAGTGACAGGGTCAGGGAGCTTGGCACTGTCACTCAAAGAAGGGGGGAAGGATGGCATATTAGAGCAGTGTGGACCACAACAATTTGGAGCAATGCAGTTGCCCTCTACTCCTGATTGCTCATTTGTATATTCTGAAATAAATTAATATCTCTGAGATGGAGGCACAAATCTTCATTCAAGTGAGCTTGACCTGTCTAGCTTCACCATATTGACTCTCCCTTTAAATTTTTGGGTGCATTACTTACATAATCTTTGTGTTTAGATGAATAAGCAAAAGAGAAGAAGTGGTGTACTGCTGCCTCGAGTTGTCCTTACACCTCTCAAAGTGAATGGGGCTCATCTGCCATCTACTTCAGGTAAGGATTTGTTGCTAACGACATTCACTCAATAGGTCCTGTGGTAGTCTGTAGGTATTGAGCCCCCCTAGTGGCAGATTGTAGGCAGAAAGAATTTAGCAATGTAAGGTTTGATTCACGTTAAGTTGTGACGTATGCTGGGAAATCTGCTGATGTACACAATAAATTTGTCCATAAGGCTACATTAACCAGCCTGAGCGAGTGACACTCACATTTATCGTCTTGACATATGCCTTACTGCTGGGGCGATGTACTGCTGGGTTCACATCTGCTTTTGGCTGTCTGCACGAAATCAGTTTTTGAAACCATCTCAAAATCCTCAAAAGCTGATTTTGAACAGTTCATTTTAAACATTGCATTCAATGGGTTGTAAAAACCATCCGCAGGTGTGCGTTTGGAGCATTTCTGTCTGGTATCCGCTCTTTTAAGCGGAGAATAAAGTCGGACTTGCAGGACTTTTTCTCTGTTCAAAAAATTACACCAGATGGACAGCATCCAATCCATTTTTTTTTTTTTACATTGAAGTCTATGGAAAGTGGATTACAAATTGATAGTAATCAATTTATGTCCGTTTTTCTCTCTGCGCAAGCTCAGAATGAAGTAGGGGGAAAAAAAGCGGATTGGTCAAAAATGGACACAGTCAATTTTTTTTTTTTTTTTTTAATGGACACCCATTGACTAATCGTCTAAAAATAAGGGTTCGGGTATCTGCTGTGTAACAGTTTGAAATCCTTTTTGTACCAAACCGTTTTTCTCTTAAAATGGTTTGCAAGTGGACGGATACCAGGTGCAAGCGTGAACTTAGCGTAAGGTAGCAAGATTTGAATTGTTAGATTCTTAACCCCTTCCCACCACAGGAATTTTTTGATTTTCATTTTTGACTTCTTGCTTTCCAAACTCCATAACTTTTTTTTTTTAATTTACTTATTTTTTTTCTCCGTTCACAGAGCCATATGAGGGCTTAATGTTTGTGGTACAAATTTTTACTTTGTGCAGATTAAATGGTATCATTACAATGTACTGGGAAGCTGGAAAAAAAAATCAGAATGGGGTGTAATTGTAGAAAATCTGCGTTTGTGCGATGTTCTTACGGGCTTTGTTTTTACGGTGTTCATCCAAAATGACACGTCAACCCTATTCTACGGGTTAGTACAATTCCAGGGATATGAAATGTATAGTTTTATTTGCATTTTAACCCATTGAAAAAAAAACCCTAAACCTTGCAAAAAAAATTCTTGCAGTAGTCATATTCTAACACCTGTAACTTTTTACATTTCCATTTATAGGGATGCAATAGGGTGTCTTTTCGTTTTTTTTTTTTTTTTTTGTGGGGCCAGATGTACTTTTTAGCTATACCTTTTTGGGGAATGAATTATTTGCTTTGATTGCTTTTTATTAAATTTTTTTATAAGAGGCGAAACAGTGGAATAAAACTCGGTTTGGCTTTTTTTTTTTTTTTTTTTTTTTAAACTCGTTTTATTGAAAATTGTGTACCAAACACAAGAGGAAAAAAAGGCAAAACAAGTAACCGTTCGCACACAAGGAACAATCAAAAATAGAAGCACATAAAATGCCATACCACCCCAGTCAGTCCACAGCCCACCCATCATATAAACAGCACAAGGTAGACCCATCAAACATGCTCAATAAAAGAGAAATATACAGGTCATAGTATATGCAGTATCAGCTGATTATCAATAAGCAGAAACATACAATCTACAAATCAATGACATCAACAAGACCATATCACAGAATGAGAGGTTATGGATACTCCAGGCGCCTCCCCACCCCTCATGGCGTGAGGGAACGTATACTGAATTACAGAAGAACTACACCATGCACCCCCCACCTTATGGAACTTCTGAGGGCACCATCTCCCTTTTATATCCAATCTGATTAAATTGGAGAACAGAATTAATGAGCTTCCTCCACAGAGACACTGAAGGAGGGGGTCTTGAAGCCATCCATAGCAATAGCTTTCCTGGCATAAAATAAATACTCCCGTAGGAAGACTCTAACATGGTGCTGCCACAGTTCCTCATCTAATATCCCAAAGAGACAGACCTCTGGGGTGAATGGAATAGGCATAGCTAGAACTTCCGCCAGGAGATCCACGACCTCTTTCCAGAAACTTTGTATGATCAGACAAACCCAAATCATGTGCCAAAAGTCCAATTGTGGACAGGGACACCTAAGGCAACCTGGATGGGGCATTCGTTCCATTTTATATAGGCGGGAGGGGGTCAAGTAACATTGGTGCAGAACTGATCAACTGATCAGAGAACAGAGAGCATGCCGTATCTGGAGGTATCTAAAGAATTGTGTTCTAGGAATGTCATAGGAAGTGCTTAGTGAGTCAAACATTCTGAAAACGTCTTGGGTATACAGGTCACCAAGAGACACAATGCCATACCCTGACCAGGACTAAGTGCCAGTAGGGCAAAAAGCGCAGACAGTCCAGGATTGTGCTACAATGGGTTCTCCGCAGGTACATCAGAGTATGCAGACACTTTCTTCGCCTGACGGCAAACCTGTCCTGCCAGAGCATGAACTGGCAGCAATTGTCCCCGAAACACAGCCGGGTGTTCCAATACTGGCCACAGAATACGTGGTTCGGCTCTTCTTGACTCGCCCCCCCCCTGCTACTGCGTTTCTTATGGGATAAATATTTTTTATAAGTAAAGGGGTTTGATCACTAATGCAGTACATAATAATGCTAATGAATTGCAAATTATCAGCATTTGTATTATAGGCTGTATAGATTAGATTAGCCTGCAATAGAAATGAATGAGAGACAAGCCTGGGAGGGGGATTCAATAGGCTGCTTGCTGCCATGGCAACTAATTGCCAGCCCTGGATCTTGTTCCAGGCGCTGACGATATACATAAAAATGGCAGCGCTCATGTGCCTTCACAAAAATGGAGGGTAACCCCCGCTTGGATCAGACACCCAGCAGCTATGGTAGCTGCCATGTTAAAATACCCAACATCTGCTGTAATAGTACAGCGGATGTCGGGAAGGGGTTAAGGCAAATTAATCAAATTAGAGCGAGTCTCACTAGGGTGAAGCATATTAAACCAGCAACATGGTTAGATCATTCAGGCTGACCTGCATGTAGCTCCTTTTTCTTCATGAAAATTAATGCCTCTCTTGCTGAGAGAGTAATTTATTTAGATATGTAAATGAGCAGTCTGGAGTACTGAGGGTGGCTTTGTTGCTCCACACTGCTCTAATATGCCCATCCTTCTTTGTGTGACAGGGCTATAGAAGTATGCTGAAATCTCACCTGTCCTTGTCTTCTCGCATTCATGCCGACATATTAGAGCAGTGCGTGGTGTAGCAGTTGGAACAACTGAGCCACCCTTGGTGCTCTAGACTGCTCATTTGCATATTGTGAAAAAAATCTTGCCAACAGGTCCAAATTTTCATGGGGAAAAAGGTGTAACATGCAGGTGAGCCTGACCTTACGGTGATGCTTAGTATGCTTCACCCTTCAATTAGATTAATCACCCAACCCTTTTTTTAATTTAAATGGGGAGCACCTATCGAGTGTGTCCTCTGCCCCTGCTGTTTGTGGTGGCAGTTGAACCCCTTGCAGTGATACTAAGAGCTAAATAACATGTAAATAAATCATATAGACCTCTGGATTACCATAGAAGTGCAGGATTGTGCTAACGTAGTTCCAGTACTAGAAGGAATGCAATTTAAGGTGGCTGCTTGGTTTAAATTACCATTGTCTGTTATAGGACATGCCAACCTGGTAAAGCTGACTGATGCCACAACTACTTTCTATTCTACATAATACACCAGTGTGGCTTTCAAATCCTCTTTGTCAGAAGGTTAATGAGTTTTTGAGAGATCTCATCTGGAAAAAAGGAGTTCCTCCTGAAACTATGAAATGTAGTACAAACTGCATGTATCATGTTATAAAGAAGGAGGATCTGAGCAGCTTGATATATAGTGTTGTAGGAACCTGTTCCCTTATTTCTGTTCTTTCTATGCTTAGGAGAAATTGAGTCTAGTGGGCAGTTCTCAAAGTGTCTGGCAGCCTCCCATCTATGACTGTACATGGAGATAGTTGTAAGTCACTGATAGGACCACCCACTGGACTCAATTACTCTTCCTAAGCATAGAAAGAGCAGAGAAGTAAATGGATAAATTAAAAGTTATACTGATTATTTTCCTGCCATGACATGATACCTGCAGGTTATTCAGTAATTTCATGGAGACAGGTTCCCTATAGTTTAATTCCCAGGGCAGCATGGTGGCTTAGTGATTAGCACTGCAGCCTTGCAGATATGGAGTCCTTGGTCTGAATCCTGCCAAGGAAATCTGCAAGGAGTTTGTATGTTCTCCCCGTGTTTGTGTGGGTTTCCTTGGGGTACTCCGGTTTCCTCCCACACTCCAAAGACATACTGATGGGGAATATAGATTGTGAGCCCTATATGGGACAGTGACTGTCAATGTCTGTAAAGCGCTGCGGAATATGATGGCGCTACATAAGCAAGCTAAATAAATAGTTGTCCAAATATGAGGGTGGCTTGGCCATTCCACCTACCTTGATGTAGTTCCTAGCCTCAAAACCTGTGAAACTGGATGTTGGAACAGTTGAAGTGTTTCATAAGTGAGATACTTGCCGTCATGGGAGAAACACAAAGTACACCCTTTTGGAATTGTTTAGTTTTACATATTGAAGCATAATAAAATAAAACTGGGTAAATACAACCTCAAATGAACAATAACGTGACAAATTAGGTACACCTTTAGTTACTTCAATTTGTTTTTTCATTGGGTTCAGGCCAGGAAACCTGACGTTAATCCAATCAAGTGACCAGAACTCCTGGCATCATGGGTCCATAGGGCCTATAACTGCATTTAGTTTTTAATTGTGGTAATGAGTAGTGCATGTTGTTATGCATTTCACTAGTATGCTAATGATCATCAAACTGAACTCCATTGGTTTAATGTCTGTTAGCATACAGATGAAATGTATCGTAATATGCTACTCATTACCGCAGTTACGAACTGCATGCAGTCCTTCAGCAAAGAAGCACTGTGTAAACCCAGCCGAGTAGGGTAAATAGCAAGGTGTTGCTAATGAAATGCCTTTGATTAATTGAAAAAGCAGACATTTTGGCTAGGTTCTCGCAGCTGCAAAGCGCATATATAAAAAAAAAAACAAAAAAAAAAAACACAGCAGTAGGTGAACGAAGTGACAATTATCATTCTATGGGAGTTATTTATTAACTTCTGAAATTTTCAGAGTTATGCCTTTTTTTTTATCTATCTTTTGGTACTGGATATTAAAGGATACCTGAATTTTCATGAAAAGTTGAAATATGTGCAGGGTCTTGCTGGGCAGTCTGTTCTATGACTGATAGGACATCATGCATGAAGGCTTGCACAGTTTTTCTGCTTTTAATAATCAAATTATGGCTGAAACACAGTTTACAGTTCTCTCTGAGGCTTTGAGCATGTATGATAAGGGGGAGTTCACACTACCATTACGAATGTCCGTTGCTGTCTTCAGTCAGGATGACCGCAACAGACGTTAGCTGGCACAGAAAACGGTCACGACTGCATGCACGACTTTCTTCCATTACAAAAGTAAACAAACACGACAGAAGCTAGTTAAGGGTACGTTCACATATGTCAGTTGCATCAGTATCAGTTTTTTTTTTTTTTTTTGTCCCTTAGTCATTACAACTGATGTGAAAATGCATCAGTTTGTTTGTTTTTATTACAAATTTCTACTTCTTGCCATCAGTTTTTACCATGATGGTCCACAATGCATGATGGGTTGCTGAGGCCAATAGAGTAAGGGTACGCAACTACTTTTAGTAAAGGTCCATTGATCAGGGTCTGCCATCAAGTAAATGTCTGAGCTGAATACATACAGTATTTTTCGGACAAAAAGACATATCTGACTATAGGACGTACCCCAGGTTTAGACAAAATTAGGATTAGGGGCGACTAACGTGGCATAATACTGTATGGGTGGCGACAAAAGTGGCATTACATTGTGGAGGGGGCCAACCAACGTGGCATTACAATTTGTGGGGGGGGGGCGCATTTAGGAGCATTTTACTGTGGGGGGCACTAATTTCCCATTATTGTGACTACTCAGTATCCCAGGATAGGAACCCCTGCTCGGGTACAGTAGTGAAGCTGGTGGCTTCCCTACTGTACATAGAGGGACTTGTATGGCTTGTATGGGAGGGTTGCCAGGTGAATGTCTCTTTCTTTAAAAAAAAAAACAAAAAATAAAACCTTGGCAGCATGGCTTTAGTCTGCAGAGTTGTTTGCAGAATTTTTGTTGTATGCTATAATGCACAGCACCACGTTGGTAAAAGCCAAACACTATAGCAGCACAAACTGCTTATTCCAAATGTCAAGCAAGGTGGTGGAGGGTTTTTCACTCACAAGATTTGGACACCTTGCAGTTATTGAGTCAATCAAGAACTTCTCTGTATACCAAAGTAATTCTAGAGTCAAATGTAAGGCCATCTATCTAGCCTGCATTTAATATATCTGACTCACCCCCCCCCATGCTAGCTAACTGAACTTTTTTAGTCTCTCTCAGCAGAAACATAAAAGATTAAAATTGAGTCAAATTTGAATAAAATTGAGATTTTATTTTTAAGCAAAAATCACTTAGTCCTTCAAGTTGCTGCTAAAGGTGGCTCTACAAGCCATTGATTCGAGAGTTATACTTAGTTTTTCACACATGACTTTCCATTTTAACTTCATCTTTAACTAAGCTGTGGTGGTTGTGGTGTTCCCCTAAGGTTGTCTTTACCTAATTCTAAGCACCAGAAAGTCCTGGTATGTAAAACCATAGAATTCAAAGAGGGTGTACTTTGTCTCATGACTTGGATACCTATTGTGCAAAGCTTTTTCTGGAATTAGTGGAAGCCCATAGAATATGCTTCGTTCTATGTTGCTGCTCCATAAAACTTAAGTGAAATTCAAAACTATTGTGCATACGTCTGGGTATACAAAACACCGACAAGTATAGGAGACTGCCTGCCGATAGGTGCAACAAAGTGTTGAATATGTTTGTCAGCTTTATGATGCTACTGCCTTTTTAAATAGGTAGTGTCATTGCAACAAAGTTTTCTGAAATGAGAAATACAGGCAATTGTAAGAAGCTTTTGTAATATATTTTGAGAAGTGTCTCTTTCTGCTCTTATCAGTCGTTTTTTCCCTGCTCCCTCTCACTGAATATGTTTGCTCTGTCTTAAGACAAACTGCACATCACATCTTACATGAATCATCTCTATAGAAGTTTATGGGGACTGGATAGAGAGGAGTGAGCAGAGGGAGAGAGACGTTAAGAGAAAAGAGAGGTTTAGTGCCCTTTTACATTAACAATGTTTGTGTGTGCTGTCCCTGAGAAAAATGACCTTCCATAAAAACATTATAGTAAATGTACTCTTTGACATGACCAATTTTTTTTTTCATGCAAACTTGCCATGCAAGTTTATGGGTCCGTTTAAAAATGGATTGCATGTGCACATGATCCATGTGCGGTCTATGTTTTTCTCAGTCTTTGCTAGATGATGCTGAAAAATAAAGATGACAACATTGTTTTGTAGCTTTTTTAAATTTATATATGATAGTCCTCAAAATGGATAGTTTATGAGAAAGCTTGAGTTTCATGCTAGAGCTGAGTAGATGTAGCTTGCATAGGGGGACAGTGCTAAATAATGTTAATGCTTAGTCATGACCAGCTACAGTGTGTTACTACTCATGCACAAACGCATGGCCAAAGGGTTTTATAGAGCACCTACACTCTTCAAAATAGATGATCTGTTACTAGACTTTCCCAGATGCACAGAGGCTGCAGCAGATCTCCAACACATGATCTTGTCATGCTAGATTCTGTCAGACTATTGTGATGGTGTGTGTGGTTACCCTACCCAAAATACTGGCTATGACCGAGTGTATGCATCAAGCCTGTAAAACCATAGCCAGCCACTAGCTTAAGCATTTAACTCTGCTGTTCTGCTTGGGTCTATATCACCCGAAATGAAATTTGAGACCCTGTAGATTATTTTTCATGCGGATCTGAAACTTGGGATTAATTGACTTTTCCTCATTTGAGGGGTTCTTTCTATGAGTTTTTTTTTTTTTTTTTTTTTTTTTTTTACTTTTTGCTACACGCTGATTTGTTACACTTGTACTGTTCGGGTCCATATGACCCGAACAGTTTTACAGGTCACTAATTATTTCGGCCTGAAAAATTTCAGGGTATGCGAGTTGTTCTCGATTTGACTCATGGACTAAAAAGACAAATTGTCACATGTAACAACTTTTTCACATCCTACCAACTGGGTCAGATGTTGCGAAAAAGACAATTTACCATGCTGGGTACTATAAGGAAAAACAAGCCAGAACTGCCGCAAGGTATCCTTAGTAAAAGTGAAGTGTATAGTTCTACTTCTTACTTTACTGGAGATACAACAGTTGTGTCTTATGTTCCCCCAAAAAAATAAACAGGTAATTCTAATGAGCACAATGCACCATGACAATGCAATAAGTAATCGAGAAGACAAAAAGCCGGACATGATATTAGATTATAATGCCACGAAAGGGGCAGTTGATACACTAGATCAAGCAATATCAACATACACATGCAAACGCAAAACTAATCGTTGGCCAATGATAATGTTTTACAACATTCTGGATGTTTCGGCATACAATGCATTTGTTTTATGGAGACCCCAATTGGAACAGAAACAAGCTGCATAAAAGAAGGTTTATTGAAGAATTAGGAAAATCGCATTTGTTTATGATCAACCATGTTCACATACAGTTTAATAATGAAATGGGTATTCAAAAAAAAAAAAAAAAAAAAAAAACAGTAGCTAAAATTAACATTTTAATTGGTCGGGTCATATTGACCTGAAACAGTACAAGTGTATAGTAAATGCGAACGGTACTGCAGGGTTAAACCTAATCTACCTTCTGCAGACAACCTCATAGGAGTTCACAGCAGTATTCCTGAATTCAGAAGAGGTTTATATCTAAAATTTGGCACAATTCTTACATTTGAATGTCAGTGTGAGCCTTCCATTGATTCTCCAGGCTTGGTCTCAGTGGCATTGCTTAGGAAAAGGTTGTCCCAGGTAGCATTGTAAGATATGGGTGATATGTCACTGGTATGGCTAACAGTTAAAATAGGAAATTAGCAACAGTAACCAGTTCTCACCATGGCTTTCATAATAAGGGTTCTGCACATAGAGACTGGACAATTGGCAAAAGTGTCTGATCCACACATTCGGTTTGGTTGCATGGAGACAAGGGAGGAAAGTTAAGGATGTAGGGGTGGGCGATTATGATCAAAATCCTGATTAATATTTAAATAACTTTACCTCAATTACTGAACAATTATTTTAGGACTGTCCTTTTTACATGCCACCACCCATTTGTATGTCTTGCAATTCCTCTGAATCTTGGCTTCAGTCATTCACGTATCAGCAGTCCTGATTGGATAGCTTATAGTTAGTGGCATATCCTTTAGCCAATGCCAGTGAGAGGATAGATGGCATGGATGCAAAATAATTGAAATTATCAACGTGAGCAAGTTCACATCGATTAATTCAATTGACTTTCGACTTTATTTTTCAATGAATTGTCCAGCGCTTGTAGGATGGGAGGTGGGTCTCCAGATTTCTTGATTTTTGTATGTAACCTTTTTTTTTATGTCTTGTAAGTGCAAGACTCATTTAAAATAACGGTTTGTCTTAAAAGGTACTGTGTGGTATACATAGAAACACAGAAGACTGAGGGTGGAAAAATACCACATGGTCTATCTAGTCTACCAATATATAATACACATACACACGTGCGTGCGTGTGTGTGTGTGTATATGTGTGTGTGTGTATATAATATATATATAATATATTATATATATATATATATATATATATATATATATATATATATTGTGTGTGTGTATGTGTATATAATATGCATATGCCAGTCTAAATAGAATCTCAGTTGAGCCCTGAATCAGAGTCTGACAAAGATATTCATGACCTTCACAATGTAGTGTAATTGCTGGAGTAGAGAGAGAGAGAGTGTGTGTGTGTGTGTGTGTGTGTATCTGTGTGTTTGTTTTTAAAAAAAAAAAAAAAAAAAACAGTTGACCTCATCATTCTGGCTCCAGGTTTGTCCATTCGCCGTGTAGAAAGTGAATCCTCCAGTAACGTGAGTTTGAGGAGCAGCCTGTCTTTTCACAGAAGAACGTCTTTAAGTGGCAACTCCAGCCATCATCTTAGAAGCATAAAGAACATCTCTCCTCCAGGTTGGTCCGCTGCTTTCTTCCAGTTTGTGTTATCTGTGTTATGAAAAGTTCTGCAGTTTTTTTAATATTTTGTTTCAGTTCTTCACCAGTTTCCAGATTTCTGCTAATGTTACTTGAATACTAAAAACCTGTACAGGCCTAATATTTCTCACGGCTGAGGAATTATTACAGTTGTACCTCACAGAAGGTGGTCTACACAAGATAACCCCTTTAATGCAACTGTTCATGTGTATCTGGTTTCTGACATTGATGGCCTATCCTAAGGATATTAGATCTGTGGGGGTCCGACACCTGGACCCCTGCAGGTCACCAGTACCTAGATGATGCGGTTAATCCGTACAAATTGTAGAGGTGAGTGTGAATACTGCAGTGCTGCCGCATAGATTTCATTGGGGCACCTGGAGCTAATATCTTTCATTAGCTGAGATGTGAACCTACACTGATTGTGACTGTTAACCCTTTTGATGCTTTGGTCAATTTTAATTTTAATTGCAACTGACACATCTAAACAACAATGGTATGTGCGCCTTGCTGTAATGGTCTCAGAACATCATCGGGGGAGAGATTGTTTGCTATGACAACAGAGAGGGCTCTCATTACTGAGTTTCTATTATAGGCTGCTATAAAGCTAGTGTGTTTATAGGACTGAGTGGATTTTACAGTATAGTGCAATACAATTGTATTGCAGTATATTGTATAAGCAATCAGACCGTGTAGAGTTAATTTCAATTAAAGGGTCTAAAAGTTAAAAGGAAAAAAAAAATTCAAAATATAATAGTTTAAATCGTCCTCTTCCCTAAATTACATATAAAAATAATAAATTGGACATCCCCACATCTGAAAATGCCAAACCAATACAAAATATTATCTCCTTACTTTGTATGCCTCATTTGCAGAGCCTCTAGAGTACTAATTCAATAAAAACCCTCCAAAACTGACCCCATTTTGGAAACTACATTCCTGATTGAATTTATTAAAGGAGTATAGTGGGCATTTTGATCCCACAGGTGTTTCACAGATTTTATTAACATTGGAACATGAAAAATTACACACTTCCATTAAAGTGAATTTAGCCCCAATTTTTTTTTTTTTTCACAAGAGGATAAAGGAGTAAAAGCACCCCACAGGTTGTTACACAATTTCTCCTGAACACGATAGTACCCCATATGTGTTTGTAAACTGCAGTATGAGTGCCTTGTGGAGCTCTGAATAGAGCACTATTTGGCTTTTGGAGGGCAGATTTTGCTGGAATAGTTTTCAGATACTCTACAGATCTCAGAGGACCCGGATCCTCCTACTTCTCAAGAGGACATTGCCTTCCACCACAGGTGTCGCCATCCACTGGCCTCCCCGAATCTTGGGGCATAGACCATATCTTGAAGGAATAACTGCTTCTCTCGGACTGTCCCCTGCCTTAGTTGAAGCCTGGTGGCTCAGCAATTATCACTGTTGCCTTGCACACTGGGGTCCTGGGTTTGAAGGCTGGAGCTGTGGCACTGTTAGAAGATTCCTGGCCCTCTTAGTCTACCTAGGGAAACATTTGTATGAAGATTGTATGTTTTAAGCTGGGCCAAGTCTCGGAAGTTGGGCATCCTTTTTTCTGGGCCAGTGTGTCTACAAGTGGTCAGAGCCTTCCGTGGTTGACCTGTGATAGGCTCTCCCAGGTTACAAATCTGCCTTTAGCGGACTCCACCTCCGTCAGTTATCCCTTGGTCTGAGGGTAGACTCTCTCCCCACTCAAGTCGCTAGGTGGCCTTTGGTGCAGCTAGCTCCTCCCCGTGGCCTTCTTTTGGGGCTTCTCTGTCAAGAAGCAAGGTCTGCATTTTCTGGGCCAAATCACCTCCATAGTGATCTTGGACAATCAGCTGCTTGTCTCTCAAAGACTGAACGCCTCTTGTACCTGTGCAATGTTTTTCGGAAGCAAATCGCCGTTCTATCTATCACCTATGCTATGGCAATCCACCATTCTGTTCGGACCCATTCATGGCATGCTCTATCCTCCTCGGTTGTGGCCATCCCTGCTCTCGGAACTACAGGGCTTGCCTTTTGGTAAAGTTTCAGCTAACATCGGTTACAGGAGGAAGTAGCTCTTTCTCCCCAGAGGTGTTCTAACACCAGCCACCATCTGCCAGCTGCTCTCAGCGTTTCTGCTCCTTTCATGGCTCCACTTTCTCGTTGTAGAGGACAGTCTTCCTGGGACTCGTGCTCAGAGTTGCCCTCACTTCTAGCCTAGGTCTCCCTGGCAGTCTCGCTCTGAGCCTTTCCAAGGATTTCCTCTTCCAAGCCCTCCTCTGCATGAAGTCTTACCTTTCTCGGATCCCGTGGGTGGGGGGGGGGGACAGCTTCTCTTTCCTGGAGACCTAGCTTGCTTTTGGTTTTTTGGCTTTCCTAGGTCCCCTTTCGAGAAAAGGTCCGGTCTCGTACCTTCTCAGTGTATGGAATTCCTGGGCATTCTCCTCGCTATGCACAAGGGCAAGTTTTTGCTCCCGGAGTCCAAGATCCTGGCCCTCCTAGCCAGTGGGTCCTGCCTTTAGAGGAACCCTATGTGCTCTCTTTGCTTTTGACTGGGAGTCCATGGCATGATGGTCTCGTTCTTGAGGCTCTCTTTTGCTTAATTCTCTAGAGCCTTTGCAATCTGGCCCGCTGGGACAAATCAGTCCAATTCCACCTGTTTCCTGCCTCCCCGGGTTCGCCGAGAGATTCTTTGATACCTCTCCTTCCCTGGAATCTCACAGGGGACTTCCTCCTTCCCTTCCTTTTGGCAGTTGATTCTTTCAATTCCAGTCTTTTGGCTGGGGACGGCAGTCTTTGGTGCCTTAACCGTTCAGGGCTATTGTGCAAGGTCGGGACCACCTCCAGGTGGACCTTTTTGGTCCCTGTTCCCTGGACCTCTCCCCTCCTGGGCATGTGGTTTGAGCCCAGATCGCCAATTCCGCCACACTTGCCTGCTTGAGCTTCCAGAGGTGTTCCTGAAGCCGTCTGGCCTTGCTGTAGACTTCCACTCTCTGCTTTGGGCGGAGAGTCTTTTCCAGCCCTGTTGGCAGTCCTCATTTCAGGTGTGCACCAGGCGGCAGTCTTCCTGAGCCAAGGAATGCTGGTCCAGGGTGCGTGATTGCTTCTCCTGAAGATCTCTCTACTGTTGTGCCCCCACTTGGGCAGTCCCGGCGTAGATCTCTTTGCCTCCCAGCTGAACCACAATCTCTCCCGCTCCTGGCCAGGTTCCAGGTCTCTCAGGACATAGCCGCTGTCGCCCTTGTGTGTTCCTTGTTGGACTTCTGCACCGATTCCCTCCTCAGTGGGGGTAATGACTTTCCTCTTTTCCCTCGTTCTGTAGAAACTAAAGACCGGGGGGTGTCAGCCATCCTGGTATCCGCAGATTGGTCCCACCAGGCCTGGTATGCGGTTTTCATGTTCCTGCTGGCAGGCGCTCCCTGGCCTTTTCCTCTGTAGGTTGACCTTCTGTCTCAGTACCCGCTGTTCCATCCCGCCTTACCTCTGCTTCATTTTTGGCATGGTGGTTGAAGCTGAGGTGTGTGTGGTGTGTTTTTTTTTTGGTGTGTGTGTGTGTGTGTGTGTGTGTGTGTGTGTGTGTGTGTGTGTGTTTGTTGTTTTTTTTTTTTTTTTTTTTTTTTTTTTTTTTTTGCCAAGCCCTACCATTCTCCCTTCGAATTGTGGGATATTAATTTTGTCATCTAGGTGTTTTAGGCTTCCCCCTTCGAGGTTTTGTGTGATATCCCTCTTAGTCTCCTGTCCTGGAAGGTTGTTTTTCCTGGTGGCCATCACCTTCATCCACAGGCTCTTCGAGCTGGCTGTCCTTTCCCAACAGCCTACCTTTCTGGTTATCCACAAGGATAAGGTTGTGCTCTGTCCGCCACTGTCTTTTCTGCCTAAGGTGGTCTCCCTCTTCCACATCAACGATGACACAGTTTTACCATCCTACTGCCCAGGCCTCAAGCTCCACTTGAACGTCCTCTTCACTGCATGGATGTTGTCCGGGCAATCTGGTTTATTTGACTCACTGATATTTTCCGACGTTCGGACACTTTGTTCATCCTTCCTGAGGGCCCTTGTAAGGACCTCCCTGCTTCCAAGGCTTCCATCTCCCAGTGGACCTGGTCTGGGATCAGACCGTGTGACGGCTCACTCCACGAGAGCTGTTGGAGCTTCATGGGCTGTTCACATCAGGCTTCTGCTGCCCAGGTCTGTAAGGCTGCCACCTGGGCCTCCGTCCTATTTTTATCTAAGTTTTACCAGATCCATTCTGTGGCCTCTGCCAATGTCAGTTTGGGTTGTAAGGTTTTGCAAGCAGCTGTGTGGTAGGTGGTTCGCATGGTCTTGTAGTTCTCACCCTCTGGGACTGCTTTAGGACATCCCATGGTACTGTTCCCCAGTGAATTAGGCGAGAAAGAGGGATTTTTGTACTCATCATAAAATCCTTTTTTTTTTTTTTTTTTTTTTTTTTTTGACATTTTTCATTGGGGGGACACAAATCCCACCCCTTTTTACTGTTCCTGCCCGAGCTGTTTTGGTTCTTTTTAGGCTCAGGACATCTTGGTGGCTAGTTTCATGTTCCTTTCCTCTTCCCCTTCTTTTTCTCTGTCTCTCTCTCTCTGTCGCTCTCTCTCTCTCTGTCGCTCTCTGTGTCTGTCTCTGTCTCTCTCTGTGTCTCTGTCTCTCTCTCTCTCTCTCTCATATATTCATATATATCATATATTAAACAGTGTCTGTGAGGGGGGGGTATTGCTTGTCTACACTGGATGCACTTGTAACGACTCATAAGTATCTAGTCTATAAATAAATATTTTTAGCCTCTCAATACAAGCAAGAAGGTTACTATTCACAGATGATAAGCACATATCTTGAAAATGTGAATATTGCAAAACCCTTAACTTGGAAATTTCTTTTCACAGGACAAGTGAAGAAAAAGGAGGAGGAGATTGATTTTGAGACTCCAGGCTCCATTCTGGTGAACACTAATCTTCGCGCCCTGATAAATGTGCGGACATTTAATGCTCTCCCAGCACAACTCCAACAGCAACTTCTACTACTTCTCCCAGATGTTGACAGACAGGTATGTTACAGGGCACAAAGGCTGGAGCAGATGAGCAGTAATGGGGTGAAAGTAAATCGTTATGGTAATCGTTTCATAGTAAACGGCTTTACAACATTGTAATATACTCTAATTTCTTAGTTTTCAAGATCTCTTCTTCCTGTCAATAATTGGGAAAATTCTTGTTTACATCCAGCGGCTGAAAACCTGTCCTGAACAAATACTTGCTGTAAACACTCAACTATGAGAAGTATTATCTGTGCGAGTTTTGAGCCTTTGGATATCATCAAGAATGGATCCATTCAGTGACAGTTTGCAGAACTCTTCATCTGAAACACAAAGATTAAATCATTGTAGAATGAAAGGACACTCTTTAACTACATTACCCTCTGTTTGTAGGTTAACCCAGATGGACAGTTGCGGATGAGTGGAAGTGCTCTCAATAACGAGTTTTTTGCGCATGCATGCCAGAGATGGCGTGAGAGACTTTCAGAAGGTAGGCGTCTGCACTAATAGGTCAGACTTTATTTCCATTTAGAGCCATGTAAAGGGAAGTCTGTCAGCAGTAATCCTATTCTACAGTTTGCAAATATGCCACTTAGGTAGTAGAGTCCACCTATATAAGTTAATTAGGTTTATAACCATTTTAGTGCTGACAGTCATCCATTTAAATAACGGTTGCATTTTCTGCAGGTGAATTCACTCCTGAGGCTCAGCTGCGGATGAGGCAGGAGATGGGGAAGGAGAAGAAAGTTGAGGACTGGAAAGAGAAGTTCTTTGAAGACTTCTATGGGCAGAAGTAAGGAGCTTGATAGGTGCTATTTAATTCTGCTGATTTACTATAGTTTGAACTGTATTGATGTCCCGTGTAGACCAGACTCTCGTTCTATAATAAGAGACAGCTAACTAAGGCTGAGTTCATATCTGCATCGCATCGAGGGTATCCTTTCTTTTGGTCCATTGCAGGACCAAAAGAAAAAAACCCATCTGTCTTTTGACAATGACATTTTCTCCCGAAGGACCCAGGACTTTTTTGTCCAGGAACTCTTCCGGGCTCTGCGCCAGAGGCTCCAAATGTAGACTCCACCGCAGATGTCAGTGTAGTGTAATTTAAGGTTATTATGGCAGTGATATCACATCCTTGTTGCAAGTAACTAGTTATAGCAAGAATTGTGACCACTCCTGTGAAATAAGGTTGTCACAGCTTCACCCCAGTCTACACTACTGAATAAAATATTATATTGTATATCATATAATATTCCTGAGAACCAGCTTGCCATATTGTCACAGCCTCACCCACTATTAAAATGGGATGCTTTGTTATATTTCCTAGGCTTGGATATTCTGAGGAGCTGGGATCTGATGTGGATGAGACGTCTTATGAGACAACTTGCCCACAGCAAGAGAGGCCAAGAACAAGTCCAGAGCATACTCAGAAACGAGAGCTGGTTCCTGAGGTTCACATCAGAACTCGGAGGAGTCTCTATAGAAACACTGAGAAAGTCATACATAACCTCCCAGCAGCTGCAGAAGTCAAAGTCAGCACCTCACCTTCCCTTCCAAGAGAAAGAGAGTCTGATTCTGTATCTGTGAAGAGCAGGATGTCCCCAGGAGATGACCTGAGCCTCCCATCCACCTCTGAGAGAGTGCCTGAGCTTCACCCTGATACCATCTCTGAGCAGAAAAGGAAGACCACAGAACCAGAGACCTCCAGCCCCTCCCTCGAGAAGAAGCCACGGATGGAACAGCGTCAGTCCTTTCGTAACACAATTCAAAGTGTTCACTCCGAAAAGCCACAGCCCACCAAAGAAGAACCAAAAGTCCCACCAATCCGGGTATGAGACACGTTGTTCCTTTATTTTATAGGATCTGATTGTGTATGTACAGCTGGTATAACATAAGTATCATCTTGTGTGTATATAGTGCTTTATAATATTGGCATCTTCTGCCATAGTTATATATGTACAGCTGGTACATCTTATTGTATATAATGATATCGACAGTGATGGTATAGGCTGTACATATATAATTGTATACCAGATGTGTGTGGCTTCCCTCTTGGTGGTGTTTATCAGTTGTTATATATTTCCCACCGTTCTGAGTTTTACAGTATCTTTATACTAGTTTTTAATAAAAAGGAAATGTAGTAATTATAAATTTCTCTCCCGGTCTCCCTTTTCCTCAGATACAGCTTTCTCGGATCAAACCTCCCTGGGTGGTTAAAGGTTTGCCAGCTTACCAGATCTGCCCCCGGATCATCCCAAACTCTGATTCCTCTGGGTGCTGGCCTTCTCCCTGCTCGCCTACTGACAGTCAGACCGGTGACTATCACTCCCAAACCTCCAGTGGCGAAGGACGAAGAGGCAACGGTGGTCACCGCTTCCACCACCCTAGCAAAAGAAGAAGCCGGTCCAGAGGCTCCAGCAGAAGAAATGGAAAGAGAAAACATAGAGAGAAATCAGCAAATAGCTGCAGAACACAATTACTGCCGGACGTTACTGTGACGCCCGAGAAACCAGAAGTCCTGCGGGTGAAAATCAGCTGGGTGTCGAGTGCTATGGCTGACACCAACAATGACCATAACATGACAGACTCTCTTACCAAAGAACTGCACCTTGATAAGGTGTGTGTCCCAGAAGACAGCTCCCAGGGTGGCGATACTGAAGTTCCTATGGCAGATGTAGAGGAGGAGAATAAGTGCATGGGCCAGTGCAGTGATGAGAGGATGATGGTATCCTCCATAGATGGTACCATGGGTCAAACTTTTGAGGCTACAACGTGTGTTTTGGGTGATGTCTCCAACACGTTTCAAAACAGGATCAAGCAGGTCACGTCATGTTTGAATGAAAAGGATTCTTCTGAACAGAAACCAGATGCAGAGGATAGCTCTGAACATTCTGTACTCCCACCATCTTCTCTAGTGCAGCCACACTTATTGGAAGTGGCTAAAACTTTACCCACAGGACAGTTGCCAATGCATGTCAATGACCCATCAACGCCCAACACCATTATGGAATCTGCTGGTGAACCATGTAGTTACATTTGTCATCATGACAATGTTCCATGTTCCTTGGTCAACAACTCACAGGAACCAAATGAGTCTGACACAGTCTGTGGTGCTATACAGTCAGGGACTTTACAGGAGACAATGGTGAACCAACAGTTGCCCAATGTTGAGGATGTTAATGAGTTAATGCCCATAGCTGACTCCACAAATAATGGAAATCTGGAGGCCTCTTTACACTTCAGTGCCATCACTTGCACAACAAACACATTTTGTCAGGAGGATGAGTTTCCTGAGTCTGTAGCCAATGTTGGCAGTTTTGCAACTGGTACTAGTGATGGACAGGTAAGGTTGTCTTCGCTCTCTGGCTTGTCACCTACAAATCTGGAGAAAGGAAAGAGTGGCAGCCCTGGTGCCACAACTGAGCACTCATTTAAACCTGGTCCTTTTAAGGAGACACCTCAGGGTTGCCAGGACAGCTATGGAGACCATAAACAGTGGCTAAATAACTCGGCCGGATTGGTTAGTAAAGTCCCCTTATTATTGGATATGCCCTTCATCCAGTTTCCGAAGGAGGATGGAGTTAGTGTCCAGTTGCCTGTAGATCTGGCCATGTCTCCTCCTCACAAGGTGAAGGATGCCTTCCTGGAGATGCTGTCACAGGATGTAGCTTCCTACCATTACTCTGCAGGGGTTCGTCTTTCCGCATTGCCTGGGGATTATGCAGTTACAGGCAGTGCCTCATTGTCTGTGGAAGTTTTTTCTGAACACAGTGATGGTGGGGAAGAGCAAGTGTCACTGAGATGTTCGTGCAGCTTCAAAGCCATGACCATGTGTGAGGGGTGCGGGGCCTTCTGTCACATCGACTGCATAGGACCTGCCAAACTTTGTGTTTCGTGCCTTGTCATAAGATAATAAACCGATGGCTCTGAGGTCTGTCTTATAGTATAGCAAGATGATCACCAAATAGCGTCTCTTCTCACACAGTGGTGGAACTACAATTCTCAGTATTCCCTGCTGGTCTGCAGCCATACTGAAGGTTATAGCTTCATCCCTGCCCTGGGAAGAAGAGCAGGTTGGTGACCCCTGATTTTTAGTGTTGTATTTTTCCTAATATCCAGAACTCCAAGATGTTAATATTGTATTATGCTTCTTTTTGTTAGAAATTGAAAAACCTGCTGCTGATTATTACTCAGCTCTTATTGTGATATAGACCCTATTAAGGGGGTAGTAATGGCCATGAGGGGGTGCTGTGAGGTCACCTGTCTGTCTGTTGTTTTCTACCCATTTTGGTGGTAGAGCTGTCAACACCCAGTCTACGAAGTCCAGTTTAAAGTAATTTTCTGTAAATAACTCACTGCATAATGTTTTTTAATCTTTCTATATATACGTTGTATCAATCGCTTTTTCAAGATTTCTGCTTAATGTCTATAAGTGGGAGCATCCTACTTGACATCTGGGCGAATGAGAGCAACCTGTATGCTTGTAATGCTACTTACAACTGATGGTTTGTTACGGCTGTAACAAGTCTTAGATAGTCTTCTGAATAAAAGCTGAACAGCTTGGATTTCAGACTAAAGCTAGGTTCACATCTGCGCTTGGGTTTCAGTTCTTCAGGTCCACTTGGGGATCCAAAAAATGGAAACCCAATCCACTTTAAAAGCAGTTACCTGTGAAAACCTGCGGACCCCATAGACTATAATGGGAGGTCCACTGGGTTTCTACCCAAAAAATGTGGAGAGAAAAGTCCTGCTTGCAAGACTCTTCTCTCCACATTTTTAAAGCGGAATGGGGAACGGAATCACTTAGCACAGATGTGAGCTAAGCGTCAGACATGCCTGCACGGATACAATGTATAAATCTTGAGACCGTGCTGTGTAGCTGGCTGAGGATTGTCTACAGTGGATACTGTTGTAACAAGCCCTCAGATTTGAGAAGTTTTTAGGCAAGTTAGATGTTCATACTCAGTGTAAACAATGTTCTAGATCACAGACAGCAGGCACAGATCTTAGTTGTTGAAGAATTGAAATGTAAAGTAGTAATAGAGAATGGCAGAAGCTTTCATCATACATAGATGATACGAGTTTTCAGAGAGTTAAATATTAATGACATATACCCACAGATCACCTGTTCGAAGCAGCAGTGTTGCTCGGATGAGTGTGGCTACTTTTTTAGAGGCCAACAAGGTTATGTTGCCATGTAGTCCTAATAAGGTCCAATGCTTAGCTGCAGTGGATGGTGCTGTGCTTGGTATTGTGTGAAGAGCCTGCAAGGGTCATCCTAAATGCAGTTTCTTCAAATATCTGATTGGCTGAGGTCCTCGATGTCAAAACCCTACAGATTTATTTCAGATGGTTGAGCAATATTACAATCCTGGAAAACCTCTTTAAGCTTTATTGTGAGGGGCAGCAGTAAGATGTAACATTCTGTAACCTGAGAGCTTACAGAAAAACAGCAGAGGTTTTAAGAATTCTGTTTGACTGACATAATGTATGTTTATAGTGAATGTTGCACCGCCCACAGTGCAGTATAGCACAGCATATAGACTTTAAAATTTCTAATCAAAATTGTAGTAAATTATTATAGTAAGTTCCCTACGTTCTGGATGAGGCTAGTGTTTAAAACTTTCCAAGTATATGAATATAGTTTAAACCTTTCACTTTGTATAGAGTAGCAGGTGTACTGCCCCTTTAAACTGTGACTAGTGGTTGCAATGACTGGGTGTTTACAGTATTGGTGCCCATTGTGTTTTGACCATTTGTACATTACTGCCCCTTCTAGCCTCGCACGTTCATGGAGGGGAGGTGAGCGTACGGCAGGGGGGGGGGGGGGGAGGTTTACCTGCCTTGTCTATGGGATGGGTTGCATGGCAGGGCTATGGTCAGTGTTCAGGGGGTGGGGTGGGTGGGATTAATTGGGTCGTCCATCTTTTGTAATGCATGGACAGTATTTCTGGAAGCAGGAAGTGCTATTTGACACAAAGGGTTGTATATACAGGCGAAGATTCAGCTTCTGCATTCCAGTGTTTTATCCCTGTACTTATGGTGTACACATTTCTGGCCTATAATATAAATGTATATTCTGTATAGGCTGCGTGTGGTTTATTTTTTTTGTGCTGCTCCATCACTAATACTCAGCTTGGTAACACTTGTGAATTGGGACCCTACAAAATGGCTGTTTCCATGTCTCTCATTGACTTGATTGAAAAAGTGACTGCTCTTGTGCTGCCGTCTTCAACAAGGGATCATGCAATAGTTGGGTGTGAGATACGGAAGAGGGGGTTGTAGGGAGCAAGGGGCCACTCAGAGGGATTGCACAAAAAGGAAAGAGGAGGATGTTACTCATATGATGCTGCCAGTTTTCTGGTGCCTGACCAGAACACTTTTTTTTTTTTTTTTGCCAAAAATGCACCACTTTGTCCAGTTTGACTTGCTTGTCAGTTTTGAGAAAAGCAGTCAAAACAGGAGGGGGATTCAGAATGTACATGTTAAATGGTTAACCATGGTCCTTCACATCAATAAATATTTAGCCTTCAGCCATGTGCACCTTCTTCTCTGACGTCTGTCCTTCAAGTTGCATGTGGTGTAGCAGGAATCACAAGTCATGTTTTTTTTTATTTGTTTTTTTTTTTTTTTGAAAGGTGGTATACTTTATTATGCAGTGTTTCTCATTAGTCAGCCTTATACATATAGTAAAAAGGAAGGTTTCCACTTGGTGGCAAGTCAGTGCACTTAGCCTGGATAATAGGGGTGAGAATGGGGTAGACTGCCTCTTAGGCAGTGCAGTGTTCTCTGTCCCAAATGGTGGGAACATATCACATTGCATGACAAATAAAAACATTCTACAAATCAATAAAACCACACAAACTGTCAGTAACAATAAATAGCGTTGTCTTATATATTATAAGGTTTATTGAAATTTCTCATCTGCTTAAAAGAGCCAAGAAGATGGGGGAGGGGCCACTTGGGAGTGCAAAAGGAAAGATGGTTGTGCAAGGGGGAGAGCCTGCTGTAATCAATGGCGTACATGCAGGGCATCATAAAGCAAATAAATAAAGCATTTGTGTCTTTACCTGAGTTCTAGGGAATAGAGTAATTGGTCAGAAGCCTTACTGCATGCGTAAGTGTGTGGCTTTAGTAAGCAGAGGAGTGCCCCATGGTGGTGGTACAGCTCATCTACACCAGGTCATCTGTACATGTAAACAGGACACTCGGAGTCCAGAAATAATACAAAATCAACTCAATTACATAAAAACAAACACATTGGCTGCAGCAGGAGATTACAAATCTAGAAGCACCACATAAGTCACAAATACTTGTTCTGAAATAAGAAAAAAAAAAAAAAGACAGCACACACATCAGAATATGAGGTCAGTAGAGAAAAGCTAGGTGGATGCTTATTGAAAGCCCTAACCCCACATTGACCTCATATTACCCCCACCCATTTCTTTTAAGAAAAGTGCATGTCAGACATTGGAATGATTCAAAAGGCAAACACAGAAAAAAAAAAAAAACTTCAAAAAAATACAAGGAATGGAAAACATGAGCTGTCTACTGGAATGTTTAACAAAGGAGCTGAAATGACAAGGACCTGGATGGAGATGAAGAGGTGAGGAAAGGGGCATGAGGTCAGTAGCAATCGGAAGTGCAGATTAAACGTTTAGCCAGTTTTCTGCCTGAGTTTTGTGGATTTAAAAAAAAAAAAAAATATGGAACATACCAGATTTGCTATGTTCTGTGCAAGACTTTGGAAACCCATAGCAAAGCAGGAGAGGTCAGATGGTTAATAATCACAAGGTGCGCTCCGGGGGAGGCCAAGTTACCTGAAATAAAGGTGAATCATAGCAGCAGGAAGCCGGAAGTAGTGTAGTAATGGTTCAGCTTCCCCCTGGGATGAATGATGATATAGTGTGAATCTCTTCTGTATGCAGAATGGTATGGTCCAAGTAAAATGTGCAGAGGAGTACAGTTCAAAGGCAAATCATGTGAGTGCAGATTATTATGTTCTATATGGAAACCATGTAAGTGCATAAAGGTATAGTCCAAAGCAATAGCATGTTTCAAGTAAAACAAAACGAGAGGTATAAAGTTATTTTTCATGATGTTACAATGCAGCGGGGTTATAAATGGTGACCCTAAGAGAGTGCCCCTGACAAGGATAACCGTGTGAATGGGATTGTCTATGTTTTCACTGGATACATGCTGGGTGCATGTGGTGCTATTTGGGCTTCACTGCGATGGGCTTCGTGCAATGTTTTGTGTTTAATATGGTATGGTCCAGTGTGGTAATAGGTACAGGATGGTTTGGTCTAATATGATGCTACCTGTGTACAGCATGGGTATGGTCCAATAGGTTACAAAACCTTGACCGTATTTGTCAGATGACCTTGGCTGGAGTGTTTTTTTTTTTTTTTCTGAGGCATAGTGGGATGGTACAGTGACCCACGAAAGAGAATGATTTTGCTCCAGCCCTAGGCAGGAGAAGGAATGACCATTCAGTGCTAAAGTTCATTAAAACAGAGTTGTCACTTGCACAGAAAAGCAGCAGTCATGTCGGTTAAGCCAGTGTGCGGGACAAGGTAGCCTATCAATTCCCTAGCACCTGGTGACGTCAAAGAGGTACGAGGCACAGGGTGCCTCACTTCTCAATCAGGTCACACATTTCAAGGGAAACAAGGCTGTCTCAGTACTGGTTCAGCCCATTACATGGCTTGCCAATTGTGAAACAACAGCTATTCCATACAAACAAAAAATTTCTTTTTTAGAAAAAAATAAATTACGAAAGAAGAAATTCTGTTCTCAATAAATAGGTGAGTGCAGCCCCCTGAGCTGGACGTACAGGTGGTTGCAATGAAAAGGAAATCTCTTAGTGCAGAGACAAGAATCCCCCCTCCCCACGATTTCCCAACAAAGTATATGGCTCCTGCTCCTAGAACAGGTTCAGTGTCTGCGACCATCTGAAGGGAAAAGAGACATCAATGTCTTATCTCAGTCCGTACAGTAAGAGGTTAAGGTTGCAGGACAGCCCCCGTGCACCCTTTAGTTCTGCTGCAATATCAAGTTTTCCAGTTCGTCCGCAGATCGCAACAGGAACGCTGCAGACTCTCGGTACCCAGCGATCAGCTGCCGCACAGCTCCAATCTCAGTAGGACTGAGTTGGGCGCATGGTATTGCCCGGCTTGTAGTGTTGGTATGGGTGCTACTTGAAGCCAATCCTTTCATGCTGAGGTCAGTGGGACCTGGTGAAAGAAAAAGACTTCCTTTAAATGTGCAAGCATTGGCAACAGCACGGCATGGGTTTTTGCAACTACCTTTGGCCATACCCTAATGCTATGTTCACATGCTTGACTGACTGAGCTGAAAAACATCTGTCGATTCCAAAAGATAAATAGAAAATGAATACTTTTCACAACTGTATCCAATCTAGACTGTTCTCTATAAAAGGTAAACACATCAGCAGCACAAATTCCTCTCTCAGGGGTGTAGCTATAGGTGGTGCAGAGGTAGCAGTAGCTACCAGGTCCTGGACCCTGAGGGGGGCCCCAAAGGTCCCTCTGCTACATAAAATATACCATTTTTCTAAACTACACATGGTGGGTAGGAAACACGTTACAGACTTTGCACTGAGGCCCAGAAGCTTCTACTCTATTCTGTCTAATACAATATATCAGTACAGGTAAATGTCTGGAGCCTAAACTGGTTATCTCACAGAGGACGGTCCAGGCTGGATGCAAATTTAACTCCTTATCTTTCAAAGAATGTCTTTAAAAGGTAGTGAAACATGAAGCATGTTCACATGTCTTACGCATGTTCACGTTCACTTTCGTAAGATTCTTACTTTGAAAGAATCCACTGCAGTGTTCCATTTCTGTAGCAAATTTAGTCTCATGCTGCAGATCTGTATGCAGATATATCCCATTCAATATAAGCCACACCGCTCTGTCTTCTGAGAAGCAGGGAATTGTGTCATGTGACCCCAGTTGACAATTAGCCTTTAAATGTCAATGTGCGATTTTACATACACCCCTTCCATCTTATGAGGGGTCAATTTAATCACTTCCCGCTCCACACCATAATAGTATGTTGCTGCAAGTAGCTGATTAGCACTCAGTGATGTACTATTATGACATGACTTCTGAGCACCCTCCTCTGTTCCCTGACTGCGATATAGCTGTGATGGTTGCTGTCCCTGACAGCAGACTATCACAACTATCTGGTCAGTGAAAAATGGCGGCGGTTCCACATAAGCAATTGCCACCAATAGTCACTAACCAGTACAAGACTAATGGTGGTGATCGCCGATGTAGAACTGCCGCCATTTTCCTTTGATCAGGTGCACTATGATGGCTGCTGTCTGGGAAATCGACGTTACTTATGGCTGCGATCACTGATGTGCGATCAAAGCTATTTGTCTTTGGTCACCTGTTCAAGCAGTGACCATCACAGTTTGCTGGTCAGTGAGAAATGCTGACGGTCTCACATTAGTCAGTGACCAGTCAGTGACTGCCGATGTGGAATTGCCACCATTTGCTATGGAGCACTGTGATATTTGCTCCACAATGCTAGCCAATAGTGGGGGTCCTACCCCCTCTGATTGCCACTATTATCTAGTCAGTGAGTACTGACCAATAGTGGCGATCTGTGACATTATATTCCGGCTTTACCCCTTGCACCCACCCTCAACGTCTCTGTTGGGTTTTGGGAGTTGTGATTTATTCGGTGTCATTTGCTTTTTTTTTTTTTTTTTTTTTTTTTTTACCATCCACCTCCTTTCCTGCCCCATCTCTGTGTTGCTGTGCACCATCAGTTCACCTCCTATATCAGATATCTGTGCCCAACACCACCTCATTCTACCACGTGTGCCCCTCCAGTACTTTCTTGTACATTTGTGTCATTTATTCTATGCCCCATCTATTGTTTTTTTGGGGGGTTTTTTTTCCCCCCTAAAACTATAAAAGAAAATATAAAAATATATAGTTTTAGGTAGGGCTAGGAAAAGGGTAGTTTAGTGTCAGGAAACCAAAGGTGTTAGGTTTGGCATTAGGGACTGTCGCCATATTTAGGTTTAGTGTCAGAGAATTGTCGCCCTAGTTAGGTTTAGCGTCAGGAAAGTTTGCATCAAATTAGTTAGATTAGTCAGGTATAGCATCACAGAAGTTTGCATAAAATTACTTAGGCTTAGTTGTTAGGAAATCCTTGCCATAGTTAGGTTTAGTGTAGGGAAGTCCGCTTGTTGTTAAACAAAAAAAAAACACTATTTAACTGCTCGTTGCAGCAAAGTTAGCATATTTTTATATATTTCATTTTTTGGGTATATATTTTATATGCAGTTTTATAAAAAAAAAAAAAAAAACATCTAGTCCAGGGCTGTGGAGTCGGTACGTCAAAGCCCCGACTCCGACTCCTCAATTTCCCCTGACTCCGACTCCAACTCCGACTCCACCAAAATAGGCACCGACTCCGACTCCACGACTCCGACTCCACAGCCCTGGCACTGCTAAACCTTATAGGTTCACTCAGAACTCAGTCCCATCATTATATGAGGAATAGATCAGACCTTTACAGGACATTTCATCATTTTCAACATTTCATCATTTTCCCAAATTCTTATGAAAATATATTCAGCACATACTGCATTGTACTACTAACTGTACCAATTTATTATATATTTTGGGAGTCGGAGTCGGTCCATTTTATACCGACTCCGACTCCACCAAAATAGGCACCGACTCCGACTCCACGACTCCGACTCCACAGCCCTGACATCTACATGTGTGTAAACAGAACACATTTTCAATTCCAGTAAAAATGACCCAACGCTCCTTTACTACTGAAGAGGCAATACATTCCTCGCCTCCTATAGCGACTCTGTCAGGTACCACACTTTTTTTTTTTTTTTTTTTTCTCCCCCCCCCCCCCCCCCCCCCCCCCCCCCCCCCCCCCCCCCCCCCCCCCCCCCCCCCCCCCCTTCCCCCCCCCTTTTTTTTTTCCCTCCTTTTTCTTACAAAAAAAAAGGACCCCCCCCCCCCGCCCCCCCCCCCCCCACCATTTTTAATAAAAAACCCCCCCCCAAACCCCCCCCCCCGGCGCCGCCCCCCCCCACCCCACCCCCAGGGAAAATTTTTTTTTTTTTTTATTTCGGTTTTTTTTTAAAGGGGGGGGCCTCTCTCCCAACACCCCCCACGCAGGGGGGGGGGGGGGGGGGGGGGGGCGTTTAAGTTTTGGGGGGGGCCCCCCGGGAAGGCAAGCCAGCATGCAAATTTAACACACACGTGGACAAAATTGTTGGTACCTGTCATGTCCCAGGACTTGGTTTAATTCACTGACATATATCTGTGATACTGTTTGTCTTTGTAGTTTGTCCCCTCTCTCTCTCTGTATCCTTAGCTGTGATGCTGTAGCTCCCCCTCTCTCCCCCCTCAGTTTAGTTTCACTTATTTGTAAGCAACATGTCTGTTCAGCTCCTGGTGATTCATCATTTTTCACCTACTGCTGTATGAGGTTTTACAAGATTTACCTGGATTAAAGCATCTGGAATCTTGTTTACGCCTCCTCAGTTGAGTTGAACACTATCTGATAAATATCTTGGTGTAAATTGCTGGTTAGCATAGAGACTACAGGACACTCTAACAACCTCACATTTGCAGCCAAGCTATTGAGTCAAAACAGTGAAAAATGATGCATAAAGACTGCCAGATACGGCTGTAAGACAGTTCACCAACTTCTGACATACAGTCAGTCACAGCAAGTTACCTGAAGCCAGAAGGAATCAGCATTGCGTAAGTTGCATCTGCAGCTCAGACCCCTCAGCATAGAAGATTCTATCAAGCAGCCATCTCACTCCAGCAAAGTTACATATATCCTGTTTGTGTTGCATCATGGCTGAAGGGTACCCTGAAGCACAAGGTAGCATGGACCTCAGTCTGCAGCCCAGTGAGAAGGCTAGATGCTTGATTAAGCCTACGTGGAAGGTTAGAAACAATCTAGAAGGTTTAAGGCATGAACTTTCCTGTGAACTCTCAAAATGGTGGCAGAAAATACAGACTAAGATATCTGCCATGTGCTTGCCTGCATACCATGTATCACCACTAGAGGGAGCTCTGCGACAGCTTTGTGCTATGCATGGACATTATAAAATGAAAGCTGAGGACTATGAAAGCATATTGAGAAAACTTCATACAGACGATTCTTTAGCTGAATTGCAAAGCTTCCAGCATCTCAATTCAGAACGAGAAAGCTTAGTACATGAAACTAAGTTAAGGACAGAGGCAAGAATTGCGCAACTGCAGGAAATGGCATCCCATGTTTCTGAGTCTACCAAGCGTTCAAAGCGTACATCTAAGTCACGTTCCTCAAAATCTTCCACACTCAGTGAGCAACTTATAAAAGCACGTGCAGAGGCGGAAGCTACTAAGATACAGGCAGCCTTTGCACAACAGAAAGCAGAGATGGAAGCTAATGCAGCAGCGATGGAAGCTAAGGTAGCTCAACAGAAAGCAGCGATGGAAGCTAAGGCAGCTCAACAGAAAGCAGAAATGGAAGCTAATGCAGCAGCAATGGAAGCTAATGCAGCTCAAAAAAGGGCAGAACTAGAGGCTCTAGAGAAACAGTATGAGCACGCTGCAGCCATGGCAAGGTTAAGCATTTTAGAACAGGCCATCAGTGGAAGTGAAAGCGACAGCACCAGTTTGTGTGATGTGGAAGCAGAGGATTCCCTCAAGCGCACAAGAGACTATGTACTAAGCCAAAGCAGTGAATCCCTATTTGCCACAAATGTTCCTGTCAGGGACAACATTTCTCCAGAGCAACAGGGCACAGTATCTTCTGCAGCACACCGCATTCAAGGTCAGTACAATGCCCTGCCTGTCCAGCATCCAGTTTCTTCTTCCTTCATGGATTCCCAAAGCCTTGCACCTCAGCAAATGCAATATACTGATACTCAGGTAAACACCAATGTGACACCATACCACCAGACTGCAAACAACCGTCCAGTCTCACATCCATATGTGGCTAAACCTATGGACTTTAAGCAAGCTCCTAGGCTGAATGCCTACGCAGCCCCATTACTACCTACCTCTGTTAACCAGAACCCCACTAACAACGTAATCACCACTACTCAGCCAGCAACTCAATATTTAAAGTCAGAGAGAACAGACATGTCAGAGTTTGCAAGGTACATGGTTCGCCGTGAGCTTACTAAGACTGGACTCACAAGGTTCGATGACCAACCTGAGAACTACAGAGGCTGGAAATGTGCCTTCAAAACTGCAATTAGTGACCTTGGCATTACTGCAGCTGAAGAACTAGATTTGCTTATCCGGTGGCTTGGCCCACAGTCCACAGAACGTGCTAAAAGACTCAGATCCGTCCACATTTACAACCCCATAGCAGGCCTTACCGCTGCTTGGGAAAGACTGGAGAAAACCTATGGCAGTCCTGAAGCAATAGAGAATGCTCTGTTCAAACGGTTGCAAGGGTTTCCAAAGATATCTGGTAAGGATCATCAGAAATTTCAAGAACTTAGTGACCTACTCATGGAGCTCCTACTGGCTAAGGCGGACACTCTCCTACCGGGCCTCAGTTACCTGGACACTGCTCGTGGGGTAAACCCGATAGTCTCCAAGTTGCCATATAATATTCAAGAAAGGTGGACCACAGTTGGGTCAAGATACAAAAATGAGAATCAAGTCTCCTTTCCTCCATTTTCCTACTTCTGTGAGTTTATCAAGAACATTGCAGAATCCAAGAATGACCCAAGCTTTTCCTATGGGGATCCCAGTGTTCCTGGTTCACCTCCTATTAAGTATGACAGCTCACATTCTAACTACAGAAACCGCAGAGGCCCAGTTTCAGTGAAAAAGACTGATATTCTTCCTATACCTACATCAGCACCAGAAGAAAGCAGTTGCAACAGCAACCAAGACGAAAAGGTAGAAAATCCTAACCGTCTGTGTCCTATTCACAAGAAGCCTCATCCCCTCAAGAAGTGTATTGGTTTCAGGAGGAAACCAATCCAGGAACGTAGAGAGCTTCTAAAGAAACTAGGGATATGTTTCAAATGTTGTTCCTCTCCTGAACATGTTGCTAGAGACTGTAAAATTGCTATTAAGTGTATAGAGTGTGGCAGTGAGGACCATGTACAAGCTCTTCATCCAGCCCAGCCTAGTGCCACACCACCTAGAGGTTCCCCTCCCCCAACTAAGCATGGCGGGGAGAACACAGATCAATCAGCAAATACTACCACAGTATCTTCCTCATGTACAGAAGTCTGCGGAGAAGACCTTTGTGACAAGTCCTGTGCAAGGATATGCCTAGTCAATATATACCCCAAACGCCAACCAGAAAGGGCTCTGAGGGTGTACGCCATCTTGGACGACCAGAGCAACCACTCACTTGCAAGGTCAGAACTCTTTGATCTGTTTAACTTAAAGGGTGATACTTATCCGTATACCTTGGGTACTTGTAGTGGCATATCAGAGGTTTCTGGAAGAAGGGCCAGTGGTCTCGTAATAGCTTCTCTCAAGGGCAATCTGGAGATACCTTTGCCCACACTTGTTGAGTGCAACCAGATACCATCAAACAGAGAAGAGATACCCACACCAGAGGCAGCTTTCCAGCACCCTCATCTAAGGGCTATAGCCAGTGAAATACCATCCCTTGACAAAAATGCAGACATTCTAGTTCTGCTAGGTAGAGACATTCTCAGACTGCACAAAATACACCAGCAAATTAATGGACCACATGATGCACCATTTGCCCAGCGCCTCGATCTAGGATGGGTAATCATTGGCAACGTCTGCATAGGTAGGATGAAAAGGCCCACCAATATTTCTTCATTTAAGACGCATATGTTACCAAATGGTCGCAGCACTTGTTTTCAGCCATGTCCACATCACTACCAAGTGAAAGAGAAGATAAGCAACAGTAAGTGGCTGCATAATCACCGAGACAACGTGAATACTTTCCTGCCTGGGGACGACACCCTTGGATTAACAGTGTTCAATACAACAAGTGATGACAACAAGCTGGCACCGGCTACAGCTGATAAAGAATTTCTCAAACTTATGGACAAGGAATTCATTCAAGATGATTCCAACAGCTGGGTAGCACCTTTACCTTTCCGCTCCCCGAGATCAAAACTACCAAACAATCTGAAGCAAGAAGTTTCTAGATTTTCCTCTTTAAAACGTACCCTCAAGAGGAAACCAGAGATGGAGAAACACTTTGTAGGTTTCATGCAGAAGGTATTTGAGAGAGATCATGCAGAACCTGCACCTCCACTAAAGGAAGGAGAAGAATGCTGGTATCTTCCATCATTTGGCGTGTATCACCCTCGCAAACCTGACCAAATCAGGGTCGTGTTCGATTCTAGCGCTCAGTATGAAGGCGTCTCTCTCAACAACCTGCTCCTCACTGGTCCTAACCTAAACAACAGCCTCATAGGAGTCTTAATTCGTTTCAGACAGGAACCAGTTGCAGTGATGGCCGACATCCAACAGATGTTTCATTGCTTCATTGTTAAGGATGATGACAGAAACTATCTCAGGTTCCTATGGCATAAGGACAATGATGTCAACAATGAAGTCATAGATTACGGGATGAAGGTACATGTCTTTGGCAATAGCCCTTCTCCTGCAGTAGCGATCTATGGACTGAGAAGGACCACCCATGAAGGTGAGAGAGTATGGCTCTGATGCTCGTCAGTTTGTTGAGAGGAACTTCTATGTTGATGATGGTCTTAAATCCTTACCTGCAAGTGAAGAAGTGATCGATCTCCTCTCTAGAACACAGGAAATGCTGTCTGTAGCTAACCTCAGACTTCACAAGATCATCTCCAACAATATGGAGGTAATGAAGGCATTTCCCTCTGATGATCATGCAATCAACTTGAAGGATCTTGATCTCAGTTTTGATACTCCTCCTATGCAACGCAGCCTAGGATTGCTATGGAACACTGAACAAGGCACATTCACATTCCAAGTGTCTTCTTGTGACAAACCTTTCACCAGACGAGTAGTTTTATCTGTTGTGAACAGCATTTATGATCCTCTTGGTTTCATTGCTCCCATCACCATTCAAGGCAAGCTACTACTAAGACAGCTTACCACTGAGAACATGGACTGGGACACTCCACTGCCTGCTGAGAAACAACAAAGGTGGGAAAAATGGAAAACCTCTTTGCAAGTATTGGAACAACTCCAGGTTCCACGTTGTTATGTACCCAGCTCCCTTTCAGCGGCAGTAAGGAAGGAAATCCATATCTTCTCTGATGCGTCAGTGGACGCTATAGCTGCAGTGGCCTATCTGAGGACATTCGGAGCCAATCATGAGCTACACTGTGGATTTGTTCTAGGTAAGGCCAAACTGACCCCAAAACCTACACACTCCATTCCGCGACTCGAACTTTGTGCAGCTGTGCTTGCAGTAGAAATTGCTGAAGCAATAAGAGATGAAATGGACATTGCCATTGATTCATTTACATTCTACACAGATAGCAGAGTTGTCCTTGGCTATATACACAATCAAACAAGACAATTTTATGTGTATGTTGGAAACAGAGTGGAACGTATCCGAAGTTTCTCTGCCCCTGATCAGTGGCATTACGTCTCCACACAACTTAACCCAGCTGACCGTGGTACAAGGCCTGCACCGACAGCGCACCTTTTAGACCATATGTGGCTGTCGCCTCCAAGTTTCCTGTATGAAGATCCTTGCTTGACTCCTAACAATGCTGTCTACGATTTAGTGGATATCGAGTCTGACAAGGAAATCAGGCCTATGACCTCCACACTCTACACTTCTCTGATTCCGAAGGCGAAGCTGAAGCCACATCGCTTTGAACGTTTCTCAACCTGGTCATCCATTGTGAGAGCTGTCGCCCGACTGTTTCACATCGCTCAGTGCTTTGCGAAGTACAGATCAACAGAGTGTCATGGTTGGCATATGTGTATGAAACACCCTACCGCAGCGGATATTGAACACGCTGAGCAAGTTATCATCTGGAGTGTTCAACAAGAGGTATATCATAAAGAGATTGACAGTATCTCACGGAGCATCAATCTGTCCAGGAACAGTGCACTTTACAAACTAAACCCCGTAATCGACCACCACGAATTATTGAGAGTGGGCGGCCGGATTGGAAAGTCTGACTTGTGTAGCAAGGAACAGAACCCAGTGATCATTCCAGGTGGACACTACCTTTCTGCTCTGCTGATCCGACATTACCACGAGAAGGTCAAGGTAACCAAGGGAGGCTCAGTGCGAGTTTTCTTCCGCCCAATTAATGAACTGGTGCTTCTTCTTCCAAGAGGAGACGTCACATAAAAGAAGATAAGGACACCATTCACAGCTCATGGCGGGGAGCTTCCTTCCATGAACTAAAACCGTGTACTTGTGGATTACAGTGTGGGTTGGTGGAGGTGTTGGCAAATTGCGGCTTCCCGATCTGAAGATTGGTTTATTTGGACTAACTGTTGATTATTGTTTGTTGTGCATGTTTCTTTTTTGTTTTTCAGGTTTGAAGAGGACCTTATGGACATCTCAGGACATTTAATGTTTGTTTTCAGTGAAATCTAAAGATTTCAGGCGGGGAGTGTCATGTCCCAGGACTTGGTTTAATTCACTGACATATATCTGTGATACTGTGTTTGTCTTTGTAGTTTGTCCCCTCTCTCTCTCTGTATCCTTAGCTGTGATGCTGTAGATCCTCCTCTCTCCCCCTCAGTTTAGTTTCACTTATTTGTAAGCAACATGTCTGCTCAGCTCCTGGTGATTCATCATTTTTCACCTACTGCTGTATGAGGTTTTACAAGATTTACCTGGATTAAAGCATCTGGAATCTTGTTTACGCCTCCTCAGTTGAGTTGAACACTATCTGATAAATATCTTGGTGTAAATTGCTGGTTAGAATAGAGACTACAGGACATTCTCACAACCTCACATTTGCAGCCAAGCTATTGAGTCAGAACAGTACCCCTCGTTTAATGAAAGAAAAACTCACAATGGTCACAGAAGTAACTTGAATCTGACAAAAGTAATAATATATAAAAATTCTATGAAAATGAACAAATGAAAGTCAGACATTGCTTTTCAACCATGCTTCAACAGAATTTTTATAAAAAAGAAAACTCATGAAACAGGCCTGGACAGAAATGATGGTTCCCTTAACTTAATATTTTGTTGTACAACCTTTTGAGGCAATCACACGATTCCTGTAACTGTCAATGAGACTTCTGCACCTCTCAACAGGTATTTTGGCCACTCCTCAAAATCAAACTGCTCCAGTTGTCTCGGGTTTGAAGGGTGCCTTTTCCAGACGGCATGTTTCAGCTCCTTCCAAAGATGCTCAATAGGATTTAGGTCACAATAGTCTGTTTTCCTCTTAGCCATTCTTGGGTGTTTTTAGCTGTGTGTTTTGGGTCATTATCCTGTTGCAAGACCCATGACCTGCGACTGAGACCAAGCTTTCTGACACTGGGCAGCACATTTCTCTCTAGAATCCCTTGATAGTCTTGAGATTTCATTGTACCCAGCACAGATTCAAGACACCCTGTTCCAGATGCAGCAAAGCAGCCCCAGAACATAACAGAGCCTCCTCCATGTTTCACAGTAGGGACAGCGTTCTTTTCAAGATATGCTTCATTTTTCCGTCTGTGAACATAGAGCTGATGTGTCTTGCCAAAAATTTTGATTTTTGTCTCATCTGTCCATAGGACATTCTCCCAAAAGCTTTGTGGCTTGGCAACATGTAGTTTCGCAAATTACTTTTGTCAGATTCAAGTTATTTCTGTGACCATAGTGGGTTTCTCTTTCATTAAACGAGGGGTACCAACAATTTTGTCCACGTGTGTATATAGGACACCAGAATTGATCCCCCAGAATGCGCCCCCCCCCTTTCCTGGGAGTTGACGCCAAACTTGTGTGGGATTTGGTACATCCACTGCTGGACCAGGGTTACTACCCCTACTACTCTTCAACAGCCTTGCTTCCAGAAGTACTATCCCTTAGAGGCCTCCCTAAGACACTGCTTGGGTAAACAATGAAAAGGGGTAAGAGCAGAGCTTAATGTACCAGCAATATACTGTGTGTCAAGTACAAGGACAAGAGAGATGCTCTTGTATTGACAACAATACATGGCCACACCAGCATGTACTTGTACGAGCTACCAGTACAGAGACCAACAAACCAGACCGCATCCTAAACTACAATAGATACATGGGGGGTGGACTTGTCAGATCAAGTCATAAGGTCCTACAGCGCCATGCGCAAATCAAGGGTGTGGAATAAGAAATTGGCCATGCACATCGTGCAGACAGCACTGTAGAATGCGTATATGTTATAGTGATGTGCAGGACAGAGGGGAAGTGGAGTTTCAAGAGGTGATTATCAAAAAAGACTCTGTATGAAAGACTGTTTTCATATATATCATACATCTCTTGATTTTTAAATTTACCCTGATGCACTCCGCACAGCTTATCCCCCTGCTGTACCCAGGAGAACCCACATTACAATTTATGGGCTTTATATCTCTCGTAGTATATGATGGGCAAATACTATTAGAAAATTGCAATTCTCACTCTGCACCATTTACTGCACATTACCGTTTAAAAACACCTGTGGGATCAAAATGCTCACTATACCCCTAGATAAAAACCTAAAGGGGTGAAGTTTTTAAAATGAGGTCACTTCATGGGGGTTTCCACTGTTGTGGTACTTCTAGGGCTCTGCGAATGCAACATGGTGCCTGAAAACCATTCCAGTAAAATATGACTTGAAGATTAATAACGCTCCTTCCCTTCTAAGCCCTCCTACCCCTTCTAAGCCCTGTGCCCAAACAGCAGTTTTTGACCACAAATGGGGCATTGCTGTACTCGGGAGAAATTGCACAACAAGATGGGCTACTTTAGTCCCTGAAAAACGGGAAAAACATGATCAAAAAGTACATATAACTTGAAAAATTCAAATAAGTTCAGTGAAAAGCCTGTGGGTTCAAAATGGTCAAATTACCCACAAATGAATTCCTTAAGGGGTCTAGTATATCAACCAGGGATAGAAATAAACTCGACAAACTTATTAGGAGGACCAGCTCTGTCCTGGGGAGTCCCCTGGACCCTGTGCACGTGGTGCGTGACACAAGGATACTGTCCATGGTCAGCTCCATGCGGGAGAATAACTCCCATCCCATGCATGAGACCGTGATAGCACTGGGCAGTACTGTCAGTGACCAACTACTTCACCCTAAGTGTGAGACGGAGCGCTATCGGAAGTCTTTCCTCCCCACTGTGGTTAGGCTGTACAACCAACACCGACCTAAGTGGAGATCAGGCCATACAGAGAACTGGAATATCTTTCTGTTGTGATACCCCTCTGCTACTTTTTACCTGTACCTTTCTATCTGTCTGTCTACTATCACTGGAATGCCTCTTTACCTTGGAACATTTTTGTATATATTGCATTTGTATTGTTTATATTTGCTACTGTAACACACTGAATTTCCCCATGGTGGGACTATTAAAGGATGATTATTATTATTATTATTCACTAAGTGGTCACTTTTGACAGGTTTCCACTGTTGTGTTACCTCTGTGGCTTTGCAAATGTGACATGGTGTCTAAAAACTATCCTAATAAAATCACCAAAATACATAAGGTTCTCTCTCATTTCTGAGGACTGTTTGGCCCTACTGTGCAACTTGACTCACATATGGTATATTTCTACTACCTGCAGAATCAGAGTAATACATATTGTGGTTTGTTTAGCTGTTAATCCTGTCTTTGTAATAGGAAAAACTGCTGAAATGGAAAATGTTAATTTAAAAAAAAAAAAAAAAAAAAAATGGGATTTTTGTACTCCTCATAAAATCCTTTTTTCGTTGTATTCACTGGGGAACACAGCACCATGGATATAGACCTGGCCACTAGGAAAAAGACACTAGGGAAATGAAAAGCTGTTGGCTATGCCTCTAGGCTATACCCTGCCACAGGCACTGTGCATTAATCAGTTTGTACTGCAGCAGTAGGAGAGAGACACAAAAGAACAAAAGGAACACAGAACCAACAACCACCAACATGTCCTGAGCCCGAAGAGGAACCAACACAGCTTGGGCAGGAACAACAGTAAAAAACAAGGGTGGGATTTGTGCCCTCCAGTGAATACAACAAGAAAAGGATTTTACGGTGAGTACAAAAATCCCATTTTCTCACCTACTTCACTGGGGGACACAGCACCATGGGATGCCCTAAAGCAGTCCCAGAGGGTGGGAATAACACGGCCATGTGAACGGCTTAGCGCACTGCCGTTTGCAGTACCTTACAACCCAAACTGGCATCAGCATAGACCACAGAATGGATCTGGTAAAACTTAGTGAAAGTGGATGGAGGCACAGGTAGGAGCCTTACAGACCTGGTAAGCAGAAGCCTGATGCCGAACAGCCCAGGGAGCTCCACCAGCTCTTGAGGAGAGAGCCGTCACATGGAAGGGCAGAGCCCTACCCTTAAACCAATAGGCCTCCTTAATTGCAGACCTAAGCCATTGGGAGATGGAAGCCTTGGAAGCAGGCAGGCCCTTACAAAGGGCCCTCAGGGAGAACGAACAAAGCGTCCGAACAACGGAAAGGATTAGTGAGGGACAAATAGACCAGAATCACCCGGACAACAACCAGGCAGGGAAGAGAGTGCTCACATGGATGCTTGGAGTCTGAGCAGAAAGAGGGTAAGACTAAGTCCTTGATGTGGAAGGAGGAAACCATCATAGGCAGAAAGGACAGTGGCGAATGGAGGACAACCTCATCCTTTAGGAGGACCAGAAAGGGAGGCTGCTGGAAAAGGGCAGCCAGCTCGGGAACCTGAGGATGGAGGTAATGGCCACCAGGAACGCAATCTTCCAGGACAGAAGGCAAAGAGGGATATCCATCAAAGGTTCGAAGGGGGTAACCTGAAGCACCTCAAGGACAAGGTTAAGATCCCACAGTTCCAAGGGTGGACATTGGCGGGGTGGGCACAGTACACCACTCCCTGTAGGAAAGTCTTTAAAGGGAAGAAGACTAAGACCTTGATCCAGACAGGACTGGAGAAGATCGGATGAGAATCGTTACTTTCACAACAGTGGACATAAGCCTTCCACATGCGATGGTAGATCCTAGCTGACTGGGATTTCCGGGCCTTGAGTGTGGTCTGGATAACAGGCTCCGAAAACCTACGGCGCCACAAACCTCGGATTCAACAGCCACGCCGTTGAACGCAGCTGAGTCAAGGTGGGGTGGAACACTGGTCCTTGAGACAGAAGGTCGACCTGCAGAGGAAGAGGCCAAGGAGTGTCCTCCAGCAGGAACATGAGATCCACGTTCCAGGTCTGGCAGGGACAATCCGGTGCCTGGTACATGGTCCCTCTCGGTCTTGAGATTCTTGAGGACCCAAGGGAGAAAAGGAAGAGGAGGCGAAAATCCCAAATCACGAGAGTGTCAGTGGCAACGGCTTGAGGATTCAGAGACCTGGCCATGTACCCGGGGACCTTGTGGTTTGGGGGAAGGCGAAGAGGTCGAGGTCTGGCGTGCCCCAGCGGGAGCACAGCTGAAGGAAGATCTGCTGATGAAGCGACCATCGCCTGAAGCGATATTTTCTCAACTTAAGTAGTCTGCCACCCAATTGACAACACCTGGAAAGTGGACCACCGAAAGAGTCAGAACGTGGCGCTCCGCCCAAGGAAGAGATCGGGGGACTTCTAGTAAGGCCACACGGCTCCTGTTGCCCCGCTGAGGGGTCAAGTAGGCGACCACGGAGGAGTTGTTGGTCTAGACTAGAGGTTCCCAAACTTTTTTTTCTCGTAGACCACTTTCAAAATTTTACTGGTTTCGGTGGACACCCTGCTGCTACATTTCAGGCCTTGAACAGTCAAGGCACCGAAAACCGCTCCCCAGCCAGGTAGACTGGCGTCGGAGGGAATCATCTGCCAACAGAGGGGAAGGAGGACTTTCCCTGAGAAATTCCTGCGGCAGTTGAGGCTGTCCGGAAATTTGTCCCAACAGATCGGAATCGCCAAGTGCAGAGGATGAGAGAGTAACTGAGCGAAAGGGATGGCCTGAAGGTCGAGACCATCGTGCCCAGGACCCACATGCAGAAACGAAGAGAGCAAGAAGAGTACCTCCGAAGGTGAGACACATGGGACCTCAGGATTTTGGCCTTCGGGAGGAGAATCATACCCTGGTGCGTACTGAGGATCATGTCCTGGATTCCATGGGTTTAGAGGGCACAATACAAGACCTTTCCTCATTGATGAGCCAGTCGAACCGGCAGAGAAGGACTAAGGTGATCTGCAAGCTTGTCAGATTGTCCGACTTGGAGGGAGCTTTACCAGGAGGTCCTCCAAATATGGAATCATGGCGACACCTCTGGAGCAGAGGATGGCCATGAGAGACGCCATCACCGAGATAAATACCCAGAGGGCAGAGGCCAGCCCAAAGGGGAGAGTGACAAACTGGAAAAGTCGCGAATCCGCCGCCAAACGAAGAAAACATTGATGGCACAACACGATGGGGATGTGAAGATAGGCGTCGTGAATGTAGATGGACGAAGAATTTGCCTACCTCCAGGGATGCCACGACAGACTGCAGAGACTACGAGAGGTTTGTCAGGAGATGTTTGTCCCAGGAAATGCAGGCCTTGCTGACCCAAAAGGCAGCGAAGGAAGGCCACAGGGAGAAACCAGCCGCTACAAAGGTCACCCTAGCGAGGGAATCCACCTTCTTGGCCAAGGGATCACTGAGAGAGGCAGAGTCCGCTGAAGGCAGAATAGAAGCCTTGGAGAGTCTAGTTATCAAGGGTTCCACCGCAGAAGTCTCTAAATGAAGGCAGGGACACATGGGGTAGTTGGCTGACAAGAGATCTCAGGTCAGGCTGGCTTGTGCTCACTAGTTACTGTCATATAAGTACCACGCTAACCGATTGAGCCACTGGACCAACTTGCTAGACACGTGTCACAGCTTAGCCTGGCAGAACTGCCCCTAAGCTCACCTTCTACTTGGAGATACACAGGTAAGGGAAAGGAAAGAGACATCAGACTTCCAGTAGAAGACAGAGGACGGTCCGGATGATATGATCAAACACCCAGTGGAGGGCGACAACTGTGGCAGAAGGAGATGTCCACTTGACAGGACGGATCCGGGTCCTGAGAGATCTGTAGGGTATCTCTTGCTGCATGGATAAGCTCCCGCGTAGCAGCAGATATAGATGAGCCTAGCTGATGCTCCGGGTCGGAGTCAGAGTCGTCCCCAGGAGAAGCAGACCGAGCAGGGGGAGACAGGGATCCACCTGTCGGAGTGAAGCCGCGAGCTGAGGCCCTATCTGGAGAGTGCCCAGAGGAAGGGGTGGAGGTCCATCACCTGTAGGAAGAATTCCTGGTCTTTTTGTGGGGAAGGCTCCTGGAGCTGGAACGGGAACTATGAGGGCGTCCGGGAAGATCTCTAGAAGTCGCTGACTGGACGGCAATCTGGGAAGGCAGCCATTCCAAGTTTCCACTACCGACTGGTTAAGTCTGGTAAGGACACCATGGCCCAGGTGAGGGAGGTCGCCCAATCCGGGATGGATGAATCGGAGAGGGGCCAGGAGGTTTCTGAACTGGCTGAGGTGGAAGGCAGAGAGTGCAGATGGGCTCAGGCTGTCCGCAGATACAGCAGGGGCACGTATAAAACGTGATGGAACCAGAGGGGCCTGAGGGCAAGTTGTCTCTTCACAGGAGGATAAGGCCGAGGGGGCCCAGGGATATTAGGGGTAACCCAGGGCCAACTGCTGCAGACATGGCTGCACAGAGAAGACTCTGCAGGTGCAATGTCTCCCAGGGAGCTGTGAGGAGAGTCAGAGGCGTCCCTGCTGTCCCAGCAAGTCCAAAAAAAAACAAGAAATAAAAAGTGTTTCTGAAGAGAGCAAAAGCCCCCTCTCAGGTAATTCCCGCACTCAGGGGCCATTGGGCGGTCCGTATGGCTTGACAGGACAGCCCCCTGGCCAATGGAAGACCCAGGCGGCCTAGTCACCGGTGAGGCCTAGGACTCGTGTAAAAATGCGGCCGGTGCTGAGGCACCCTCGGAGGAGAGAGCCCGGCTGGGAGCTCCAGAAGGCCCGGTGGAGGCCTGGAAAAGGTACCAGGGGCCAGGAAATGGGGGTCTCCACATCAAGTGGAAGGAACCGGGGGCCGCTCAGTAGGAGCGATCAGGAAAGCCCAAAAGCACCCCCAGAAAAAAGGGGCTTATTACCTAAAATTTATGACCCAGCTCCGGGGTTCCCAGTGATGACCGTCCATTTTCGCCCCTGTAGAGACACTTAGTGGCTCAGGGGGGCTTGAGGTGGAGGAGGAGAGGGGCTGAGGTAACTTTCATACTCACCTATTGTCTAATCTTTTCATACTCACCTGACTGGCATCTTCAGGCGACACAGGGTCACCCCCTCGGTAGACCTCGCACTTGGGAGTGGGGTCACCGGCAATCCGGCCGCCGATGCGTTCAGTGAGAAGTGGGGACTAGGTGACCAGCGAGTTGCACTTTGAGAGTGCTGCGCCCGCAGGGGAGTACGACTAGTGTTCCGTACACTCTGAAGACCCCCCCCCCTTCCAACACCTGAAAGAAAAATAAAAAAGATGCAAGACAGAAAGACCTGAGCCAGGTCGTGTCTGCCTCCTACGGACACTAGGTTGAAACTGATCAATGTACAGTGCCTGTGGCAGGGTATAGCCTGGAGGCGGAGCCAACAGCTTTTGATTTCCCTAGTGTCAGTCTTCTAGTGGCCAGGTCTATACCCATGGTGCTAGGTCCCCCAGTGAAATAGGCAAGAAAATGACACTGAAATTTCACCTCCATTTTACATTAATTCCTGTGGAACACCTAAAGGATTAACAAAGTTCCTATACACTGTTTTAAAAAATTTGATGAGTTCAGTTTCTAAAATGGGGTAATTTATGGGGATTTTCTATTATATAGGCTCCTCAAAGTCACTTCACAACTGAATAGGGTCCTGGAAAATTGAACCTGGACATTTTCTTGAAAATTTGTGAATTTGCAACTATATTTATAAGTCTTCTAACATTCTAGAAAAGTAAAAGGACATTGAAAAATAATGCCAATATAAAGTTGACATATGGAAAATATTAATTATTAATAATTTTGTGTGATATGACTGTTTTTACCATAACTTTCAAAATTGATAATTTTATTAAATTTTCAGTAAATTGTTTTAGGGAAAAAAAAAAAAAGACAAAAACACACACAAAGTATAATGACCAAAATTTACCACCAACATAAAGTATAATGTGTTATGAAAAAACAGTCTAGGAATCACCTGGCTACATAAATGGATTATGAGGCTATTCTAACATAAAATAAAAGATGTCAAATTTTAAAAATGGGATCTGAGCATTAAGGCCCAAACAACCCTGCTCCTTAAGGGGTTAAATAGCTCTTCATCTTGCCCTCACTTACCATTGCAGTGGTTTCCAGTTTGCAGTGAAGTTGAGGCTGGCACACTGGGGCCAACTGAGCCATATCCACGGTAGGCGTAGTGGATACTGCCATTCATGTAGACAGGATCCTGACTGTAGGAGCCTGTTGGCAGTGAGTATGAGGACTGGGTAAGTCCAGAGGGCTTATCCAGTGAGGTGTTCTCTTCCTGCCCCCCCCCCCCAAAAAAAAAAAAAAAAAAACAGAATAAGCAGCAATCACAGGGCACCAGAGTGGTACTATAATGGTGTTTAGCAATGAAAAGACATGAGAGGCCCAGAAACTAAAAGATATGAAGAAGTATCACATACTGCATATGAGTTAAAGGACATCTCTCACCAAATGAAGGTCTCATATGTATCACTGTGTGCTCCTATATCTACCAAGTGTCACAGTAGTGGCAGAAGGGATCACCACTTATACTACACAGGAGTAACACAAGCGTGACTACACTGCTGTTTAGGCTACAGGGATGATTGTTGATCCCTGCTGCCGCTTCTGTGCAAAGGGTACAGTGGTCAGTAGGGCTGGGCAATTAATTGCAAAATAACCAGAAAGAGTTAGCTCAATTAATCAATGTGAACTTGCTCACATTGATTATTTTAATTATTTTACATCCATGTTATTCTGCCTCACACTGCCATTGGCTAAAGGATATGTCAATAGCCAATATAATTCAGCATGTGTTGGCTAAAAGGAAGGAAGGTTGAGTGTGTATGTATGTCAGAAGTAGCATGAAAGTGAGTGAGAAAGAGGCAAATGTGGGTGAAGATTGTGAGGATGTGGAATCCTTGTGGGTGGAATTGCATAAGAAGGAGACCACTGATAAAATACTTCTTGGCATAATCTATTGACTCCCCAACATAGCTGAGGAGTTAGAGGATCAGTTCTATAAGCAAATTGAGTGGGCGACACAGGCAAGTATGGTGGACTTGATGGGAGATTTTAACCTCCGGATAATGACTGGGGTCCAGCTTGTAGAAGATCCAACTAGAGGGGATGCTCTGCTGTATCTAATCATTTCTAATAATAGGGGACTTATTGGAAATGTCACTGTTGGCTAAAACTCTGGTAAAAGTTACCATAATCTAATCAGATTCCACCTAAATTGTTAAAAACAAACAAACAAACAAACAAACAAGGTTGGGAGGGCAAAATCCCTCAATTTTAAAAAGACCAATTTTTCAAAAGGGGCTCTAGGTCTTCCCCAGGTAATTACAAACATTAGAGAGGGCCTTTCACGTCCTCATGTATATGCGGTTTTACATACCGCTAGAAAGCTGACAGCGCGCTGAATTCAGCGCACTGACGGCTTTTCCGTTATATGCCCCGGGGCTGGAGATATCGGGGGTCTAAATTTCACCGTTCACTGTCAGAAGGGCGTTCCTGACAGTCTAGCTGCGCTATGTGTCCACTATGTAACTATGTGGCAGATTCCAAATCAGCATTATTCTCTCGTTCCTTAGCACCCATATGGTGGCATTCAACCTCCTTTGGATCTCTGCCAGCCCACTGCACTCCACTGCAAGTGAGTCAGTGCACCCTCACATGCTCCACTCACTCCAGGCTGCAGGAGCATGCCAGACCTGAGACAGAACCTTGTACAGCTAGAGTGCACCACCCCAGACATAATCTCTTGTCCGGGAAAGAACCTTAGGAAATCTCAGGGCTTGTGGCCCAGAATAAGCCGCAGCTTGGAGAGTGGAGGCTGATGAAGGATTAAGCTGACCTCAGTGACCGGTGGCTGGAGGAGCTGCTGGACTATCTGACTTCTGCCCCACAATAAGACAGATGGAGGTCCCCAGCAATCCCCAGATGTCATCACTAGTTATAATGATCAGGAAGAGTGCTTTTTTTTTTTTTGCTCTCTTCCCAATCATTAGAAAAGTGGTCAGTGGGGTCTGGTGTAGCAGGGCTCCCCTGACCTTAGACTGTAAGACACAGGGAAATTTTTTTGCAATATTTTATCTTGCTAAAAAAAAGCATCTCAAAGCCTGAAAAACATAGTATTTACAATATATGTGTGTGTGTGGATTAAATCTGTGCACATGAGTATGATATATAGATGTGTACGTATGTATGGGTAAATATGGTTGCTACATGTCATTAACACTATGGACTTCCTTAGAAACTAGGGCCTAAGTGTGACAGCATCTCCACCCCTGCTGTTCACTACACTAATCAGGATCTAAAGAGTTACCTGAGCTGTCTGGTAAATCTCCAGTCTCATCCTCTTGGCCGCTTTCCGGGACTCACTCTCGCAAGCAGCAGCCAGGATATTTTCCGCCATAGCTGAGGTCAGGTGAGGAGGAGTTGGCCGAGCCTGAAAAATGTTTGGGGCCATATATTATACCAGTGTTTTCATAGCCAAATATAATTGTCATTACTTTAATACAGCACCTATTATCTGGGCTTTCAGGTCTTCAGACACCTCTGTTATCTGTGCCAAGGGCATGAGTGGTATCATCCACATATCTATCACAATAGGTTTATATTTATAGCTCTGCAGAAACTGTCCAGTCTTCTGTAAATGCCATTTATTCATTGTGCCCTAAAAAGTTCTGCAAACTTGCAATATACTTAATGTTTATTTCTTCATCAATTTCAGGATTCTCTCAAGTCTTTATATAACCACTCCTGTCTGCTTTTTTATTGGATCATTCCTGTTCATAAGGTATGTTGTATGCGCAATCCCTTAATGGTGTCCTACACCATAATGGTCTAGAGCTGCAGGATGTCATTAAAATCGTCTGCTAATATCTCTTTATGTGCCTGAATCATACTCGGAAAGGTGACGATGCTGTCACTGCCTCTCATGCACCAGTGTACAAGCCCATACTGGTTATATGCCCACACTACATTATGCACAGACAAGCTAGTAACTCACATAGACCCTGCAAGTATCCGGTTCGGTTCTCACCATCTCCATGCCGTTCTTCTTCATGCGTCGGCAGGATTTCAGGTAGGTGCGAATGCGCTTTCTAGCACGTTCTTGGAATTCTGGGAATTGGCGGCTACAGGACTCGATAATGGCCTGTATTTTCTCCTTGGGCTGCTTGGAAATGGGAACCATGCGATCAAGATTTTCATCCACAAAGAGGCGGACGAACATCTGAAATAATGCAAAAATGTTACCCCTGGTGGATTAAAGGGCACAGAGTTCCACCAAGAATTTCAAACAAATGATTTAGATGCAGAACACTTATTATTATATAATGGGGTTAAATTAGTTCAAACTAAAAGGAACAATTTACGATCACCAGCAAATACCAATCACCCCATTCTCCCTAGGACCACAAGCAATTTCTTGCTCACATTAAAAGCCTTCAGACGTTCAGGGTCCAGCCCTTCTGTGTCTGTGATGCGATCATTATCCTCATGGTCATCTTCGTCATCATCATCCACTGCTGCAGTCCGGCTTACTGACAGGTCCTCAGCTCCACCACTGACTTCTGTCACTTCTGTCTTAATGGAGTCATAACTTCCTGAGCTGTATGGAGGGGACTGGAATAAAGTAATATACATTAAAGGAAAATATTGACCCCCTTTCCATTAGCATTACAAGAGCTGGCAACACGCTTTTTTATTGTTCTTTCACAATAATCCTGGACAGAAGGACTTTTCATAATATATTAGGGGAAATTTGTGAAGAATGGCGTACTATACACTGGTCTTGATGATTCCAGTGTAGCCAGTAGATTATCCTGATTTATGAAGAGGTGCGGGCCTCATTATAAATCAGATACTAGGCTGTGCACCTAATTGAAATCTATGCCAGCTCATAGCTGGAGTAGCTTTCAGGCATCATTTACGGCAGAAAACTGGTGTAAAGTATGTCGAATCTGGTGCAGCGGATGGCCACGGTTACAGCACACCCATGACATGCCCCTTTTTGTAAGTGGTGAGGGCAGCTAAAACTGCATTTACGACAATAATCAGATCATGTTTACTAAAACCACCAACCATACACATTTTTCACACTTGTGCCATCCACCAAAACAGCAGTTACTGCGGACCCCTTTAGACTATAATAGGGTCTGCTGGTTTTACGCAGCTTTTATACTGAAACCAGCAGATAGAAAAGTCCTTTGTGCAGGACTTTTGCCAATGGAGTCTCCAGCAGAGACTCCAACGTAGATGTGAACCTACTGTAATAAAAAGGCATAACAACTTATGATAATTTTTAAAGGGAATTTGTCAGGGCAATTTGGGACACTAAACCACCCACATGTCCATATGGACCTGGGGTTTAGTGTCCCTTCTCACCCTGCTATAAAGCAATCCATGTCCGCATTAAAAACAAAAAAGCTTTATATTCACCCTGCCGCTGTACACCCAGCGCCTGCGCAGTTCTTCAGTGAAGCCAGAGGAGTACTCCTCAGCTTCAGTGCGCATGTACCGCAATTCCGAAGTGAAGCCGGGTGTCCATCTTTGGCTTCACTGAAGAACAGCGCAGGAGCCGGAAGACGTGCTTCATGAATAAGCCGGACCGATCTCACCAAACATCTAGGTAAGTATAAAGGTTTTTTATTTTTAATGCGCCTGTGGATTGCATTACAACAGGGCGATTTGGGACACTAAACCCCAGGTCTATAAGGACCTGTAGGTGGTTTAGTGTCCCAGATTGACCTGACAGATTCCCTTTTAAAACAAGTGATGTAGCAAACCTGAGGTCAGCTACTTTTTCACGTCACAAAAGTGGCATAGGGGCTTAGTAAAGCCTCCCTATTAACTTTGCATAAGACAAGTCATCATCTTTGGGTTCATGTACACTTTGTAGTCGCCTTACCTCAGATGTGACTTTGAGGGTGTATTTTCCATGGTTACGAATAGCCTCTGTGGTACAAGCATCAGTAGGATATTGTGGAACTCCCAGTGTGGGGCGTATCTTGTCACTGAGGTTCATGGGCTGTTCATCAGGGGGAGCACCAAGTTCCAGGGCAGAGCTGGTACTGTTTCCATTCATGTCGGGGAGGGAGCGGCTTAGGGCAGTGCTAGCAGGCGCAGTGGACGGATTTAGCACAGGAAAGACATTCCCATTACAGCTCTCAGAGGAGGAATCGTCTGGAAGAAAGAAGATCATCAGCTCTGCAGCCCCCTTATAATAAAGGAGGCGCACCCTCAACTATCATATATTAATGACTTTTTTCCCCCTTTAAAAAGCACTGCCTTTAGGCTGCATGTTTACATTTTAAAGATCTCTACTCTTTTCTCTGACTGTACAATATTTCTGAATATCTGAAAATCCAGCACCTCTGAGATTAACTCCTAGTTGGCCACCAAGAGCGGCCAGGAGGATATCGACAGTTGTTTCTTGCCGTAAAAATACTGTATATTAGATGACCCCTGTTTTACGAGATTTATCACTGAAGAGGTGCACTAAATTTAAGTCATTATTCTTAAAATGAGGCAGTGTGACGTCGTTGCACTCACATTGAATCCCTATTACTAAACTATATCTCCAATACATGCATCTGTCATAAAACGATACATATACAACAAGTTGGGATAGTCATAGACTGTACCACTGGCTAATTTTCCACATGCATTATTGCGCCTTTTTTTTTTTTTTTTTTTTTTTTACAATTTATTTTTTTCCACATATGTGAATTTGTATGACTGCCCTATCTATTATATAAAGGTCTCTCACACCAACAAATATCACTTGCTTACTGATGATCCTGTAGTCTCTGGCTCATATAGTCACTAACTGTTGCCCCAACTGTCACCACATAAAATATGGCCACTTAAAGATTGCAGTTAGTATGGCAGCTAAGTAGGTCCAACCCAACAATTAATTAGGAACCAATGCTACAGCTATTACACTGCTTATCAGTTGCAAATGCTCCATTACAGCAAAACCAGTGGTGTAGCTAGCAGGGGGGCAGAGGGGGTGGCTGCCCCAGGCCCACTGATTCTGTGGGGCCCACCTCGGGGCTGTCATTAATACATGCTATACTCTAGTTAAAACGCATCCTGCAACTGTCTTGTAAATCGCAAGCCACTTCAGGCCTGCGGTTTACAAGACACCAAGACCACAGCTAGATGTCTGCTTCTTGGCACAGGCGGGCGCGATGACGTCACAGCATTGCTCCTCCTGCACCTAGATGCAGACGTCCTGTGCAGCGGCTCCATTCATCAAAGGATCGCAGGTAGGCGAGTATAACTTTTTTTTTTTTTTTTTAGTGCAGTTGTGGGTATCTTAATAGTATAAGGGGGTTGTTATGAGGGGGAATTATAGCTATAAGGGAGGATTCATTAGGGGGCATTATTACAATGGGGGGGCAATTAGGGGGCATTATGACAATGGGGGGGCAATTAGGGAGCATTATTAGACAGGGGGGTTATATTATATATTTTAAAATTGGGGGTAGCATCAGGATGGGTGTGCAGGTGAGGAAAATGTGGTTCAGGTGCCTGGAAAAGAGAGGAACCATAGATGTCTGTGCTGCAAACTTTACAGAGATTGAAAGAAGTGGTCATGGCGGTCCAGATGGAAGAGAAATGGAATGGTAATGTAAACGATTAGTCAGAGATGTCACCTGTAAGTCACTAAATGTTACTGCACTGTATTCACCTAAATTGTCTGCAGAGCCCTTCGTAGAGTCGCTATATACCACTATACGGTCACCATATAGTGATAATATTGGTATACCTAAGTTGGGGGGCCCACTTGGACATGTTCGCCCCCCCCCATCCCCCCCCCGCCCATGCTGAATCCCTAGCTACGCCTTTGAGCAGAACTATTCTGGGAAAGCTGGGTAGCTTTAATGTCACCTAGTTTTCCTGGTAACAGATCTCACTAAGAAACAACTGGGTATAATATTTAGACTTGTAATGAGCAAGAAATTATATGGTGCAGCAGGTTGTAGTTTTATAAATCTATTGTGCTTTGGGAGAAGGACCTCTGCTTGCAACTCTCTCCTGCCGACTGGCATAGGTCCTTCTTATTTGCTCACAAACTTCCAATGTCATGCAGTGCACAAGAAAAGAACTTCAAAATTCTGACCCGACCGTATTGTTGTCCTGACCTCCTCCACAGGTTTTACCCTGGTATCTCTGACTGGTGTTGGCGCTGTGATTCTAAGAGAGGTACGCATTTTCATATCTGGTGGGAATGTGGTCTTTCTGGGAAATAGTGTTTGATCTCTATACAAAATTGAGCGGTTGGTCCTTCACACCCTCACCTCAATTAGCCCTTCTCTCATCTCTGAAAGGATATCTGCAGTGAAGAAGGACCTCCTGCGGCATTTCCTCATGGCCGCCAGAACAGTCATTTCCAAGCACTGGCGCAGTACTGCCACACCGACCCTGGTGGAATTTCTACAGGAGCTTCACCTTATCTGGAGAATGGAGGGCCTGGTGATGGAGGACTCTCCTGATTCCTCCAAGTCTGAGTCTCTCTGGCGGCTGTGGGTGGTTCGAGTTCTCCAACTTTTTCTCCTGACCCAGAGATGCCCCTTTTATTTCTCTCTGAAAGGTCGGCCTCTTGGTTCTGCCATTCCCCTACTCCTCCTATGCCCTTTGTACCTCCCTCTTCTGTGTGTCACCCCCTTGTTCTTCTGTTTCCTCACTTTACTGTCCTCAATTACATGTCTGGTAGTCCCCTTTTTTTTTTTTGTTTAACATAGCTGGTGGCGTAGTGATGGTCTTCCCACACGTGGACCTCTCATCTCACCAGGAACATATACCTATTTCAGGTGCTCGAACCCCACCCTCCTCTCCAACCTTGTCTTCCCAACTATATTTAATATAAGTTGGTCTGATGACGTATGCCTTATTCGCTCACTATGTTTCCTTATTTTTGCTTTTTGAGGCTTGCACACCTCTATGCGCATTGTTATAATGTTATGTCTTACTTTTTCTATTCCTGTTATTTGAAAACCTTTAATAAAAAAAAAATTGCATTTGGTATGACTTAAAAGCCTTGCTCCCCTTTTGATGGTAAAAGACAAGTCCCTCAGTTGTTTTCTTATGATTTGTTAATGGGAAAGCTAGGTAATAACCTATATGGCTCTCAGCAGAAGTATTGTCACTCGGTTGTCACCCAAACGTACAATGATAAATCTGCTAGTTATGGATTGAGGAAAGAGAAAAATGTGCAGCATAAAAAGTTGGGTGACAATTCCTCCACTGCTGTGGAAGCTGTGATGGTTGCCAAGATAAGTACTATTCAGTTGTCCAAAAAATAGATGCAAAGAAAGGGATGAATGGAAACGTGAGTGACAGTGTAGGTATATTCACTAGCAAAACAGCCCCACAAATGAGGAGATGAGGGATGGAGAGCAGAGATCAGATTATTACTGCACACGGCCTCCTCAGATCTTTGGTTTTGCTCCAAGGAGATTTAGCTAATTCTGGAAAAGACGAAGGAACGGGATTATTTCCTGGACATGTGCAAGAGTTAAGGAAGGAAATGACAGGGGGATTGAAAATCCTGGACAGTGCAGTCTTTATTTGTCACATTCTCCTAGAAGTCTTTCTGGCAACAAAAGACACAGATAACATACAATGAAAGGATAACACTAAGGTTAATACTTGAGGTGGCAGGACAAAGATATGCTGACACACTGCTAACTTTACAATGCTGATATGACTTGCTGTAAGTGTAAGGGACAACTTGTATAATTCCTGGTGTCATATCATTCACAGTGTCTACATATATATACAGTCCAGTGTACAGTATGACACCCTACCTCTGTACACAGTATGATGTGTGCTGTGCTCTGGGTGTACAGCGGCAGAGTGAGCAGTGTCTGCAGCTTCCCCCCTCCCCCACATCCCTTTTTCACAGAACCTCAGTTCATCTCACAAGGATTAGGCAGTATTATCCTCCCCAATCACTCAGCCTCCCACACTACTAAATGACCTAAAATGTAAATGTACAGGTTCTCCTCATGCAATGATCTAAACACTGGGAGACAAATCTGGTGTCAGAATACACCATGAGAATACTGTGACACCCTGCACTTTTCACCGTCTCTTCACAAGCAGCGCTCCCTTAACTCCCAGCACACGAGCAGTTCTCCTTTCATTCCCAGCATAAAAGCGGTGCTCCATTCAAATATACTCAGTTAGCCTCTGAAAGGTATCACCTGATTTCTTCACTCTTCCACTCCATTCAATCCCAGCACACAAGGAGATCTCCCTTCATTCCCGGGACACACAAGCAGCGCTCCCTTCACTTCCAGCACACAAGCAGCGCTCCCTTCACTTCCAGCACACAAGCAGCGCTCCCTTCACTTCCAGCACACAAGCAGCGCTCCCTTCATTCCCAGCACACAAGCAGCGCTCCCTTCATTCACGGAACACAAGCAGCGCTCCCTTCATTCCCGGCACACAAGCAGCGCTCCTTTCATTCCCAGAACACAAGCAGCGCTCCCTTCATTCCCGGAACACAAGCAGCGCTCCCTTCATTCCCGGCACACAAGCAGCGCTCCCTTCACTTCCAACACATAAGCAGCGCTCCCTTCACTTCCAACACACAAGCAGCGCTCCCTTCACTTCCAACACACAAGCAGCGCTCCCTTCATTCCCGGCACACAAGCAGCGCTCCTTTCATTCCCAGAACACAAGCAGCGCTCCCTTCATTCCCGGAACACAAGCAGCGCTCCCTTCATTCCCGGCACACAAGCAGCGCTCCCTTCACTTCCAACACACAAGCAGCTCTACCTTCACTACCACTATACATTGATCTCTTTCTTACTCTCTCAGCACACATTCATCCCACAATATCTAAAGACACCATGTTGTCTTTCCTGTCTATACCACAGCCTGTTTTAAACCTGCCCAAACGCCATAGAAACGATCTTTGACCTAAACTGGAATATATCTATTTACCTTTTACAATGCAGCTCATCCAGATGTGACACACCCCTCCATAACCCTGACCTCCTTCCTTCTTCTTACGGCAGCCACACTGTAACCCTTACTTCCCCAAAGTTATTCACATAATGCAGCTGACTATCTGGAGCCTGCTAAACTTGGGGTACATGGTTTTCTTCATCCTTGGGAATGCCCTATTCCATGACATGTCATCCCAGCAATGTGTGCACATATAAGCACATCACTCACCATCCTCTGGACCTGGCACATTCTGAGGGCTCCGCATCTTCTCCTCCTCAATGGGGCTTCCCGCCTTATCTGCCCATGTGGGATCATTCATATCCGGCTCTTCTTCAGTTACCGTGATCTCATCCTGAATGGACAGAAAGAACATCAAACATGATCACCCTGAAAAATGTCTATCATTTTAAACGACCTATAGATTATGGCCTCCACTAGCTGAATGATAATGGTGCAGTCCTATAGTGCAGGAGACAGACCCTGGAGATCCAGGAAGCTATCTGTTCTCCGTGATATTGCTCAGACTTTGTCCAACTCACTAACGTGCAATAAAATTAAAATCCGGAAGTTTGGTGCTTGTTAGCGACATCCCAAAGAGCCCTCTGCCCTGGGATCTGCAAGCTACTCTTCATTCCAGCCTCCCAATAAAGGAAAGTATATGCCCTCTCCAAGATTGGACTATAGACTCTGAGCAGTAGAGGCTAGGCCTAAAGTACCTTGCTTTAAATCCCTTGCCAGCCAATCTGTTCATTTTCCCCTCCTTATGTTCATGTCATTCCCAAAGCTTCTGAAATAGTCTGTACTTGTAGGGATTCTGCAATTTCTACTATGTAACTTTAAGTAAGTTACATTTGTTATTTTGCACTGGTCTTCACTGGTCACACTGCCACTATCACATTCAGCACTTTCCTCTCCTGAAATATTCTGTGCTGCTGCGACACTGCTTTTTCTACTATGAATCTCTTAAATCATCTTGCATTTCCAAACACTACTTTTAGCCGTTACTTAGCTATATGAGTACCTTGAAAAGCTTTCCCTTTAATGTAGTACCAAGCACCCCACCTACATATTGCTGCGTAATAAAGCAGACTTGTCATTCAGGGCTACAGGAAAGCTGGGTATATCCTCAGAAGTGAGGGCAGTTTCACACACACACACACACACACTAGTGGAATTTATTGAGGATGGTGTTCTGTATATCAGTCTTAATCCATTCCCCTGTTGTCACTAACTGTACCTGAATTATTAAGAGTGCCAGGATTGACATCTACGCCAGTCAGGAACTGGCATATTTCAGGTGTAACTTACACCAGCTTTCTGTAGTGAGACATAGTAAATTTGTAGGGCCGACACAGCTCCTCTAACTTTCATAAATAGTGGGGAGCAAGGTGCAGAAGGAACTATGTGCCGCAATAAAGGGCTGTGCGCCAAATTTGCACCTCATTTACAGAAATCTGGCATAGAAGGCTTAGTAAATTCTCCCCACTGCGTTTTTTTTATGCAGTTTTTTGAGCAAAAGCCAGAGGTGGATATACTGTAGCATGAAGGACAAATGTAAGTTGTTACTCAATATTTCCCTTTCCTTTTGAATCAATCTTCTTGCTTTGGCTCAAAAAAATGGATGGAAAACTGCCACAAACCGTTCAGTTTGGGTGGAGACACATGGTCTACCTGGGATGTGGCTATAGCATATAGTTAAAATGGATAGTACCAAGCGTTATTCATTGCTGCAATTAAATAGAGCATGCAGCTTAAAAAAAAAAAAAAAAAAAAAGCCCTGTGTAAACACAGCCTTACCCTATAGCAGTGATGGCTAACCTTTTAAGCTCGGTGTGTCAAAATTCATAAAAAAAAAAAACCTAGCTTAACTCGGGTGGCATGTCACATCCAGAAATAGCCATAATGTTGTGATATTTGTAGCTCTAGTAAAAAAAAAAAAAAAAGTTATATTTTTGATATATGTATTTGTATTATATGTATTTCTGGCCCGTCACACAGTATATGACTCCCTTTTCCTTGCCCATCACACAGTATAGGACCCCCTTTTCCTGGCCCATCACACGGTATAGGACCCCCTTTTCCTGGCCCATCACACGTTATATGATTCCCTTTTTCTGGCCCATCACACGGTATATGATCCCCTTTTTCTGGCCCATCACATGGTATATGATCCCCTTTTATTGGCCCATCACACGGTATATGATCCCCTTTTATTGGCCCATCACACGGTATATGACCCCCTTTTCCTGGCCCATCACACGGTATATGACCCCCTTTTTCTGGCCCATCACATGTTATATGATCCCCTTTTTCTGACCCATCACACGGTATATGACCCCCTTTTCCTGGCCCATCACATGGTATATGACTCCCTTTTTCTGGTCTATCACACAGTATATAACCCCCCCCTTTTTTTTTTTAGCCCACACACGGTGTATGACCCCCTTTTTTTGCCCCCCACAGTATAAGAACCCCTTTTTTTATCCCCCACACAGCATATGATACCCCTATTTATGGCCCCCACACAGTTTGACACCTTTTATACCCCCCCACACAGTATATGACTCCCCGTTATCCCCCCACCACCACACAGAGTAGTGGCTGATACTTTTCACTCACCTGTCCACGCTTTGCTGCCGCCTCCAGGGTGGGCTATTGCTGACGTTGTGACGTCAGTGTAGAACTGCCTAGAGAAGGCAGCGGAGGGTGGCCAAGACAGGAGCATGGACAGGTGAGTGAAAAGTATCGGCAGCTGCTTATTGCAATAACACAATAAGTAGCTGCCTATGCGTGTCACCCAAAATGTCTTGGCGTGTCACCTGTGACACGCGTGTCATAGTTTTGCCATCACTTCCCTAGAGTCACATGACAGACAGTCCATATGTTGGCCGTACTTATCAGAATGAACTTCATGCCGGGGTCAGGACTCCTATACTGTTCAGTTCAGGCTGGTAAATCCAGCTACCACATGGGCCGTGTTTGTAGTGTGAATCTGGGGTTAGATTCTATGCAGATCGTTTTCACAGTTAGCTCACTGACCTATTTATCTCTATGGCCCCACAGACACACCAGTGTATGCAGCAGTGAACTGTGGCAAAACTCAGGACAGGTCCTATACCTGTCCATTTTGCAGCCTGAGCTCACTAGATGATGTGAATGGATCTATGCTGTATGCTCAGACTGGACACATGCACACAGTCATGTACACATAGCCTTATGGTGGTTCCACACAGTGTACGGAAAGCAATTATAATCACAGTCAGTTTTGCGGCACTTAGGTTTTCACTCGTCCACGTTATTCATGGACTGTACGTATACCCATTCATTTTAATGAGCACATATAGATGTCTGTTTGTTTTTCACAGACCAATTCAGATGTGATCTACGTTTAGTAGTTATGCTGACCACGGACATCCACTATTGTCTATGAATCCGAGGAAATCATGGACAGCATATGGATCCCATCCATGTGCTATCCAGTTTTCAGAGACCTAGACAAACTGAAAAGTATGGAAAATAAAAAGAAAAGTTATGGACTGGAAAATGAGCAGGATCCCCTTCTGTCTGTGATTGTGGATAAGGCCTTACAGTGGCTATCAAACAAAACATCAAAATATGCTTGTTATCTATGACCTGGAGACACATTGTACATCGGTCTTATTGATACCCGTACCAGAGGAGGATTTGCCTGATTTATGACAAGGATCTGGCCTCGCCCTAAATCAGGAGCATCCTTTGCTCCTGATTTATGGCATCATTTCCACCACAATACTGGTGTAATGGATGAATTTGGTGGGGCCGATGGTCTTATCTACAACATGCCCTCATCATGCCACCTTTCCAGGAAAGAGGGTAGGGTCGTGTAAATATGGCACCTGTGGAAATTTTGTTGCAAGTGCTGTTTAAAGCTGAGGACAGCAACTTTCTAATGCCTCAAATCCAGCTTACATACTTAATGAATCTGCCCAAAGGTGTCCGGTGTCTCAGTGAGGTCAGTTGATAGTATGTTGTCGTTTAAAGGCTTCGATGTAATTAGACTAGATGGCAAGTAGAGGTATTGATCAAAAATGGTATAGAGTGGCGGCACCATAGCCAGAAGGACTCCATAAGTCTTGATGCAGAACCACGTCACCATAACCTGTATACTGGACAGGGGAGGGCTGGGGCTTGTTGGTTATCTGATATATCACATGACTTATGCTATACAGGTACTGTAGGCGGTATATGTGGATTCAGTACATACAGGAACAGTACTAAGGTATATATGGGTTTTGTATATACAGGAACAGGAGGAGGTTGATATATATGGGCGAGTATATACAGACAGTAATGGGTCTGGATGTATATATAGTGTCTGTACATACAGGTACTATAGGAGGTGGATATGGTCTGTATATACAGGTATAGTAGGTGGTAGATATGGGATAAGTATATACAGCTACAGTAGTGAGGATACATAAATGGTTGGTATATACAGGTACATTAGTAGAATATATAATAGTTAAAATATACATGTAGGATACATATATAAGGAATCAGTATATACAGGTATGGCAGTGAATACATAACAGATTAATATATACAGGTATGGCAGTGAGGTATATAGAAGAATCAGCATTTACAGGTACAGTAGTGACGACAAATAAATCATTAGTATATGAAGGTACAGTAGTGATATACACACAGTATAAGGGATCAGCATATATAAGTACAGTAGTGAAAGTACATAAATGGTTAGTATATTCAGGTACAATAGTGAGAAATATAAAAAGGTCAGTATTTACAGGAACAGTAGAGGGTTATTTATAAGCGTTCAGTATAAATAGATACCATAGGAATATATAGGTCTCACTATATACAGGTACAGTATGAGGAAGCTACACATGAGGCCAGTATATACAGGTATAGAAGGAGGTGGATTATATAGGATCATTACATATAAGTACACGACAAGGCAGATCATATGGAATATATGAGGTTATATACACATATAGTAGGTAGGAGAATATGGATATATAGGGTCATATACAAGTACAGGAGGTGGTGGATCATTTGGATATATACGAGATCAGCATATACAGGTAGAGTAGTGGGGTATATAAGGGATCAGTATATGCAGGCATAGTAGTGAGGATACATAAGTGGTCAGTATATACAGGAACAGTATAAAGTTATATATATATATATATATATATATATATATATATATATATATATACACATATATACATACACATACATACACACACACACAGAAGATACAGGCTCCGAGCCGGCAGTTTACACATTGCTGAGATCCGGGGAGGGGGGCCGGCAGCTATTGTACACAGGCCTGTGTGATGTGTGTACCAGATCACCGGTTATGTATCTCTTGTCCCTGCCGCCGCCTCACCTCAGTATACCCCGGCTGTACCCTTTTCTCCCCCATTTCTGCCTGCACCATTCTCCCTCCAGTCCCTGTGTCGCACCTCAGGCCGGATCCGGGCGTTCGGGCACCGTGTGACAGCTGCAGCTGGGCAGGGACTGCGTGACGTCACGACTAGGCCTGTCCCATCCGGCCACCGTACACAGAAGGGCGGGGCCACGGCCTCACCATGTGTGTACACCCTGCCATACACAATAACCTGTGTATACTACATTACACCTATACACACTGTCCCCTGTATATACTATACCTCAAAAACAATATACACACTGTACTCTGTATATACTACACTATAATAACCCATACATACTATCCCTACATATACTATCATACACAATATACCCTGCATATACTACAACCCATAGACAATTTTCTCACTGTACCCTCTGTATACTACACTACACACATTCACACTGTACCTTGTATATAATATACCCCATACACACTGTATATAATACACTCATACTTCTAGTATAGTAACACACTGTACCCCATTTACTGCACTCATAAACAATACACCCTTTACCTTGTATATACTATCCTCACACAAAACCTTATAAACAATAAGTACAATGTACCCTGTATTTAAAACACCCTATTCAGTAAGAGCCCAGTATCTGGGGGGAATATGTACCAAGCCTACCAGTAGATACCAGAAACCACGGACAGCATCAAACGCTATTCTGCACAATGCACAGAATCAGATGGCTCAGTGCAGGGCTGGCTTTAGGTTTTTGTGGGCCCTTGGGCAACACAGCCCTAGTGGGCCCCTTTTGGAGCAACTCATGCACACCACAGCAAAAAAACAACCAAAATTGGGTGTTGTTTACCTGAGGCAGACCGACTGGAGTGGACTGTAATAAAATCCATTCCATACAAGTAGATAGAACCTGTTCAGACTTCAGAAACTAAAGAGGAATGTTAGGCAGACATCTGCCCCGGATTCTTCTTTATTTTCTGTCCCCGGCTCACGGTGGTGGATACAGAGCAACAGCATGGCCTTGCGGCTTTCCACCGCTGATTAGGCCCAAATAAATGGGTCTAATCAGTGGTGAGTCTCAAGCCACAGCCTCTGAATCGGCAGGAGAATCCGTAGCAACACTTTTTTTTTTTTTTCAGAGTCCTGCACTAATTGTTTTCAATGGGAGGCAGAATGAGGGAATAATCTGCCGCTGATTTAGTGGTGAAATCTGATGCAAAATCAGCGCCTGATTCCACCATGTGAACAGGGCCTGATTCCGTTAAAAGTTGCAATGAACGTTTTCATCTGTATTAATTGAAGTGCTCAATGCAGAAACTGAGTGCGCCCCCACAGATACATACATTATATATATATATATATATATATATATATATATACATATACACATATACATATACACACACACACACACACACACACATTGTGAGGATGTGAACCTAGAGGGCGCTAGGGAGCGACCCAGGCCAGCCCTGAAAAGGCCCTCAGCCATACCTTTGGGTGTGGTGCGTAACTCCAGAGGGGCTGGAGTATCCTGCAGGAAATGGTGGACCAGCTAAGGACAGAGAGGCTCTGTCCCAGAAGGGCTGGGGTCCACAGGGGACTGTTGCTGGAGCTGAGCAATAGTCAGGACAGTTAGGGGCTCAAGGAGTGAGTTAGAACCCTAACTGTGGTCTAGGTTTTTTGTTGTTTTGCTATGTTGCAGTTAAGCTGAATAAAGCCACTTTTATTTTACACTTGGACCGTCTGAAAGCTATCTTTCCGGCGCCCAGTATCACGAACCACCGCTGTCCGGACCAGGAGTCTGCCGCCATTTTGAGACTAATTCCCCAAGCTGTCACAACATACACATATACACACACACACATATATATATATATATATATATATATATATATAACATACATACATACAGTCCCTGACAGAAGTTCTGTCGCTTATCCATGTTGTGGAATCAAAAGCTTATAACCTGACTTTAAATTCATCCATTGGTTTTAGAAATGACTCATATGAAAGCTGAAACCCTCCCAAATGATTTTTTAGTTAAGAAAATAAATTGGCTTCACTGCTGAAATATTCATCATTTAATGAACACAGAAAGGTCAGATTTTGGCAAGACAAAAGTTTTGTCGCACACATAAAGTAATGTGAAAAACCAATAATTCTGTTCAAAAACAAAGATATGTTTCATAACATTGGTGAATGAAGTTGTGGTGCTATTAGAGCCATATTTAATATTTTGTGTGACTTCCATGAGCTTGAAGGACTGCATCCATGCGTTTCAACAATGATTCCTACAATTTATTGATGAAGTCATCAGGAATAGCAAAGAATGCAGTCTTACATGCCTCTCAGAGTTCATCAAGATTCTTTGGTTTTGTCTGCCAAGCTTCCTCTTTCATCCTATCCCAAACATGCTCAATGATGTTCATGTCTGGTGACTGGGCTGGCCAGTCCTGGAGCACCTTGATCTTCTTTGCCTTGAGGAACTTTAATGTAGAGATGGATGTATGAGATGGAGCACCATCCTGCTGCAAAATTTGACCCCTTTTATGATTGGGAATGTAAGAGGAAGCTAATACTTCTTGATATTTTAGACTATTGATATTGCCTTCCACCTTGCAAATGTTTCGCACACCCCCATACTGAATGTAACCCCAGACCATGATCTTTCTACCACCAAACTTAACTGTTTTCTGGGTGTATCTTGGATCCATACGGGCTCCAATAGGTCTCCTGCAGTATTTGCGGCGGCTGTGGTGTAATTCAACTGAAGATTCATTTGAGAAATCCACCTTCTGCCACTTTTCCAGCATCCATCCGTTTAGCAGGCTGTGGCCCTTGGCAAATGCCACACATTTTTTTTAATTGCCTTTTCTTTAGTGCTGGCTTCTGGGCACTGATTCGACCATGGAGGCCATTTCGAGACAGAATCCTACAAATTGTTCTAGTTGACACAGGGACTTGAGGTGACCAGGCCTGTTGGAGCTCTGCTGCAGTGGAAGAGGGTCTGGCTTTTGATTTTCTAACCAACAAACATTCCTCCTGAGCAGTTGTCTTGCGGGGTCTGCCGGACCTGGGCTTGTCAAAAACATCTCCAGTCTGTTCAAATCTTTTTTTATTTCTTTGTACTTGACGCAGAGACAAATTAAAGGTGCCAGCCACCTCTGCAGTGGATCTGGTCTTCAGCCTCTTGATAATAATCAAGGCTTTGGTCGTAGGGTTGATTTTTGGCATGTTGTCAGAGGTGAAGTTGCAGTTCAAGTGAAGGTCTGGGGTGCTGGAGTTCTTTTTATACACACCCACTAATTAACCGATCAATTAGTGAGCACAGGTGAGGCTTTAAATTAGGACTGGGTACATTATATGACAAGGCGACAAAACTTTTGTCTTGCCAAAAACTGACCTTTCTGTGTTCATTAAATGATGAATATTTCAGCAGTGAAGCCAATTTATTTTCTTAACCAAAAAATCATTTGGGAGGGTTTCAGCTTTCATATGAGTCATTTCTAAAACCAATGGATGAATTTAAAGTCAGGTTATAAGCTTTTGATTCCACAACATGAATAAGCGACAGAACTTCTGTCAGGGACTGTACATACATACAGTGCTGGCCAAAAGTATTGGAACCCCTGCAATTCTGTCAGATAATACTCAATTTCTTCCAGAAAATGATTGCAATCACAAATGCTTTGGTAATAATATCTTCATTTATTTTGCTTGCAATAAAAAAACACAAAAGAGAATGAAAAAAAAAAGTCAAATCATTGATCATTTTACACAAAACTCCAAAAATGGGCCGGACAAAAGTATTGGCACCCTCAGCCCAATACTTGGTAGCACAACCTTTAGACAAAATAACTGCGAACAACCGCTTCCGGTAACCATCAATGAGTTTCTTACAATGCTCTGCTGGAATTTTAGACCATTCTTCTTTGGCAAATTTCTCCAGGTCCCTGAGATTTGAAGGGTGCCTTCTCCAAACTGCCATTTTGAGATCTCTCCACAGGTGTTCTATGGGATTCAGGTCTGGACTCATTGCTGGCCACTTTAGAAGTCTCCAGTGCTTTCTCTCAAACCATTTTCTAGTGCTTTTTGAAGTGTGTTTTGGGTCATTGTCCTGCTGGAAGACCCATGACCTCTGAGGGAGACCCAGCTTTCTCACACTGGGCCCTACATTATGCTGCAAAATTTGTTGGTAGTCTTCAGACTTCATAATGCCATGCACACGGTCAAGCAGTCCAGTGCCAGAGGCAGCAAAGCAACCCCAAAACATCAGGGAACCTCCGCCATGTTTGACTGTAGGGACCGTGTTCTTTTCTTTGAAGGCCTCTTTTTTTTTCCTGTAAACTCTATGTTGATGCCTATTCCCAAAAAGCTCTACTTTTGTCTCATCTGACCAGAGAACATTCTTCCAAAAAGTTTTTGGCTTTCTCAGGTAAGTTTTGGCAAACTCCAGCCTGGCTTTTTTATGTCTCTGGGTCAGAAGTGGGGTCTTCCTGGGTATCCTACCATAGAGTCCCTTTTCATTCAGACGCCGGCGAATAGTACGGGTTGACACTGTTGTACCCTCGGACTGCAGGGCAGCTAGAACTTGTTTGGATGTTAGTCGAGGTTCTTTAGCCACCATCCGCACAATCTTTCGTTGAAATCTCTCGTCAATTTTTCTTTTCCGTCCACATCTAGGGAGGTTAGCCACAGTGCCATGGGCTTTAAACTTCTTGATGACACTGCACACGGTAGACACATGAACATTCAGGTCTTTGGAGATGGACTTGTAGCCTTGAGATTGCTCATGCTTCCTCACAATTTTGCTTCTCAAGTCCTCAGACAGTTCTTTGGTCTTCTTTCTTTTCTCCATGCTCAATGTGGTACACACAAGGACACAGGACAGAGGTTGAGTCAACTTTAATCCATTTCAACTGGCTGCAAGTGTGATTTAGTTATTGCCACCACCTGTTATGTGCCACAGGTAAGTAACAGGTGCTGTTAATTACACAAATTAGAGAAGCATCACATGATTTTTCAAAGGGTGCCAATACTTTTGTCCACCCCCTTTTTTATGTTTGGTGTGGAATTATATCCAATTTGGCTTTTTGACAATTCTTTTTGTGGTTTTCCATTGAAGACAAATTAAATGAAGATATTATTACCAAAGCATTTGTGATTGCAATCATTTTCTGGAAGAAATTGAGTATTATCTGACAGAATTGCAGGGGTGCCAATACTTTTGGCCAGCACTGTACATATACACAGTGTATTGCAAAAGTATTCGGCCTCCTTGAACTTTTCAACCTTTTGCCACATTTAAGGCTTCAAACATAAGGATCTAAAATTTAAATTTTTTGGTGAAGAATCAACAAGTGGGACACAATTGTGAAGTGGAACGAAATTTATTGGTTATTTTAAACTTTTGTAAAAAATAAAAAACTGAAAAGTGGGGCGTGCAATATTATTCGGCCCCTTTACTTTCAGTGCAGCAAACTCACTCCAGAAGTTCAGTGAGAATGTTGTCCTAAATGACTGATGATGATAAATATAATCCACCTGTGTGTAATCAAGTCTCCGTATAAATGCACCTGCTCTGTGATAGTCTCAGGGTTCTGTTTAAAGCACAGAGAGCATCATGGAGACCAAGGAACACACCAGGCAAGTCCATGATACTGTTGTGGAGAAGTTTAAAGCCGGATTTGGATACAAAAAGATTTCCCAAACTTTAAACATCCCAAGGAGCACTGTGCAAGCAATCATATTGAAATGGAAGGAGTATCAGACCACCGCAAATCTACCAAGACCTGGACGTCCCTCTAAACTTTCATCTCAAACAAGGAGAAGACTGATCAGAGATGCAGCCAAGAGGCCCATGATCACTCTGGATGAACTGCAGAGATCTACAGCTGAGGTGGGGAGAGTCTGTCCATAGGACAACAATCAGTCGTACACTGCACAAATCTGACCTTTATGGAAGAGTGGCAAGAAGAAAGCCATTTCTCAAAGATATTCATAAAAAATCTCGTTTAAAGTTTGCCACAAGCCACCTGGGAGACACACCAAACATGTGGAAGAAGGTGCTCTGGTCAGATGAAACCAAAATCGAACTTTTTGGCCACCATGCAAAACGATATGTTTGGCGTAAAAGCAACACAGCTCATCACCCTGAACACACCATCCCCACTGTCAAACATGGTGCTGGCAGCATCATGGTTTGGGCCTGCTTTTCTTCAGCAGGGACAGGGAAGATGGTTAAAATTGATGGGAAGATGGATGGAGCCAAATACAGGACCATTCTGGAAGAAAACTTGTTGGAGTCTGCAAAAGACCTGAGACTGGGACGGAGATTTATCTTCCAACAAGACAATGATCCCAAACAAAGCAAAATCTACAATGGAATGGTTCACAAATAAACGTATCCAGGTGTTAGAATGGCCAAGTCAAAGTCCAGACCTGAATCCAATCGAGAATCTGTGGAAAGAGCTGAAAACTGCTGTTCACAAACGCTCTCCATCCAACCTCACTGAGCTCGAGCTGTTTTCCAAGGAAGAATGGGCAAGAATTTCAGTCTCTCGATGTGCAAAACTGATAGAGACATACCCCAAGCGACTTGCAGCTGTAATCGCAGCAAAAGGTGGCGCTACAAAGTATTAACTTAGGGGGGCCGAATAATTTGGCACGCCCCACTTTTCAGTTTTTTATTTTTTACAAAAGTTTAAAATATCCAATAAATTTTGTTCCAGTTCACGATTGTGTCCCACTTGTTGATTCTTCACCAAAAATTTAAAATTTTATATCCTTATGTTTGAAGCCTGAAATGTGGCAAAAGGTTGAAAAGTTCAAAGGGGCCGAATACTTTCGCAAGGCACTGTATATACACAGTTAGGTCCATAAATATTTGGACAGAGACATTTTTCTAATTTTGGTTCTGTACATTACCACAATGCATTTTGAACAAAACAATTCAGATGCAGTTGAAGTTCAGACTTTCAGCTTTAATTCAGTGGGTTGAACAAAATGATGGAAGAGTGAAGAAATCAGGCGATACCTTTTATGATGGCATACAAATGTGAGGAACTAAAGCATTTATTACACACAATTCCTTCATTTCAGGGGCTCAAAAGTAATTGGACAAATTAAATAATTGTAAATAAAATGTTAATTTCTAATACTTGGTTGAAAACCCTTTGTTGGCAATGACTGCCTGAAGTCTTGAACTCATGGACATCACCAGACTCCGCTGTGTTTCCTCCTTTTTAATGCTCTGCCAGGCCTTTACTGCAGTGGTTTTCAGTTGCTGTTTGTTTGTGGGCCTTCCTGTCTGAAGTTTAGTCTTTAACAAGTGAAATGCAGGCTCAATTGGGTTGAGATCAGGTGACTGACTTGGCCATTCAAGAATATTCCACATCTTTGCTTTAATAAACTCCTGGGTTGCTTTGGCTTTATGTTTTGGGTCATTGTCCATCTGTATTATGAAACACCGACCAATCAGTTTGGCTGGATTTGAGCACACAGTATGTCTCTGAATACCTCAGAATTCATCCGGCTGCTTCTGTCCTGTCACACATCATCAATAAACACTAGTGACCCAGTGCCACTGGCAGCCATGCATGCCCAAGCCATCACACTGCCTCCGCCATGTTTTACAGATGATGTGGTATGCTTTGGATCATGAGCTGTAGCGCACCTTCGCCATACTTTTTTCTTTCCATCATTCTGGTAGAGGTTGATCTTGGTTTTATCTGTCTAAAGAATGTTTTTCCAGAACTGTGCTGGCTTTTTAGATGTTTTTTAGCAAAGTCCAATCTAGACTTTTTATTCTTGAGGCCTATGAGTGGCTTGCTCTGTACAGTGAACCCTCTATATTTACTTTCATGCAGTCTTCTCTTTATGCTAGATTTGGATATTGATACACCTACATCCTGGAGAGTGTTGTTCACTTGGTTGGCCATTGTGAAGGTGTTTCTCTTCACCATGGAAATTATTCTGCGATCATCCACCACTGTTATCTTCCTGGTGGATGATTGTCCTGGTCTTTTTGCATTGATGAGTTCACCAGTGCTTTCTTTCTCAGGATGTACCAAACTGTAGATTTTGCCACTCCTACTATTGTAGCTATTTCTCAGATGGGTTTTTTCTGTTTTCACAGCTTAAGGATGGCTTGTTTCATCTGCATGGAGAGTTCCTTTGACCGCATGTTTTCTTCACAGCAAAATCTTCCAAAGGCAAGCACCACACCTCAAATCAACTCCAGGCCTTTTATCTGCTTAATTGAGAATGACATAACGAAGGAATTGCCCACACCTGCCCATGAAACAGCCCAAGAGTCAATTGTCCAATTACTTTTGGTCCCTTTAAAAACAGGTTGGCACATGTTAAGGAGATGAAACTCCTAAACTCTTCATCCAATTTTAATGTGGATACCCTTAAATGAAAGCTGAAAGTCTGGACTTTGTCCATGTCCATTATATAACTATAACTTGAATATGTTTCACTAAACAGGTAAAAAAACAAAATTTGTGTCAGTGTCCAAATATATATGGACCTAACTGTATATACACAGACAGGGTATAATAAGTATATACAGGGATGTAACTAGCAAAGATGGGGTCCCATAGCATACTTTTGACTTTGGGCCCCCCCACGGCATAGTGCCCCCTTTCCTGGCCCCCACACAGTATAACGCCCGATTTAAGCACACTATAATGTCCCACAGTGGCCTCCACGCACTATAATGTCACATAGAGGCCCCTCCACACAGTATAATGTCCCATAGCGGCCCCTTCACACGGTATAATGTCATATAATGGCAGCCGGGTGGGCCCCCGGAACTGCCTCAGTTCAGTGTGCATTGACCATGTGGTGCCGTTACAGGCCCGGTCACTGCACAATATACAAAGTCACTGCTTCTGGCTTTGTACACTGCTCAGCAAACCGCTGATCGGTGTGGGGGTCGAGTGTCAGCCCCCAACGATTTTATATTAAAGACGTATCCAAAGGATATATCATTAATATAAGGCCTTTCTTAACCCCCTGCTGCTAACCGCAGTTTCACAGGGTTATACTGTACTCCCAACTCATATGCAATATATAATATATATATAATGTGCCCTGTATGCAGTACACTATACCCATACATACTGTACCCTTTTATAAAGTACACTCCATACACAGTATACACACTGTACGCTGTATTATATTACAAACATACTATACATTGTATATACGACACCCCATACACACTGTATTCTGTATGTAATGCACCCATATGGCAAACTCAAAAACAATATATATACTGCATCTTGTATATACTACATTCATAAACAATATACATACTGTCCCCTGTATATGATATACACCAAACCCATATAAAATTTACACACTATATCCTATATATACCAAACTCATGAACACTGTACCCTTTATATACTATACCTCATACACAATGGGGCAGTTTTATGAAGACTGGCTTTTTAACGGCAGTCTTCATAACCCCTGAGCTGGTAAATGGTGCACCTCAACCCCTCCTCATAAATGAGGCACACCATTCAGCGGGTTGTGTGCCTGCAGTGGTATTTTCTGAATTTTCTAAATTATAATAAACCTAGTGGGGTTAATGGCCCTGCCCCCTGCGTGCCCTCTCCCTGTACAATTTTTGGCAAAGTGGCATGTGTGGCACAGAATAGAAAAAAAGTCTAATTTGTGCAAAATAACGAATCGCACAACTAATGCAACTTTTACATGCCTTCCGGTCTCTGCTTCACCATTAGGCCCCTGCCTCTTGATCCCGGTGTCTTGGGAGCAGCAGTTGTAGTGATGTCACTTACATCGTCCCTGCCGCTTCCTAAAGTCACCTGCAGAAGTCAGGGGAGGACAAGATGAGGTGAATATTAGTTTGTTTTTTTTTTTGTTTTGTTTTGTGAGGGCACCAGGATGGGGACACTATATATACTGTGAGGACACCAGGAGGAGGACATTATGAGGTGAGGGCATATTCAGGGAACTTTATAACATTGGGCGATATTATAATGGGGGCCACATTGAGGGTGCCATTATACCATAGGGATTTCAAGGTGACATTATACCATGTCAGGGCCACCGTAGGGGTGTTATACTGTGTAGGGGCACAAAGAGACATGGATAGAAATGGATGTACACTGTGTTCCAAATTATGATGCAAAAAGTGTTTAGGAGTGATAAGGTAAGAATTTTTTTGTTTGTCAGTTAAACTCATTGATGGTGATGTGTGTCAGGGCTCTTTATATCGCTGAAAGCAATTGCAGACACCTGTGCTAATTAGTTTGGCAGGTGTGTCCAATTAAAGGCAAGACTACTTAAGAAGGCTGTCCCACATTATTAAGCAGCCTACATTTTCAGCCGAAATGGGAAAGAAAAAGGATGTGTCGGCTGCTGAGAAGCAACAAATTGGGGAGTGCTTAGGTCAAGGCATGACTACAATCAACATTGCCAAGATACTTCATCGTGATCATCGCACAATCAAGAAGTATGTAGCTGATTCACAGCACACACGTGTGCGTGCTGATAAGGGAAAATTGAGGACTCTTTCCAACAGGCAATTACGTCAGGTTAAAAGAGCAGCTTCAAAAATGCCTTGTCATAGCAGCAGACAAGTTTTTGAAGCTGCTGGTGCCTCCAACGTCCCCCCGAACAACAAGATGCAGGGTCCTTCAGAGGTTTGCAGCTGTGCGTAAGCCATCCTGTCGACCTCCTCTATCCACTGCACATAAGCAGAAATGGCTCCAGTGGGCCAAACAATACATGAAGACTGACTTCAAAACTGTTTTGTTCAACGATGAGTGCCGTGCAACGCTCGATGGTCCAGATGGATGGAGTGGAGGATGGCTTGTTGATGGACACCCCATGCAAACATGGCTACGGCGCCAAGAAGGAGGAGGTGGAGTAATGTTTTGGGCTGGAATCATGGGGAAAGAGATTGTTGGCCCCTTTAGGATCCCTGAAGGGGTAAAGATGAACTCCATAATGTATGTGGAGTTTCTCAAACAGCACTTCTTGCCATGGTTCAAGAAGAAGAACCATGCATTCCGCAGAAAGATCATTTTCATGCATGATAATGCACAGTGTCATGCTGCAAATAACACATCTGCATCTCTGGCTGCTATGGGCATAAAAGGGGACAAACTTATGGTGTGGCCCCCATGCTCCCCTGACCTCAACCCCATTGAGAACCTCTGGAGCATCATCAAAAGGAGTGTCTATGATGGCGGGAGGCAATTCACATCTAAGCAACAGCTCTGGGAGGGTATTCTGTCCTCATGCAAAACAATTGAAGCAGAAACCATCCAAAAACTGACAATGGACAAGAGAGTTCAGAAGCTTCTTTCGAACAAGGGGTCCTATGTGCAAATGTAACATGACCTCGAATAAAGTTTTGGCTTGAAAACTGTTTGATTTCAGTTTGTAATAACCTGCTAATGCTTATAATTTCACAATGACCATTTTTAATAAAAATGAAAAGGTTGCAAATTCTGCTGTGCATAATAATTTAAAACATGCATTTTGAGTGTTTATTTTTTTTTAAAAATATACTGTTATCATAGGCAGTTTGTTCAAAAACCTTTCAATTATACTTGAATAGTTGATGACTGGAAAATTACAATGACTGCAATTCATATAGGTAATTTTGGAAAACATGAGAAAATATTATTTGCATAATAATTTGGAACAGTGTAGCATAAAATATACACACTGTACCCTATATATACACTACACTAATAAATGATATATAGACTATAGTGTATATACTACACCCCATACACACTGTACCTTGTATATAATGCACCTTGTACAATCAACCAATATACAATATACACTGTACCTTATGTATACTACAGTAAACTGTATATATAAATAATCCAAAAACTATATAAATTACAATTTGATCTCTGTATATAATACATATTATATACCTATCCTATATACAATATACACACGGTATTCTTTATAAACTGCATCCCAAATACAATATCAACCTGTACATACTGCACTACTTATACAAAATGTGCCCTATGCATGGCATTTCATACACAGCATACAAACGCAGTAATATACATACCTATATACATTGGAACAGTGGCTGCAGGTGCATCAAGGCCCAGAAGCCTTAGGGGCCCTTAACGCGTAACTAAACTTTCAGACACCTTTTGATTTTCTGGTGGTATTTGTGTCATTAATAAATGTTGTAATATACCATACTTTTTTAACAAATCTTTGCTGTTTTCTGTAAAATCCTGCATATCTTTATTCTTTCCCTTGCTTCTGTATTGTGAGCTATACCCTGCCTGTGACTGACTAAGTATGGAGTACGGGCTTAGAGTAGGGGGATGTATAAAATGAAGAGAGAATGAGGGTAGAGGAGGGCCACTTCAAACAGTTATGTCTTGGACATTATATCATGTACAAACTTGCTTTTGGAGTCATAGGAAAGAGGAGATTCTCTGATTATAGATTATAGTTCTATCTGTATTATTTCCAGAGATATCACTGGTTGAAAACACAGTCGGGATTGGGATATTTATATACAGCGACTTCCGCTGAAGTCGCTGTATGGCCTCAAAGTCTGGGTGGCTTGGCTCAGGTTGAACAAGTTTGGTACGAATGGGCCAATAACCAATTAACAAAAAATGTGCAGGACAAGCAATAAATCAAAAAACAACAAAATCATGCCCAGACAAAAGTAAAAATAATTAACAAAGTTTATTAACAAATAAATAAAATACAAATGAACAAACACATGAGGGAATACAGGAAAAAAACAATAAATAATGTGTACAAAGGCATGAAGTTCAGGGTATCAAATAAATAAATAAATAATCATGGCAAAGCACCTTCACAAATGCATTTGAGATAATTAGAAATAGCATATTCAAATACAACCAAAGCTCCTCTAAAGTCATACCATAGATTTAAATGTAGAAAGGTCCTAATAGACCATATATTACAAGATGAAAAAAATCCTGAAACAACATACCTAAGGCACAAACAACCTGACGCGCATTTCGCCTACAGCTTCGTCCGGAGGTTTAAAACAAAGTGTAGAATACTATTATGGCTCCTGGGAACCTATCTATCCAATTTCTAGCTCTCTAAGACAAACACATCCGAAGTTATGTCAAAGTGACATGTATGTCTATGGAAAAATTTATGGTAAACCGTGGATACAAACTCCAAGCTTAACCATACAGTCATGGCCAAAAGTTTTGAGAATGATACAAATATTAATTTTTACAAAGTCTACTGCTTCAGTTTTTCTAATGGCAATTTGCATATACTCCAGAATGTTATAAAGAGTGATCAGCTTAACAGCAATTACTTGCAAAGTCAATATTTGCCTAGAAAATGAACTTTATCCCCCAAAACACATTTCAACATCATTGCAGCCCTGCCTTAAAAGGACCACCTAACATCGTTTCAGTGATTGCTCCATTAACACAGGTGTGGGTGTTGATGAGGACAGGGCTGGAGATCAATCTGTCATGATTAAGTAAGAATGACACCACTGGACACTTTAAAAGGAGGCTGGTGCTTGCCATCATTGTTTCTCTTCTGTTAACCATGGTTATCTCTAAAGAAACACGTGCATTCATCATTGCACTGCAAAAAATGGCCTAACTGGGAAGAGTATTGCAGCTAGAAAGATTGCACCTCAGTCAACAATCTATCGCATCATCAAGAACTTCAAGGAGAGAGGTTCCATTGGTGCCAAAAAGGCTCCAGGGCGCCCAAGAAAGACCAGCAAGCGGCAGGACCGTCTCTTAAAAGTGTTTCAGCTGCGGGATCGGGCTACCAGCAGTGCAGAGCTTGCTGAGGAATGGCAGCAGGCAGGTGTGAGTGCATCTGCACGCACTGTGAGGCGGAGACTCTTGGAGCAAGGCCTGGTCTCAAGGAGGGCAGCAAAGAAGCCACTTCTCTCCAGAAAAAACATCAGGGACAGACTGATATTCTGCAAAAGGTACAGGGAGTGGACTGCTGAGGACTGGGGTAAAGTCATTTTCTCTGATGAATCCCCTTTTCGATTGTTTGGAACATCTGGAAAACAGCTTATTCGGAGAAGAAGAGGTGAGCGCTACCACCAGTCTTGTCTCATGCCAACTGTAAAGCATCCTGAAACCATTCATGTGTGGGGTTGCTTCTCAGCCAAGGGAATCGGCTCTCTCACAGTCTTGCCTAAAAACACAGCCATGAATAAAGAATGGTACCAGAATGTCCTCCAAGAGCAACTTCTCCCAAGCGTCCAAGAGCAGTTTGGCGCTCAACAATGCCTTTTCCAGCATGATGGAGCACCTTGCCATAAAGCAAAGGTGATAACTTAATGGCTCAGGCAACAAAACATAGAGATTTTGGGTCCATGGCCTGGAAACTCCCCAGATCTTAATCCCATTGAGAACTTGTGGTCAATCATCAAGAGACGGGTGGACAAACAAAAACCAACAAATTCAGACAAAATTAAAGCATTGATTCTGCAAGAATGGACTGCTATCAGTCAGGATTTGGTCCAGAAGTTGATTGAGAGCATGCCAGGGAGAATTGCAGAGGTCCTGAAGAAGAAGGGTCAACACTGCAAATATTGACTTGCTGCATTAACTCATTCTAACTGTCAATATAAGCTTCTGTTACTCATAATATGAATGCAATTCTATTTCTGTATGTGATAAAAACATCTGACAAACACACATAAAAACCAGAGGGCAGCAGATCATGTGAAAATATAATATTTGTGTCATTCTCAAAACTTTTGGCCATGACTGTACACTGTACTGACACTCACTTTTACTCATTTAGCAATTAAAACACTCCAAAATGTATCCTTTTTTGGCGGAAAAGGTGTTTGCCTGTGGTGGTTATATTGCAAAAAGCAATGGTTTTGTTGGCTTGTAAGTGCTACAATGGCTTATTGTTATTTGGGAGACAAATTTGCACAAATCACTTGAAACGTCGCATTAGCTTTTCCAAAAAAAAAAAAAAAGTCACCAATAATTATCCCATGATGGGAACAGATGTGAAATCAATTTTTTTTTTTATACCAACATGGTGGCATCAACAATGTGGTATAGTGAAATGTGATGGTAGACCAGATGGCAAGACATGTCTGATTGATTGGTGGTAAGCACTAGCAGCTGTGGCAACACCTGCGGCAGGGTATATATTGTTGAATCAGGCCGCAAGACATGGTGGCAGCAATTTAGGAGTAGCATCAGCAGCAGTACAGTAAATAGAAGATAATGATAAAGAGAGATGGTGACAACACTATTATGAGGCAACAGTCGGAGGCGTTTGGAAATCCTCACGGATCCATGCCTGGTTCATTTTGATAAAAGTAATTTTTTTTTTTTTATACGCTACCTGTGGACAGTTTAGTCTTTTTAGGTTTTTCAACACTACCAGCAGCACTGAGCACCTTCTTGGCCATAACACTTGAGGACCGACAAGATAAAATTCCCATGGCAAACTGGGCCAGCTCCTTCCAATGCTCTAACCGATTGGCCCAGAATTCCATAGGGGGGGGGGTCACAGATATCAGCTGGTACGACTATCACTTTAGGTACGACTGACAGCCGGTGGGTGTCAGTTGCCTGTTGTGGCTATGGTTGGCACTACAAGCTGAAATATTTTTGGCCCTTCATCTTCCAGATACTGTACTAGACCTGGCTGCAGCTGCTTTTACTCTTCCTGACACTTGTGACACTGTCAGAGGAGGTGGAGCACTGGCTGAGTGAGGTGTACTGGAAGAGGGCAGAGGCCACCTGGGTATGCATGCGCCTGGAACTTGCAAGGGTCTTCCTAAACACTGTGGCAAGCTGGGTATATAGCCTATCCTATTAATATTCAAATTTTTCTCCCCTTTGGGAAGCAGGGAAGAATTCTCCCATTTTATCTTTATAGCGAGAATCTAAGAGCACTGCCATCCAGTACTCATCCCTCTACTTGATGCTAATAATGCGCTTGTTGCTGTGTAAGCAGTGGTGCATAAAATGTGCCATGCTTGACAGCGCATACATGGACCCAGGGGCTTGCCACGGTTGGTGTTCTTGGCCAGCGTGGTTGTCATCATCATTGAAAACAGATAAGGGTCAGCCTCCTCCCCCAGATGTGCCAGTAACAAATCAAGGGCCCCCTCTGCATCCAAGGGAGAGTCTTTTTCCTCTTTCAGTCTAGGAGTCCCAGATCCTCCACCATAACTACCCTGACCCAGATCCTACTCCATCAACATGGGGCGAGGATGTGGACTAAGAGGTGGAAACTGTTCCTCCTCTTTCATCCCTCGTTGAGGAGTGTAAGGGTTTCCTGCAAGATGTACAATAGAGGAATCATATCGCTGATGCTGCAGTCATTCCTGTGGAGAAATTTGGTGGCTTCTTCAAAGGGCTTTAAAAGCCGGCACACTGTCCTCATGAGCCTCTAGTGAAGTATCTTCAAGTAACGCATTGTCCCTGTGGTCTGCTGCATGCAATAATCATTCACCGCCTTCTTCTGCTCACACAGACTTTCCAGCATGTTTAAAGAGGACCTTTCATGTCCTCATGTATATGTGGTTTTACATACCGCTAGAAAGCCGACTTCACGCTGAATTCAGCTTTCCCGTTATTTTCCCCCAGGGCTGGAGATATCGGGGGTCTAAATTTCACCATTCACTGTCAGAAGGGCGTTCCTGACAGTCTAGCTTGGCTGTAAGGAACGCCCTCCCTGACAATACGCATCCATAGCCTTGTACTGAGGTGGTGTTCCTCACAGGTCAGCGTCATCATTGGGCGGTAAGGAACGCCCCCTCTCTCTGTACTCTTCCCATAGCCCTGTACTGTCAGAGGGGGCATTCCTTACCGCCCCGCGTGCTGTCTGCTTTCTAGCGGTATGTAAAACCCCATATACATGAGGATGTGAAAGGTCCTCTAAGTTCTACCGAGTTGGAACATCATAGGTAAGGTGGTGCAAAGTCAGACCATTTTGTCACTGCAAATCAAGCAGGGTGTTTCTTTGCAACGTAGGAACGAATGAAACGCACAAAGATTTTTCTGGCCGAGAGTATCACCTTTTTTAAGCCACTATACAGGTTAATAAAATGGCGAACCACTTGGCACTTCAACAATATCGGTGCCAATGTCGATGGTAACACTACCCAGTTGGAGTTGGTGATGAGCCATCCAGTGGGATACTTACTGCAGGATCCAGAGAAGCAGCTCCTATGCTGTGTGGCTCCTCTGATCCAGGCACATTAATTGCAAAACCACATGGCAGCGCTTTGCCTTATACCCATGATACAAGGGTGGAGGAAGAGGAGTGGAAGCAACAACTTGCCCTGGCGAAGATGGTGGCGGGAAATTCTTATCACTAACAGGATTGTTTTCAGTAAAAAAAAAAAAAAAAAAATTAAAAAGACAATATAGATTATTGGTAATGAATGGGTTAACGTCTGTGTAAGCAGCTGTAGCAGCAGCAGCAGCACAGATTCAAGTCACTCACAGTATATGAAGCGAACCTGTCCTACCTAGGTCTATTCAATTCTAGCATTAATCTACCAGTGCATAGTTGCTTGATTCTCTTAAGTCCACAGATAACTATTGCTGAACTGAGCTGCCTAAAGCCTAGCTATACTTCAATACAAAAATAAAAACAACAACGGCGAGAGGCACATAGCGTAATATAGCTTAAAAAAATCAATTATACATAGATAGTCGTACTGAACAAGAAGATTAGTCAAGTGACTAGAAACTAAAAACGTGAGGCGTCTGGATATGTTCACTATTAGTGTGGTGAGAGACTATTAGATAGTAAAAAGTGACTGGTCCACAATAAAGTGAGTTTTCGACTGGCGGGGTCTGATGGCAAACAGTGCTCCTTCAGTCGGTGAGCTCACTCACAGATTTGTGGAGATGGACTCTTACCTTTTTAGGTTGTGCTAAGTCACAACTATTCCAGTGGTCAGATCCAGTATATGCCTCAGTATATGGTAGCTGCGGAACCTCTGGGCGTCAGAATCTTCAGGATCCAGACGGTATACAGATAATGGATTGGTAGGAGGAGCTCCCAAAAAAAAGAGGTGTGGGGACCGTGCTTCACCAAAGATGCTTTATAATACTCAATTAACACAATGCGTTTCGGGGAAATCTAGTCCCCTTTATGAAGTGTACAAGAGACTGGGCATAAAAACAATAAAAGAATATACATGTAAAAGTCAATGTTAAAAAGCTAAAACTAGTGATGGTAAGAAAATTAATCAACAGAATAGGAGAAGAAATCCCCTAGAAAAGTATTATCGAAATTAAATGAATATATGACTACAGTATACTCAAGAGAAAATACAACAAATGAACTGGCAGATTCAATTTGAATACACACATAAATAAATGGTAAATATACATGAAATACTTAAATCAATAGTGCTTAGTACTTAGCAGCCTGAGATAGTAGGCTGTGAGAGCTAAAGTGAGTGAAGAGACCACATCTTAAAAGGCATATATAGAGGTATGGCAAAATGGGACCACCCCTGGAGGGAGGGGTTCTATTATGCAGGTAAAAATTCAATAGGGAAATAAAATATTCATTGGGCAGTAAATGGAAAGGTGTAGACATTCACTTGTAATTAAATATGCTAACTAGGGAATAAAATAACGAGTAAGACGTGTGAATTTGATTAAAACATCAGACCGTGTTTGAAAACATCAGATCTGTTTGAATGTCAACTATTACACTATCTGTCAACTATTACACCAACTTAGGCCAAGCTTTTTATACTACATACTGTATATACAGCAGCACTCAGTGGTGTAAATACCAGGGTACCAGCTGTAGCGGCTGCCACAGGGCTCGGGACATTAGGGGGCCCGACAGGCCCCTGATTTTTTTATTTTATTTTAATAGAACGTTACATGCTGGAGTAACTCGAGCAGGTAATGGGCCCTATTTACTTACCGATCCCCGCTCCTGCTCACGGCCGCTCTCGCTTCCCCTTCTGCGGAAGCAGAGGCGGCTGTGAGCAGGAGTGGGGATCGGTAAGTAAGGCTGGGGGCCCGCGAACCCCACAAACACTGCTATCATTATACTCTGGGGTCTTTTCAGACCCCCAGGTATAACGATTGGAGGCCCAGGGGAGGTGAGGGAACATAAAAACCAGTTTTACTTACCTCTTCTGGGCTCCAGCACTCTTCGGGTCTCTTGGTGAAGTCCCAGACGTCACGTAGGCATGGCCAGCGTCATTATGCGTTGCAACGCCGGCCTGGCTCACGTGACGTCTGGTCCAACATTGAAGACGGACGAAAGTAGCGGGGAGTGCATTGGAGCCAGGGAGAGTTAAGTAACATTGACCCCAGAGTATAATAGTAGTTCATGGGTGGTCCACAATGGGGCATAATACTGTGTGCAGGGGCCACTATGGAGCATAATAGTGTGTGCAGGGGCCACTATGGGGCATAATACTGTGTGCAAGGGCCACTGTGGGGCATAATACTGTGTGCAGGGGCCACTGTGAGGCATAATACTGTGTGCAGGGGCCACTGTGGGGCATAATAATGTGTGCAGGGGCCACTGTGGGGCATAATAAGTGTGTAGGGGCCACTGTGGGGCATAATACTGTGTGCAGGGGCCACTATGGGGCATAATACTGTGTGCAGGGGCCACTATGGGGCATAATACTGTGTGCAGGGGCCACTATGGAGCATAATACTGTGTATAGTGGCCACTATGGGGCATAATACTGTGTATAGGGGCCACTATGGGGCATAATAGTGTGTGCAGGGGTCACTGTGGGGCATAATACTGTGTGTGCAGGAGACACAGTGGGGCATAATAGTGTGTGTGCAGGAACAAAACGGGGCATAATAGCGTGTGTGTGCAGGGGCCACTATGGGGCATAATAGTGTGTGTGTGCAGGGGCTATGATGGGGCATAATAGTGTGTGTGCAGAGGCCACAGTGGGACATTATACTGTGTGCAGGGGCTACGGTGGGACATTATACTGTTTGGAGGGGCTACTATGGGGTTATGGGCAATGCGGTTTGTGCGGGGGGCTATGGGGAATGTGGTTTGTGCGGGGGAGGGGCCATGTCAAATGTTCACCTTGGGGCCCAGCCATTCTTAGTTACGCCACTGGCAGCACTGTAAGGTCCACCTACCACTCTCGGTTGACTGGCTGTCAGATGCACACATGACATTGTCTGCTCTGTATTTCCTGGACAAACACGTGGCAGCCATTTTCATGGCCATTTTAGTTAGTCCAAAGTGAATCACCATTTGTGAACAATTTGGAATATTCAGGACAAACCGGATAACCAGATAAGAAGGCTCCGGGATGCCATGGTAACAGGATGGCTCCAATGAACGCGCCGCAGGGGGGCCGCCCGGTTACCGAACATGAAAGTGAAAGTAACAGCTCAGATGCCTTGGTCGTGTAGCCCTATTTGGGGGGGGGGTATGAGTATTATCCCTCCCGCAACAGACTCTGGCGCTGACCTGTGTGTATAATGGGACCTGAAGCCTTCGCTGAAGGGAAGAGTGGGAACATATATGAAATATATCAGTGCCTCCACCCAGGATAGAGCCTCTGTATTACAGGGAGGATCTCTTCCTGGGACTTACCCATGAAGTACAGTTAGTAGCCTTAACAAGGATCACTGTACTAATCTCACAGTCTGAAGAATACATACAGATACCACATAAGGTTATAACAGTAGCTTTATAAGTATCAACAGGGTAATAATACATACATAAAATATACTCAGAACACAGCAATACTACAACAACCAGCAAGTCCTCAACCGTCTTAGGTTATATACCCTGGTATATATATAAATATATAGCAAGAGTCCAGTGCACAATACCTCCAGGCAACAGAAGAGATGCAGGGGCCCCTGTGGATGACTGTGGATCCTCGGATTCTTCCAGGAGATGACAGACAGCCGATCAGGAGATGATGATGATGATGGTGAGATTCTTCTCAGGCAGCAAACAGGGCGACGGTGACGGCAGTAGATGCAGGCCTGACTACCCTAACACTGAGTCCTTAACCTGCCAGCTAAACTACTAGTGCCACCGGGCCTCTAACTAGCTAGTTGGCCTTCGGAAGCCTAACCTATCACTGCCCTGAACTATATATATATTGATCCCTAACTACGGTTACTAGCTAGGTCCTGTGAGTATATAGGGGGTAACACATACCTAACTATATACTGTGAAGTAAAGAGGAACAAGTGGCTCTTAGACTCCCCCAGACATAACATGTCTGTCTCAGCAGCTCTGCTCACATCTCTCCCCCCAGCAGCTCTGCCTCACATGTGTCTGACTCACTGTATTTACAAAACAAAACTTGCACTGAATGCCTGGGGTCTCTGAAGCCAAACTGCAGGGGCAAAGAAGCCAGATACATTATATACTAGTAGAAATGGCAGTTCCCTACACTCTCCCTCTGGTGAAATCTTTACGTCACGTCAAAGACATACAAAGTCATAGTATACAGTCAACATTACCAATGACAATATCAATATGGTTGCTTTTGCATTTACAGAGTCACAACAGGTTAATAGGTATACATGCCAGCAGGAGCGAAAATTGGTAACATATTGACCAAAGTGGACACTGCACCCACCCAAGCATGGTATAAATGAGGCTGAGTAGTAAATCTGGGGTCCCCCAAACTATCATATGTCAGCATAGGTGGAGGGTGTCTAATTCTCTCTCCTCTCCGTACCTCTCTCTGAGGTAAACTAGCATGTCCAGGCCCTAAACTAGGGTTGTCTGCCATGGGAGGGGATGGTGCTGGTGGCGTAGGAGAGCTAGATCCCTGCTCATCTGTAGACACAGATCTAGGTACGAATTCTGGAGTTTGAGGGTTCATAGGTCTCCCTGAAGGAGAAGATACTGGTGATCTAGGAACTTCAGGAGCCACAGTCCAATCACTCTCAGGAGTTTCAGGAAGGTCAGGTGGAATATCGGCTAAGGACTGTGGAGAATCGCAGGCCGAGCCATCATTGGAGATATCCATACCATCAATCTGAGGTACAGGCAACAAATGATTTCTATGCCAAGTCCTGATCCTCCCGTCCCGTCCTTTTATCTTGTAGACTGGTATTCCAGGCAACCGATCTACCACTGTAAAGAGTTCACTCCGCCATCGATCAGCCAGCTTATGTTTTGCAGTTGCTCCCAAATTCCGTAGCAGAACATGGTCCCCAGGGTTCAATTCTCGGTATCTTACTCGAAGATCAAATCTCCTTTTATTTCCTTCATTCACTTTGGCCGCATTTTCCTCAGCCAGCTGATAAGCACTCTTAAGCGTTTCTTTCAAACGTGCCACGTATCGGTAATGATCTCGATGACTGATACCATCGGTAGAGACTCCCAACAAGATGTCAATAGGTAGCCTAGGCTCTCTTCCAAACATCAGAAAGTATGGTGAATATCCTGTGCTCTCGTGCCTTGTACTATTATAGGCATGCACCATAGCCTCCACTTTTCTACTCCAGGATCGCTTATCCTCAATTCGTAAGGTACCAAGCATATCAAGTAAAGTCCTGTTAAATCTTTCAGGAAGGGCATCTCCCTCTGGATGGTAAGGCGTCGTCCGACTTTTGCGGATGTTCAACAACTGAAGTAACTCTTTGATCAGGTTACTCTCAAAATCCCGGCCTTGATCAGAATGCAACCGGTGTGGTAAGCCATAATGGATAAAATACTTTTCCCAAAGCACTCTTGCAACAGTGACTGCTTTTTGATCCTTAGTCGGAAAGGCTTGAGCATATCGTGTGAAGTGATCAGTCACCACCAATACATTTCCAAATCCTCTGGAGTCGTTGTCAATACAAAGGAAGTCTATGCAGACAAGATCCATGGGACCCGAACTCTTCAAGTGTCCCATGAAGGCCGCTCGAACCGGGACAGTCTTCCTCTGCAAACATCTGCGACAGCACCTACACAGACGAGTCACGGTATCTCTCATTTTGGGCCAGTAGAATCGGTCTTGTATTAGGCCATAAGTCTTCTCAGGTCCCAAATGACCATGATAATCATGCAGACTTCGGAAAATCATCTTCTGAAAGCAGCTTGGAATAACTAGTTGGCGCCTTCCAGGGTGATCATGATACAGCACCACACGATAAAGTAGGCCATTGTCTATTTCAAACTTCTCCCAATCTCGTAGAAGTTGACTGCATTCAGAGGGTAGGGATGTCTTTAACATTTCTCTGTCTTGAGAACTCACTGCTTGATAAAGAGGTCCAATTAAAGGATCAGTCTTTTGACTCCAGATCATTCGCTTTGAAGATATAGAACAACTCTCAAAGGATCCTAAAGCGGCAGGGTAGGCAAACATGTCTGGTACAGCTTCGGGACCTCCCCCAATAGAGTCAATAAGCAGAGTTTCAGAAAAGGCTACTCGGTCTTCAACTACAGCAGCCATGGCACACAAAGCTCCTACTCCAGGACTTGGCACTTCTTCCCATTCATCCACTACTTCCGGACTAGGTAATCCAGGCCGTCTTGATAGAGCATCTGCCCCAATGTTCTTAGGCCCCGATTTATACTTGAGTGTGAATTGGTAGTTGGATAAAGCTGCCAACCAGCGATGTCCTGTAGCATCGAGTTTAGCGGTTGACAAAACGTATGTCAGTGGATTGTTGTCTGTTCTTACTTCAAACGTGGCTCCGTATAAATAGTCATGTAATTTATCAACAATGGCCCACTTGAGCGCCAAAAACTCCAATTTATGTACTGGATAATTTTTCTCGCTGGGAGAAAGACTTCGACTTATGAAAGCTATGGGCCGTAACCCGGCCAGGTATTCTTGGTGCAGCACGCCACCTAATCCTTCAAAGCTGGCATCTACATGTAGCACATATGGCTTATGTGCATCAGCATAAGCCAGAATGGGAGCTTCTGTCAATTTCTTCTTCAACAACTTAAATGCTTCTTCACAATCCGCAGTCCACCTGTCGCCAAAAAGGCTTTTGGAAGACCCTTTCTTCTTTCCCGGATCTCCTGCATCACTCTTCAACAGGTCGAGGAGGGCTCGAGCAATTTTTGAATATCCTTCCACAAATCGTCGATAGAATCCACAAAACCCCAAGAAAGATTGCAACTCCGTAATATTTTGCGGTCGGGGCCAATTCACCACAGCTTCAATCTTACCAGGATCGGTAGCAACTCCTTCAGCAGAAACAATATGACCTACATAAGTGACCGAAGATCTACAAAATTTGCATTTGTCAGCCGACAACTTCAGCCCCTCTTCTTTTAAGCGATGGAGTACTCTCATGAGTCGTTCTTCATGTTCTTCCAGCGTCTTTCCAAACACAATAATGTCATCAAGATATACAAGGCATTCCCGGGGCACTAAATCACCTAACACTCTTTCCATCAACCTTTGGAACGTTGCTGGCGCACCTTTTGTACCTTGCGGCATACGAGTGAACTGAAAGAAACCCAAGGGGCATATGAAGGCTGTCTTTTCCTGATCCTCAGGTGCCATTGGGACTTGATAGTATCCCGATCTTAGGTCCAGCACTGTGAACCAACAGTTTCCATTCAGAGCTTCCAGAGCTTCTTCAATTCTCGGCAGTGTATACTGATCAGGTAAGGTTCTCCGGTTCAGAGTTCTGTAATCCACACATAGGCGAATTGCTCCAGATTTTTTTTCTTACCACCACAATAGGTGAGGCATAGGGGCTCTTACTGTCCACAATGATCCCCTGACCTTTCATTTGCTGTAGAGTCTGTCTTAACTCATCAACATCCTTTGGAGCAACTCTCCGTGGTCGCTCCCGGAAGGGAGTAGAATCGGTCAATCGGAAAGTGTGTTGAGCACTTTTAGCACAACCTACATCCATATCATCCATGGAGAACACTTCCGATAATTCAGACAACTTCTGTGTCAGTCGCTGATTCCAGGCCTCTGGTAAATGTGGATCACTCAAGTCAAGATTGAGATTAGGGATTGCATCTCGGATTTGAATCCTGCACACTTCAGCGTATGGATTTACTCCAAGCACAGGGTAGCAGTGGGCCACATTCTGGTATGGTCCAATTACAATCGGATGCGGTGAACAGTTCCTCACTGTCACACAGGTAGATAACTCCACTTTATTTCTCCAGTCCTTTCTCTCTGGGATCACCATCCAGCCATTCTGGTTAATCATTTCTTCAGGGGTTTCCATAAGGACATAACTCCCCCCTTCAAGCAAATCGGGAGCAATGCTGGAGGCTACTCTCAGAATTCTCTCCCCGCCGGCAGGAACTTCCACGGTTCTCTCACCGATATGATATACCATTCCATGTCGATAGCCAGTAGACAGGGCATCACAGAGTTCTCTAAGATCAGAAGATATATTCACCGGCTGAGCTGCAGGGTTCCAATCTCTTCCAAGAAACTTCTGAAAAGCATAATGCACTGCGGGACAATTAGTGCCAAGTATCACAGGAGCTGCACAAGAATCCCCTGTATCAGGACAGACAAGAGCCGTAATCTTCATGGGAGCGACACTCTGATCTTCTAATTCAGGGACAGCTATAACTACTTGTAGGCTGCCATCTACAGGATATGATCCTGAATTAAGCCCCCACAATTTCATTTGTCCTGTAGACTGAAGAGGTATATCCCTCAGATACTTTTGGTAGAACGAGCGATAAATCAGGGTCACTTGAGATCCTGTATCAAACAGGGCAGGAGCGGCATGACCATTGACAGTGACTTTGACAACGGACCTGGAGCCCGCGATAGCGCCTCTGGTATTTACTCGGCCCGCCTTCCTTCGGTGTCTTTGATTCTGAATAGAGAAGACAGCACTGTGTCTCAATCCCTCACTGTCCTCCGTACACTGTCTGGCACTATGGCCCGTCTGACCACATTTATAACAGGTTCTAGCATCCTTCCTCCATTGAGTGGCAGTGGATGGAGTGGCGGACTGTCTAAGTTCTGACCGCTCCGCTGGTTTGTCCTTGTTTGAATTAGGAACAACATCTTCTTTAGAGATGCTTTTCGCTTTCTTAGGGGTACTAAAACTAATGTCAGCTTCTTGTTTCTTCACTAACTTCATTAAGTCAGGAAATGGAAGGACTCTATCAGATAGTAAGACCTTGAGTACTTGAGCAAGAGGATGATGAGGTTGTAACCCTCTCACCAACTGACTGGTTCTCATAGCGTCTACCTCTGAAGTAGATATAGCTGCGTGGTACACCAGACGTGAAAGAAGTAGCTGTAAACGGTTAATAAAAGTAGAGACATTTTCCCCTTCTTTTTGACGAACCATTCGGTAATCAGCAACCATCTGGGCAAGGTCATAGTATGGCTCAAAGTGATCAGACAGTACTTGTATATAGTCCAATGCACTCACTCCTTCATGAGAGTCTCTGTACAAGCGGATCAATTCTGCAGCAGGAGACCGCAAACTTTCACTGATACGCTGCCGCTTGCCTTCTTCAGAGCAAGACCATTCCTTCAGGCATTGGAGAGTATGTTCTTTCCATATCTCAAAGTTTTCCTCCCCTTGTGGTACTGGGACATTACCAGAGAATACTTTTAGTTTCTTGTAGTGAGTGGCCTGCAGGCCCTGAGCTAACATTTCAGTCAGCCTGGCTAAAGTGCTAATAGCACTGTCACTAGAGGAACTGCTAGCGACGGCCATACTGGGGGGGGTAACTGGCTGAGCGGGGTTCTTCCTTTACCTGAACCAGGGGAGGAACAGGAGGTCGGTAATCCCATGTAGTAGCTAGTGGGAGGTTCCCCTCTGAGCTATATCGCTTCTCCATATCAATGACTATTCCCACTTCTAAATCTCAGCAGTGCCTCCAAATGTAGCCCTATTTGGGGGGGGGTATGAGTATTATCCCTCCCGCAACAGACTCTGGCGCTGACCTGTGTGTATAATGGGACCTGAAGCCTTCGCTGAAGGGAAGAGTGGGAACATATATGAAATATATCAGTGCCTCCACCCAGGATAGAGCCTCTGTATTACAGGGAGGATCTCTTCCTGGGACTTACCCATGAAGTACAGTTAGTAGCCTTAACAAGGATCACTGTACTAATCTCACAGTCTGAAGAATACATACAGATACCACATAAGGTTATAACAGTAGCTTTATAAGTATCAACAGGGTAATAATACATACATAAAATATACTCAGAACACAGCAATACTACAACAACCAGCAAGTCCTCAACCGTCTTAGGTTATATACCCGGGTATATATATAAATATATAGCAAGAGTCCAGTGCACAATACCTCCAGGCAACAGAAGAGATGCAGGGGCCCCTGTGGATGACTGTGGATCCTCGGATTCTTCCAGGAGATGACAGACAGCCGATCAGGAGATGATGATGATGATGGTGAGATTCTTCACAGGCAGCAAACAGGGCGACGGTGACGGCAGTAGATGCAGGCCTGACTACCCTAACACTGAGTCCTTAACCTGCCAGCTAAACTACTAGTGCCACCGGGCCTCTAACTAGCTAGTTGGCCTTCGGAAGCCTAACCTATCACTGCCCTGAACTATATATATATTGATCCCTAACTACGGTTACTAGCTAGGTCCTGTGAGTATATAGGGGGTAACACATACCTAACTATATACTGTGAAGTAAAGAGGAACAAGTGGCTCTTAGACTCCCCCAGACATAACATGTCTGTCTCAGCAGCTCTGCTCACATCTCTCCCCCCAGCAGCTCTGCCTCACATGTGTCTGACTCACTGTATTTACAAAACACAACTTGCACTGAATGCCTGGGGTCTCTGAAGCCAAACTGCAGGGGCAAAGAAGCCAGATACATTATATACTAGTAGAAATGGCAGTTCCCTACAGTCGTATTTAACCATGTAACCTGAGTGGTTAAATGCTTCTGATCTGAATAATCTCTGATCATGGGCAATGCTGCCGGGTCCCTGCTGTGTGGAAACAGCACAGACCTGGCAGCTAGTGCGTCATTTCAGAGCACCAAAACTTACATCCTGGTACGCATAGGGGTTAAATACTCTTCATCACTATATATGGAGAACTCTAATATAACAACAAACCCACGAACACCCCCTTTGTGTTCTCAAGAAGTAGGTTGTCAGCAGTGTTTTGAATTGTAACCCATGATATTTAACACCTAGAGAACCCCAACAGCTACAGATCTCAACTAGGAACCCACACATATCCATAGTTCCTATTCTCCACACTGCTATGTGATATTGATAGCACCAAAGGGTTTATTGCATCTGTGTATGTTCAAGATCCTTACTTGCTGCACATCTCTTGTATTGGTGATGCAGCATTATGTTCCTATAGTGTTAATGCCCCCCCCCCCCCCTTTTGGTGTTTCAAGTTACTCCCTTTAGTTAAATTTTTTTGTGGCACTATAGGTGTTGCGCATGGAGACATCCTAAAAGAGCTTGCCTCTAAGGTGTAACACTGATATTTCTTTGCTTTCGCCAAGTTGAAGCTCAGGAAACCCAGTGTGAGAACTACTGTAATTGCTACCATCACAAAGCTATGCTTAGACGGAAAACTGAGGAACTCAAGGACATATTCACACTATATTGCTTATATTCATTTTTAATGAAAAGGGGGGAAAAAAAAACTGTACTATTAGTCTTGATTAAATGGCCACTAACTTTTGAGACAACTTCGTCTCATTTCATAGAGCATGTGATTATGGATCAATATGTAATATTTAATTAAAAACGTTGCTGCTTTTTGCCTTGAAAAACCTTCCTAAAGTTCCTGCCACTAGGTGTCTCCCTTCTAGCTAATTTACAGTTGACTGCTTTATTACCAGGGAAGTATGTCCCTAGAAACAAGACGATACTAGTATAATGTTGTACCGTGTTAGCCATTCAAAGTAGTGGAAGAGTGAAGAAATCAGGCGATACCTTTTAGAGGCTAACTGAGTACAGTTAGCCTCTAAAAGGTATCGCCTGATTTCTTCACTCTTCTACTAGAAGCAAGACGGTGAGGGTTTTTTCTCTCTTCACACAGTGAATGCAGATGCAAGGGGCTGATTCTCCTCACAGTCATACACATGTCTGCAACTGCAAGAAATGAACATACTACAGAACGCACAGCTTATTTTGTAAGAAAAAAAAGTTTTCTGTGCACTTGCATGTACTTGTGGCTGCTTGTGTGGTTACAGATGGAATATTACTCACAGACAGCAAGTAGCTTCACTGACTGTTCCCATAGGTTACACATTACCTATGTCATGCCCACATGGTAGATGCTAGAATGGAGAGAGTACCTGCATGTATTCGCCCTGTATTTGTAGTTCAGTGTTTCTGGATCCCTTATATTATGGTCACTTAGTCTTTTCTCAGCTATTGGTTTGCTCTTGCATAGTTACTCCTGGCAGAATTGTATGTAAACAAACCAAACTAGTTATAGATTTAGTTATAGATAGGAGAAGGGAGTCAGACTGCTCCTTACTGTAACCGCCCACAGCCTCAAAGCAAAATAAAAGTTTAACCCTTAGGAGATGCAGACATTTTTTATTTTTGTGTTTTCATTTTTTACTCCTTACATTCCAAAAGCCATCATTTTCTCATTTTTCCGTTTACGTAGTCATAGGAGGGCTTGATTTTTGTGTGACTAGTACTTCAAAATGGCACCATTTATTATTTTGTAGAATGCACCAGGAAGCGGGAAAAAAATTCGGAATGAGGTGGAATTGAGAAAAAAACGCAGTACCGCTGTTTTCTTATGTTTTGGTTTTTTTACGACTTCCACTCTGTGGTAAAAATGCTATGTTAGCTTTATTCTGCAGGTCAGTATGATCACAGTGATACCTAATTTGTATAGTTTTTTTCATGTTTTAACAACTTTACAAAACTTATAAATTTTGAAGAAAAAATTCTTTGAGTCACCATATTCTGACACCTGCAACTTTTTTATATTTCCGTGGATGGAGCTTTGTAAGGCGTCTTTTTTTGCGGGACAATATGTAGTTTTTATTGATACCATGTTGGGGATTGTATGCTGTTTTGATCACTTTTGATCACTAATGCTGCCAGGTCCCTGCTTTGTTTCAGAGCGGTCGCCATATTTAGTCACGTGCATCAGGACGTACAATGCGCGTAAGGGTTAAGCCAAAATGGGGACGTTAACAGCAGAAAAAACTGATAGAACACCATGTATGACGGCTTATATAGTCATAGACAAGACTGCCCAGCAAGATACTGCACATATTTCAACTTTTCTTCTTTTTCTTCCACTAACAATGAGAGGTAGATGTAGAAGCAAGAAGTAGGGGGTAAAGAGAGAAGGAAAAGACCAGAAGCCGTCCATAGAGTACAGCTCAGCGCACAAGGTCTCTATAATCCTGTTAGCCCTAGAAAAGGATCCATGGCGTCCAAGACGAAATCAAGGACTCGTGTGTTCAGAAGGCACACAGTGAGATCCTCCATGCTCTGGATTTCATCCACATTGCAGATCCAATGAAGGAGCGAGGGGGGTTGGAAGACTTTCAGTGCGTGGGAATGCAAGCTCTGTCTGCATTGGCCAAATGTTTCAGGGCATATTTACGGTAAGCGCAAAGGGAATAGTCCGAGAGGTGAAGCAGATAGAAAGCTAGGGTCTGAGGGAGGAGCGAGACATTAAGGGTCTCAGATTTTTGGAAATTGATTTGAAAATTAGCAAGATTACGGAACCTGTGAAATTCCGACATCAAATGTGGGAACGAGGAGGAGGGGTCTGTGAGAAAAAAAAAAAATGAAAGATTGTCCGCATACGCCGCAAACTTTACGTTTCTACCACCGACCTGCAGACTTCAAATGTCATTATTAGCCCTAATTGTCCGAAGCAGGGGCTCAAGGGTCAATACAAAGATTAGAGGAGAGAGGGGGCATCTCTGGCACGTGCCGTTCCCAATCGGAAAGGGGGAGGACAGTACACTGTTAACTCTAGTTGAAGCAGATGGGTTAGAATAGAGAGAAGAGATCCAGGATCTTATCATAGGACCCAGGCCAATATGATCCAAAACTGAGAATAAGAAGGGCCACCACACCCTGTCAAACTTCTTCTCTTCGGCCGCGGAGAGAAGACACAACTGAAAGGGTGTGATTGAGCATAGTTAATGGCGTTTATGACCTTCACGGTATTATCCCTCACTTCACTAGTAGGAACAAAACCGACTTGTTCGGAGTGCACTAAATCAGGCACGATGGGTGACATTCTCATGGCAAGTACTTTCGCAAAAATTTTTAGGTCAACATTAAGGAGGGATATTGGCTGCTAACTGGCACATGATGCAGGGTCCTTTCCCTCTTTATGTAGAACGGCAACGTGAGCTTGAGTCATGTCAGGGGGAGGAGTGGCACCCTCTGATAGGAAGTTCAAGACACGCACCAGGGGATCCAACAGGAAAGAGGAGAACTTTTCTAGTACAACTCCGAAAGGCCGTCAGGCCTTGCGCCTTACTGGGTGGCTGTAAAATAATAACTGTCCTATAAACTATAAAATAGTCTACAATTGAATGAAATCCTTACTCACGTGTTGACCCCTAAGGTAACATTATTGGAGGACTCGGCTTCATATAAACATGGAGATTTATTGAAGTCTTCATAGGAAAAACAGATACATGGAAATCTTCCAGCATAACAGAAATATCAGTAAATGTCTTACATTTCTTTAGCAGAAGTGTGGAGGTAGGTTTCTTCAAAATGAATCCCTTGCAGACATCTTGGCTCATGCTTATTCATCAATGTGTGTTGATCTTCTGCAGGACGATTCCGCCATCCTTCCCAAGGTCTTAGAGGAAGTAGCCAGGTTTGGAGAGAGAGACACCCAAAGTGATAGACAGAGACAGGTCCCCACAGGGAGAGGGAGACCCCCACCGAGAGTGAGACCATAGCATGTGTGTCTGTCAGTCATTTATATTCATGAAAGGGGGTGTTTCCCAACATCCTCATACTTTTTACTACTGTATTTGGACAATACCAAAATAGTCATATGCTATCCACACCCATGCACCATAAGTTACAAGAGCTTTGCCAGCAAAATACAATTAACCCTTAAAGGTCTTGAATATTGCATGTCAAATATTATTTAACATTTCCCCCTCTTGAGGGTGATATACATCTGTTTGAACCCTCAAGATACATATCATTAGACAATATTCATTAGACTACATCTTCTTTTCCTCTTTTTTGGATACTAGAACTTAATTTTCATAAATAAATTAATTGTTCATATTACAATAATTTAATCAAATTGCAATAAATTTTGACATTACTAAATGTTATGGTAAACCGTGATCAAATATGAAAATTATTTGATATACTAACTAAACTAGACTTCTAAGCTTCTTTCATCGTCTTCTTCTGGTCATCTTCTTCTGTCATAATAGAAGGTTTAACACAAATGTTGTTGTTGAAGGTTTATAGTTTATAGATTTCCGTCATGTTGTGCAGATGTTAACATTGTCCAATAAAGTTCATATTATGAAGATATTGATATAGCAACACAGTCCATATATTCAGTATGTATTCCTTATGATAACTTGTCATGAGACATAGACTGTAGTGGAATTCTTTACCTTGACCACTTGTCTGTTGTGGAACAGCTGTGACTTCTGAGGCAGCACTGTAAAGTGTTAATTTTTTTTTTACACACATCTCTGCTGCTTATTCCCTTCAGCTCATTTAACAGTCTCAAATAAAGAATATATGTAGTAGGGTTCATTATCAATTACCCTTTGCTTACCAAGCAACTTTTCCTTGAAGTTTTTCAGTTGATGGGACTCCATAAGAATGTTGATGAAGAACAATCTTTATAACTCAGTCCAATTATCAATGTTTCCAAACTCCAGTAATAATTTTCATCAGTACCTGTTAAATTATGAACACAGTCCTTGGCATAAGCTTACATGTGTAGCTTTAATACCCTTTAATTTGTTTCTTTCTACACATCTTTTTCTTCTTGTAACTGTCAAAGTCTTTTATTAATATTTGATATCAAACTTTATCATAATCTTGGACTTGATTGAAGATAAATTTCCTTATGCCTACTAGTCACCCAAAATTTGGTGATTTACTACCATAATAATATCACAGTGTACCATATCATTTCATAATAATAATCATTTTTATATGCCAAATATTAATATGATAATAATTATTGATATTCATATTTTATCAAATGATCACACGATACTTTTTTGGATACAATATTTATATATATATATATATATATATATATATATATATATATATATATTTACACTGTATATGTATATTAACATATATATACTTTATTCCACTTGTGATGACAAATTGCAACATAATCTTGAAACCTAATGTGATTTCATTATTAATTATCATTTTATAGAGAATCACAATATTTATTCTTTGATTATAACTTAGCATAAATATACTAAACATCAATATGTTTCAATATGAATGTGTTATCATACTTAATCATAATTTTTAAAATACAATCACTTTACTATCCTTTTTAATAAAGAAATACCTTTATATTCAGCATTACTTACTAAATATTATTGTGTTCTTTATTTAAAACACGATATTCAACTTTATTCTTTTAGTCAAAAGACATATGAATACCACATCTTACAGTTGCTTTGTGCTTAACAACTGGCTCTTCACAGAACACTGTGACCTTTAACCTTTTAAATACCATCACTCTGAGAATAGTATAACTCTATTGAAGATTTGCGGGTTGTGGTTTTAATGGGACATTTTAAGACACAGGAGAAAAGAAAAGAAATGGAGTATAAATTTATGCAAAAATTTCAAACTCTGCAATTTGGACTTAATATTCATGCCAGCTTCATGTCACACTATGTTTGAACCATGAACTGAACTCAATATTCATGCCAGCCTCAAATCACACTATGTGTGACCTGTGAGGGTCACAAATCACCTCCTGATAGCAAACAGATAACAGCAAGAATTACTGATCCCTCTGTCACGCACCACAAGTTTCCAGACTGTTTTTTTTGACCTGTTGTAAATAACTTCTCTACTTAGATTGCAATTTTTTTTAAGGACTCTAAAATGCTTTGAAAACCATGTGTATAAAAATCTGTTAATTTTCAGTTCTTGTATCACACCATGTCTGATGAAGGGAGCGAGTACTCCTGAAAGCTTACTTATAAATATACTCAGTTAGCCTCTAAAAGGTATCTCCTGATTTCTTCACTCTTCCACTACTTTCAATGGCTAACACGGTACAACATTATACTACTATCAACTTGAAAGATACCACAATGTACCGCAAAAGAATGGAACTGAAAAACCGCCTTAAGAAACTTGCACAACTCAACAGCGACATCTTCTTCTTAACAAAATGCAAAAAGGAGAGACTCATCCCAAAAGGCTTCAATTTACGTAACCCAACCCGGAACACCTACAACAGCCGATATGCAGAACAACTATGTATTCGGACATCTGAAAGGCTGCGGAACAATATGATAAAAATTTCCTATAACAACAAAAAAAGAACACAGGATGAGATACAGGCCCTGAAATCATCATTGGCTAATGACACAGAGGAAATGAAGGCCAGACTCCACACATACTACTGGAAACTTCAGGATATGCTTATTAACAACAAAAAGAAAAAGCTCCACAGACTGAGACAAAAAGGCCTCATTACTACAACCGCAAGTACTAGCCCAGCTCAGCAAAGCTGTGTTGTGAATCTTTCCTCTTATGAGCCAAACAAACACGAAATGTCAGTTCTCTCCAAAGGTCTCTCCTTCTGCCCCTCGGCACACACTGACCATATCCAACTCTGCAATGATATGGAGGAGTTTTTCAGAAAAATGAGATTAAGGGAATATTTTTATGACAAAGACCCTCCATACAGCAGTGACTCTGAGATGGAACAGCCCATAAGGAATCCTACCAAAAAATCTACCTGGACCCCACGCCCTGGAGCTAATGCAGCACTGGATAAATATATTGACTGTTTCAGAAGCAAAGTAAAATCAGAAATCCTAGAGAAACAAAAGAAACAGGTGCATAACCTAACCCTGCAGGAACAGAAGGCTATTACATCACTGAAAGAAAATCAGGATATAATAATAAAACCAGCTGACAAAGGGGGCGCAATAGTCATAATGAACACCTCAGACTATATCCAGGAAGCAAACAGGCAACTGTCAAATCCCATCCATTACTCCAAACTTGGAAGTGATCCCACAGAGGCCTATATGAAAGAACTAAAGAGTATGATCAAGGAGTTTCCAGTCCAGATCCAGAATCAGGTAAAAGGACTTATCCCCCAAGATCCCAGGCCGGGCTGCTTCTATATGCTCCCAAAGATACACAAAGATGGCAACCCTGGGAGGCCTATCATTTCTGGCATTGGGACACTGACAGAAAACATCTCAGGTTGGGTGGAAAATCTCCTAAAACCCCTTGTCAGGGATACTCCAAGCTATATCCAGGACACCACTGACCTTCTTAACAAACTGAATGCCCTGGGCCCTCTACCTGAGGGTACCATTTTGGCCACCATGGATGTGGAATCCCTGTATACTAACATTCCCCACAAGGATGGAGTTGCAGCATGTCGGGTACACCTGGCAAAACAAAACCTCCCAACAGAACCAGTAACGCAGCTCATACAATTCATCCTTAGCCACAACCATTTTACCTTTGGAGAGGATCTATATCTACAGCGAATGGGAACTTCAATGGGGACCAGATGTGCACCCCAATATGCAAATCTCTTTATGGCAGAAATGGAAGGAACATATTTATCAACATGCACCACCAAACCTATGATTTACCTTCGTTATATCGATGATATCCTTGTCATCTGGACTGCAGGTGAGGAGGCCCTACTTCAATTCCATAATGACTTCAATGACTTTCACCCGACCATCAACCTTAAACTTAGCTATTCAGGGAGTGAAATTCACTTTCTGGATACCACAATATACATTAAAGACCACCGGCTACTCACATCAATATACCACAAACCCACAGACAGAACGGCCTACCTGAGAAACGACAGCTTCCACCCCAAGCACACAAGACAATCTATAATCTACAGCCAGGCTATACGATACAATCGTATTTGCTCCGACAAAACAGACCTGGACAAGCACCTCCTGGATCTGAGGTTGAAATTTCTCAGATTGGGATACAAACCAAAAGTGACAGACAACCAATTAAACAAAGCAGCAGCCATTAACAGAGACAGTCTGCTCACATATAGAGAGACCCAGAAAGAAGCCCGAGTGCCCCTAGTTGTCATCTACAACCCACAGCTGGAGATCCTACGAAGGATTGCCAAGGAGCTCCAACTTGTACTACATAGGGACAACAGACTCAAGGACATATTTCCAGTCCCCCCTCTCCTCTCCTTTCGACAACCACCAAACCTGAGGCGCATTATCGTCCGGAGTGCCCTGAAGGCCCCAACTGAAAATGGCACCTCACCTTGCCTACATAAAAGGTGCATGACCTGCAAGCACATCCACACCGCTGACAGTGTACCTATCCCACAGTCACAACAGGTGCACAGAATTAGGGGGACATTTTCCTGCAGGTCTTCCAATGTGGTGTACCTCATAATGTGTGTGCAATGTCCCACCACAGGCCTCTATGTGGGGGAAACAGGGCAGAGACTCAGTCAACGAATGAACTCACACAGATCCACCATTAATAACAGCAGAACCGATCTCCCAGTGGCCGCACATTTCTCCGGAGAAAACCACTCTATTGAAGATTTGCGGGTTGTGGTTTTAATGGGACATTTTAAGACACAGGAGAAAAGAAAAGAAATGGAGTATAAATTTATGCAAAAATTTCAAACTCTGCAATTTGGACTTAATATTCATGCCAGCTTCATGTCACACTATGTTTGAACCATGAACTGAACTCAATATTCATGCCAGCTTCAAATCACACTATGTGTGACCTGTGAGGGTCACAAATCACCTCCTGATAGCAAACAGATAACAGCAAGAATTACTGATCCCTCCGTCACGCACCACAAGTTTCCAGACTGTTTTTTTTGACCTGTTGTAAATAACTTCTCTACTTAGATTGCAATTTTTTTTAAGGACTCTAAAATGCTTTGAAAACCATGTGTATAAAAATCTGTTAATTTTCAGTTCTTGTATCACACCATGTCTGATGAAGGGAGCGAGTACTCCTGAAAGCTTACTTATAAATATACTCAGTTAGCCTCTAAAAGGTATCGCCTGATTTCTTCACTCTTCCACTACTTTCAATGGCTAACACGGTACATTATAATAGTATAACCTGACACTTTGCAAAATGTGACCAGCTTTTGACTCTGCTTAGAATCAAGTTTAAAATAGACATCCTTTACCTAATTAAATGTGTATATTTTTGTGTAACGATTGTATATACAGTACAGACCAAAAGTTTGGACACACCTTCTCATTCCAAGAGTTTTCTGTATTGTCATGACTATAAAAATTGTAGATTCACACTGAAGGGATCAAAACTATGAATTAACACATGTGGAATTATATACGTAACAAAAAAGTGTGAAACAACTGAAAATATGTCTTATATTCTAGGTTCTTCAAAGTAGCCACCTTTTGCTTTGATTACTGCTTTGCACACTTTTGGCATTCTCTTGATGAGCTTCAAGAGGTAGTCACCTGAAATGGTTTTCACTTCACAGGTGTGCCTTGTCAGGTTTAATAAGTGGGATTTCTTGCCTTATAAATGGGGTTGGGACCATCAGTTGTGTTGTTCAGAAGTCAGGTGGATACACAGCTGATAGTCCTACTGAATGGAGTGTTAGAATTTGTATTATGGCAAGAACAAAGCAGCTAAGTAAAGAAAAACGAGTGGCCATCATTACTTTAAGAAATGAAGGTCAGTCAGTCCAAAAAATTGGGAAAACTTTGAAAGTGTCCCCAAGTGCAGTGGCCAAAACCATCAAGTGCTACAAAGAAACTGGCTCACATGAGGACCGCCCCAGGAAAGGAAGACCAAGAGTCACCTCTGCTGTGGAGGATAAGTTCATCCGAGTCACCAGCCTCAGAAATCGCAGGTTAACAGCAGCTCAGATTAGAGACCAGGTCAATGCGACACAGAGTTCTAGCAGCAGACACATCTCTACAACAACTGTTAAGAGGAGACTGTGTGCAGCAGGCCTTCATGGTAAAATAGCTGCTAGGAAACCACTGCTAAGGACAGGCAACAAGCAGAAGAGACTTGTTTGGGCTAAAGAACACAAGGAATGGACATTAGACCTGTGGAAATCTGTGCTTTGGTCTAATGAGTCCGAATTTGAGATCTTCGGTTCCAACCACCGTCTCTTTGTGCGACGCAGAAAAGGTGAACGAATGGACTCTACATGCCTGGTTCCCACCGTGAAGCATGGAGGAGGAGGTGTGATGGTGTGGGGGTGCTTTGCTGGTGACACTGTTGGGGATTGATTCAAAATTGAAGGAATACTGAACTAGCATGGTTACCACAGTATCTTGCAGCGGCATGCTATTCCATCCGGTTTGCGTTTAGTTGGACCATCATTTATTTTTCAACAGGACAATGACCCCAAACAAACACCTCCAGACTGTGTAAGGGCTATTTGACCAAGAAGGAGAGTGATGGGGTGCTACGCCAGATGACCTGGCCTCCACAGTCACCAGACCTGAACCCAATCGAGATGGTTTGGGGTGAGCTGGACCGCAGAGTGAAGACAAAAGGACCAACAAGTGCTAAGCATCTCTGGGAACTCCTTCAAGACTGTTGGAAGACCATTTCAGATGACTACCTCTTGAAGCTCATCAAGAGAATGCCAAGAGTGTGCAAAGCAGTAATCAAAGCAAAAGGTGGCTACTTTGAAGAACCTAGAATATAAGACATATTTTCAGTTGTTTCACACTTTTTTGTTAAGTATATAATTCCACATGTGTTAATTCATAGTTTTGATGCCTTCAGTGTGAATCTACAATTTTTATAGTCATGAAAATACAGAAAACTCTTGGAATGAGAAGGTGTGTCCAAACTTTTGGTCTGTACTGTATGTAAACACATTAAACAACATATGAAATAAGTATTATAAAACATAAATATTCCAAAATATGTCACATTCTATAATCAGAAGTTTGCTAAATAAACAAAGAATATATCCCTTTATATAACTTCTCTTTGATCTTAATATTAATTGTCCTTTCATAAAGAAGATTAGCTTATCTCATTTAAATATAAGACAATTATATTTTCCCAATGTTTGTAGGTGTTAATTAATATATATATATATATATATATATATATATATATATATATGTGTATGTATGTGTGTACCTTTGTAAGATTACATAATGAGTGATATCATAAGACAATCCTTGTTATAGATCATATCCAGCTTTACACATTATGAATAATATATTTATCATTCCTTGATAAAATTACCCCAATAAACCTTTGTAATTAATCAAATATATTGGAAAGCTATCTGTATTATGACTATTCATGAACTAGATGTATTTTACATTCTCTCTCCACATGTTTTAGCAGCTGTCACTTACACTCAAACCTTGTTTGTGCTTCTGTAGCTTTTAAGAACATATGAGTTTAGATTTTCTGTTTTACATCATATGAGTTTCTTTTTGATGTATCTTAAATAATTCTGCTATTTCCCAATGAACATTCAATAATGGATCACATAGAACAAAAAATAAATATAGACGTCTTTAGATGTTATACTTTTTCCTCGGATGTTTCCTGGTTTTTTCTTTAGGCCTATTTTTAACATCACAGAACTGCAGTTACATACATACATCGACACTTACACTTCACTACAAAGGACCAACAGAATCACGTCACCATATGTTCCTTGTCAGTCAACTGACCACACTTAAGTCACACTGATGCTCTCATGCTTTCATGCTTACACAAAGTGGATTATACATGGAAGACCACATGCAAAATTGTGAGTTATGTCTTATTTTCCTTTAATATGCAATGCTATTAGTCACACATATTAATCTGTTTATCAAATTAATTGTTAGCTAATTCATGCATATATTGGCCTATAATGAAAAATTGATGAGTGATTCAACTGTTGCTTTTTCATATATGAAATATCTCTAAGGGGAAAAATAGATAAAAGTTTTAGCAGAAAAATCAAATTGATATGCTAACAATTTTTAACCAATGGAAAGTTTACTTTTTTTTTTTTTACTTCTAATACTATATGATCATATTATATATATATATATTTGGTTTGCACATTCTCTGTATCCAGAGTGGGATGTGAGCAAAATATATATATCACCACTTAACAGAGTAGATCAAGTTACTTTTACTTGATTCTCATGTAAATATATATATATATTATAATATGATGCATTACATATAGTATTATTATCAATATCATAATCAGGACTAATTTATAAACATCACATAACTATCTGAATTATACCTGATCATTTTAATTTCTCCTCATGTCAAAGATTCTTTCTACAGCCTGACTAGTAAAATGATACCAATAGACAGTCAGTAATATAGCAATATTTTTAAACTTGATCCATAACCTTTCTGTCAATTGCATCCACCAATAGATTGACTAATGTTCTGCCATTTATATATTCCAAGCCTTCTGACATTCTTCTGATCAGGAATAGATCAGATGTCAAGGTTGGGTTGTCATGACAGTCTAACATTTTGGGAACAGCTGTTACTCTGTCAGGATTGCTATTTTGTACTTTCTTTCCTACGTTACTGATTCTATCTATAGCTTTAGCTGGCTTCGAGGTTGACACTAACACTTGCTTATTTACAACTGATAATGGGGTTTTTATGAATGGAACTTCTTTCATGAGATATGGCTTATATTCCACATGCAATTTTCTACATTTTTCATAGATTTCCTCACTATTCTTTCTATGAATGGGTGACACTTTAATCTGATTTGACAGATCTCTTTTAGGTGGGTTTATTCTTTGATTTGTCCCTGTTTGTCTCACATTTGTCATCTGTCTCTGATGTCTTCTGGCCATGTCCAGTAAACTAGCAGCTTCAAATAAAGACTTTTTATCTGATGCAACAGCCAAAGTTATTGGATCCAAAAATCTGAATTTCTTAACAAAAGTTCTCACCATCGATTGAGAATTGACTTTGCTGACCACAGCCTTATAAGTCCTCTCAAATCTAGACATAACTGAATATGTAGATTCACTTCTACCAATCTTTATTTCATTCAGAATTTCAGATGTTGGCATGTTGTCACCTGTAGTACACCAAATTAATTTCTTTAATCGGTCTACATCACTGTCCTGTAACCATTCATTTGACTCATTGTCATAAGACATCTTTGCTGATAGACATCTTGCAAAGTTTGCAGGAAGCCATGTTCTAAATAAGAGATTCTTCTCTTTTGTAGATAGATCAAGCTTATCTGCATAGCTTTCAAAAATTTCTGAGTTTCTACACACATGGATATTTACATCATATGTGGGAATGTCTTTACTCAGATTGGTCAAATGTTTTTGCAACTTTATTTTCTGCTTAGTTTCTTTAATTTGTAATTCCTTATATACTGACATATCTGCGTCTTTGCTATTATTATCTTGAGTGATTTCAGGCTTCATCTGTTCAATAGTCTGTGTCTGTGATGAGCTATTTATAGTCATCACAGCCACGTCACACTTTTTGTCAGATTCCTGTGAATCTGTTTGAACCGCTGTTTCTTGTGTGTTAACAGAAATTACATTACAGACTTGTAGATCTGGTAACTTTTCTGTTATAATGCTATTGAATACATTGACCATATACATAATATTCCTCATTTTCTCTTTTTCTTTCATAACACACAACGATTTCTTAGTCTCTATGATAGAATTTGCGTGCAAACACTGCGCATACAAGTTCTTCCATATATTCTGTAACCCTTCACTAGGCTCAAACTTATACTGTAAGCTACACTTTTTAGACAATGACTGTATAATTTCCATAATTAAATGTAAAATTTTTACTTACAACCGTAGGAAACCGTCACCTTGTAACTTGTAGCTTCTCCTTGGAACAACTGCTTCCTTTCATCAGCACGTCTCAGTACGTCTGGCATCTGTTGTCCTCCTTTATTGCTTGTAGTGTTAGAGCAAACATTCTTCTGTTCCTCTCCACAGACTTCTATCTGTAAAAGGCTTACTAGAACACATGCAACTTTGAGATCATAGGAGATTTCATTCATCTAGGTAATTTTCGAAATTTCCTGAAGCTTGCATAAAATGTGCAAAATACTCTCTCTCTTCCCCCTCTTGCAAGTAGAAGGAATTGAGAAAAAAAAACAGGCAAAAATCGACTGGGCTGGCTCACCAATGTAAAATAATAACTGTCCTGTAAACTATAAAATAGTCTACAATTGAATGAAATCCTTACTCACGTGTTGACCCCTAAGGTAACATTATTGGAGGACTCGGCTTCATATAAACATGGAGATTTATTGAAGTCTTCATAGGAAAAACAGATACATGGAAATCTTCCAGCATAACAGAAATATCACTAAATGTCTTACATTTCTTTAGCAGAAGTGTGGAGGTAGGTTTCTTCAAGATGGATCCCTTGCAGACATCTTGGCTCATGCTTATTCATCAATGTGTGTTGATCTTCTGCAGGACGATTCCGCCATCCTTCCCAAGGTCTTAGAGGAAGTAGCCAGGTTTGGAGAGAGAGACACCCAAAGTGAGAGACAGAGACAGGTCCCCACAGGGAGAGGGAGACCCCCACCGAGAGTGAGACCACGGCATGTGTGTCTGTCAGTCATTTATATTCATGAAAGGGGGTGTTTCCCAACATCCTCATACTTTCTACTACTGTATTTGGACAATACCAAAATAGTCATATGCTATCCACACCCATGCACCATAAGTTACAAGAGCTTTGTCAGCAAAATACAATTAACCCTTAAAGGTCTTGAATATTGCATGTCAAATATTATTTAACAGTGGCATGGATTGAAGCGCCAAGGCCACCTCCTCACCAAAAATAGGGAGATCCAGTGAAGTCTGAACCTCAGCGGAAAGCTTCGGTAATCCGGAGTCAGTGAGATAGAGCTAAAGCGCGGAAGTCAACGAGGGGGTGACCACTGTGGGGGGAGGGGTGGTGGAGATTATAGAGGCTACGATAGAATCGGGCAAATTCCTCCACGAACATAGTTCTGTGTCTTTTGCTCTCTAAGAAATCTGGATAACCTTCGGCTACATTTCCAAACTTGTAGAAACGGTGACGGCCTCTAGCGAGGATGCATTTAGTGTGAATATCTAGACTTTCTCTGAAACGTTTATGTGCTTGAGTAAAAGCAGCGCGAGTCTCAGCTGCATGAGAGTTTATGAACCTGTTCTAGAGAGACGATATCCGTGATTAAAGCCGTGAGTTCTCAGGACCGGTCCTTTTTAATGCGGGATCCATGCTGTACAAACGTTCCCCTAACCATGCACTTATGAGCAGCCCAGAGTGTCAACGGGGACACATCATCAGTAGAATTTCCTTTAAAGTAATTTTCAATGGTTGAAACTATAGCTTGGAAAGTCGGAATATCCGGGAGCAGAGACTCATTGAGACGCCACTGCCTGTTCTGAGGTCTAGCGGTGGGAGACACGTGAACAGCATGGACCATCGCATGGTCAGCTAAAGTTATAGGGTCTATCGAGGCCCCCCTAATCAGAGTAGAACGTATAGCCCTGGCCATCGGGGTGGGACGAGCGCCAGCGATCTATCAGTTGGTGGGAGAACAACAACTTACGGACGCGTTGGAGGTAAGAGAAGGAAAGGTGGGAGGAGACATCTACATTAGGATCTAGGGCCAGATTGAAGTCCCCTCCCAGTATCAAAGGTGCCTTCAGTCAAATCCTCCAGTTTGGAGAAGATACTATCTAAAGCCCTCAGCAGGTCAGAGTTAGGGAGAAACACATTGACAAGGGTGGGGGGAAAAAAAGGAGGGGGGAGAAGAGAGGAAGAGTAAGAAAGGAAAGGAGAGGAGAGGGAGGGGAGAAAGAAAAGGTAGAAAGAAGGGAGGGAAAAGTAGGGAGAGGAAGAATACAAGAGAACCAAACACAAAAAGAAAAGGGAGAAAACCCAGATCAAAGCTATTCTACGAGTAGAGTAACACTAACAGTGAGACAACTCACTAAAGCAGGTCTTCGGAGCACACCGCAGTGCACAGCCAGAGAGCTGCAGAATAGCTGCTGGGGGAAAGGAAGAACCACAATAGGGAGCTACCCATTCCCCGAGTGGAGCCAAATGCAGTGGGGTGGGGGGGGGGTAAGATGTACGGTCAGAACCATAGATAGGCGCCAACTCATAATGAGACTACCTATATAGTCAGTGCTAATAGCAGAGAATTAGGGGTCAAGGGATAGGAACAATCGTAGTGTAAGCCGTGACAGGAGTGGGCTCCCCAGAATACAGCAAAGTCACAGATGAGAAGGACAACCCAACACCAATTCAGCTAAAACATACTTTACTAAGACCACAGGAAAAGAACCACACAGTATTTCACACACACTCAACTGGATAGCTGAGACCCCTGTGCTGCATAACCTGGTAGGCTCTACTGTACTGTATATGTCCAAACTACCTCACTCTAGTTTGCCTATCAACGGCCTGTCAAGGACAGCCGCCCCTATTACCTATTAATACCTCTGATAAGGAAGGAAGACTTGTGTGTAAAGCCGGCTTACCCGTGATGCAGCATGGGGGCTAACAAACTTATAAGGAACTTTAGACCCAGACCTCCCTGTCCCTCCCTAATGAATATCAGAATCCAGTCCTGAGCAAGTGGAAACAGGCAATTTGATGAACTTGGTAATATTTCAGAAATGCACAGGATCCACTGAGGTTAGGTTGCAACAGGTGAAGAATCCAGAGTCCTTAATAATGCAAATAATAACTAACTGAAGATGCTGACTTTAACTAATAGCAACAGGCTGAACTGAGTGTCAATAGAAGGTGCTAACACCATAATCCTGTACTTTCACGCCAAAGCTAACTATTGTTGAATGCACGTTGTAGACCACCACCACGCAGCGTACCTGAGCTCAAGATTACCGACCCGGGTCATGGACCTTTTCGGCTAAAATAGCTGCTGTTGATGATGATGTGGGGTCTCCTCCACTGCGAGTGGCACTGCCTCTGGACTGTCATACGTTCAGTCACAGTTCCCAATGCGGCTCCTCACAGGGCCCGGCTTTCGTCGCTCCCCAGCGGCGCTCTCCTAGACACGATCTTCTCCCATCTAAGGTGAGGCGTGTACAAGAGGTAGTCTCTATTCACCCAGCGCTGTTCTCGGTTCCGGTAGAAAGTTCTCCGGTGCGGATAGCGACAGATCCTATTCCAGCATCTCTGCCTTTCACAGATGCTTAGAGACTAACCAAATTAAATGGCCACATCAGAGCTTCCTGTGTAGCACTTCCTCCTACCAACAGGTCTCTATCAAAGTCTGTGGAGAAACAGCAGGGAAGGAGGGGGGGCAGTGGCATATTGTGACCAAAGGGCAATACTGCAGACATTACTCCATACAATACAATATAAATCAGCATACATTGTGCAACTATATACAGCTCATCACAAACTCCAGGGTACTCATTAAGAATGTATAGGTTGTCAAACATGGGCAAGTGTGGTGTATTTGCCTGCCTCTCACAGTAGCGTGCCTGGGCCACACAAAACAAGGTATTCTATGAGCCATAGGGGGCACGAGAACAGTGGAGGCCAGGGGGCAGTAGCATTATAGACCGGGGGGAGGTAAAGGAGTTTAACCAGTGGGGGCCCATCGAGAGTCAAATCTGCAAGGGGACCACCCTGGGGCAGAACACTTTGATAACCATTGCCGAAGGGGTAACCAGACAGTTTGACATCTCAGGAACAGTCTAGGTAAGATGTACACAGCTAGGGAGTCTTATGATGAGGCAGCGGACCAAGGAAAGCCATAATAGGCAGAAATTAGAAATCAGAAGCAGAGGGTATACCAACCAATCAGGGAGAGAGATCTTATGGATGTCCAGGAATTTAGCTAATGAAGACGCTTTGTCTGGAGTGTGAAGATTGAATATTATCCTGTTCCGTCAGATATGGAAATGAAACGGATGGCCCCATCAGTAGGTGGTTTCAGCCTCCATAACAACTTGCAGTATCGGTTTGAGGATTCTGTGCATCGCCAGAGCGCGCCAAGACACATCATGGAGGAGCTGAACATGAAGATAACATCAACAGAGTCCACCAGGTGCTGAGCCCCAGACGAACTGACTCCACGAAACCTCATGATGTCCTCTGCCGTATTTATTTTTTCAGAGAAAAGGAAGATATTCTTCAGGTGGCCTAGCAAAAAGGCCCTTTCCCATTCATGGACACTCATGTTCAGCTCCTCCATGAAGTCTCTTGGCGCACTCTGGCGATGCGCAGAATCCTCAAACTGATCCTGCAGGTTGTTATGGAGGCTGAATCTGAGTAGCCACAAATTGCTCCAAGCAGAGTGCTCCTGTTGAGTAGATATCTGAGCAAACAAAGATTTAAGTTCTGATTTGAATTCGGAGATGATGCACTCCTGCTTAGATTCCAAATGTCCGTTAGCTTGGGGCTCTTTGATTTGCGTCTGAGAGAGGCAGAATCTGGCATGGAGGAATTAGACGAATCTGAAGAAGGTGGAGAGTGGAAGTCAGCCAGAGTGGAAGGCATGTCATGGCCTGAGGGCCCCAGGTCTGGGGCAGACACCTGCATCCACGGGGAGTGATCTCCTGACAACATGGCTACACCCTTTAACCCTTAATGACCTTAGACGTACTATCACGTTCTGGGCGCTAGGTACTTCACGCTCCAGGGTGTAATACTACGTCTGAGGCCGGCCGCCTGCTCACTATCTGGGCAGGTGGCATCGGAACCGGGTGTTAGCTGTAACTGACAGCTAACACCCTGCTCCATAACCTCCGGACGGAGCTGAGCTCCGCCATGTTGCCGCCCCCGCCCCTTCCCCGGTACCCCCCGCGGCAAGATTGGGAGGTGCCAATATCTATAATCTGCAGCCCGGGGTCTGGCCAGTGACCCCAGGTTGCCTGGAGCCCCCAGTACCTTGTTGATCCTGCCGGGGCCTCAGGAATTCAGCCTTTAAGTCTGCAAAGGCTGACTTCCTGTATAGACTGCAAGACACGTGTATGCTCGTGTCTTGCAGTCTATACTACTGAACCAGCGATCAAAGCATCGCTGGTTCAGGTGTCCTGAAGGGACACATGAAAAAGTAAAAAAAAAAAAAAAAAGTGTGTGAAAAAAATTAATAAAAGAATAAACCCCCCAAAATTCCCTTTTCCTATATAAAATTAAATTATATATAAAACTAAAAAACTAAAAATTAATAAAAACAATACATATTTGGCATCGCCGCATCCGTAACAACCTGTATAATAAAATGGAAACAATATTTAACGTACATGGTGAACGTCGGGGAAAAAAGAATGGAAAAAAAAAAACACCGGACATAATGATTTTTCGCCATCTCACCGTACAAAATAAAAAGTGATCAAAAAGACATATCTACCCCAAAACAGTACCAATAAAAAGCACAGATTGTCCCGCAAAAAATAAGTCCTCATCCAACTCTGTAAACCGCAAAATAAAGCAAGCAGCACTTTCCTCTCCGCTTGCTTCGTGCAGAAACCGAGTGGAAACCACACGAACCCCATTATAGTCTATGGGGTCCGTGTGGTTTCCCACTTAAACCACTTTTTTATGCGTATAGGTTTCTGTTCAGGGGGTCCCTAAGCGGACTCCCCAAACGGAAACCTGAACGCAGATGTGAACCGGGCCTTAGAAGATGGCGATGCAAAAATAATTGATTTATGTCCCCAAATGGATATTTGTTCTTCAAAATTAGTATTGCATAAAAAAACAATATAAATGAGGTATCGCCGTAATTGTACCGACCTGCAGAATAAAGGTAACATGTTACTTATGCTGTACGCTGCATGGCAAAAAATTTAAAAGGTAAAACGCAGTGCCAGAATTGATGGTTTTTTTGGTGATGTCATTAAAATACATCTCATACCGCAAACAACAAGCCCTCATATGGCTACAGCACCAGAAAAATAAAAAAAATACAGCTTGTACAATGTGAAGACAAAAAAAACCCCCAAAAAAAAAAAAAAAAAAAAAAAAAAAAAAAAAAAAAATCGCCAAATCATTAGAACATACAGTTGAAACCAGAAGTTTACATACACTATATAAAAAGACACATATGGATGTTTTTCTCACTATCTGACATGAAATCAGAATAAACTTTTCCCTTTTTGGGTCAATTAGGATTACCAAAATTATTCATATTTGCCAAATGCCAGAATAATGAGATAGAGAGAGAGAGAATTTTTTAAGGCATTTTTATTACTTTCTGCAAAGTCAAAAATAGGAATTAGACCTACCGGTAATTGGGTTTCCAGGAATCCTTCATAACAGCACCACAGGAGGTTGCCCTCTTGACCTCTGAGCGGGACAGGAAGTTAGAGAGGTTAAAGGTCCCCAACCCACCTCCCCTCTCCAGTGTCTCTTCCAACTTACCACACCAGAGTTTCAACAGAAATATAATGAGATATATATAATTAATTCAACATAATGTGTGGATACCCACCAAATATATATATATATTTTTTTTATTTTTTGGTATATGTTACATCACATACACCCCATAAACATATCTGCTAACCAGAAGTAATGCAAAGGGGAGGGAATATCAGGGTGCTGTCATGAAGGACTCCTGGAAACCCAATTACCGGTAGGTCCAATTCCTATTTTCCAGGGCGTCCCTCATAACAGCACCACAGGAGCAGTACCAAATTATTCCAATTGGGGGGGGGGGGGGGACTACTGCTTGTAGAACTTTGCGTCCAAAGCCAGTATCCTAACTGGTAAGAATGTCCAGTCTATAATCTCTTATATATATAAAAATGAGTTCCTGTCTGTCTGTTCTTTATGCGTGACCAAACGTCTGGACCGATCCTCACCAAATTTGGCACACATCTACATTAGGTGTCCGGGAATATTATAGACTGGGTCTCAGCTCTCTTGGACGTACCGTTCCTGAGGTACAGTATTCCCAAAAAATGACCAGCATTAGTCTATACAAGCCTGCAAGTCTTTCACTCATATTCCAACTGCCATACACACGGTCACATGTCCCTTATCAGCCAATAACAGCTCGCAGGCGCTAACTCTCCTCAGGCACACAGGTTTCCATAGCAACCAAGCTATGTATGACCTGTATTAGTGAATAGCAGTTCGCAGGTCCCTAAATATTCAGTCATATCACGTGTATCAGCCAATATAAGTTCACATTTAATTTACCAGGTTTCCATAACAACACAGCCATAAATAGGCTGTACCTATACTGAACTCAATGGCGTAACTAGCAATGGCAGGGCCCCAAGGCGAACATTTGACATGGGACCCCCCCCCCCCCGGCAACCCCCCCCCCGCACAAACTGCATTTCTGCACACACTATTATGCCCCATAGTGGCCCCTGCATATACTATTAGGCCCCATAGTGGCCCTTGCACACAGTATTTTGCCCCATAGTGGCCCCTGCACACAGTATCATAGTGGCTCCTTCATATAGTATTATGTGCACTTCCCACTACTTCTTCAATGTTGGACCAGATGTCATGTATCGCAACGCATAATGACGTCGGACTGGCCCACCGACATCTGGGATGCCACCAACGAGGCCCGAAGCCTGCTGAAAAGACCCCAGAGTATAATGATAGCAGTGTTTGTGGGGTTCACGGCCCACAGGCCTTACTTACCAATCCCCGCTCCTGCTCACAGCCACCTCTGCAGAAGGTGAAGTGCAGGCGGCCGTGAGCAGGAGTGGGGATCGGTAAGTAAATAGGGCCCGTTACCTGCTGGTGTTAAAAAAAAAAAAAAAAAAAAAAAACACAACAACATCAGAGGCCCGCCGGGTCCCCTAATGTCCTGGGCCCTGTGGCAGCTGCTACCACTGCTAAACCGGTATTTACGCCACTGACTGGACTGCCATACTTTATTTCAGCATTCTTATAAATTGAAATGTTTTTTAAACTACTCATGTCCCCTGCAGCAAAACGCATGGCTGCTGCTCAAGCTAATGAAATCTCTCAGCAGACCCAAGCCTGTCTCCAATCTGATAAGGTATGTTACAGACAACAGCGAGCTGCTGAAACTCCCCAGCAGACCCAAGCCCGTCTCCAATCTGACAAAGCATTGTCAGCCACATGCACACAGCTGCACTCCAGGTTTCAATAACAACCCAGCCATTTTTCTTCACTGCTGTAGGTCAGCTTTAAAGGGGCAGGGCGCTGCGGATGACACTGTTACACAAGGTCACATACACACAGCTTTACTCCAGGTTTTCCATAACAACCGATCGCAGGTTTTTCACTGATATCCAAACTGAGATGCACATGATCACATGACACTTATGGACCAATGGAAAATCGCAGGTTCAGTCTTGACATACACACAGCTTTACAACAGGTTTCCATAGCAACCAAGCTATTTATGTCCTGTATGAGTCAATAGCAGTTCGCAGGTCCTTAAATATTCAGTCATATGACGTATGTAAGTTCACATTTCATTTACCAGGTTTCCATAGCAACACAGCCATAAATAGACTATACCTATACTGGACTGCCATACTGGATGTCAAGTGCAAAATTGGCCAATTCTTATGGGGTCACTACACAAACAAAAAATGAAATATACCCGTGCGAAGCCGGGTCCTTCCTCTAGTCTCTTATATATATAAAAATGAGTTCCTGTCTGTCTGTTCTTTATGCGCGACCAAACGACTGGACCGATCCTCACCAAATTTGGAACACATGTACATCAGGTGTCCCGGAATATTATAGACTGGGTCTCAGCTCTCTTGGACGTACCGTTCCTGAGGTACAGTATTCCCAAAAAATGACCAGCATTAGTCTATACAAGCCTGCAAGTCTTTCACTCATATTCCAACTGCCATACACACGGTCACATGTCCCTTATCAGCCAATAACAACTCGCAGACGCTTACTCTCCTCAGGCACACAGGTTTCCATAGCAACCAAGCTATGTATGACCTGTATTAGTGAATAGCAGTTCACAGGACCTTAAATATTCAGTCATATCACGTGTATCAGCCAATATAAGTTAACATTTAAGGCGAACATTTGACACGGGACCCCCCTCCCCCCCCGCGGCAACCGCACCCCACCGCACAAACTGCATTCCTGCACACAGTATTCTGCCCCATAGTGGCCCCTGCACACTATCATAGTGGCCCTTTCATATAGTATTATGCGCACTCCCCGCTACCTCTTCAATGTTGGACCAGATGTCACGTGAGCCAGGTATGCTTCGCGATGCATAATAACGTCAGACTGGCCCACCGACGTCTGGGATGTCACCAAGGAGGCCCGATGCCTGCTGAAAAGACCCCAGAATATAATGATAGCAGTGTTTGTGGGGTTCACGGCCCGCAGGCCTTACTTAACGATCCCCACTCCTGCTCACAGCCGCCTCTGCAGAAGTTGAAGCGCAGACGGCCGTGAGCAGGAGCGGGGATCAGTAAGTAAATAGGGCCCGTTACCTGCTGGTGTTAAAAAAAAAAAAAAAAAAACCATCAGAGGCCCGCCGGGTCCCCTAATGTCCCGGGCCCTGTGGCAGCCGCTACCACAGTATTTACTCCACTGACTGGACTGCCATACTGGATTTCAGCATTCTTGAAACGTTTTTAAACTACTCATGCCTCTTGCAGCAAAACGCATGGCTGCTGCTCGAGCTAATGAAAACTCTCAGCAGACCCAAGCCTGTCTCTAATCTGACAAGGTATGTCACAGACAACAGCGAGCTGCTGAAACAACCCAGCAGACCCAAGCCCGTCTCCAATCTGACAAGGCATTGTCAGCTACATGCACACAGCTGCACGCCATGTTTCCATAACAACCCAGCCATTTTTCTTCTCTGCTGTGGGTCAGCTTTAAAGGGGCAGGGGCCTGTGGATGACACGGTTACACAAGGTCACATACACACAGCTTTACTCCAGGTTTTCCATAACAACCGATCGCAAGTCTTTCACTGATATCCAAACTGAGATACACATGACGCTTATGGACCAATGGAAAATCGCAGGTTCTTCAGTCTTGACAGTCTTGACATACACACAGCTTTACACCAGGTTTCCATAGCAACCAAGCTATTTATGACCTGTATGAGTCAATAGCAGTTTGCAGGTCCTTAAATATTCAGTCATATGACGTGCATCAGCCAATATACGCCCACATTTAATTTACCAGGTTTGCATAGCAACACAGCCATAAATAGACTATACCTATACTAGACTGCCATACTGGATGTCAAGTACAAAACTAGCCAATTCTTATGGGGTCACTACACAAACAAAAAATGAAATATACCCGTGTGAAGCCAGGTCCTTCTGCTAGTGTTTAATAAAGGTATGAAAACTAGACCATATAGCAGCCTTACAAATCTGGTCAATGGAAGATTCCCCTCTCTCTGCCCAGGAAGAGGCTACTGCCCTAGTGGAGTGTGCTTTTATTCCCTCTAGTGGAGGGAGATCCTGTGCAATATAGGCTTGTTGGATTAAAGTCCTTATCCATCTCGACAGAGTGCTTTTCGATGCCTTCTTACCCTTGTTTTTCCCTGAGACGAGGACAAATAAGTTCTGATCTTTCCGGAAGGGAGACGTTTCTTCCAAGTAATGAAGAACTATCCTCCTTATGTCTAGGCAATGGAACGCTTCCTCCTGCGGGTTTTTGGGAGCTGGGCAGAAAGAGGGAAGCACAATCTCCTGATTTCTGTGGAAGGTAGAAGCTATTTTCGGGATAAAGGATGGGTCTATTCTAAATATAACCCTGTCCTCCAGAATTCTTAAATATGGTTGCCGTATTTCCCAATTCTCCTAGCCGATGTAATTGCTACCAAAAAAGCGGTTTTTAACGTTAGAGTTTTAAGGTCTAGACAATTTATAGGTTCAAAAGGGGGAGAAACTAAAGCTCTAAAGGACTAGGTTTAGGTCCCAGGATGCTATAGATGTCTTAATAGAAGGCCTCAGTCTAGAAATCGCCTGAAAGAATCTTTTGACCCATCTATGTTCAGCTAGACTAGCATCATAGAAGTGACTTAATGCAGAGATTTGTACTTTTAGGGTACTGGGAGATGGGCCCTTATTAAATCCTGCCTGCAAGAAATCAAGGATATTTTGTATATTTGGTTGGAATGGATCCAGGATATTCGGAAGCTGCCAGGAGAACTTTTTCCAGATCTTTTTATAGATGGCCGACGTTACATCTTTATGATTTTGTTTAAGAGTGGAAATAACTTCGTCTGATAAACCTCTCCTCTACAGGATGGCCCTTTCAGGATCCAGGTCGAAGTTTCAAAGTCTCTAGATCTGGATGTAGTAGTGGCCCCTGAGATAACAGGTCCGGTCTCAAGGGAAGAGGAACTGGGTCCTCCAGGACCAGTTGTTTTAGGATGGGAAACCAACTTCTCTTGGGCCAAAAAGGGACCACCAGGATCAATTTTGTCTTTTCCCTTAATTTGTTTAGAACCAAAGGAATTAAAGGAAACACAGATAAGGCATACGCCAGCTCCATGTCCCAACCCTGAGACAGAGCATCGATTGCTGCTTCTTGTCCCTCTTTTTTGATGGAAAAGAAACGCCTTACTTTGGTGTTCTCTGAAGAAGCAAAGAGGTCTACCACTAGGATCCCCCACTTGAGTGTTAGTTGGGAGAAAAAGTCCCGATTTAGGGACCAAGCCCCTGGATCTAACCTCTTGCGGCTGAGGAATTCTGCAGACAGGTTCTCTGAGCCCTTTATGTGCACTTCCGTAAGGGAGGGAACATTCAACTCTGCCCAAGAGAAGATTTCTGTGGCTAATGCCTGAAGGTGCGCATGCCTGGTACCTCCTTGGTGATGAAGAAAGGAGAACCACCGTGACATTGTCTGACATCAACTTCAGGTGTGAACTGTGTAGAAGATTGCCTGATTTTTTCACAGTCTCCCAAACCTCCCTCATCTCCCTGTAATTCGAGGAGCGGCTCTGAATGTGAACAGGCCAAAGACCTTGAAGGTAAGAGCCTTTTACAGATGCTCCCCAGCCTATTCGACTGGTGTCTGTGACTATGATAGTCTGAGGACCTAGGTACCACAGCACTCCTTTGCCCAGGTTTGCTGGATCAAGCCACCATAGAAGGGAAGATTTTACTTGCTGGGGAATCTGAATCCTGCTGTCTAGAGAATTCTGACCTCCGTCCCAATTTGAGAGCAGAAGATTTTGTAAGGGTCTTGAATGAAATTTGTATTCAAGCGGTTCCTTGGGCCCAGAGGTCATGAGACCTAAGACTCTCATTCCATCCCTTATGGAACAGCTCTCCTTCCTGGAAAAATTCTGAATTTTCTGGAGAACATTCTCCTGTTTTTCTTTGGGGAGCAAGGATATCGGACGAGTAGCGTCCAACAGTACGCCTAAAAAGGTTACTTAAGCAGAAGTTAACAGGTGCGATTTTTCCCCAATTTATGATCCATCCCAGAGACTGAAGTAGAGATAGAACTGAATCTCTCTGATCGATCAGCATCTCCATGGAGTTGGAAATCAGGAGAAAGTCGTCGAGATAGGGAACGATCAGGATATTTTGAGATCTTAGGAAGGCCATAATTTCCACCACTATTTTTGTAAATACTCTTGGAGCAGATGATATCCCAAAGGGTAGGCAGTGGAACTAATAGTGAAGGGTCCTTCCTTCTACCTGAACTGCAAACCTTAGGAACTTCTGGTAAGATGGATGAATCGGCACATGATAATATGCGTCCTTGAGATCTATGGTGCACATCAACGCATCTGGACGTATCAGGGGAATCGTAGATCTTATAGACTCCATTTTGAATCTTATACAGTATATTTTATGGACTTATTAAGGTGTTTTAAATTGATAATAGTCCAGAAGGAACCGTTAGTTTTTTTGTTTTTTTTATTAAGAAGAGGCTCGAATAATGGTCCCTGAAATATTCTTCCTTTGGGACGGGGAAAATCACATTTAGGCGCAACAGTTTTCTTATATCCAGAAGGAGGGCTTGCTGTAAATTCCAGGATGGGAAGGAGGTGAGCACAATTTTTTCTGGCGGAAGCTCCACAAATTCTATCCTGTACCCTTCTGCTAGGGTATTTAATACCCATGGGTTCGAAGTGATACAGGACCACTGGTTGGAAAAGGCCGCCAATCTTCCTCCTACTGAGCTGGCATCATTGCCTCCCTGAAGGGCCAGGGTTGTTGGGGTTAAGCAAAAACCCTTGGCCCTTACCTCCTTTTGGATAGCTCCAGTGACCAGTTTTCCCCTTCCCTTTATAGGAAATTGAGGTGGTAGAGGGAAACTGGCGGTTCCTCCGAAAGGACTGCCTTTTAACTCTTTCCTCAGGTAAATTATTTTTTCCTATCACCTGACTTTTCAAGGATGTCATCCAGAACAAGACCAAACAGAAAACCCCCAGTAAAGGGGATATTACAAAGCTTGTTTTTTGAAGCCGTGTCTCCTGACCCCATTTTCAACCATAAGGCCCTTCTAGTGGAGTTTGACAGTGCTGCATTTCTGGCAGCGAAACGAACTTTCAGCTGAGGCATCTTCCACAAACCCTGTTGCCTGTTTCAAGAGGGGGATGGAGCTCAAGATCTCTTCCCTAGAGGTTCTCTTCTTAAGATGCTCTTCTAGTTGACCCAGCCATAGAAACATGGATCTGGCTACGGAGGTAGCTGTTATGTTAGTGGAAATAATGGCGGATGAGGACTCCCATGATTTTTTAAGCAGACCGGCCGCCTTTCTCTCCATAGGGTCCTTTAGCTGCGAAGAGTCTTCAAAGGGAATAGCAGTTTTCTTGGCTACTTTAGCTACTGGAATATCTACTTTGGGTAGCTCATCCCATAATCTGGAATCCTCGGTATTAAAGAGCAGACAATTTTTAAAATTCCCTAGGGATAAATGACAGTTTCTCTGCGTCCTCCCATTCAGACAAGATTAGGTGCTTAAGGTAATCATTTACCGGAAATATCACAGACTTCCTTGGCACCAGGCCACCAAACATCTCATCCTGAATAGAATGAGGTTGTTCTTCATCAGGTATATTCCTTGTGGCCCTTACTGCCTGAATTAAAGTTTCCACATTCTCGGAGGAGAAACAGAATCTTCTGTTTTCCTGGGAAACTGGGGAAGTGAATAAGCTCTCCTCTTCTAATTCCCCCTCAGAGAGATAGAAGCACTCTTCCTCTGAATCGGACCCCTTAGTACTCATATGAGAGCTCAGGGGAAGATCTGAAACCAGCCGTGTTCTTTTGACGGGAAGTTATTTCTCAGACACAGATTCCTGCGACTGGAGCAGGGAGGAAACAGAGCTTTTTACTTCATCCCTGATTAGTGTCCTTAACTCAGACATAAAGGCAGGTGTTTCATCTTTAGTTTAGTCAGACAGTCCTGACCTATCTGCTTCTTATATGCATCAGGCAGGGGCTTGGCACAATTAACACATTTCCTACGTTTTTTAATGTCGGATTTCTGTGGAATCTCTTTGTCCTAAAAAAAACACAACAAAGCTAGTCTAATACTATACAATAAACAGTGCCAAGTCCCCTTGCATAGCAGTACTTACATGTCCCTGGGCCAAGTCAGCCTCAGGGTGAGGTTTTTGGGTTCCTTTCTCTGCTCCATTACAACAAAATTAAACAGTTGTAATACACAGTATCACGAAGGCCACATTGCTGTGGTGTCCTACTCACCATTTGAAGTCTTCAGGCAGGTGAGCAGTAGGAGGTACCGCTGGTGCGCCGCCTCATCCGGCCGATGCCGCATCCTCCGTGCTCCAACCTACCTATTCGAAGTATGCCACCTCCAAGATGGCGGATGCGACACTTCCAGTCACATGATGACATCATACGGCGACCGGAAGTGCGCAGAGCAGAGCGGGGAACGCCGACAAGCAGGACGAGAACCCCAGAGAGGGGGAGCGGCTGCCGCACACATGGGGGCCAAGGGAGTAGAGGCACTCCTGCAACTGCCCACGGACCCTGACGGTCCCGAGGGGTGCTGGCCACGATCCAGGGAGTTGAAGAGGAGAGCAGATGGAGACCCTTGATCCGCCTTCCTGCCAAGGTAAGTCAATCTTCTGCACGTCCTGCCTCTGAGAGGGACAGGAAGAACACTGGAGAGGGGAGGTGGGTTGGGGACCTTTAACCTCTCTAACCTCCTGTCCCACTCAAAGGTCAAGAGGGCAACCTCCTGTGGTGCTGTCATGAGGGACGTCCTGGAAAGTTTACATACATTTCATTACTGTATGACTTGGGTCAAACGTTTTGGATATCCTTCCACAAGCTTTTCACAATAGTAGTTTGGACCCATTCCTCCTGACAGAACTGGTGTAACAGCCATGTTTGTGGGCCGCTTTGCTTGCACCTACCTTTTTAGCTTTGCCCATAAATTTTCAATAGGATTGAGATCATGGCTTCGTGATGGCCACTCCAAAACACTGATAGTAGTATAATGTTGTACCGTGTTACCCATTGAAAGTAGTGGAAGAGTGAAGAAATCAGGCGATACCTTTTAGAGGATAACTGAGTATATTTATAAGTAAGCTTTCAAGAGTACTGGCTCTCTTCTTCAGACATGGTGTTATACATGTCGTTTCAGTTCTTGTATAACACCATGTCTGAAGAAGAGAGCCAGTACTCTTGAAAGCTTACTTATAAATACACTCAGCCTCTAAAAGGTATCGCCTGATTTCTTCACTCCAAAACATTGACTGTGTTATCCTTAAGCCACTTTGTAAACAGTTTGACAGTATGCTTCGGGTCATTGTCCATTTGGAAGACCCATTTGCGCTCAAGCTTTAACTTCCTGGCTGATGTCTTGAGATGCTGCTTCAGTATTGCTACATAATGTTCTTTCCTCAAGATGCCATCTATTTTGTGAAGTGCACCAGTTCCTCCTGCAGGAAAACAACCCCACAACATGATGCTGCCACCCCCGTGTTTCACAGTTGGAATGGTGTTCTTAGGTTTGCAAGCTTCTCCCTTTTTCCTCCAAACATAACAACGGTCATTATGGCCAAGCAGTTCAATTTTAGTTTCGTCAGACCACAGGACATGTCTCCAGAAATGAAGGTCTTTGTTCCTGTGTGCAATTGCAAACATTAATCTGGTTTTTTTAAATTTCTTTTGGCAGAGTGACCTTTCAGCCCATGTCGATACAGTACTAATTTCACTGTGGATAATTACACACTCTTACAAACTTCAACCAGCATCTTCTCAAGGTCTTTTGCTTTTATTCTTCGGTTGATATGCACATTTTGTACCAAAGCATGTTCATCTCTGGGACACAGAACCCATCTCCATCCTGAGCGGTATGATGGCTGGACATTCCCATCTTGTTTATACTTGTGTATAATTGTTTGAACAGATGAACGAGACACCTTCAGGTATGTGGAAATTGCACCCAAGGATGAGCAAGACTTGTGCAAGTCCACAATTCTCTTCCTGATATCTTGGCTGATTTCCTTAGACTTTCCCATGATGTTACACAAAGAAACAATGTGATTCAGGTGTGCCTTAAAATTCATCCACAGGTTTGTCTCTAATTAACTCAGATGTTGCCAATAAACCTATCAGAAGCTTCCAAAGACATTACATTACATCATCATATGGGCTGTCCCAAATTGTTTAAAGGCATAGTAATCTTAGTGTACAGTGGGGAAAAAAAGTATTTAGTCAGCCACCAATTGTGCAAGTTCTCCCACTTAAAAAGATGAGAGAGGCCTGTAATTGACATCATAGGTAGACCTCAACTATGAGAGACAAAATGAGAAACCATATCTAGAAAATCACATTGTATGATTTTTAAAGAATTTAATTTGCAAATTATGGTGGAAAAAAAAAAGTATTTGGTCAATAACAAAAGTTCATCTCAATACTTTGTTGTATATCCTTTGTTGGCAATGACAGAGGTCAAACGTTTTCTGTAAGTCTTCACAAGGTTGGCGCACACTGTTGTTGGTATGTTGGTCCATTCCTTCATGCAGATCTCCTCTAGAGCAGTGATGTTTTGGGGCTGTCTCTGGGCAACACGGATTTTCAAACTCCCTCCAAAGGTTTTCTATGGGGTTGAGATCTGGAGACTGGCTTGGCCACTCCAGGACCTTGAAATTACGAAGCCACTCCTTCATTGCCCTGGCCGTGTGCTTGGGATCATTGTCATGCTGAAAGACCTAGCCATGTTTCATGTTCAATGCCCTTGCTGATGGAAGGAGGTTTGCACTCAAAATCTCACGATGCATGGCCCCATTCATTCTTTCATGTACACGGATCAGTCATACTGGTCCCTTTGCAGAGAAACAGCCCCAAAGCATGATGTTGCCAGCCTCATGCTTCACAGTAGGTTGATATGCACATTTTGTACCAAAGCATATTCATCTCTGGGACACAGAACCAATCTCCATCCTCAGCGGTATGTTCTTTGGATGCGGTATGTTCTTTGGATGCAACTCAGCATTCACTCTCCTCCAAACACGACGAGTTGTGTTTCTACCAAACAGTTCTACTTTGTTTTCATCCGACCATATGACATTCTCCCAATACTCTTCTGGAACATCCAAATGCTCTCTAGCAAACTTCAGACGGGCCCAGATATGTACAGTCATGGCCAAAAGTTTTGAGAATGATACAAATATTAATTTTTACAAAGTCTACTGCTTCAGTTTTTCTAATGGCAATTTGCATATACTCCAGAATGTTATAAAGAGTGATCAGCTTAACAGCAATTATTTGCAAAGTCAATATTTGCCTAGAAAATGAACTTTATCCCCCAAAACACATTTCAACATCATTGCAGCCCTGCCTTAAAAGGACCACCTAACATCGTTTCAGTGATTGCTCCATTAACACAGGTGTGGGTGTTGATGAGGACAGGGCTGGAGATCAATCTGTCATGATTAAGTAAGAATGACACCACTGGACACTTTAAAAGGAGGCTGGTGCTTGCCATCATTGTTTCTCTTCTGTTAACCATGGTTATCTCTAAAGAAACACTGCACAAAAATGGCCTAACTGGGAAGAGTATTGCAGCTAGAAAGATTGCACCTCAGTCAACAATCTATCGCATCATCAAGAACTTCAAGGAGAGAGGTTCCATTGGTGCCAAAAAGGCTCCAGGGCGCCCAAGAAAGACCAGCAAGCGGCAGGACCGTCTCTTAAAAGTGTTTCAGCTGCGGGATCGGGCTACCAGCAGTGCAGAGCTTGCTGAGGAATGGCAGCAGGCAGGTGTAAGTGCATCTGCACGCACTGTGAGGCGGAGACTCTTGGAGCAAGGCCTGGTCTCAAGGAGGGCAGCAAAGAAGACACTTCTCTCCAGAAAAAACATCAGGGACAGACTGATATTCTGCAAAAGGTACAGGGAGTGGACTGCTGAGGACTGGGGTAAAGTCATTTTCTCTGATGAATCCCCTTTTCGATTGTTTGGAACATCTGGAAAACAGCTTATTCGGAGAAGAAGAGGTGAGCGCTACCACCAGTCTTGTCTCATGCCAACTGTAAAGCATCCTGAAACCATTCATGTGTGGGGTTGCTTCTCAGCCAAGGGAATCGGCTCTCTCACAGTCTTGCCTAAAAACACAGCCATGAATAAAGAATGGTACCAGAATGTCCTCCAAGAGCAACTTCTCCCAACCGTCCAAGAGCAGTTTGGCGCTCAACAATTCCTTTTCCAGCATGATGGAGCACCTTGCCATAAAGCAAAGGTGATAACTAAATGGCTCAGGGAACAAAACATAGAGATTTTGGGTCCATGGCCTGGAAACTCCCCAGATCTTAATCCCATTGAGAACTTGTGGTCAATCATCAAGAGACGGGTGGACAAACAAAAACCAACAAATTCAGACAAAATTAAAGCATTGATTCTCCAAGAATGGACTGCTATCAGTCAGGATTTGGTCCAGAAGTTGATTGAGAGCATGCCAGGGAGAATTGCAGAGGTCCTGAAGAAGAAGGGTCAACACTGCAAATATTGACTTGCTGCATTAACTCATTCTAACTGTCAATATAAGCTTCTGTTACTCAAAATATGAATGCAATTATATTTCTGTATGTGCTAAAAACATCTGACAAACACACATAAAAACCAGAGGGCAGCAGATCATGTGAAAATATAATATTTGTGTCATTCTCAAAACTTTTGGCCATGACTGTACTGGCTTAAGCAGGGGGACACGTCTGGCACTGCAGGATCTGAGTCCCTGGTGGCGTAGTGTATTACTGACGGTAGCATTTTTTTACGTTAGTCCCAGCTTTCTGCAGGTCATTCACTAGGTCCCCCCGTGTGGTTCTGGGATTTTTGTTCACCGTTCTTGTGATCATTTTGACCCCACGGGGTGAGATCTTGCGTGGAGCCCCTGATCGAGGGAGATTAGCAGTGGACTTGTATGTCTTCCATTTTCTAATTATTGCTCCCAGTTGATTTGTTCACACCAAGCTGCTTGCCTATTGCAGATTCAGTCTTCCCAGCCTGGTGCAGGTCTCCAATTTTGTTTCTGGTGTCCTTCCACAGCTCTTTGGTCTTCGCCGTAGTGGAGTTTGGAGTGTGACTGTTTGAAGTTGTGGACAGGTGTCTTTTATACTGATAATAATTTCAAACAGGTGAAACAACCACAGGTAATGAGTGGAGGACAGAGGAGCCTCTTAAAGAAGAAGTTACAGGTCTGTGAGAGCCAGAAATCTTGCTTGTTTGTAGGTGACCAAATACTTATTTTCCACCATAATTTGCAAATAAACTCTTAAAAAAAAAAATCAGACAATGTGATTTTCTGGATTTGTTTTCTCATTTTGTCTCTCATAGTTGAGGTCTACCTATGATGACAATTACAGGCCTCTCTCATCTTTTTAAGTGGGAGAACGTGCACAATTGGTGGCTGACTAAATACTTTTTTCCCCCACTGTATATAAACTTTTGACTTTGCAGAAAGTAATCAAAATGCTTTAAAAAGTTCTCTCTCAGTATTCTGGCATTTGGCAAATAAAAATAATTTTGGTAATCCTAATTGACCCAAAACGGGAAAGGTTTATTCATATTTCATGTCAGATAGTGAGAAAAACATGCATATGTGTCTTCCTGACACTGACTGTCAGGAAGCTGTGCGAGCGCATATCAGGGTACAAACCATATTTAGACCTTACGAGGGACAATAAACCAGAAGTGACCCCTAGAGTGACCCCTCCAATAATAGGAACTACTGGGGATATAGTAGGTAATTTAGTTTACCCAATGCACTCCGCACAGCTTACATCTGGGATACTAATGCTCACTACACCCCTTGATAAATTCTTTGAGGGGTGCACTTTTCAAAATGGGGTCATTCCCTAGGGGATTCCACTTTACTGGTACCTTACAGACTCTGCAAACATGACATGGCGTCCAGATACCAAACATCTGAATCTGTGCTCCAAAAGCCACATAGCGCTCCTTCCCTTCTGTGCCATGGTGTGTGCCTAAACTGCAGTTTATGCCCACATGTATGACCCTGGTGTACCCAGGATAATGTACTTTATGTCATATGTGGGTATAAACTGCTGTTTGGACACAGCCGGGCACAGACGGGAAGGAGCGCTATTTGGTTTTTGGAGCACAGACTTGGACGGTTTGGTTTTTGGACGCCATTGCACTTTTGCAGATCTGAAATGCCAGTAGAGTGGAATTCCCTGACATGTCACCCCATTTTGGAAACTACACCCCTGAAGGAATTTATTCATGTTTAACATCCAAGTGTTGCTATAATTTATTATTCATAAATGAATACGCAGCTGATGTGAAAATGACAATTTTTCCAGGAAATATTCCAGTGCGTAATATGTTGTGCCTGGCTTGTATCAGAAACTAATGCTCCAAAAGCTGTTGTGCCCGGGATACCTGCTTAACAGTTTTTGGAGTGTGTGTCTCTGCAGACATAAGCTGGACACAGCATATCGGGCACTGAAATGGCATATCTATAGAAAAATAGAATTTTTAACTTTTCATTATCAGCTGCGAATTCATTTCTAAAGAATGCAACACGTAAGGATTAATAATGCTCGCTACCCCACTTGATAAATCCCATGAAGGGAGTAGTTTCCAAAATGGGTCACATGTCTGCGGATTCCACTTTACTGGCAATTCAAGGGCTCTGCAAAAGTGGCATGGTGCCCAAAAACCAAACTGTGCTTCAAAAACCAAAATAGCGCTCCTTCCCTTTTGTGCCCAAAAAGTAGTTTATACCCACATATGGCATTAAGTACATTATCCTGGGTACACCAGTGTCATACATGTGGGCATAAACTGCCATTTGGGCACACAGCAGGGCGCAGATGTCAAGGAGCGCTATGTGCTTTTGGAGCGCATATACAGATTGTTGGTTTTGGACGCCATGTCACATTTGCAGAGACCCTAAAATTGCCCCTACAAAATGGGGTCACTTCTTGGGGAAAACAACATGGCGTCCAGAAAGTCCCTCTAAATCTATACTCCAAAAGCTAAAAAAACAAACACACACAAACACAGTTCCCCTTCTGAGCCCTGCTGTATGCCCAAGCAGCAGTTTACACCCAAATATATAATTTTTTGTCCCCGGGATAGCCCACTTAATAGTTTTAGGAGTTCATGTCTCTGATCCCACAAAGTGGTATTAGGTACTGAAATTGAATATTTCTTTAATAACTTTAATTTTCATTTTGTACATTAATTTTTGGGAAGCATTTTTAGGCTCAAAATGAGAATACCCCTTGATACATTCTTTGAGGGGTGTAGTTTCTAAAATGGGGTCACTTTTGAGGGGTTTCCATTGTATTGGTACTTTAGGGGCTCTGCAAATGCAACATGGCACCTGAAAACTATTCCAGCCACATCTGCCCTCCAAAAGCCAAATAGCGCCCTTTCCATTCGGAGCCCCATCATGTTCCCGTAAAGCAGATTACAACCACATATGGGGCATTTCTGTGTTCAGAAGAAATTGTGTAACAAACTGTGGGGTGTTTTTTCTTGTTTAACCACTTGAAAAAATAAAAAAAGGTCACTAAATGGACGGTTTAGTGGAAAAAAAAAAGTAATTTTTACGTCCCAAAGTCAATAAAATCTGTGAAACAGCTGTGGAGGTCAAAATGCTCACTATACACCTAGATAAATTCTATGAGGGGTGTAGTTTCCAAAATTGGGTGACTTTTTGGGAGTTTCCATTGTACTGGTACTTTAGGGGCTCTGCAAATGAGACATGGCGCCCGAAAACTATTCCAGCAAAAACTGCCCTCCAACAGCTAAATAGCGCTCTTTCCATTTTGAGCCTTGCCATGTACCCAAACAGCAGATTACAACCAAATATGGGGCATTTATGTGTTCAGGAGAAATTGTGTAACGAACTTTGGGGAGCTTTTTCTCCTTTGTCCTCTTGTGAAAATGAAAACTTTGGGGATAAAGTGACGTTTTAGTAATTTTTCATTTATACATCCCAATGTTAGTAAAATCTGTGAAACAGCTGTGGGGTCAAAATGCTCTCTATACCCCGTGATTAATTCTGTGAGGGGTGTAGTTTCCTAAATGGGGTCACTTTTGTGGGGTTTCCTTTGTAGTGGTACTCTAGGGGCTCTGCAAATGAGATATGGCACCGAAAACTATTCCAGCAAAATCTGCTTTTCAAACGTCCAGTGTCGCTCCTTCCCTTCTGTGCGCTGCCGTGTGCCCAAACATCAGTTTACATCCACATGTGGGGTATTTCTGTGCTCTGGAGAAATTGCATAACAAACTGCGAGATGCATTTTCTCCTTTAACCCTTTGTGAAGGTGTTAATTTTAGGGCTAAATTAAGGGATTAGTGGAAAAAAAATGAAAATGTTTAAATTTCACCTCCATATTGTTTTAATTCCAGTGAAATGCTTAAAGGGTTAAACTTCCCAAATGCTATTTTGAATTATTTGAGGGGTGGGGTTTTGAAAATGGGTTGATTTATGGGGGGTTTCTAATATATAGGCCTTTATAATACCCTTCAGAACTGAAGTGGTCCCTAAAAAATTAGTTTGGGAAATTTTCTTGTAAATCTGGAAAACCGCTGTTACACTTGTAAGCTTTCTAACGTCCAAAATAAATGAAAGATCGATTAAAAGATGATCCCGATATATAGCAGAGATATGGTAGATAATATTTATTTATGTATTTGGGTGGTATGACTGTCTGAAAAGCAGAGCATTTCACATTTTGAAAATTGTGATTTTTTTTTTCAAATTTTCCATCACATTTTTTTTTTTTTTTTTATAAATAAATACAAAAACATTCATTAGTGTTTACCACTAACATGAAGTACAATGTGTCACTAAAAAACAAAAACTCAAAATCACTTGTGTAAGTTAAAGCGTCTCAAAGTTATTGCCATATAAATTGACATGTGTCAGTTTTGAAAAAAAGAGGCCTGGTCCTTAACGCACTTTTGGGCTGGGTCCTTAAGGGGTTAAGGGGTCAGTGGTGGCTGTGGTTGGATCTGCAGTCAGGGTGGTGGCAAGTGGGGCCCCCTGCCATGAGGGCCAAGAGAGGCTGGTGTGCTCTGTACGTATGCCGGTGGAGGTTTGCAGGGGCAGTGGGGGAGCTGAAGATCCCCCAGGTCCAGAGGGAGGCTGAAGAAAGAGAAAGTCAGGGTTCATTGTGGGAGGCAGCTTGGAGAATGCTGCACCAGGGAGAGAAGTCTCTTAAGGGAGGCTGCAGCACTCCAGTGGGGCAGCTACTGGGGGAGAGCTGCAAATTGGAGGCTGTGGGTCTGAAGACTGCAACTGGAGGACATGCGGGGTGCTGGGGGCACCATCTTGGGCCCGGCCAGACAAAGAGGCCACGTGCAGCAGGGAGCCAGGTCTTCCTGGGTTGGAGGGAGCTGTCCCAAGACTGCCTGAGGAGACAGGGAGGCTGCTTGCTGAAGGAGCGGAGGAGCTGCAGGCACCGGGTGCAAAAGAGCCGATGGTGTGGTGAAGAGAGCTGAAGCGCACGCTGGCGACATCTTGAAACTGCTGTCCGGCAGTGAAGCAGGGGCCGCGGCCAATTAAAACTTTGAGATCTGCGGCTCCAGAGCTAGCGAGGACGAGCCTTTCCGACCTATAAGGCGTACCATGGCCACAGGAGGAGTATGAACCGGAAGTGACCCAGGGAGATTCTGAAATACAGCTTGGGGTCCGGGAGCTGCTGAAAGGCACATTTAGCTAGATGCCATGATCAGGCCATGGCCCCATATTTCAACTTTTCATGAAAACTCTGGTACCCTTTAAAAGTTTCCCACTGTTTTGTATCTACAGCCCTTATGCCCACTGTTGTGTTTCCATAGTTACAGACTACAATCCAATCTTGTATAGTCTGATCCCACATCCGTCCTTCTTCATGCTCACATATATCGGATCTTCTGTTCCCTACTTCTTGCTAGCCTAAGGCTCCATTCATAAGTTTTGTTTTTTTAACATCCCTCTTGTATTTCCATTTAACAGATGGAAGAAAAAGGAACACAAAACATAGTATACACTGACCTCTATGTACTGTAAACAGATGGCCATTCATTTGCATTAGTTGTTTTACATCCATTAAACAGATAAAAACAATGGGTGTAAAAATAAGGGTGGGTTCACACTTGCATCGGCACTCCGTCTGCCACGAAGCCGTTTTTTTTTTCGTCAGAAACAAAGTCAGACATGCAGGACTTTGTGTCCGACAAAAAAAAAAACAGCTTCGCGGCGCAGAGGATGTAAGCGCACAACAGCGCATTGCTTTAAAAACCCAAAGTAGTGAATAAGGTTTTAAGAAAAGCGTCGCAAACCTTTCCCTATCCAGTCCCTATCCTATTTTCCGACATTTAGGTCGGATTCGGATGTAAATAAACCCTTTGCTGCATTTTTTGAGCTGAAGCCAGGAGCGGATTGAGCAGAAGGTAGAAGTATAAGTACTTTTGACATATTTCACATTCCTTCTGTAGACATTCTTGGCTTTGGCTCAAAAAAAAAAAATCCCAGACAAATTTGCAGCCAAAAAAAAAAAAAAAAAAAAAAAAAGGGCTGTGGTTCTGCAATGTTGGGCCTCAGCCTAAAGGTGGTATTTCTGCACAATCATATTATGCTTGGGCTATATGCACACAAATGTTAAAAACAGCTGAAACTATTTTTTAAAGGTTCCATTTGTGTCACATTTTTTTCAGGCCGTCTGACAGTTTTTAAATGTCCATTTGTACTGTACCATTTAACAAAATACAAAAACCTGACAAGTGAATATACCAACAGACTTATATTTGTCCTAAAAATGGCAATGTGTATTTGGTCTTGGGGGTTTGTATTCTGGACACATACTGTATTATAGAAAATTGCTAAATTTAGTAGGAGATATTCACATCTATTTACAAAGCCACTTTGTTTTATTTCTTATTTAATAGCATTGAAACACATGTTCTTACTGCAGTTTTTCCTGTGAATTCTGAAGAATATACTAAGTCATTTTATTGGAAAGGAAAGCTAGCGGTTGATGTCCATGGTGACTGTAGTATATGAAGAGACATTTCGTGGCTCTATGTAAGTAAGCAGTTTACACTTGATAAATGGCAAAGACTGATTTAAACAAGCAAACGACAGATGAATGTTTTATTGTGGGTTCAGCAGGGCAGTGTATGAACAATCTATATACAGTATTTGCCATAAACATGTAATAGGTGACCACCCACTAACGGAAGGTGGTGCTTGGTACTCAGTAATGGCAGCAATGAGCAAAGTTGACTGAGCGTTTACCATGAACCTGCGGGTGCACTGTGTCATGTGAAACATTCCAGGCCGCTCTTAGCGCGTTCCATCTCATGTAAGAAACTGTAGAATTGTGGAAGCGTCAGCTCTAAACAGAAACACATAGAACCAACAAAAGGGTCCATTTAGTGGCTTAATCTGTAGAATATCAGAGATCTTGAAAATGGGGAGAAATTAAACACACATTCAATGATTAAACTAGGGTGCACTAAAAATAGCAGCATAAACCTCACAACTATTTTTTGTTCATGCGGATAGCTTTTACCTACTTTTACTGATACATGGTAACAAACCTATCAGCCTGGAGTTCAATTGGCTCCTCTTTGCTGTTTGAATCCTGTTGCCATGCTTTTTCCCCCCCATGTAGCCATGGTCTGTCTCATATCTTTATACACACCTGAAAGCACTCTTGTTCATGCAGTTGCACTGCGACACAATACCGTCTTCACAAGCACTTTACAATGTTGTGTGATTTGGCAAGCAAATCTTACCTTCTATATGCTACCATACTAGTGTCACAGGATCTCTACTCCTGCATGAAGCAATCAAATGCATTTATATTGTATACTCACCTACATAGACTGGTTCCAACTGGTTGCCCTTTTTAATAACCATCTTTAGCTAAGAGAAAAAAAAATGAATATTTATTTATTATTATTTATTTCTAACCTTTCCATAAGAAAGATGCAGTTTCTAAATGGAGGGCTTTTGGCCCCCTAATGTAGTAGGCCTTCAAGAATTGCCCCGTTATTCTGAATGGTCAGTCTACCTCTGGCACTAGAAATGTGGCACAACATAGGCTTATATTTAGTCAGGTGAAACAAAATAAGCTCTACCTGCAAGAATATGGTTCCAGCTTTCTCCAGTTCACTGCTTGCTGCCGTAACTACAGAAGAAAATAATGTTCACTCACAACATGTGACTGTATGGTGTACTTCAACTTTACATTTTGTAGTGTACATCAAAATCATTTTTTTTTTAATTTTTGGTGAATGATGTCACTGTATGGCATCTATCAGAAGCATCTGTGTAGCACATACGTTATGTGCATACATTAAACATGGGGTAAAAATGAGACGTGAACATAGCCTTATGCTGATCGTAGGATTCAATAAAAGAGGTCAGTCTCTAATACTCACCCCCAAATTTCCACTCCATGTCCACCAACTGATTAATACTGAGTGTCCGCCCAACTGCTAACCGTGTGAGAACTGCTGCATCACAGTTCCACTGCAAGGGAAACAACAACACAAACCCAAATGGAATTACAAGCTAATGTTAACATGGTCAGATTTTATATCATGAGCACAGCCAAATTGTCTCAGAAGTAGGTCAAGCTCATCCAAGTACAATAAAGAAATTCAGACCTGCACAGCTCAATCGCGCTGGTAGGTGTTCATGACATGTCACTCACTGTCTTCATTATGAAGTAGGTATCTACGCAAGATCTGGTTGGCTCTTAGAACAGGCTGTGTCAGACTGTGAGGAACATGTCAATCATGTATCATAGGGCGTGATTTAGAGCGATGAACGCATAAGTATATGAAGCGGCTCCCTGTCCCTGAGACTAGTTAACCACTTCCAGCTGCAGCTATTTTTAATTTTTGTTTTGAATTCCCACCTTACAAAAGCCATAACTTTTACTTTTTCGTTCACAGAGCTGTATGAGGGCTTATTTTTTTGCGGGACAAATTGTACTTTATAATAGTTCCATTTAATATTCTGCACAAAGCACTGGGAAACTGGAAAAAATTTAGAATGGGGTGGAATTAGAAAATAACTGCATTTGTGCCAGTTTCTTATGGGTTTGTATTTACTGCATCCAAGGTGCAGCTGAAATTACATCTTACCTATATTCTGCGGGCTGTTATGATTACGGACATACCAAATTTATATATTTTTTGGTATAACACATTAACAAAAATCCCAAACTTTGAAAAATAAAAAAAAAAATTCTAGTCACCATATTCAGATACTCGTATAACTTTTTTAAAATATATTTTTGTATACAGAGCTGCACGTCATTTTTTTTTTGTGGGGCAAGTTGTGGAACAACTTTCTATGTGACTATGCATTCAATGGTTGCCCATTTGTTTGTATGTAATATTACATTTGCCTTGTAGTGGCCACTGCAGAAAAAGAGGTCAGCCTTGATACACTTTTTTAGGATGTGTTGACTGTAGAAATCACACACACACATATATATATATATATATATTGTACACAAATACAAAAACTACAGCATCACTAGGGCATATGGAAATAGAAGTCCAAAAGACATCACTGTTATTGTAAAATCAACTAATATGATCTATAAACTACACTTATGAATCAGATGTTCTTCGTTATACACATTTGATCAAACAGTATGAAGCCCACCTGCCACAACAAGACGACCTCATTCAGATGGGACCTTACACTAAATAATCATACTTCTCTTGGATGGGTATGTTTATTTAGTGTAGTTTATATATCATATTAGTTGATTTTACAACAACAGTGATGCCTTTTGGATTTCTATTTCCATATGACCTAGTGTTGTGCGCAGAATGCTGCTGCAGTTTTTGTATTTATATATTGCCATAGTGGTTAGCACCTGTTCACACTAGGATGCGCTTTCTAAATTTTCATTATATATATATATATATATATATATATATATATATATATATATATGTGTATGTTATTCAGTTTTTAAAAATATGGGCAATATACATCAATACAAAACACTTCCTAATCTATATACTGTTTAAAGGGGATTCTATCATTTAAAAAAAAAAACAAAAAACGTTTTTAAACTAAAATCACGTAGGAATAGCATTTATAAAGGATATTCATCTCTTACCTTTATTTTGCTGGTCCTCGCCGCTGTTTTCAAATTATTCATCTTTTCTTCTATATGCTAATTATGCGCAGAGAGCACAGGAGGCGTTCCCCGTGCTCAGAGCACAGCTTCGTCATCAAATCCAGCCCCGTCTCTGTCATGTCTTCCTGACGAGTCCTGTGTGTTTCTCCTCCTCACTGCATCAGCAGCCGACAAGTGCCGCTTCGGTATTGAAATCCTGCGCATGCTCAGTCGGCCATTTTGTGGTAGTCTCTTATATGAGCGTACTGTGCCAGCTTCGTAATCCATAGATCTACACAAGAGACCACCGCAAAATGGCCAAAGAGGAGGGGAAACACACAGGACGCGTTCCCCTTGAGCATAATTAGCATAAAGAAGAAAAGATTAATAATTTGAAAACGGCGGCGAGGACCTGCAAAATAAATATAAGAGGTGAATAGCCTTTATAAAGGCTATTCCTACATGCTTTGAGTTTAAAAATGTTTTTTTTTTTTAATGATAGAATCCCTTTAAATTGGGCACCGTTTATCTGATTTATTTTCAGGTCATTAACCACAGCTGTGATGTTTCGTTTGCAAACTCACTATCCTGGCACTCACTCTCTCTCTGTCTCTGTCTCTCTCTCTCTCTCTCTCTCTCTCTCGAGAGAAGTTCAGCCAGCAAACGAAATGTCACAGAAGCCGTGATCTCCTTACCCCTTGAAGCCACTCATGGAAGGGATTTATTACCTAGTCAGATCTATGGAGGAGAGCGATGCTACACAGACTGAGAAAGAAGTGAGACACAAATCAGACCCTGTGGCAGGGAGGGAATTTACACACAGGGGAGACTGTTGGAGATGAATCATGGGAAATGTAGTTTGTCCACAGATTCATTGCAACAGTGATACAAGGAGCATTAAGTAAAATAAACAGTGAGTATTTAGTACTCCTGTGGATGTATTTATAAATTATTTTTGAAAGCTGGCTAACCCCTTTATTATACAATTTTTTTTTCTCACCTTGTCTGTAAAGAGCTTTGCCTTCTCCTCATCCAACCCTGCAGGTAAAGCATACAATTGTGAATCCCCATAATGCAATGCGATCACATAAGAAAAGGTTTAAAATGTAATCCTCACCTAGAACAATCAGGTCAGACTGCAGGTCCTCTGACTTCAGGTTTCTCTTCAGAGCACCTTCAAATAAAGAAAACTGGACTTAGCCACTAAAATTTTGTTAAAAGGAGCCTATAACCTGCAGCTGCTGAAAAACTCACATACATACTACAGAAGTTGTGGATTACAGGAAATTCTAAACCATCAGACTTTACTATCCATGCACTTACCTGCTCTCTAGCAGTCCCATGTCTTCTGTCCCCAGCAGCTCCAAGACTGATAAATATCTATGCTTGTGCATTAATGCAATTTCTATGGATTCAATGACATGCTGTAATGCTCTAGCATCAGCCTGGAGCTGTTGGAGAGAACCACTTGGGATCAAAAAAGTGGTATGCACCTGCTCTCTAAAATGCTAGATCAGAACAAGGAATACAGGTGCACGTTGCTGTGACTGCAATACAAATGCAAACACAAAAAGTTGCAACAGCACTCTGCTACCACCAAGAGCATTATTGCAAATATGTACTGTATGTTAGACATGAAAATGAGATCCTTGGTTTTTACATTTTGATCAAACTAATTGTAAACCCATGCTGGATTAGAGAAAGGAAACTTACTGTACAGCATTTTCAATTCTGCAACCTTCAGTTTTACCACTGTGGAGAGCAAATGAGAGGTAACTGTATTTTGAAGGGGTATAGTGGTTGAAATTTGTAGAGTCAAGGGTACTGTGGCTCTCAGTGTAAAACACATTTCCATTACAGACTGAAAAGGAAGCGTTCTCAGCTTGTGAAGTGTATTGTCATGTCTGGTATGACAGGATTAGCTTGGAGATCGCTGTATCCTACGATAAACAGGTCCTTTTGGCACATCAAAAACTGTCCACTCCGGAGGGGCGTGGCCTGACACCTGATGTAGCAGGACGCACCTCTCTGCAGCTCCTGCCCTGCTTAGGGACCGAATCATCTCCTCAGCTTCCCTGTGGGAAAGAAAACTACCAGGATCTACACCTCTGGTACCCCTGCATCCACAGACCGGCCTGGACGGTCCACCCTGGCTACCTACCTGCTCCCAGCATTTTCATCCATCCGGGCATCCACGCAGTAGTGGCCATCTTGCCAGGCCACATCTGCTCCTCCTGCTCCTTCCCTACAGGTCTTGACTGCTGCTTCGCTCCCTCCACGCCGCCCTAGTGCCTGGGGAATCCAGCACTGGGGTCCACTATGGACGGAGCTCTCTCCTCCTCCCAGCTCCAGTCCCAAACATGGCACCGCTGACAGTTGTGGCCCCCGCAGCCTCAGCCAAATGAGACCCTCCTGGTACACAGCAGTGTAAACCCCCCAAAAATGCCTCAAAAGACTGCCCCACAAGCCCAGGCTGACTAAGTTCTACCTGTCCAACCCTCCACATCCTCTGCCTGCACAATGGGGGGTCCCTCCATTTCTTCATCCCCCTCAGCGTCCTCCTCCTATGTGCCTCCACCGCTACCTGGGCAGTCCTCACCAGCGCACTCCCGGGGTGGCGAAATGGACCTAGGGGCGACCCCATCTATGTACCCCTATGCCATCTCCACACAATCTTCTCCCAATTCGTCTTCACTGCCCCAGCTCCATGAACATTGTGCTCTGCCTCCTCCATCTCTTGCTCACATGCCATCCAGGTAGGACTTTCACTCCTTAGTTACTGAAATCACAGAGGCGTGCCGTGCAGAAATTTCTGCCTTAAGGCAGGATTTCCATCATATCGCATCCCGGGTTGATACCCTAGAAGACGACCATGATCAGACCCGCGCTTATGTCTCCCAACTTCAGGATTCTGTCGTGTCTCTGTCACCTGTGCAACGACATGCAACACAATCTTGAGGACTTGGACAATAGAGGTGCAACAACATCAGAGTTAAAGGACTACCTGAGGCTACCCGAGAGGAGGACCTGCACGTTACCTTGGAGGCGATCTTTAATTCTATCCTGCAAGAACCTCCTACCCCTAAGACTAAACTGGAGCGGGCGCATAGAGCCCTGCGCCCCAAAGGCTCCGGACCTAGTCCACGTGACGTTCACGATTTTGCTTTAAAAGAAGCTATTTTGGCTAAGGCCAGGCTCCTCAAAGACCTCGACTTTGATGAAGCCAAGATCCAACTTTACCCTGACATCTGCTCCCTCTTCTCCAAATACTCAGTGATCGTCAGATACCATATCGCTTGGGATTCCCTTTTGCTTTAACAGCTACACTTAATAGACGATCAGCTACTCTGCATTCCTATGCTGACCTGCAACTGTTTTGTACAGCTCTGGACATTACCCCTCCAGAATTGCCTGACTGGGAGCTTGCCGCTCCTCTGCCACTGCCTCCCCAACTGTGGTCCCTCCAAAAACTGAAGTAGTATCAACTGCCATCACATGGTGCCGCTCCCCCGAAGACAACAGGTGGATCCGCGACCCCCCTGAATTGCACTGACATTCCTTTTTTCCCCCCCATTTTCTCAGGTCAGGTTTCAGTTGTTCCTGATTGCTGATCCTGACTTCTGTTTTATTCCTATTTGTTTCTGACAACTGTTCATTTTCAGTCCCATAACTATTCTGTATTCAGTCATTAGCTGTTCTTCATTTTGCAGGCAGGGTGGGTAGCTACCCTTCTCGTTGCCTATAGAGTTCCTATCCCGCCACCCGATAGTCATCTTTTGTAACTTTAGCCGGTCCGTCTACTGATAGTCTTCCCCCGCTAGAAGAATCATTCTAGAATTGATTATTTCTTTGGTAATACCCTTGCTCTTTGGCTTCTAATTGACGCGGACATCGGCCGCATCTTGTGGTCGGACCACGCTCCCGTAACAATCTCCCTGTCCTCCACCCCTCTTCTGACTAAACGCTGCCACTGGTGCCTTGTCTCCTCTAGCTCCACTCTTTGGGAAGTCCATAAAGTGGTCATGAGGGGTCATTGCTCTTGCTATGCAACTCAAAAAAAAGGACAGGAAGGCCAGGGAGACCGCCCTGGTTGCCAAGATAAGATCCCTAACTTATCACTTGGCTCTGACACCCTCCGTGCCCCTTCTCAGTCAGTGGCAGCCAGAGCAGATCTCCGTGACCTTGCCACCCAACTCCACCTCCTCTACAGCAGACAGTGTTACTACTAGAGAGGCAATAAAGCCCATACCCTACTCGCTAAAACCCTACGTGACCATCAGACTTCCTCAACCTTCTTCCACCCCGATACCATAGCTGCTCTGTTTCAATGATGCTTCATTCCCACATTACCCTACTTCACAAGCTCAATAAGGACATTCAAGAGTGCTCTAACTACCGCCCCATCGCTCTACTGAACACAGATTTTAAACTTTTTACTAAAATTCTGGCTAATAGGCTTAATGTTTGGCTCCCATCTCTTATCCACAAGAACCAGGTGGGCTTCGTCCCCTGCTGTCAGGGAAGAGACAACACAAGAAGGACTGTGGACCTAATCGATGTTGCCAACCGTTCCACCAGCCCCACTCTCCTTTTGAGCTTTGATTCTGAGAAGGTCTTCAACCGCTTTGATTGGTCATTTATGGTTGCCTACTGAAAAGTTTGGGTTTTCTGGAGCCTTCCTTATGGTAGTTAAGACCCTCTATTCTCTCCCCTCAGCCGCTGTTAAACTTCCTAACGCCTTCTCATCCCCTTTCTCCATTCGTAATGGGAGCCGCCAAGGTTGCCCCTTATCTCCCCTCATATTTGCACTATATATCGAACCCCTGGCCACTTGAATCCAGTTCAACCCAGATATTACTGTCGTGGTGGAGCGGGACAGTGAATTTAAGATTAGCCTTTTTGCAGATGTCCTACTGACCCTCACCAATCCTCACACAACTCTCTCGAACCTTCTCTAAGCCCTGCGGGAATGCGGTGGTCTCCCGGCTATAAAGTTAATTCTACTAAGACGGAGGCTTTGCCTTTAAATATCCCAAACTCCACTCTTCAACTGCTCTGCTCCAACTATGACTTCAAATGGAAAGACAGCTCCCTCCGTTACTTAGGTATTCAATTGTCCTCCTCTTATTCCTTGCTCTACTTGGCTAACTATCCTCCTCTGTTTCACGAACTCCACTCCCTCTTTGCATAGGTGTCGCCCTCAAAATGACCCTCGTCCTGAAGTTTCTCTATTTCTTTGAGATGCTACCAGTAGCGGTGCCTTGATCTGAATTGCGATCCCTCCAAAAATCAATATTCCAGTTTATATGGAATGCCAAACGTCGCCATATCCCCCCACTCTGTAATGCTGTCTGGTAGGGGTGGGGGGGGGGGGGACTAGCAGTTCCACACATCTTGCATTATTACTGGGAGGCCCACTTACATTGTATTCCGTTTTGGGCAACTCTTCAAGCCTACACAAAATGGGTTCAAATTAAGAAGCTTTGGTTGGCACCAATTCAATCCAATGCATTCCTGGGGTCCCACTCCTCTCCCCTGCCTGCCATCCCCCTCCTAGGTCCCATCTGCTTCACGCGAGCCATTTGGATAACTTGTTCCCAACTTTTTCCCTTGTCCTCTCCACATTCCTCTATGTTGTCTTTCCTTTACAACCCGCTCTTCCCGGGGGTCTCTCTGCTGCTATGGTCTAACCTTGGAGTAAACTACTCCAACTCTTTCATGTTGCTGATTTAATTGGCCCGTTGACTCTGGAGCTCAGGCCCTTTGATTACTTGACTTCCATGTTGCACTTACCTATCTCGGAGTGGTTCCACTACCAACAAATAGTCCACTTTGTGACCACACAATTTGGAGCCACGCGGGTCTCAGTTCCTACCTCTTTTGAAAGAATATGTCGAGCTGGTACCTCTACAAGAGGCTTGATCTCTGGTATCTGCAGGCTCCTATCCTCCCCAGAGGGTCGAGCTCCCTTGGCTCACAAGTATATGGCCAAGTGGGCTGAAGCTCTGGATAGGCATATCTCGCATAGTCAATGACAGATTATATGGTCCCATGCGGCCAAGTCCTCAACATTTGTAACATTCTGGGAAACCCAATGCAAAGTACTCATGCACTGGTATCACACCTAGCCTTACTCCACTCCCTCAATCCTAGCATTCCCTCTATTTGCTGGCGTTGCCAGGCTACAGCGGACACGCTAGGTCATATTTTCTGGGACTGTCCCCTGATCCGCCCCTTCTGGATGGAGGTCAAAACCCTCTGATGCTCTTTTTATACAGGGAGTCCCACTGGACCCTCTTACCTTTTTGCTTAAAACCCCCCCTAGACATTTAGGTAAAAAGACGTCCAAGCTATTTCTTTACTTATGCACTGCTGCTAAAAACTCACTACTTTCCACTGGAAGAGGGTGGTCCCTCCCACGGGTCCCAAGCTGATTGCCCACATAAAGGACGTCTGTAGTTTGGAATTTCTGACCGCCTACCTTAACCACACAGTAGAGGCTTTTGATGCTATCTGGTCACCTTGGGAAGCCTATTGTATCTTGCAAGGTCTCTAACACCTACCCTCCTCCTCTTTCCCTTGTTGTCTCCCACATATTCTGTGTGTTACTTCTTGAATCCTTTTATGTGCACTCCCACATCTGTTTGGCTACTGTTGAGCTAAGTGGCCACTTGTTGTGGCATAATTACTTAATTTTTTCTTTTGTTATTATGTACTTTATAACGCTCATTAAAAATTACAGTAAAAAAAAAAAAACCACACACACACACACACACACACACACACACACAAACTACACACTACTGCAGCCGCCAGCCCCTTTTCATCAGGTTTTACGTAAAACCCTGAGGCTACGGGCCCCATGTAGCAAGCCACAACAATAAAGTGCTGTGGAAAAGAATCACATTTTTTTCCGCAGCGCTTTTCACACAAAGTCCGCAGAGGAAAGCTTTCTGCTTCTATTATACCTATATTGTAAACACCAGCGTTTCCGTAGGTATAATTGACATGCTGCAATTTACAAAAATGCAACGTTTTTGAAATCGCAGTATCTCTGCTGTAGATATTTTTCTGCAACGTGTGGTTGGGATTAGCCAGAATCCCATTCACTTTGCAGGTACTATAAAACGCTGCAGTTTTAGCCGTGGCGTTTATACTACGTGGGTCCACAACCTTAACCAAGAAAACACAGCTTTTTTCTTGCTGTAATACTTTTCTTGCTTGTTTTTAGAATGTATAAGAAAGGAACCTGGGAGAAATTTACAGTCATATGAAAAAGTTTGGGCACCCCTATTAATCTTAATCATTTTTAGTTCTAAATATTTGGGTGTTTGCAACAGCCATTTCAATTTGATATATCTAATAACTGATGGACACAGTAATATTTCAGGATTGAAATGAGGTTTATTGTACTAACAGAAAATGTGCAATATGCATTAAACCAAAATTTGACCGGTGCAAAAATTTGGGTACCCTTATCATTTTATTGATTTGAATACTCCTAACTACTTTTTACTGACTTACTGAAGCACAAAATTGGTTTTGTAACCTCACTGAGCTTTGAACTTCATAGCCAGGTGTATCCAATCATGAGAAAAGGTATTTAAGGTGGCCAATTGCAAGTTGTTCTCCTATTTGAATCTCCTCTGAAGAGTGGCATCATGGGCTCCTCAAAACAACTCTCAAATGATCTGAAAACAAAGATTGTTCAACATAGTTGTTCAGGGGAAGGATACAAAAAGTTGTCTCAGAGATTTAACCTGTCAGTTTCCACTGTGAGGAACATAGTAAGGAAATGGAAGACCACAGGGACAGTTCTTGTTAAGCCCAGAAGTGGCAGGCCAAGAAAAATATCAGAAAGGCAGAGAAGAAGAATGGTGAGAACAGTCAAGGACAATCCACAGACCACCTCCAAAGAGCTGCAGCATCATCTTGCTGCAGATGGTGTCACTGTGCATCAGTCAACAATACAGCACACTTTGCACAAGGAGAAGCTGTATGGGAGAGTGATGCGAAAGAAGCCGTTTCTGAAAGCACGCCACAAACAGAGTCGCCTGAGGTATGCAAAAGCACATTTGGACAAGCCAGCTTCATTTTGGAAGAAGGTCCTGTGGACTGATGAAACAAAGATTGAGTTGTTTGGTCATACAAAAAGGCGTTATGCATGGCGTCCAAAAAACACAGCATTCCAAGAAAAACACTTGCTACCCACTGTAAAATTTGGTGGAGGTTCCATCATGCTTTGGGGCTGTGTGGCCAATGCCGGCACCGGGAATCTTGTTAAAGTTGAGGGTCGCATGGATTCAACTCAGTATCAGCAGATTCTTGAGAATAATGTACAAGAATCAGTGACGAATTTGAAGTTACGCCGGGGATGGATATTTCAGCAAGACAATGATCCAAAACACAGCTCCAAATCTACTCAGGCATTCATGCAGAGGAACAATTACAATGTTCTGGAATGGCCATCCCAGTCCCCAGACCTGAATATCATTGAACATCTGTGGAATAATTTGAAGCGGGCTGTCCATGCTCGGCGACCATCAAACTTAACTGAACTGGAATTGTTTTGTAAAGAGGAATGGTCAAAAATACCTTCATCCAGGATCCAGGAACTGATTAAAAGCTACAGGAAGCGACTAGAGGCTGTTATTTTTGCAAAAGGAGGATCTACTAAATATTAATGTCACTTTTCTGTTGAGGTGCCCATACTTTTGCACCGGTCAACTTTTGGTTTAATGCATATTGCACATTTTCTGTTAGTACAATAAACCTCATTTCAATCCTGAAATATTACTGTGTCCATCAGTTATTAGATGTATCAAATTGAAATGGCTGTTGCAAACACCCAAATATTTAGAACTAAAAATGATTAAGATTAATAGGGGCGCCCAAACTTTTTCATATGACTGTATATTACTTCCAACACTTCCCCCTGGTCCTGTCACAATGGTTTTCCCATTGGTTGCTTGAAAACTATCCTGTATAAAGCCACCTTCAAGATAACCTCAGCAAGGTGAGATGATTTGATGTGTATGTATAATGAATTATATATAAAGTGATAGATCAAGACAGATGGAGAAAGATATCCACACACACACCCTGTGCCAATCTCACACATTGCCATCAAAGTGTAAATGGAAGAGTAATGCATGAGTACAGGATCAGACTATGCATAGGGTTTGTTTGTTGTCTGTATGCTGGGAGATACATAGGTCTGCATAGGAGCTGTATACATACAGTATAAAAGATTAATTTGTAAAATGAATTCATCACGTTTAACCCCTTAAAGACCTGGCCATTTTTCGTTTTTCCCTCCCCACATTTCAAGAGCCATAACTTTTTGATTTCTCAGTTCACAGAGTCACATGATGGCTTATTGTTTGCGAAACAAATTGTACTTTGTAATGGCACCATTCAATATGCTGTGCAATGTACTGGGAAGCTGGAAAAAAATTCAGAATGGAGGTGCAATTGGAGAAAAACTGCATTTGTGCCAATTTCATATGGGTTTAATTTTTACAGCGTTCACTGTGTGGTAAAAATGACATGTTACCTGTATTCTGCAGGTCAGTACGAACACGGCGATACCAAATTTATATAGTATTTGTAATGTTTTGATACCTTTTAAAAAAATTAAAAACTTTGCAAAAGCGAAAGATTTTGAGTCACCATATTGTGACACCTGTAACTTTTTCATATTTACATGTATGGAGCTGGGTATGATGTCTTTTTATGCAGGACAACATAACGTTTTTATTGATACCATTTGGGGAAAGATCTGATGGTTTGATCACTTTTTATTCAATTTTTTAATAGGAGGCAAAGTGCTGGAAAAAAAACGCTATTTGGCCATTTTGACTTTTTTTGCCTCTATGCCGTTCACCGTATGGGATAAATATTTTAATGGTTCCGGCATTTTGGAGCGTGGGGATACCTAATGTGTTTGTTTACTTTTGTTTGTTTACTTTTATATCTGATCTAGGGAAAGGGGGGAGATTTGAACTTTTGTGTTTTTTAAAAAAAATTTTTTTTATACTTTTAAAAACTTTTTTTCTACTTTTACTTGTATGATCAGACCCCCTAGGGACCTTGAAATCTAGGGGGTCTGATCGCTCATACTATCCACTGCAACACTACTGTATTGCAGTGAATAGCAAAATGCCTTCACTTCTATTAGACGACATCTCTGTCATCATGTAACAGATCTAATGCAATGACAGGCCTGGGAGCCTTCAATAGGCTCTTGGCTGTCATGGCAACCGATCGCCGCCCTCCAATGACGTTCTGGAGGGCGACGATCGGGGAAAAATGGCAGCAATTTAGACACCGGGGTCCCGTTTGACTGCGACATCTAAAGGGTTAACAGCCGCGATCGGTGCAGGCGCCGATCTCTGCTGTTAGCAGCAGGTCCTGGCTGTATTATACAGCCGTCACCCGCCATGTATGGAGAGAGCTCGGCTCCTGAGCTCTCTCCATACATCGTCATGCGACTCAGGACATACTATTACGCCCAGGGTCGCTAAGGGGTTAAATGCAACAGAGCAATAAAAAGGTTGCATATACAGTGGGGAAAAAAAAAAAGTATTTAGCCAGCCACCAATTGTGCAAGTTCTCCCACTTAAATAGATGAGGCCGGCCTGTAATTGACATCATAGGTAGACCTCAACTATGAGAGACAACATGAGAAAACAAATCCAGAAAATCACACTGTCTGATTTTTAAAGAATTTATTTGCAAATTATGGTGGAAAATAAGTATTTGGTCAATAACAAAAGTTCATCTCAATACTTTGTTATATATCCTTTGTTGGCAATGACAGAGGTCAAACGTTTTCTGTAAGTCTTCACAAGGTTGGCATACACTGTTGCTGGTATGTTGGCCCATTCCTCCTTGCAGATCTCCTCTAGAGCAATGATGTTTTGGGGCTGTTGGTGGGCAACACCGACTTACAACTCCCTCCAAAGGTTTTCTATGGGGTTGAGATCTGGAGACTGGCTAGGCCACTCCAGGACCTTGAAATGCTTCTTACGAAGCCACTCCTTTGTTGCCCTGGCGGTCTGCTTGGGATCATTGTCATGCTGAAAGACCCAGCCACGTTTCATCTTCAATACCCTTGCTAATGGAAGGAGGTTTGCACTCAAAATCTCACGATACATGGCCCCATTCATTCTTTCATGTAGACGGATCAGTCGTCTTGGTCCCTTTGCAGAGAAACAGCCCCAAAGCATGATGTTGCCACCCCCCATGCTTCACAGTAGGTATGGTGTTCTTTGGATACAACTCAGCATTCACTCTTCTCCAAACACGACGACTTGTGTTTCTACTAAACTGTTCTACTCTGGTTTCATCTGACCATATGACATTCTCCCAATACTCTTCTGGAACATCCAAATGCTCTCTAGCAAACTTCTGACAGGGCCGGATATGTACTGGCTTAAGAAGGGTGACACGTCTGGCACTGCAGAGTCCCTGGCGGCGTAGTGTGTTACTGACGGTAGCCTTTGTTACGTTAGTACCAGCTTTCTGCAGGTCATTCACTAGGTCCCCCCGTGTGGTTCTGGGATTTTTGCTCACCGCTCTTGTGCTCATTTTGACCCCATGGGGTGAGATCTTGCGTGGAGCCCCTGATCGAGGGAGATTATTAGTGGTCTTGTATGTCTTCCATTTTCTAATTATTGCTCCCACAGTTGATTTCTTCACACCAAGCTGCTTGCCTATTGCACATTCAGTCTTCCCAGCCTGGTGCTGGTCTACAATTTTGTTTCTGGTGTCCTTCCACAGCTCTTTGGTCTTCACCATAGTGGAGTTTGGAGTGTGACTGTTTGAGGTTGTGGACAGGTGTCTTTTATACTGATAACAATGTCAAACAGGAACCATTACTACAGGCAATGAGTGGAGGACAGAGGAGCCTCTTAAAGAAGAAGTTACAGGTCTGTGAGAGCCAGAAATGTTGCTTGTTTGTAGGTGACCAAATACTTATTTTCCACCATAATTTGCAAATAAATGCTTTAAAAAAATCAGACAATGTGATTTTCTGGATTTGTTTTCTCATTTTGTCTCTCATAGTTGAGGTCTACCTATGATGACAATTACAGGCCTCTCATCTATTTAACTGGGAGAACTTGCACAATTGGTGGCTGACTAAATACTTTTTTTCCCCACTGTATCCTACACATGAAGGAAGAATCTACTATCCTATTGAAAACAGAATCAACTCCTGAACACAGAAAAACTAAATGGGTTGTCTAAACCTCACCATTCAGAACGATCAGTATGCTCCTCACAATGCTTTTTAAAGGGCCCAGGCTAACTCCATTGTCATTGGCAAATTCTTCAAGCTGAGAAGTGAACTGGTCCACCTGCAAGGAGGCAAAAACAAAAAAACCCTTACACTTACCAGTCAATAAGACATGTTGATGGGGAGAGGTGTGCAGTCAAGGATGAGAATTGAACTTACCTCTTTTTGTTCTTTTAAGAAAGAAAATATCACGGAGCAGAGTCGTGAAACTTGCTGTAGAGGGAGGAACAAACAGATAATATAGTATAATTTAAGTACTGTCAAGTAGTGTCATATTCAATTTCTCAAGTACCAGAGAGAGCGAACCACATAAACAGATAACTCTATGCTAGGAGTCAGTAGAAATTAAAGAATGTGTCTGAAGCCATATTTTGTCAGATGGATAGTATATAAAAGGGTCTTCACTAGGGCTGGGAGATTATGAACCAAATCAATATTGAATGGGCATTTTATCTTGATTACAGTTAATGAACAATTATTTTAGACCACACCCCCAGAGGCAGATTATAATCAGGGTGAATTGGGTTGTAACAGTGAGTATTTGCCAATTTACCTCCATTATAATCCAACTGTATCAGCATCCACGTCAGCACTACTGTTGTACAGCACAGGAGCCTACAGAGGGGGAGTGTGTGCTGGGCTCTAGCACGGAACCTTTTACTCCTCAGGCCTCTTGAATGACATCAGGGACCACGGAGTTCTTTGATTGGGCCTTAGCAGTCACGTGGGTCATGCAGTGTTGTAACGCATAGACAGAAGTCAGGAGTGGCTACAAAAGGAATGGAAAATATATAGGAAGCTTCTTATACTTCTACCTTCTGCTCAGTCCACTCCTGGCTTTGGCTCAAAAAAATGCAGCAAAATCTGCAACAAAAAAGCTGTGTTTCCGCAATGTGGGGCCTCAGCCTAAAGGGGTTTTCCGGGGGAAAAAAAAAAAAAAAAAAAAAAAAAAGGTCTATCAGTGCTAGTAATGGGTTAATAAGTACACCCATATACCTTTAGCAGTGTTTTGAGTGATTTCGGGTGTCTGTGGGAGCTCCTGGCTTCCTCTGCATTTGTTTACATGGTATAAGAGTACTGGTGACGGTCCGTTTCGGAAGCGGTGAAACAGAACATCACCAGATTATCAGAAAGCAGAAAGTGTCCCTCAGGCAGTCACTTCACCGCCCCAGAAATATGGGAAATTATATATATATATTTTTTTTAAATAGAAGTAAATTAGAAGTTAGGTGGGGGTAGGGGGGGGGGGGGTTTAGTTTAGGGTTTAAGTCCTAGTTTATCCCGGACAACCCCTTTAACACTGTGCGACCAATCACAGTTCTGAGCTGCCCCTGATGACATTTAGGAGGCTGGAATAAGCCTGAAGAAGACAGGGAGCTACACCAGAGCCCAGAGAGAGGTGATTAAAACTGTTTTTGTTAGTTCACCTCCCCCTCTTAAGAGACCCCAGAGTATTATAGTAGCAATTCCAGTTTGGATGTGTTTGGTCTGAATGAAATCACAGGTGGAACCCACATGAATACGGTAATAACCAAATTAAACCACCGTACAAAGTCACCTCAGTTAATTGTGTTGACGTTCATTTTCGGTTATTTTTCAATTAATTACCCAGCCCTAGTCAGCACTAAGGGGGACGACATGACACTACAAAACACACCTTATCGTCCTTATGGAGTATAATATGGGCTCTACTATTCTGAAACGACTTTAGGCTTAGGCCCCACGTAGCGGGCCGCAGCAAAAAAGCACTGCAGGAAAAACCGCAGCAGCAATGCATTGTCACGCTTTTCACAAAGTCCACAGAGGTTTCTTCTATGGACTGTTTCCATCATACCTATAGGGAAACCACCAGTGTTTCTGTTGGTATATTGACTTGCTGCAAATTCCAAAACCAAAGAATCCAATCCACCTTGCAGTGACTGTAAAACGCTGTGTATTTTGCGGCATTTACACCACATGGGGCCCCGGCCTTAAATCTTCTAGTACATTGTGCTTGCTCAGTGTCAGTTGAGTGCCTGTTTCCAATGCCAACCAACATAATTGTTACGGCAGACTTTGGAGTATTATTCAGACTAACTCAGGATCAGTACATGAAGGGGCATACCTAAAGGGAAACGACAGAGCACACCTGAGCTACATTGTTTGCCTAGCTCTCATTCACCTCTATGAGAGTAGATCCCTTTAATTTCCTGATATGGGCCACACATTATTTAGTGGATACCCCCACCACCATAACAATAAGTAGTGGTGGGGTGGAGTAAAATCTCCTATACAGCTCATCAGTCTCTTCCATACAAACATGTGAAAGCTGTAACCCCTGCAGCTGCCCAGCATTCCTCACAACATCCCCTTCTTGGCTATATATTGATATAAGAAGTACAATCAGCTGTGCAGAAAGCACCTGTGGAACCCCCCCTCCCCGGATTTTGGCCCAGTTTCTGGTGTTCTGTTCCCTAGTCGGCGCAAGATGCACCTAATTTTTAACCCCTTCCCACTGGTGACATTTTTCAATTTTTGTTTTTGTTTCCCCACCTTCCAAACCCCATAACATTTTTATTTTTCCATATGAGGGCTTAATGTTTGCGGGACAAATTGTTATTCATAATGGTATAAATTTATTATTCTGTACAATGTACTGGGAAAAAGAAAAATTCAAAATGGGGAGGAATTGGAAAAAAAAGTGCATGTGTGTGACTTTCTTACAGGCTTCATTTTTACGGCATTCACTGTGCAACCAAAAATGATGTGATTTGTACGATTACGGGGATACCGAATTTATATAGTTTTATTTACATTTTAACCCCTTAACAAAAATACTAAACTTTGAAAAAAAGGTTTTGTTTTTTTTAATTAACCCCTTAAGAACCGGACCTAAAAATGAGTTAAGGACCAGGCCTCATTTTTCAAAACTGACCTGTGTCACTTTATATGGCAATAACTTTGAAACGCTTTAACTTACACAAGTGATTTTTAGATTGTTTTTTTGTGACACATTGTACAGTATGTTAGTGGTAAACATTGATCGATATTTATGTATTTGTTTATAAAAACAAAAAAAATAGGGGATTTGATGGAAATTTGGAAAAAACAAAAAAAAAAAACAAAACACAATTTTTGAAATGTGAAATGCTCTGCTTTTCAGACAGATAGTCATACCACCCAAAAACATTAATAAACATTATATACCATATCTCTGCTTTATATTGGCATCATCTTTTAATTGTCCTTTAATTTATTTTGGATGTTAGAAGGCTTACAAGTGTAACAGCAATTTTCCAGATTTGCAAGAAAATTTCCCAAACTAATTTTTTAGGGATCACTTCAGTTCTGAAGGGGATTATAAAGGCCTATATATTAGAAACCCACATGAATCACCATATTTTCAAAACTGCACCCCTCAAATAATTCAAAACAGCATTTCGGAAGATTGTTAACCCTTTAAGCATTTCACGGGAATTAAAACAATATGGAGGTGAAATTTAGACATTTCATTTTTTTTTCAATAACACAGTCATTTAGCCCTAAAATTAACACATTCTCAAAGGGTTAAATGAGGAAATGCATATCACAGTTTGTTATGCAATTTCTCCCGAGCACAGATATACCCAACATGTGGGTGTAAACTGATGTTTGGGCACACGGAAGCGCATGGAAGGGAAGGAACGACACTTGGCATTTGAAAAGAAGATTTTGCTGGAATAGTTTTCGGGTGCCATGTCTCATTTGCAGAGCCCCTAGAGTACCAACACGATGGAAACCCTCCAAAAGTGACCCCATTTTGCAAACTACACCACTGACAGAATTTATCAAGGGGTATAGTGAGCATTTTGACCCCACAGCCATTTCACAGATTTTACTAACATTGGGATGTGTAAGTGAAAAATTACTAAAACGTGACTTTATCCCCAAAGTTTTCATTTTCACAAGGGGTTAAAGGAGAAAAAGCACCTCACAGTTTGTTAAAAAATTGCTCCTGAACACGTGAATAACCCATATGTGATTACAAACTGCTGTATGGATACATGGCGGGGTTCAGAGTGGAAAGAGCACTATTTGGCTTCTGGAGGGTGGATTTTGCAGGAACAGTTTTCAGGTGCCATGTCGCATTTGAAGAGCAGCTAGAGTACCAATACAATGGAAACCCCCAAAAGTGTTTTGGATACTACACCCCTCACAGAACATATCAACATTGAGCATTTTGACGCCACAGCTGTTTCACAGGTTTTATTAACATTGCGACGTGAAAATGAAAAATTACTTTTTTCCAATAAACTGTCAATTTAGCCCCAAATGTCTCATTTTTACAAGGGGTTAATAAAAACAAAACAAACAAACACACACACACACACACACACACACACACACACACACACAGTTAGTTAAACAATTGCTTCCGAACACGTGAATACCCCATATGTGCCTACAAACTGCTGTATGGGTACATGGCAAGGCTCAGAATGGAAAGAGCGCTATTTGACTTTTGGAGGGCAGATTTTGCTGGAATAGTTTCCAGGTGCCATGTCATATTTACAGAGCCCCTAAAGTACCAACACAATGGAAACCCCTAAAAAGTGACCCCATTTTGGAAACTACACCCCTTATAGAATTTATCAAGGGGTATAGTGAGCATTTTTACCTCACAGCTGTTTTACAGATTTTATTAGCATTGGGACGTAAAAATGAAAAATTATTTTTTTCCTATAAACCGTCCATTTAGTCTCAAATTTTTCATTCTTACAAGGTGTTAATGAAGAAAAACAACTCACAGTTTCTTACACAATTTCTCCTGAACACGTGAATACCCCATATGTGTTTGAAAACTGCTATATGGGTACATGGCGGGGCTCAGAATGGAAAGAGCGCTATTCGGCTTTTGGAGGGCAGATTTTGCTGGAATAGTTTTCAGGTGCCGTGTCGCATTTGCAAAGCTCCTAAAGTACTAACACAATGGAAAGTGACCCCATTTTAGAAATTACACCCTCAAAGAATTTCTCAAGAGGTATTATCATATTGAGCCCAAAACTGCTTCCCAAAAATGAATGTACAAAGCGAAATTTTAAATTTTTATAGAAATATGCCATTTCAGTGCCTAATATGTTGTGCCCACTTTGTGTCAGAGACATACACTCCTAAAACTATTAAGTGGGCTATCCCAGGGACAAAAAAGTTGTATATATGGGCGTGAACTGCTGCTTGGGCACACAACAGGACTCAGAAGGGAATGAGCACTGCGCTTTTTAGCTTTTGGATTATAGATTTAGAGGGACTTTCTGGACACCATGTTGTTTTTCCAGAGACCCAGTAAACTGGAATTCCCCAAGAAGTGACCCCATTTTGTAGTGTAATTTTAGGGTATCTGTAAACGTTACATGACATCCAAAAACCAATCTAAATCTGCGATCCAAAAGCACATAACTCTCAAAAGAAGCTTCAGCAGTTTATGTTCACATGTATGACACTGTTGTACCCAGGATAACATCCTTGATGTCATAAGTGGGTATAAACTGCTATTTGGGCACAGCTGGGAAGGAGTGCTGTTTTGGTTTTTGGACGCCATGCCACTTTTGCAGAGCCCCTGAATTGCCAGTAAAGTGGAATCTGCAAACTTGTGACCCCACTTTGGAAACTACACCCCTCAAGGGATTTATCAAATGGGGTAGCGAGCATTTTTAACCATTGAGCGTTGCATTAATTTAATTTAATTTCCAGAAATGAATGCGCAGCTGATAAAGTGAAAATTGCAATTTTTTCAGAGATACGCCATTTCAGTGCCCGATATGTTGTGCCCAGCTTGTGTCAGTAGAGACACACACTTCAAAAACTGTTAAGTGGGTATCCCAGGCACAACAGCTTTTGGAGAATTTGTCTCTGATACAAGCCGGGCATAACATATTACGCACCGAAATGACGGATTCCTGGAAAAATTGCCATTTTCTCCTTTCACATTCAGCTACGTGTTCATTTCTGGAAAATAAATTAATGCAACACTTTGGGGTTAAAAATGCTCACTGTACCCCGGGATAAATTCCATCAGGGGTGTAGTTTCCAAAATGCGGTCACATCTCAGGGGATTCCAATTTACTAGCATTATTATTATTTTTATTGTTTATTTATATAGCACCATTAATTCCATGGTGCTTTACATTTGAGGATTTACATACGGTACACAAGATATACAAAACAAATATAATACTAACAGTGACCAACTGGCACAGTGGGATAGAGGGTCCTGCCCGCAGGGGCTTACAATCTATGAGGGAAGAGGGATAGAGACAGAAGGTGGGGGTAGAGGCTGTACAGGTGGTGGTGTGGTGACAGTAGCGTTATTGGAGGTTGTAGGCCTTTCTGAATAGGCGAGTCTTCAGGGCCTTCTTGAAGCTTGTGACTGTGGGGGACAGTCCTATGTGTCTTGGTAATGAGTTCCAGAGTATGGGGGATGCCCAGGAGAAGTCTTGGAGTCGATTGTGTGAAGAGCGGATAAGAGCAGAGCGGGGTAGGAGGTCTTTGGAGGATCGAAGGTTACGTGTGGGCAGGTAGCAGGAGATTAGGTCAGAGATAGATGGAGGGGACAGGTTGTGGATGGCTTTGTATGTCAGTATTAGTAGTTTGAACTCTATTCGCTGGGCAACAGGATTGGCTGGGATAGCCAGTGAAGGGATTGGCAAAGGGGATCGGCCGATGAAGAACGAGGGGAGAGGTGTATTAAGCGAGCAGCACAGTTTAAGGTGGACTGGAGGGGAGCGAGAGTGTTAGCGGGGAGGCCATGAAGAAGGGTCTAAGTAGTCTAAGCAGGAGATTATAAGGACATGGAATAAAAGCTTTGTAGTTTCAGGGGAGAGGAAGGAGCGGATTCGATGGATGTTCTTGAGTTGGAGGCGGCAGGAGCTATTGAGGGTTTGAATATGCGGCTTGAAGGATAGGTCAGAGTCTAAGGTTATCCCAAGGCAGAGGACCTGTGGGACTGGGGTGAGTGTTGTTCCGCTGACTTTAAATGGGTCAGGTAGGGGGGACAGTGCGAGGAGGGGTGAAGTTTATGAACTCAGTTTTCTCCATGTTGAGTTTGAGAAAGCGGGAGGAGAGAAAGGAGGCTACGGCAGTTAGACATTCTGGGACTCTGGATAACAGAGAGGTAATGTCTGGTCCATAGAGATATATGTGGGTGTCATCAGCATAGCAATGGTAACGGAAACCATGGGATTGTATTAGTTGGCCAAGGCCAAGGGTGTAGATGGAGAACAGGAGGGGTCCTAGGATGGAGCCTTGGGGGACACCAACAGAGAGAGGGCGTGGCGGGGAGGTGGTGTGCGAATGGGAGACACTGAACGTGCGGTTGGTGAGGTATGAGGGGATCCAGGAAAGGGCCAGGTCTGAGATGCCAAGGGATGAGAGCGTTTTTAACAGAAGGGAATTGTCGACTGTGTCAAAGGCAGAGGAGAGGAGAGGAGAGTAGTGACGCTTGGCTTTGGCAGTTAGAAGGTCATTAGCGACCTTGGTTAGGGCAGTTTCTGTGGAGTGATGGGGTCTGAAGCCTGACTGTAGCCTGTCAGAGTGGACGTGTTGCTCCAGCAGTTTAGAAGCATATGGGAGCAGTGAGATGGAGCGGTAGTTGGCTGGAGAGGAGGGGGGTCGAGAGAGGGTTTCTTAAGTATAGGTGTGACGGTAGCATGTTTGAAGGTGGAAGGGAAGGATCCATTGGCTAGGGATAGGTTGAAGAGATGGGTTAGGGCAGGAGTAATGACTTCAGAGAGTTTGGGGATGAGATGTGACTAGAACGTGTCAAGCGTGCAAGGAGGTGAGGTGGGATTTAGAGATTAGGGTGGAGAACTTTTCATCAGTGATGGTGGAGAAACCGGTTAAAGATGAAGAGCACAGGACAGTTGGATAGAGTGGTTGTCGGGGATGTAGGGTGAGTGTCTCTGATGGTGACAATGTTGCTTTTGAAATAAGAGGCAAAGTCATCAGCTGTGATAAGTGATGTCGGAGGGGGCGCAGGAGGACAGAGAAGGGAGATGAAGGTAGTGAATAGCTGTTTGGGGTTGTGGGATAGGGCAGATATTAGTGTGGAGAAGTAGACGTGCTTTGCAGAGGTGAGTGCATTCTTGAATGTGAGTACTGCCTCTTTGTACTTAAGGAAGTCCTCCTGGGATTAGCTTTTCTTCCAGAGGCGTTCTGAAACCCGTGAGGTACGTCTCAGTTTTTTAGTCAGGTCAGTGTACCAGGGTTGTCTATTGATCGGTTAGGCTCTGGTGTTAGTGAAGGGGGCCACAGAGTCAAGGGCTGAAGTAATGGTGGTATTGTAGAAGTCAGCGGCGGTATCTGTGTCCTGGAGTGAGGTTATGTCAGTGAGCGGTAGGAGAGAGTCTGAGGTGCGTGCGGATGTCATGGCGATTAAGGTTCCTGCGGGGGCGTGTTGGTTTAGGCGTTGGGGGGGGTCTATTACAGAGGAGAGGACAGAGAATGTCAGCACGTTGTGGTCAGAGAGTTAGAGAGGTTGACTAGGAAGCAGAAGCAGGTGAATATGAGGTCGAGCGTGTGCCCCTTTGTGTGGGTGGCAGAGGAGGACCATTGAGAGAGACCAAAAGGTGGCAGTGAGGGACAAGAGACTGGAAGCGGAGGGGTGGTTTGTGTTAATGGGGATGTTGAAATCACCCATGATGATGGTGGGGGTGTCAGTGGATAGGAAGTGCATTAGCCAGGTGGTGAAGTGGTCGATAAAGGCATCGGTAGGTCCTGGCGGTCGATATACGACGGCCAGTTGGAGGGCGAGTAAATGCGAACAGAGTGCACTTCAAAGGAGGGTAGGGCGAGAGCAGGTAGTGGTTGGATTGGGGCAAAGGAGCAATTGTCAGGCAGGAGTACGTCTGCGCTTCTATCAGGTTTATTGTTGGGGCGGGGAGTGTGCGAGAATTGAAGACCTCCACAGGAGAGGGAAGCAGGGGAGGTGGTGTCTCAGGGTGTTACCCACATTTCTATGATACCGAGAAATGATAATTTATGAGAAATGAAGAGGTTGTGGATGTAGTCAAGTTTAGTGCACCGGGGAGGGCGGGAGGAGGGGCAGAAGCAGGTAAGATAGGTGTAAGGTTTAGGGGGTTCCATGCGCTGTTGCCGGGTGTGCGGAAAGATCCGACAGCAGGGAAATGCTGGGGTGGTCCAGGATTAGGAGATATGTCGCCAGAAGTAAGGAGTAGCAGAGAGAGGGATAGCAGGTGTAAGTAGGAGAGAGTGTGGGGAGGTTGTGTGTGTCTGGGGCGGAAAGCTTGCAGGTTTGTGAGTAGCTGTGCAGAGAAGGTCAGATGGTGGGGTAGAATAGATGGAGAGATAAAGATATTCTTAGTGACATGGCTGGTTTGGGGTGGTAAAGTGGTTTTTACAAGTATGGGAAGAACAACAGTGATTATAGTGAGAAACATTTTTTGGATAATTGCTTGGTTTTCGTTTAGTGGGTTTTTGTTACCTTCATTTCCGTTCTGGTCCAATTTTGGCCTGTACACTTAGAAGCTGCACTTGGAAGATGCAAAATGACCTAGGTCGCAAAATGACCAAGAGTTCTGCAAAAGTGTCATGGCGTCCAAAAACCAAACCGTCTAAATCTGTGCCTGGTTGTGTGCCCAAATATCAGTTTATAACCAGATATGACATTAAGTACATTATCCTGGGTGTACCAGTATCATACATGCGAGCATAAACTGCAGTTTGGGCACACAGCAGGGCACAGAAAGGAAGGAGTGCTATGTGGCTTTTGGAGTGCAGATTCAGATGTTTAGTATCTGGACGCCATGTCATGTTTGCAGAGGCCCTAAGGTGCCAGAAAAGTGGAATCCCCTAGGGAGTGACCCCATTGTGAAAACTGCACCCCTCAAAGAAGTTATCAAGGGGTATAGTGAGCATTAGTATCCCAGACGTGAATGCACAGCGGATGGTGAAGAGTGAATATGTAAGCTGTGCGGAATACATTGGGAACACCAAATTCCCTACTATATCCCCAGTAGCTCCTAAGATTGGGGGACACTCTGGGGGTCACTTCTGGTTTATTTTCCCTCATAAGCTCTAAATCTAGGTTGTCCCCTGATATACGCTGGCACAGCTAATACATTTCCTTCCTGCCGCAGTCAGTTATGTTCAAATGATTTGGCGATTTTGGGGTTTTTGTCTTCACATTGTACAAGCTATAGTTTCTTTATTTTTTGGTGATGTGGCCATATGAGGGCTGTTTTTTTGCTGTATGAGATGCATTTTGTAATGATGTTTTGGGCACCTACAACTATTGAATACATTTTATTAACTCTTCATTTAGTGGATAAAAAACCCCCCACACACAATCAATTCTGGCATTGCGTTTTACCTTTTCAATTTTTCACCATGCAGTGTACAGCATAAATAACATGTTACCTATATTCTGCGAGTCGGTACAATTACGGCGATACCTCATTTATATTGTTTTTTTGTGCGATACTCATTTTGCAGAACAAAAACAAATTTGGGGAAAGAAGTCAATTATTTTTTCATCGCCATATTCTGAGAGGCGTAACATTTTTATTTTTGGGTTTACAGAGTTGGTTGAGGGCTTATTTTTTGCGGGATAACCTGTGCTTTTTACTGATACTATTTTGGGGTACATATAACTTTTTGATCACTTTTTATAGTGTATTATGTGAGCTAAGATGGTGAAAAATCATTACTTCTGGCGTTTTTTTTTTTTTTGGGGGGGGGGGGGGGGTTCACCATGTAGGTTAAATATTGTTTTCGTTTTTTTTGGACAGGTTGTTACGGATGCGGCGATACCAAATATGTATTGTTTTTATTAATTTATTTAGGGTTTTTATAGGAAAAAGGAATTTTTGGGGCTTTTTTTTTTCTTTACATTTTTTAGTTGTCCTATAAGGACACCTGAACCGTCGATGCTTTGATCGCAGGTTCAGTACTATAGACTGCAATACACGAGCAACACGTGTATTGCAGTCTATACAGACGCATAGACTGACTTCCAGAGGTCCCAGCAGGATCAACCAGGTACTTGAGGGTCCTAGCAGCATGGGGTCACTGGCCAGATCCCGGACTGCAGAAAATTCATAACGGCACCCCCCGATCTCGCTGCGGAGGTCATTATAACAACGCAACCCCTTGGATGCCATGGTCATGTGGGTGTTAGCTGTTGCTTACAGCTGACACCCACTCTCAATGTCACCCGCTCAGCTTCTGAGCGGGTGACATTAAAATGACGTACCGGCACGTCTGTTTGCCATTAGGCATTTACTCCCATGACGTGCAGGTATGTAATTTTGCATTAAGGGGTTAAAGTCACCATATCCTGACAACTTTTTTTATATTTCTGTGTACAGGGATGCATAGGGAGTCTTTTTTGCGGGGCCAGGTGTACTTTTTAGTTATACCATTTTGAGGAATGTATTGCTTTGATCACTGTTTATTAAAATTTTTATCAGAGGCAGAACAGCGAAAAAACGGCAATTTGGCACTTTTGTTTATTATTCCCGCTATGGCGTTCACTGTAAAGGAAAAATATTTTAAGTTTGTAAACCGGGTGTTTTGAGACACAGGGATAACTAATGTGTATGTGTTTCACAGTAACTGTTTCGTTTTATCTGTATTCTAGGGAAAGGGGTGCGATATGAATTTTTTTTTTTTTTAAACTTATTTTTTTCTCACTATTTTATTAGCCCCCCTAGGGGGCTTGAACCTGCAATCGTTTCATTGCAAGTCCTATAGACCGCAATACAACTGCATTGGAGTCTATGGGAGATTTGTTACATTACTATCGAGGCTGATAATATTCCTATGACAAGCCTGAGAGCCTTCATAAGGCTTCATAAGTTTTTATACTTTGGGAGGGAAGGGGGAAAATCACACTTAGCAATGCCCGCAATCAGAGTGGACACTGATTACGGGCACTAGTTCTGGGTCTCAACTGTACATTACAGCGAGCACCTAGCAGTTATGGTGGCCGCTCTGCAGCATATCAGATTATAATGGGGTCTGCAGGAAACCTCTTTTTAAGCAGATAGGGTTTACGTTTTTTTGGTTCCCAAGCGGACCCGAAGAATGAAAACCCGAACGCTTGTGTGAACCTAGCATAAGTAGCTCCAGCCCCTTAACTCCTTAATGACGCAGGGAAGTTTGGGCCTTAAAGGTCAGACTCCATTTTTTTTTTTTTTAAATAGAAGGCTTAGAATTTTAGTAACAAAGTTTAACTCCTTAAAGAGGTTGTCTGGGCTAAATAATATTTTCTAATTAGGCTGGGGGAGGTGGAGAAAAACAAAACAACATACTTACCTGTCCCCATTGCTCCGGTGCCCTCCCTGGGTGGTCCGGTCTGATGTGCTGACTTCTTGTTCATGAATTTCTCTCCTACTGTGATGATCCAAATCCCTTCCGCTAAGGCCGCTGATTGGCCTCAGCAGACATGTGACCACTAAGGCCAATCAGCGTCCTCAGGAAGGGAACCGGGGACGTCACAGGTAGTGACGTCTCAGATTCCCTTCTTGACGCCGCTGATTGGCCTCAGCTGTCACATAGGGCAGGTATTTCCGCCAGAAGACAACAACAGAGCTGAAAGACTGGACTGTGGGAGGAGACGCCAAAGCACTGGGGACAGGGGAGTATGATTATTTTATTCCCTCCCCCCCCCCTATCTACCCTGGCCTAATTAATAGATAAAAATTTAGGCCGGAGAATCCCTTTAAGGAAGGATGCAGGGCTGTTTGTACGTTAATGCTCAGCGACTTTTTTCATAATTTCCTTCACCGCCTTCCAAAATTCATAACTTTCTGTTGACATTTTTTTCTGTCGACATAGCTAAGTGAGGGTTTATTCTTTGCGTGGCGAGTTGTGCTTTCATTTTGCACCATTTTGGGGATGAGAGAAAACACAATTCTAACATTTTGTTTTTACGGTGTTCACTCTGCATTAAAAATGACATAGTAACTTTGTCCGGCAGGTCATTAGAATTAAGGAGATACCATATTTATATTGGTTTTGTTACGATTTACCGCTTTTCCAAATAAAACATCACTTTACCTTTTTCCCTGTCCTACAAGGGGGCTTGAACCTGGGATCTCAGATCCCCAGTGCAATGTACCGAAATACATTGCACATAGGTTCCCCATGTGTAACAGGAAACGTCAGTTAGAAGGTGGGAGGGGAAGGGGGCCATCTTGCCCCTGAACTCCCTGGATGCCGTGATCGCTATTGATCACGGCATCCAGGTGTTAATTCGCTGGAGTCTGGGTATCTTCTGACTCTGGTGGGCTAGATCGGGGCCTCGCCTCTGTAACACAGCCAATTACTGGAGGGACAGCTCTTGTCCTTACGGTATAACAGTACCGTACCAGTACGGTGCAGACTAGGAAGGGGTTAAAGAAAAAAAAAAATTCTAAATTGTTTTTTTCTAGAGACCTATTCAGTTGTGAAGTGACTACCGGTATATAATAGAAGCCACCCATACATGGCCCAATTTCAGAAACTGTACCCCCTCAAGTTATTAAAAACAGTGTATAGGAACTTTGTTAACCCTTTAGGTGTTCCATAGGAATTAAAGCAAAACAGAGGAGAAATTCCCTGCTTCACCATTCAGCCTCAGTCTCTGCTTCGGGAGTAGTAGGTGTGATATAGTGATGTTACTATAACACTTAAAGAGGATAGATTGTAAGCCCTTGCGGGCAGGGCCCTCTATCCCACTGTACCAGTTGGTCTCTGTTAGCATTATCTGTTTTGTATATCTTGTGTACCGTATGTAAATCCGCAAATGTAAAGCACCATGGAATTAATGGTGCTATATAAATAAACAATAATAATAAATAATAATTAATCACGCCTGCTGTTCCTTGAAGGCTCCAGACCAGAGAAAGGAGAGAAGAACTGCAGGGAAACAGGGCCGAGGTGAGTATTAGTATGATTGGATTTTAATTTTGTTTGACACTGTGGGAGCAACTGCAGTGGGAATTTATACTGTGAAGGGTAGCTGGAGGGGAGATATTATACTGTGGAGGCAGCTGGAGGGAACTCTATACAATGGGGGCAATTAGAGGGGGACACCGCACTTACTGTTTCCACCAGCAGAACAATGAGTGCAGCTCTAGAGTGTAATACTGTATGTAGCTAAGGATCAGTACACCATATGTAATGTAAACACATGCCATGTGACACCATTTCAGTGTCCAGGAATCCCAGCAGGAATTTTAAGTAAATGCAATTTATTAACCATAAAATTCTCTCATAGGAAGCCCTTCTAAATGGGGGAGTCAGCTCGTATGCTCTTACCTCCTTGGAGAGCTGCCTCATATTCTGCATGTCAGTAGCCACAGAATCCGGTAGTGGAGAAGAAGAGCAGCGCAGCGCCATGATACCGAAGACCGAGCTTCGCTGCTTCCCCCCCACCCACATCACGTGACTTTTATATGCCAAGACACTAGAGGGCGTTATACCGGTCCTTAGCTCAGCGACATATCCGGCTACAGTGCCTTCCATCTGATCTGCTTCTATTGTTCAGCTCACGCTGTACCGAGAAAGTAGCGGCAGTGGTTCTGTACTGTACAGGTGACCTCACCGCACATATAATATGTACAGTATTACGGGGCAGGGGAGTTGTGAAGACCGTATAGTGTCGCTCGCCAAAGCTGTCCGCCATGTTATTGGTAGGTTAACCAAGTATATCAGTCTGTACCATGTATAAAAAATCCCATTATATTTTACAACTGGAGTAATAGTACTACAGACTTATATACTATTGTCCCATAAGGAGTAATAAACTGTACTGTATATAATATAACCACATGAGGAATAATACTAATACATGCAGATATACCATATGAGGAATAACAATGCTGCAGGCCAATATAATATTACCATATGAGGAGTAATAATACTGCGGCCAGATGTAGAATTAAAGGAGTTGTCCAGGCTAAAATTACATTTTTTAATTAACCTGGGGGAGATGAAAAAAAAACAACAAAAACAAAACATACTCATCTGTCCTTGGTGCTCCGGTGCCTCCCAACGTGGTCTAGTCCACAGCTCGGTTGTTTTCTTCCGTCATACATGAATGGTGAGGCCAATCAGCGGCGTCAGCAGAAGGGACCTAGGACGTCACAGTCACGAGGACTTCCGCAAAGAAGTGGAAGAGTGAAGTAATCAGGCGATACCTTTTAGAGGCTAACTGAGTATATTTGATGGTAAGCTTTCGGAAGAACTAGCTCCCTTCATCAGAACTAGTACTTCTGAAAGCTTACCATCAAATATACTCATCCTCAAAAAGGTATCGCCTGATTACTTCACTCTTCCACTACTTTCAATGGCTAACGTGGTACAACATTATACTACTTTCCGCAAAAGAAGACAGCTGAGCAGCAGGACCAGACCGCGCTGGGAGGACACCGGAGCACTGAGGACAGGTGAGTATGTTTTTTTTTTTTTCACTTCTCAAAGCCTAATTAAAAAATAAAATTTTAGCCTGGACAACCTCTTTAACATATGAGGGGTAATAATACCATAATCCCATCCTTCAAATGCAGATGAGTTGCATATTATGGTGAAGCAAGGCACTGCTAGAATAGAGTGGGTAAAATGAGGTGCCACCTGGTATGCTGTGGATCCAGTAGGTGACGATGTTTCCTGTGACTTCGTATGAGGCACCACCTGCTGTATCCACATCAAACAAGGTGGGTTAGGGTTGCATAAAGGAGAGGCATAGTTCGTCTCTACATCAACAATGCAAAACCTAACAATGGTGAGGCTTCAGGTGTGTTAGCTGTGATGGGCTGGCAGGCGGAGGTAGCACCACCTACTGGATCCATGACACACCTGATTTAAACCACTCCATTCTTGTCTCAACCCTGTCTTTGCTTCGGGAGTAGTAGGCACAATGTAGTGACATCACTTACATTGCGACTGCAGCTCCTTGAAGGCTCCGGAACAGTATTAGTAGGTTTTATTTTTGTTTGATAAGGTTGGGGGAACCAGAAGAGGGACATAATATTGTGGAGGCAGCTGGAAGGGGATATTAAATGGATCAGTTAAAAAAACGGACACATTAACATCAGTTAGTGTCTGTTATGATAGGCATCCATTTTGTTTTTTTTAATAGACCCTATCATAACGGACTTCCAATGGTAGTGTGAACGCCCCCTTACTTTTTGTTTTTGAGAGGTGAGATAAACAGAAAAGGTTTATAGTTTAGCATGTAGAATAAATAAAGTACTAATTTATTTTAGGGGTTTTTAGGAATGGTTATACCAATTTTGTGGTGGTTGGGGTTCATTAACAACGACTTGGGTTCTGTGATCAACATTGACCATAGCTTATAAGTTAAATGGCAAGTATGCTTTCTGATTAATAATGGGGGTTGAGTTGATATGAACAAACATCCATGGTATCAGGAGTTAGGAGATAATAAAATACATTTCTTCTCTCTCTCTGCACACTGTCAGCTGCACATGTTCTCATGCAGACTGATTAAAGTGAAAGCTGTGAGTATATGCAACCCTGCATTAAACAGTGATATCTCAAAATCTAGGTGGGTTACAGAAATTATCTTGGTTTTGTTTTAAAGCCAAAATTCTCAGAGTAAGAGCCGTTTAAAGTGACAGTGTCCCTGTATGTATCCTGCTTGGGGTGAACTGTAATACATTTTGCTGAAACCTCGAGCAGGATTCGTTCAAAGCTGTTGGGGGTTAAATCACTTATATCAGTGATGTGTGGCATTCTTGATTCCCACTATCCTTAGAACCCACAGTAATACATACACCAATTGTTTAATGACTCCCTGGAAACAATTATAACACAATGGCACAGGATGATCCAGCCTAAGTTATAATTAATATGTCAGCCTGTGGCCTTCCCACCTTGCTCTGCCTACATTTGCACAATCTGGTGAACGAAGTGAGGAATAGGGGTTGTTTCACATACACTTGGTGCAAGAAAGGGTCTTCCAACTAATGTGCGCCACAATATCATTTCACCAGTTTTCTGTTGTAGAGGAGTTAAAGGGAGTCTATGATTGGGGAAACATGTTTTTAACTGAAGCAATGTTGGAATAGCCTTTATAAAGGCTATTCTACTCCTACCTTTACTTTTACTTTTCTTCTCCTTGCCACCGTTTGTCCAAAAAAACATTTTATTCTCATATGTAAATTAAGCTCAGGGAGCAATGGGGGCATTCCCTGCATCTTCTTCTGTTCATCTTGCATCTGCTTCTTGCTTCGTCGGCCATTTTTCTGGAGTACACTGGTGTAAGAAACTAAACAAAAATGGCCGCCAGAGCCACTGAGTTCAGGCAGAGCCGACAGAGCATGCTTGGTTGGCCATTTTTGTTTAGTTTCTTACACCAGTGTACTTCAGAAAAATGGCCGGCGGAGAAAGCAGGTTCAAGATGAACAGAAGAAGATGCAGGGGGCGTGCAAAAACAGCGCTTGTGGTGGGTTGCGGCAATGACGTGGGGGTGCTCAGAGCACAGGGGGAATACCCCCGGTGCTCCCTGAGCTTAATTTACATATGAGAATTAAATTTTTTTGGGGACAAATGGCGGCGAGGAGAAGAAAAGTAAAGGTAGGAGAAGAATAACCTTTATAAAGGCTATTCCAACATTGCTTCAGTTAAAAACACGTTTCCCCAATGATAGAATCCCTTTAATAAATCTTCCCAATAAGTTCTGAAAATGAAAATTTTGGTAAGCTAATTTTATTTTTCCTGTTTGTTTCTAGCCAGCACTCCAATGGGATTTGAAAAGCAATGATTTTTGCAGGATGTGACCAGTTTTTTGTTCAATAAGTTATTTATCTCTGTATGTTCTGTACAAATGCTAGAAATCTGAGATTGTCTGTCCATGTTAAGATTTGTTGAGACATGTCTAAACATACAACATACACAGTCTGATGAAAGCAGTGTGGATCTACAAAAGAATTGGAGGGATTTGGAGTGTTGTTCCGTGATTAAATTCCTTACAAAGGAAGAAAAAAGCCTAAAGAAATCCAAGAAATTATGTTTGCTGTACATAGTGATGATACACTTTCCTACTACCAAGTAAAGATTTGGGTCAAGCAGTTTAAATGAGGTAGGGAATCAGTTGAAGATGACCTCCATTCAGGGTGACCGGAACATCTTCAGAGAAAATGCAATGGAGGCCATTTAGTTAGTATTATAGTTTATGAATTAAGCATTGCAGTTGGCACAGTTTACAGTATCATTAATGATGTGTTGATGATGTCAAAGGACAGTTCCCAGTGTGTGCCTTGAATTTTGTTCTCAGCTTGTTATGGGCAATGAAACATAGGTCCACTATTATGATCCTGAGACAAAACAAGAGTCCACAAGGGGTCACCAACTCCCAAAAAAATTTGTGTGCAACAATCAGCTGGAAAGGTTATGACAATGTTTTTTTGGGATACAGAATGTGTTTTATTACTACAAGACAACAATTACTGGAGACACCTAGACTTCTTAGGATTGAATGGCTCCACTACCAACAGATTATCCACTTTGTCTTTACTCTATTTGGTTCTTTGAGGTTCTCCCTTCCAACTGCTTTTGAGAAACTGTGTTGAGCGGGTACCTCTACGAGAGGTCTAATTACCACTATCTACCAACTCCTCTTCTCTCCAGAGGGACAGGTCTTCCCTACTCATAGATAAATGTCTAGATGGGTTGGGCGGCCAATTTCCCCTGGCCAGTGGCAGATAATATGGTCATGAGCATCCAAATCCTCTACATGTGTGACATTTAAGGAAATGCAATATAAACTCATGATACACTGGTACCATACCACTGCCCTTCTACATTCCTTAAACCCTACAATTTCCTCTGTTCGTGGTGTCATTCCGCATTGGACACATTATTTCATATTTTCTGGGAATGCCCTTTGGTATTGGGTTTCTGGATGGAGATGAAAAGGATGACTGATGCACTTTTCTTACAGGGTGTTTCACTGATCTTCTTATATACTTTTTTAATTTACCGCCTAAACATCTTGGTAGGAAGTTTGCGAAACTGTTCTTTTATCTGTACACAGCAGCCAAGACCCTTTATAGCATTACGCTGGAAACGTGTTCACCCTCCATCAAGTGCTGACCTTTTTGCCCGTATGAAGGATGTCTGCAGTCTAGAAAATCTGACCTCAACTTTAACCCCTTCACACATTCTCACGTACATGTACGTGGGAGAATGTGGTTAGTTACCGCATCCCCACGTACAGGTACATGATGGTGATCGAGCGGGCTCAGAAGCAGAGCCCGTGCGATCACCGTGGGAGCCCAGCTGTATCTGACAGTCAGGCTCCCACTGCAACAGTGGGGATCGGTGATAACACTGATCCCCGCTGTTTAACCCTTAAGATGCAGTGGTCAATAGCGACTGCGGCATCTTAAGTGTGTGTTAGTGGCACTGAATGCGACATCGGAAGCGGGTGTTAGCTGTAACTGACAGCTCACACCCTGCTCCTTAATCTCCGATCGGCGCTCAGCACCGATCAGGGTTTTTAACCCCTTGGATGCCGTGGTCAAACATGATCGGGGGGTGCTCATATGTAACTTCTGCAGCCTGGGGTCTGGCAAGTGACCCCAGGCTGCCTGGAGCCCCCAATACCTGGTTGATCCTGCCGGGTACTCTGGAAATCAGCTTATGCGTCTACATAGGCTGACTTCCTCTATAGAATGCAATACACGTGTATTGCAGTGTATTATGCTGAATCAGCAATCAGAGCATCACTGGTTCAGGTGTCTTAGTGGGACATATAAAAAAAAGTTAAAAAAAAAAAAGAAAAGTGTATGAAAAAAATAAATTCATTAATAAAGGAAGGAAATAATAATTTTTCACCATCTCATCTTAAAAAAAATGCTCTAAAAAGTGATCAAAAAGTCATATGTACCCCAAAACAGTACCAATAAAAAGAACAGATCGTCCTGCAAAAAATACGCCTTCAATCAACACTGTCAACTGAAAAAAAAAAAAATTGCTACATATCTCAGAAGATAGCGATGCAAGAATAATTGATTTCTTTCCCCAAATGGGTTTTTGTTCTGCAACTAGTAATGCATAAAAAAACAATATAAATGAGGTATCACCATAATTATACCGACCCACAGAATAAAGGTAACATGTTAGTTATGTTGTACGTTGCGTGGAAAAAAAAAATTAAAAGGTTAAATGCATTACCAGAATTGATGGGGGTTTTTTTTAATCCACCAAGAAAGAGTTAATAAAATTTATTCTATAAGTTATAGGCACCCAAAAATGGTGTTATTACAAAATGCATCTCATACCGCAAACAACAAGCCCTCATACGGCTACATCACCAGAAAAATAAAAAAAATATAGCTTGCACAATGTGAAGACAAAAACTTCAAAAATTGCCAAATCATTCAAACAAAACTGGCTGCGAAACCAGAAGTGACCCCCAGAGGGACTCCCCCCCTCCAATTGTAGGAGCTACTGGGAATATAGTAGGGAAATTGGTTTTCCCAATGTACTCCGCACAGCTTACATATTTACTCTTCACCATCCGCTGTGCAATCACGTCTGGTATACTAAAGCGCACTACACCTCTTGATAAATTCTTTGAGGGGTGCAGTTTTCAAAATGGGGTCATTTCATAGGGGATTCCACTTTACTGGTACTTTCGAGGCTCTGCAAACATGACATGGCGTCCAGATACTAAACATCTACACACTTCGACAAAATTGTTGGCACCCCTCGTTTAATGAAAGAAAAACCCACAATGGTTACAGAAATAACTTGAATCTGACAAAAGTAATAATATATAAAAATTCTATGAAAATGAACAAATGAAAGTCAGACATTGCTTTTCAACCATGCTTCAACAGAATTTTTTAAAAAAACTCATGAAACAGGCCTGGACAGAAATGATGGTTCCCTTAACTTAATATTTTGTTGCATGACCTTTTGAGGCAATCAGTGCAATCAAACGATTCCTGTAACTGTCAATGAGACTTCTGCACCTCTCAACAGGTATTTTGGCCCACTCCTCATGAGCAAACTGCTCCAGTTGTCTCGGGTTTGAAGTGTGTCTTTTCCAGATGGCATGTTTCAGCTACTTCCAAAGATGCTCAATAGGCTTTAGGTCAGGGCTCATAGAAGGCCACTTCAGAATAGTCCAATGTTTTCCTCTTAGCCATTCTTGGGTGTTTTTAGCTGTGTGTTTAGGATCATTATCCTGTTGCAAGACCCATGACCTGCGAGTGAGACCAAGCTTTCTGACACTGGGCAGCACATTTCTCTCTAGAATCCCTTGATAGTCTTGAGATTTCATTGTACCCTGCACAGATTCAAGACACCCTGTGCCAGATGCAGCAAAGCAGCCCCAGAACTTAACAGAGCCTCCTCCATGTTTCACAGTAGGGACAGTGTTCTGTTCAAGATATGCTTCATTTTTCTGTCTGTCAACATAGAGCTAATATGCATTGCCAAAAATTTAGATTTTTGTCTCATCTGTCCATAGGACATTCTCCCAGAAGCTTTGTGGCTTGTCAACATATAGTTTTGAAAATTCCAGTTTTGTCAGATTCAAGTTATTTCTGTGACCATTGTGGGTTTTTCTTTCATTAAACGAGGGGTACCAACAATTTTGTCCACGTGTGTAAATATGCACTTCAAAAGCCACATAACGCTCCTTCCCTTCTGTGCCCTGCTGTGTGCCCAAACTGCAGTTTATGCCCACATGTATGACACTGGTGTACCCAGAATAACGTACTTAATGTCATATGTGGGTATAAACTGCTGTTTGGGCACAGAAGGGAAGGAGCGATATTTTGGTTTTTGGAGGACAGATTTAGATGGTTTGGTTTTTGCACACCTTGAAACTTATGCAGAGTTGCTGAAACACCAGTAAAGTGGAATCCCCTGACACGTGACCACATTTTGGAAACTACACCCCTGAAGGAATTTATCCAGGGGTACAGTGAACATTTTTAACCCCCAAGTGTTGCATTAATTAACTTTCCAGAAATGAATACGCTGCTGATGGTGATAGGAGAAAATAACAATTTTTCCAGGAATACGTCATTTCAGTGTGTAATATGTTGTGCCCGGCTGGTATCAGAGACGAATGCTCCAAAAGCTATTGTGCCTGGGATACCCGCTTAACAGTTTTTGGAGTGTGTGTCTCTACTGACATAAGCTGGGTACAACATATCGGGGACTGAAATGGCATATCTATGGAAAAATTGCAATTATCAGCTACGCATTCATTTCTAGAAATTAAATTAATGCAACATTCAAGGGTTAAAAATGCTCGCTACCCCACTTGATAAATCCCTTGGGTGGTGTAGTTTTCAAAGTGGGGTTATGTGTCTGCCGGTTCTTCTTTAGTGCCAATTCAGGGGCTCTGCAAAAGTGGCATGACGTTCAAAAACCAAACTGTGCTCCAAAAACCGCTCCTTACCTTCTGTGCCCAGCTGTGCCCAAACAGCAGTTTATACCCACATATGACATTAAGTACGTTATCCTGGGTACAACAGTGTCATACATGTGGGCATAAACTGCTGTTTGGGCACACAGGAGGGCGCAGATGTCAAGGAGCGCTATGTGTTTTGGACTGCTGATTTAGATGTTGGTTTTTGGATGCCGTGTCACATTTGTAGAGACTCTAAAAATACCCCTAGAAAAGGGGTCACTTCTTGGAAATTCCAATTTACAGGGCTCTGCAAAAACAATATGGCATCCAGAAAATCTCTAAATCTGTACTCCAATAGCTAAAAAGCGCAGTGCTCCTTCCCTTCTGAGCCCTGCTGTGCGCCCAAGCAGCAGTTTACACCCACATGTGCAACTTCTTTCTACCTGGGATAGCCCACTTAATAGTTTTAGGAGTGCGTGTCTCTGATGACACAAACTTGGCGCAATGTATTGGGCACCGAAATGGCATATTTATTTAAAAACTTCAATTTTCAATTTGTACATGATTTCCGAGAAGCACTCTTGGGCTCAAAATGATAATACCCCTTGATAAATTCCTTGAGGGGTGTAGTTTCTAAAATGGGGGTCACTTTTTGGGAGCTTCCATTGTGTTGGTACTTTAGGGGCTCTGCAAATCTGACATGGCACCTGAAAACTATTCCATATAATCTGCCCTCTAAAAGCCAAATAGCGCTCTTTCCTTTCCAAGCCCCACCATGTACCCATACAGCAGATTACAACCACATATGGGGTATTGCCGTGTTCAGGAGAAATTGTATAACAAACTTTAGGGAGCTTTTTCTCCTTTATTCTCTTGTGAAAATAAAAAATTTGGGACTAAATTGACAGTTTATTAGAAAAAAAGTAATTTTTCATTTTCACGTCCTACTGTTAATAAAATCTGTGAAACAGCTGTAGGGTCAAACTGCTCATTATATCCCTTGATATGTTCTGTGAGGGGTGTAGTTTCCAAAACTTTTTGGGGTTCCCATTGTATTGGTACTTTAGGGGCTCTGTAAATGTGACATGGCACCCGAAAACTATTCCAGTAAAATCTGCCCTCCAAAATCCAAATAGCGCTCTTTCCATTCCAAGCCCCACCATGTACCCATACAGGAGATTATGTCAACATATGGAGTATTGCCGTTTTCAGGAGAAATTGTTTGTCTACAAACTGTGGGCTGCTTTTTCTCTTTTACCCCCTTGTGAAAATGAAAACTTTGGGGATAAAGTGACATTTTAGTAATTTTTTATTTACACATCCCAATGTTAATAAAATCTGTGAAAAGGCTGTTGGGTCAAAATGTTCACTATACCTCTTGATAAGTTCTGAGAGGGGTGTAGTTTCCAAAATGGGGTCACTTTTAGAAGGTTTCCATTGTCTTGGTACTCTAGGGGCTCTGCAAATGACACATGGCACCGAAAACTATTCCAGCAAAATCTGCTTTTCAAATGTCCAGTGTCGCTCCTTCCCTTCTGTAAACTGCCGAATGCCCAAAGATCAGTTTACACCCACATGTGTGGTATTTCTGTGCTCGGGAGAAATTGCATAACTGTGAGATGCATTTTCTCCTTTAACCCTTTGTGAATATGTTAATTTTAGGGCTAAATGAATGTATTATTGAAAAAAAAATGAAATGTCTAAATTTCACCTCCATATTGTTTTAATTCCAGTGAAATGCTTAAAGGGTTAACAAACTTCCCAAATGCTATTTTGAATTATTTGAGGGGTGCAGTTTTGAAAAGTGGGTGATTCATGGGGGTTTCTAATATATAGGCCTTTATAATCCCCTTCAGAACTGAAGTGGTCCCTAAAAAATTAGTTTGGGAAATTTTCTTGTAAATCTGGAAAATCGCTGTTTCACTTGTAAGCTTTATAATGTCCAAAATAAATTAAATGACAATTAAAAGATGATGTCAATATATAACAGAGATATGGTAGATAATATTTATTAATGTATTTGGGTGGTGTGACTATCTGTTTGAAAAGCAGAGCATTTCACATTTTGAAAATTGCGATTTTTTTTTTTTTTCAAAATTTCCTATTTTTTTTATAAATAAATACAAATATATTGATCAATGTTTACCACTAACATGAAAGTACAATGTCTCACAAAAAAACAGTCTCAAAATCACTTGTGTAAGTTAAAACTTCTTAAAGTTATTGCCATGTAAAGTGACATATGTCAGTTTTGAAAAATGAGGCCTGGTCCTTAATGCACTTTTGGGCTCAGACCTGAAGGGGGTAATAATACAGTAGAGGCTTTTCAATCAGTTTGGTCCCCATGGGATACCTGTTGCATATTGCAAGGTCTCTGACGGCCTTCCCTTTTGTGTGACCCCGCTGGTCTTTTATCTTTCGGTTTATTGAATGTCGTTTGCTCTTTTGTATTACTGGATAGTGTTTGATTTTGTTTGTTTTTTTTTCTATATGAAAACTTAAATAAAAATTACAGTTATATAAAAAAAAAAGACTGACCCCCTCAGACTCTGTCCAAGATGTTGATATAGAACATGACTCTGAGATGAATCTGAGACTCTAGTACAGAGGATATTGAGCCTCTGAGTGGTTTACTGAACTGATGATTAAAGGAGAGCTGTGAGAGATTGTGTATGGTCTGATAATAATTGTCTTCTGGATTTGGCAAAAAAGCTGTGAGAAAGTATAGAGTATAGCTGAACGTAAACTGTTGTAAAAATAAGTTTATTATATTTTATTGAAAAATGGAAGAGAATATCTTGCTGAATACAAGAGAATAGAATTATGGCTCTGACATTCAACTGCTTGTCTACCATCTTCTTCAGACCTTTGCATTAGAGGAAATGGAGTAAAACAAAAAATTGTGTCTGTCTAGTTGATCAATAGTCCATCTATGGGCACAGAATGAACCAGCCAAAATAGGAAGCAAAAGTTCTTTCATTTGGTATGGTGTTTGTTTGTCATTACATTAAGACCAGGACTTCCAGTCTTGCTGATAATTTGCTGAAAGACCATTCTGCAGAGAGCAGGGCACAGTGGCTGAGTCAATCCACTTTCAGGGTACATGTGGCCAAATGGGGACTGCAGAATTGTTGACAAGATTGACATTTATTTATTTATTTAGCTCATATAACTCTATCATATTTTGCAGCATTTTACAGACATTGTCAGACTTTTGCCCAGGACACTGATACCCTTCTGCTTGTTTATGTAGTAAAAAGAGGCTAAACTGTCCATTTGAATAAGCATCTCCCAGAGCCCCAACGACTAGCTTTGTAGAGTGCAACATTTCAATCTTTGAAATATAAATAAATCTATTACATGTGCAAATCGATTTACAATTGTTCTTGCAAGCTAAATGTTTCTATTGGCTGAAGATCCTAGCCAATAGAAAGAGTATTGCTTTGTTTGTAATCGTATGTCTGGCAAAAAGGAAGTAGCCAATTGTAAATCAATTGGCGCATCTGATATATTTATTTACAGTATATTTTAAAGATTGATAAATTCATGTTGCCACAAACATCCCCTTCTTCTACAGATCATGCTACTAAAAAGGCAGGAGCAGAAGGACCTCTATGGACTGCTTCTGGGAAGGACCCATGCTTTGAAGAAGAGGAGAGGGGTGTCACCTAGGGCTAGTCCATCAGAAAATGCAAAACTGACTCCCGTTACACTGATAATTTTAAGGACGGTGCAGAATGTGGAAGGTTCTATGGACACACTGTATATATGCATGTTGGTAGTAATCATTTGAATGTCAGCTTGATATGATATGGACAGAATTAAAGATCACCTCTAATTCTAAACATGAGATTAATTGGTTTTTTATAGAACATAGAAGGGGAAAATGTACAGAATATATAAAGATATCAGAATATTTGTAGGTAAGGGCAGAAATGTGATGCAAGAACTTTGTCTATATTTTTTTTATAGAGGAATGTGCTCTCACGGTATCTCTGAAGTCTAGAGCACAAGGAGCTACTCCTAGGAGGAAGCTTGTTGGCTGGTTGTTGTAGGACTCATAAAGGTTACACATTCCTCCAGTTATCCTCCTGGGTGGTGCAGTGCTGAGAGGGTTTGCAGAGTACCTGGTGGTGGTAATAGAGTTTTTCTTGGGGCACGTCCTAGATGTTGTCAGACTTTAAGAGCCTGATAGGAGTTGGCGTGTTTATGATGGTTGGATAGGAATATGATTCAAAAGACATGAGGTATGCAGTGAGATAGAACACATTTGTACATTATCTGAGTTTGTAGGTACAATAATCGTAACGTTACCATTGTGAGATCAGGCTAAGCTGACAGTTTGCACCTGTTTGCAGTCTAAGTTTCCCTTACTGAGGCAGTCTTTACTTGAATCTGTGCATCACCTACTCTCACAAAAGTCCAACAAGACCGGTTCCTACTTCAGTGTGTAGATCAGCAGGGTGCCCTGTCTGCCCTATGGTTCAGGAAGGATCTTGGCTCTGAGGCCCATATAACACTTATCCTCTGATTATGATCTGCCACACACTCCTTTGTCACATCAGCCAAGTAGGGATGAATTCCTTGCTCTTGTCTGTTACCTGTGCTATCTAGATGGCCTCCAGATCAGCTAGGGCTCTGGCTCAGTCTTCTTTCTCTCTGGAGCTTAGCAGATGATATAAAAATTTTATGTAAGCTGCAACACGATTGACAATATAACTCCTGTTATGTTAATTTCTTAGATGCCACAGTCAATCATGAAAGCAGGATCTATGGCTACATGAACACAACAGGTGAAAAAATTGGACATTAAGAATGGATGAAACTGTCCGTATTTAATATCCATTTTGCATCAGTTTGTTACCTGTCAATGAAAAAAAACGGATGAACTTCATTGGTGTGTTCTTAATTGCCATCAAATGGATCCAAATCCGTTTTGACAGATGTTAAAAATGGATCCATTGGTCCCGCTGGATCCTCTTGTCTATTTACTTAATTTGCCTCCCCAACACCTTGGCAAAAAGACCTCTAAACTCTTCCTGTATCTTTGCACTGCTGCTAAAACGCTTGTGGCCCTCCACTAGAACTGCCGTTGTAGCCCGTATCTAGGATGTGCGCAGCCTAGAGTATCTTACTGCCACGCTCAACAACACAACGGATGCCTTCCAGCCGGTCTGGTCCCCATGGGATATGTACTGCATTCTCCATGGTCTCTGATCTCCCTATTCCCTTCCTTCCCTCTCGTTTCCCAACCCTGGGTATGTCGTGTTTTATGTTTTGTGTTCTGTTTGTCTTTGTTCAGACTGATTTTTTTCTTGGTTGATTATTTTATGATTCTTATCCCCTCCCTCTTTTTTTTCTTCCCTACCTATCATTGTATTCTGTTTATATAATCTCACTGTTTGTATTCTAAAACTTTTGTTAAAACCTATTAAAAATTATAGTTTAAAAATTGATCCATTGAAAATGGACAAAAATAGAATATGTTCTGTTCTTTAATGGTCTGTTAAGAACACATATGTATGTTGCCATTGACTCCTATTGTTCTTAAACAGACGTGTAACGGACGTTAAGAAAACATCTGTTACACGTCCATTTTTCATGTGGCCTAAGAGTTTTTACAAAGTTGTGACCCACTAATCCAACCCCACAGGGTGTGTCATTCTGTTTCTATGGCAGCCCAGAGTCTGATCAGTGATCCCAGGTCTGCCTTCATCTGACAGTTAAACTCTGCCAAAGGCAGGATCATTTAGTAAGGCTGTCAGACTATTAGTATGCATAGGCTGACAGCCATTATATATTGGAATACATGAGTATTGCAGTGTATGATACTAAAAAAGCAATCAGATGATCCTTAGTTACAGTTACATAGTAAGACTAAAAAAAAAAAAAAAAAAAAAAAAAATAAAAGTTCATAAATATAAAAAAATAGGAAAAATGTCAATTTACCATATAAAAAAAATCTATATTATGTTAAAAAGGATGCTGTGTAAAATGTAAAGAAACCAAAAACACATTTTTAAATTTAGTTTGAAAAAAATTAACTCATGTATAAATTGATGGAAGTAACACATACCAAAAAAGTTGGGACACGGTTAACAAAAGGCTGTAAAAGTAAGTGGTACTAAAAAAAAAAAAAAAATAGCTGAAGGATCAAGTTCTCTTTTTTATGCTTGTTTTTATTAAATTATTTTATAATTTTAACAACAACAAGTTGTGGGTATCCATGGGAAAAAAAGGGAGGGTTTTAACGGAAGAGGGAAATGGAGGAGAGTAGGCTCCTAACTTATCATTAAGGACATTCCAGCGGGTGAAGGTTAGGTAGCAAGTTGCTAAACAGAGGTTCAGACATGAGTTGCTCCTGAAATGTTGGAAGAGTGGCATTCAAGTATTGCATAGTGGGTAAGTCCATCTTATTATCGATGGCAAAAGGGAGTCCATCTGCCTTCAATAAGCTAAATGTGAAGGTGGTGGGTTAAGGGCCTGATGGTAGGGAGGAAAGGGGATAGTGAGGGTTGAGGAAAGAGGCTGTGCATACCAACCCCCTCCCCCTCCTTCCAGGTTTCCATAAGGAAGCCAGAATGATTTTACGGGGAGAGAAAAAGACAGACAAAACCACTCACTGAATTGAAATGCACACAGTATGCTGTTATATTGGAGCTTTACAAGCTAACGTTTGATCAAGAAACCAGATAGTGGTACAAAAACAGTCTTCAATTCTAGTTTGTGGACAGGCAAAATGAGAAATAGGAGTTACCAGGTGGTGAAAAAGCCACGCACTCTTGACCCTACCTGTAGAAAGCATTCACCCATACGAAACATAAAAAGTGATTTTCTAAAAAATAGGCAGTGGGACAGGGTGCCAGGGCACTGCCATGTTTGTAAAATGGTTTTATGGCCAGCTGTGGAAATGCAGAAAATGCGTTTTTTAAAATGATGAAAGTAAAGAGTATTATTCTGTTCCGAAATAATTGGGTTACTGAGCATGACCACAGGCATACATGTCAACCACCTCTGTCCTGCATCTGGAGCAAGCTGGAGTCAGTACATTCCCCATGTGTAAATTTTGCAGAGGGAGATGTAGCCTCTGTGCTCAGTTTTTAAGAACATTTCCCAGTAAGTAATTGCTGGTATGTATTACAGTGACCTGGCTAGGGCTTGAAAGATTAGGTCAGGAGTAAGTTCTGAGTCGTGAGAAGTGCACCACCCCAGTCCTGAATCAAGTGACATATAGTTGATCTCTTGTCGTAGTAATGAGTAGTAAATCGAGATTTGGTTATGAGGTTCTGTCTAGCCAATGACAGAAGTTGTCATCCCAGTGCTCCTCTCTCATGGAGCGCAGCACACCGATAGCATAGCTCTGGGTCTGTAAGAAGTGGGGAATGATAGTTTAGTATTTGGCGCAGGCCTGGAAGAGCAATAGCGTCCTATGTGCAGAGCGATCCACCAGGATAGAGGGTTGTCCTTAATTGTCTCTGGAAGTGAGGCATGGAGGGGTGCAGCAAACAGGGGAAGGCTATATGGAGGCATAATCAGCAAGATTATATACAGTATAAGTACACTTGCAATTTTGCAAGTTTTCCCACCTACAAAGAATGGAGAGGTCTGTAATTTTTATCGTATGTACATTTCAGCTGTGAGAGACAGAATCTAAAAAAATCCAGAAAATCACAATGTATGATTTTTAAATAATTATTTAAAAGTCCTGCAAGCAGCACTTTTCTCTCCGCATTTTTCTAGCGGAAACCAAGCAGAAACCACATGGACCCCATTATAGTGTATGGGGTCTGACGGTTTCCTAAGCTTTTTTATGCGGATTAGGTTTCTGTTCGGGGGGGTCCCCAAGCGGACTCCCCCGAACGCAGATGTGAACTGGGCCTCAGAATCAATGCAAAAAAAAACAAACTGTAAATAAATTCTAAGAGTGATATGTTCTGTTGGGCTCAGGGAAAGGAGCTATAAGGGTAGCCACTGCGATTCCACAAAATGGTTGTGAGAGATTTTGGTAGTTATGGTATAGGACAAGGTATTTCTTTGGGGTCGGTGTTATCAGGTGGTGCCTTAGCAGTATAAAAGGTGGAAACAAGTGGAGGGGAAAGTTATGCTATTTGTCCTGGACTCCCTAACATGTTTATTTTGTTTCTACATAAGAATAAACTAAGGCTAGGTTTACATCTGTGCATGGGTCTCTGTCATTCAAGTCTGCCTGAGAGCCGAACCACTAAAACAATGGTTATCTGTGGATCCTTGGGTATCCGTCGGGATTAGTATACAAATGGTGGAGAGAACTCCATGCAGGACTTTTCTCTCTGTCAATTTTTGGCAGTTTCTGTGGCAGAGACTCCGGAGCAGATGTGAACCTAGCCTTAGTGGCTTGTGCCCCTGTGGCACTGATTGGTCACATGTACAGTCATGGCCAAAAGTTTTGAGAATGACACAAATATTATATTTTCACATGATCTGCTGCCCTCTGGTTTTTATGTGTGTTTGTCAGATGTTTTTATCACATACAGAAATATAATTGCATTCATATTATGAGTAACAGAAGCTTATATTGACAATTAGAATGAGTTAATGCAGCAAGTCAATATTTGCAGTGTTGACCCTTCTTCAGGACCTCTGCAATTCTCCCTGGCATGCTCTCAATCAACTTCTGGACCAAATCCTGACTGATAGCAGTCCATTCTTGCAGAGTCAATGCTTTAATTTTGTCTGAATTTGTTGGTTTTTGTTTGTCCACCCGTCTCTTGATGATTGACCACAAGTTCTCAATGGGATTAAGATCTGGGGAGTTTCCAGGCCATGGACCCAAAATCTCTATGTTTTGTTCCCTGAGCCATTTAGTTATCACCTTTGCTTTATGGCAAGGTGCTCCATCATGCTGGAAAAGGCATTGTTGAGCGCCAAACTGCTCTTGGAAGGTTGGGAGAAGTTGCTCTTGGAGGACATTCTGGTACCATTCTTTATTCATGGCTGTGTTTTTAGGCAAGACTGTGAGAGAGCCGATTCCCTTGGCTGAGAAGCAACCCCACACATGAATGGTTTCAGGATGCTTTACAGTTGGCATGAGACAAGACTGGTGGTAGCGCTCACCTCTTCTTCTCCGAATAAGCTGTTTTCCAGATGTTCCAAACAATCGAAAAGGGGATTCATCAGAGAAAATGACTTTACCCCAGTCCTCAGCAGTCCACTCCCTGTACCTTTTGCAGAATATCAGTCTGTCCCTGATGTTTTTTCTGGAGAGAAGTGTCTTCTTTGCTGCCCTCCTTGAGACCAGGCCTTGCTCCAAGAGTCTCCGCCTCACAGTGCGTGCAGATGCACTCACACCTGCCTGCTGCCATTCCTCAGCAAGCTCTGCACTGCTGGTAGCCCGATCCCGCAGCTGAAACACTTTTAAGAGACGGTCCTGCCGCTTGCTGGTCTTTCTTGGGCGCCCTGGAGCCTTTTTGGCACCAATGGAACCTCTCTCCTTGAAGTTCTTGATGATGCGATAGATTGTTGACTGAGGTGCAATCTTTCTAGCTGCAATACTCTTCCCAGTTAGACCATTTTTGTGCAGTGCAATGATGACTGCACGTGTTTCTTTAGAGATAACCATGGTTAACAGAAGAGAAACAATGATGGCAAGCACCAGCCTCCTTTTAAAGTGTCCAGTGGTGTCATTCTTACTTAATCATGACAGATTGATCTCCAGCCCTGTCCTCATCAACACCCACACCTGTGTTAATGGAGCAATCATTGAAACGATGTTAGGTGGTCCTTTTAAGGCAGGGCTGCAATGATGTTGAAATGTGTTTTGGGGGATAAAGTTCATTTTCTAGGCAAATATTGACTTTGCAAGTAATTGCTGTTAAGCTGATCACTCTTTATAACATTCTGGAGTATATGCAAATTGCCATTAGATAAACTGAAGCAGTAGACTGTAAAAATTAATATTTGTATCATTCTCAAAACTTTTGGCCATGACTGTAGTACTGGGCCCCTGGCAATGCAAAAGACAGACATTATCACCCAACATAGTATCACTTTATAATGGGTCTGGGGATGCATATTTGGCTGCTTACACATCACCCACCCACCTTTCCAAGTCATGATGTATAATATAATCGCAGATTATTCCATGACATAATACTTTAATACTCCATAATAATAAACTACCACACACTTTTACACTTGGTGGCTATACACCTATCTCCTTCCTTCGTTGTTGGGAAGGAGATACACAGATGAATGGACTGTTTCCTTAATGCTCAAGTGCTAATGAACAACCAGATGTTAAAATCATAACTATTCATAGACATGCTTGCACAATACAACAGCACTACACTCGGCATTTACGACAGGGTGCAGCTCTCGGTGAGGTAACACTCTTTCTGCTGCCTCTTGTGTCCGCCACCTGCTAGTGCAGCTCCGCAGTATGACACAGGGAGGAAGGCGTTGCTCTGCAGTACGCAGGGCCCCTCCCACCAGCCCTACAATGCGGTAGTGTCTACCGGAATCTGTCTGTCAACCGTCATATCCTACCCCAGCACACACTAGCGATGGAGGGAGAGACTGTCTAACTATCTAAGAGTCTCGACACTGTCTCTGTTTACCTTATGCTGTGTTCGAGAGCCGCCATTTTCTTGCGGACTATACACCGTGATATTGCAAGGTGTCGCTTCAAGAAAATGGCTACAGTAACTAGAACCGGGAAGTGACGTTTTAACTGTGGCAGTCGTTTCCTCTCAACCCTGTCACGTGGTGCTTAGGTGTGGTTTTACTCGGATCCAGACAAAGCGTCACCTAGCAACTGCCCGACGTATAAATTATTCATGAAGTGACGTCATCCCGCACGGCACGTTCCTCTACAGGCGTGTGACATCAGCACGGGTGAGGCCGGTTTGAACGACACAGAAAAAGGTAACGGCAGCGGCGGGATAGAGGGGAAAAGCCGGAGAGCAGACGGTAGGAGTGGCGGATGGTAGTGTGAAAGGTCGTTCTCCCATGATTAGTGGAATGAGGTCTGTCTCGTATTCTCCACTAAGTCATGGCTGATTCCTCCGTCACCTCACATAGCTCTCCACCAGACTGTCTGCCCGTACAACCCCCATTACCCCTCACCTCACGTTATATGTGCCTTTGTTACTTTCTCGTGTTCTCCTTATGACGCCCATTATATGCCTTCTTGTCGCTCCTCAAGTTCACCCCTTATGCCACCTATTATATGCCTGTTCTTACTCCCTCCTATTTTTCTACATCCCCTATTCCCACTATTTTTGGCTAATGTTCTCCCGGTGCATCAGCTGGTATGGTGTATGCCCTCTATTACCCCTGTGCATGTATTTATATAGTGCCAACATATTATTCAGTGCTTTAGCCTTCATAGGGTACATGTATAGGCAAGATCAGACATTACAAAAGAATCAAGGTATATAATTCAAACCAAAGGCGTGAAGTCTTATGTGCACAAGAGCTTACAACTGTATTCCCGCTATTGCCATCTTGTGTTGGTTATACATCACATGCCACTCTTACCCCACACCTAATGTTCACCCTGTATGTTGCTTACAGTATACCCTTTATTGCCCTTCACGATTTCCCTGTATGCTAACTTCTTACCATCTAGTGTTATATGTGTACTTTGCCTATTATATGCTAAAAGTTACTCTCTTGTGTTCTCCACATACTTCACCATTACATGTTCCTTTTTATTTCCTCATATTTGCTATACATTGCTGATTAAATAACCTGCGTTATTACTATTGCAGTATGTCCTGATAAAACATCCATTATATGCTCCCTAATACACACTTATATTCTCCCTTACGTGCTATGACGTGGCAGAATCCCTATCCCTTGGTCGTATAAATAGTTTTTTGCATTCTTAATGGCAGATATAGCACTGTTGATGACTATATTTATTCGATTAAGTACACTGTAATGAAGCTTAAAATGTATGATATTAAAAGTTTCCCTCACCTCCATATCCTGCTCATCGTACATCAATCTTTTCATGCATATTGTGTTTATTATCCCCTTCATCTCCTGGATCACTACCCATTACTACTCCTCTTCCTGTCCCCTCCTTGTCCATCATGTATATCCATGTAAACCACTGTTCTCTCCAAATATGATACATTAAAGCGATTTTTCTCATGGACTTAATCATATTTAAATTTATAGCTAATAATAAATATTTTTGCAAATATACATAATTAAAAATAGGAGTTATAAAGATTTCCCATAACAATTTTAGTGATGTCAGTCTTTTGTCCTGATCATTGCCAGTGGAAACTCAATTGTGATTTCCTTGTTGTGACTGGGTTATTTTCTAATGTATATATTGTATTCCATAAGTGTCTCCTAACATGCCCCAATAGCTGAAATCTGTACACCACTTCTTATTCAAGTATGGAGAGGAAGGCTCTTATATAATTCAGGAAAGCCAGGTCACGCCAAATATTTGAGTTGCATCCTGGGCATTATAAAACTTGGAACAGTGTTTCTGGTGCCATATGACAGATGAAATTCTCAGCATTCTCACTTGTATGTAGCTGCTCCCAGTCTCAAATAATATAGGTAGAACTGTGAACTTGGTGTCATGTGAATCACATCTTTCACATAACACCAGAACCACTGTGTTTGAAGTGACACCCCTACCTCGGCTTCCCAGAATTGAGTCTTACCTCCAGTGAGAAGTGGTATGTGCTTTTATTAAAGTGAATTTCAGTTAAGGATTTCACAAAATTGCTTAATAAAGCATATTACAGCACTTATTAATGTCACACATGCTGCCAAAAAACAAAAATCAAGATTAGGAACCCTCCACAATGAAGCTTTTTTTCAGATTTTGACTGATTTGTTGCACACTGCTGGAATGAATATCTGTCTTGGCAGTGTTGTCTGATCTGAGCCAAGATGGGACTAGCCATATTGCTTGTTCTGTCAAATCGGTATGCCTCTCTTAAAGGGAGCCTGTCAGGTCTGTCTGGGACACTAATCTCCACACATGTCCTTATAGGCCTGAGGTTTAGTGTGCCAAATCGCCATGCTTTCACTAAGGCCCCATGTAGCGGCCTGCAGAAAAAAAACGCTCAACTGACTGTCCCGCAGCGCTTTTTACAGAAAGTTTGCAGAGGTTTCCTCTGCAGACTTTCTGCTTCAATTATACCTATAGGGAAACTGCCAGCGTTTATGTAAGTATAATTGACATGCTACGATTTACAAAACCGCAGTGGTTTTGGAAATCGCAGCGTGTCTACTGCATGTATTTTACTGCGCTGCGGGGATGGGATTCGCTAGAATCCCGTCAACTACTTAGTGACTGTAAAACGCCTCTGTTTTTTCACCACGTGGGGCCCTGGCCTTAAATGTATCCGTACCAGCAATGAATGAATAAATAAACCTTGCCTAGATGAGTGTGATTAATATTATTGGACAACTTTGCTGTTCTTGGTGCCTGCACAGTTTTTCAGTGAAGCAGTGGATCTACTTCCTGGCTTTACTGCACTGAGAGTTAAGGCCGGAGCCCCACATAGTGTTAAACAGCAAAAACTGCAACGTTTTACAGTACCTGCAAAGTTTATGGGATTCTGGCTAATCCCACCCACACATTTCAGAAAAATATCCGCTTTGTGTTTGTAAATCGCAGTATGTCAATTATACCTATGGAGATTCTGACATGATGCATTTCCACTGCGGTTTGTAGCTTTAAAGAGGTTGTCCAGGCAATTCATTTTTATTTATTTTTTTTTATAAGCCAGGGGGTGGAGAGGTGGGGAAAAAAAAAAAAAAAAACATACTCTCCTGTCCCCGGTGTCCTCTCAGCGTGGTTTGGTGCTTCTGCTCCAGCGACTTCTCAAAGTGAAACTGCTCACTGGGTGTGACGTCACAGATCCCTTCCACTGAAGCTGCTGATTGACCTCAGCGGTCACGTGACCACTGAGCCTGAACAGCGGCCTCAGCAGGCGACCCGTGATGTCACAGGTAGTGACATTGCTTGCACTTTGCTGAGGCTGCTGATTGGACTCAGCGGTCACGTGTGGCGAGGGTTTCCGCCACACGTCAACACTGGACCGAGAAGACCAGACTGCACTGGGAGGCATCAGAGCATTGGGGAAAGGTAATTATGAATTGAATTTTTTTTTTTTTTTTTTTAAACGGGTTGTCTATTTTTGCCTGGACAACTCCTTTAAGTATCAAATTATAGTGTTGGACTACCACAGGACATATGTTTAAAAGTCCCAGAAAATTTCTTTAGGCTAAGGCCCCTTTTTTTTCTTTTTCTTTTTTTTGCGGTATTTTTGAGACAAAGGTAAGAATGGCTACAAGAGGAATGGGAAATATATAGGAAGCTCGTATACTTCTGCTTGCAACTTTCTCAATCCACTCCTGGATTTGGCTAAAAAAAAAAACGCAACAAAAAAAACTGCGTTTCCATACCGTGGGGCCTTACACCTCTGTGCTTTTTTGAGTCAAAATCAAGAGTGGCTTCAAAAGGAATGGGAAGCACTAATACTACTTCCTTCTAAATCTGTAATTAAAAAAAGCAGCTTTTATGCAATGTGGGGCCTTAGCCTAAAATGGTTTTATGGGACTAAATCCACTTATCTGAAGGTGGTAAGGCCCCTCATAGCAAACAGCAACTAAAAATTGAGTAATTTGTTTTTTTGTTCTCGTATAGAGATGGTTCCGCAGCTAAAATTAACATACTGCATTTTTCAGTTTTTTTTTGTTTTTTTTTGTTTTTTTTTTTTCTCGTATTGTGTGGGTGAGATTAATGCATTCACTTAGCTTGTACTGGAAAATGCAGTGCGTTTCCACAGTAGCCATTAAAAACTGCTTTTCTGTTATGCGAGGAACTGATGCCTCCAGGGAATGTAGTGGTCTATGGTCCTAGAAGGTGGCTGCTGCAGTACACCTATTCCTGATCTTCTTTCTTTTCTTGTTTGTCTTCTTCCAGAACAATGGCAGTTAATGTTTATTCCACATCAGTAACAAGTGACAATCTAAGTCGTCATGACATGCTTGCTTGGATTAATGAGTCCCTACAACTCAACCTGACAAAGATAGAACATCTGTGTTCAGGTAAGGACCTACCAGATTTTTCTTAAGCGGGGTTTGCACAGCACTTTTTTTTTTTTTTTTGTTCTTGAAGAACTGCATGCAGCTTTTAACTGCAGTAATAGCATATGTTGCTCTACATTTCACTTTCATGATAAAGGCCAGTAAGCGAGAGATTTTCAATTAATTTCAGCATATAGGTGGCATGCATCACTGACTGATTAAATCTTTCTGAATTGCCAACCTGGGACTGAATATGGCTAAATCCATATCGGATCCATCATGTGGCATCACCCTAACTGCATTGAGAACCTGGAGTAGCACCACCCAAAGCATGCCGCCTAATGTTCTTTTGGCTTCCAGGGCAGTTATCAGGACTGCATATGCCCAAATAATCGATAATGCTATTACTTGTGCAAATACACTTTCATTATTGTATTATACTGAATAAAAGATAACAAATCAAGTGTTTGGCTGATCGGGGGAATATTTACCCATTTCAGTGATCTGATGAATAAGCTGCCTGATCATTGGCTTATGTATTAGGACCTTTAGCATCAAGACAAGAAGCTTTGTAAAGCTCCCCACTTATGGCCTTGTGTGTGTGCAGATAGTACCAGCCCTGTCTATTACCCAAAGCAGGAGAAGACCTCACCATCTTGTAAGGAAGATTTACAACATGTTGTGTAGACCAATGTTTCTTAACCTTTTTAAAGGGATTTTCTGGGTAAAAAAAGATCTTCGTGCTATTAATGGGTTACTAATTGCACCCAAATACCTTCAGCAGTGTTTTGAGTGATTTTTGGGTTTCTCCTGGCATCTTCTGCACTTGTTTACATGGTGTAGCTTCCCACTGTCTTAGCTCATGCAATGCATCATGGTAGTTGTAGGCTATCTCCCGGGGATGGCTCCTCCCTTTCTTTCACTCTGGCAGTGCGTGCGCAATAGTCCCGGCACTACACTGTAGCTGGCAATCCATCTCTATTGTGCAGACGTGGGAGGCTCCTTCAGCCTGTGCATGCGCCGGCAGACATCAGAGGAGGAGGAGCTATCCCCGCAGAAGGAAGTCTGGACAGAAAGACAGGTAAGTATGATGGGGTGGGGGGGGGGTAGTATTGGTGGTGATCTGTTTCTGGAAACTTGGAAACAGAACGTCACCGGATAATCAGAAAATGTGCTTGGGGTGGTCACATGACTGCCCCAGGGATATGGGTAAATATACATTTTTGCTAAAGTATGTAATTTATTAAGTAGGTGGGGGGAGGGTGTTTAGATTAGTGTAGAAATTCCGTTTTATCCTGGTCCACCCCTTTGAGTCGAGTGTTCCCTAGTGACAATTGAGTACCCCCCAAAGAGGCTATCCATTCTAGGAACAATGCTCATGTTTTGGACAACTGTTGGCAGTTCTGTTATATTTGATGGGGAAGAATCGCATGGCATACTTTACTATGCTTCCAGTCTAAATGAGACACCACAATGAACCCCATTATAAGCTAATGAGATCAGTAGTGTGTTGTTAGTCTGTTGTGTAATTCATATCAGGTCCTTCTTCCCCCTGATAGGAGGTACTTGTTAATAAAACATTGCTGGAAGCTAGGGAGAATGTTTGTCCCCTGGGGGTACTTGTACTGCACCCCGAGTACCACAGTTGTAGACAATAGATGGTAAGGCTCAGCACCTTACTGCAGTGGCAGGCCTGTAATGTGATCCATCATAGTCTAGGTCTACATAGAATCAAACAGTCCACAGGATATATTAGAACTTTAGTGGTCGTTTCTCACAAGGCCTTTTCACTTCTTTGCTAGTTATAGCTAGCAGAAATGATAGGCTTATCATTATTTTCGTCTTCTATATAGAACTGCACTTGTCTATTTTCAGCAATCTTGTAAAAATGACTAGAGCAGCAGCGCATGTGCTCATCTGCTACATTCATAAAGCGATGGGATATGGAACTGATCAGACACTTGTAAGTTTTTAAACTTGGCACAGTCCTTCTAAGGCCTCTTTCAGATATATTTTTATGTACGTGTTCCTTCTGTATTTTATGTACGGACAGAACATGGGTATACTTTCAAAGAATTTTTACATGTCAAAGAAAATATTCACATGTCAGTTTTTATTTACAAACTAGGTGTCTGTAACAATAAACGAAGAGGAGAGATGATTTATTTTGGCCTGTTTTACAGATCACAGATGCCTTTTAGTGTCTATGGGTCACAGAGCATACAGGTGCCTTTGTCTTCTGTTTTTCAAGAATCAAGCTCATTATAAAGTATAGTTTTTTTCCTGATGTGAAAAATGGATGTTAGTGCTATTAATGGGTTAATAAGTGCACCCAAATACCTTTAGCAGTGTTTTGAGTGATTTCTTGGTTTCTCTGGAAGCTCCTGGCATCCTCTGTGCTTGTTTACATGGTGTAGCTTCCTGCTGTCAGTTGTCACTCCCTTCCCAACTAACTCAGCCCAACTCATTATACTTGCGTGTCTTCCTCTCTAGACTTCCTTCTGGAACGGCTCCTCCTTTTCTATGACTCTAATGGCTGTGTGCAGGCCAGAGACACCTGCGCAGTAGAGATGGCACCTTTGCTGGCACGTGCACAGGCCAGAAGTGCCTCTGACGCCTGTGCAGTAGAGATGGAGTGCCATCTCTACTGCGCATGTATCGGAGACACCTCCAGTCTGCGCAAGTGCCAGCAGAGTCAAAGAGGAGGAGCCATTCCCAGAGAGAAAGACCCGTAAGTATGATCGGAGGAGGGGTAGTATTGGTGACGTTCCGTTTCCAGAAACGAAACGTAACTGGATTATCAGAAAGTGTGCCTTGGGTGCACTGCCATGGCGATCGAGGTAATTGTACGTTTTTTTAAAAATTTTTTTTTTTAAACTAAGTAAATTAGTAGTTAGGCGAGGGGAGGGAGTTTAGTTCAGGACAACCACTTTAACACAACCATTAGACGTGTGAATAAGTATACATGAAGTTTGTAAAACTTCTCTTCCTGACCTGGTAAGGTTTGCATGTCCCAAGTGATACACTGCTGGCACCTAACTTTTTGGTTTGTTTGCAGTTGATCTGAGTGGCAGGAATGTTGGATAGTTCATTGCCTCCGGAGTTTAGTCCAACTGTAGTTATAGAGGACCTTTCACGTCCTCATGTATATGCAGTTTTACATATCGCTAGAAAGCAGACAGCGTGCTGAATTCCTGTTATATGCCCCGGGGCTGGAGATATCGGGGGTCTAAATTTCACCGTTCACTGTCAGAAGGGCGTTCCTGACAGTCTAGCTGGTCTGTGAGGAACGCCCTCCCTGACAGTATTCCTCAATAACACTGTATTGGGGGGGTGTTCCTTACAGCTCAGCGTCATCACTGGGCAGTAAGGAATGCCCCCTCTGACAGTACTCGGCTATGGATGAGGACAGAGAGAGGGGGCGTTCCTTACCGCCCAGTGATGACGCTGAGCTGTAAGGAATGCCCCCCCCCCCCAAATACAGTGCTATGGAGGAATACTGTCATGGAGGGCGTTCCTCACAGCGCAGCTAGACTGTTCAGGAACGCGCTTCTGACAGTGAACGGTGAAATTTAGAACCCTGATATCTCCAGCCCCGGGGCATATAACGGGAATTCAGCGTGCTGTCGGCTTTCTAGCGGTATGTAAAACTGCATATTCATGAGGACGTGAAAGGTCCTCTTTAAGTGCAATTTTGTTGCCGTCTACTGTTTGGCTTCTTTGCTGTTGCCTGGTAACCGTGTTCATGGTGTCTACCTTCAGTGACCCTTCAGGGACGGGCTTATGTTTTTGAAGTGTAAACGTCTTTGTTGCTATAGTGCCAATTTGTCTTTCCTAAGACCCAGCATCAAACTGCCGCCTTGTTGTGAGACACAAACAGATGGTGTTGGGGGTTGGGTGGGTGATTTTAGGATGGGAGCATTTCAGTTGGCATTTCATTTGGCACTAGGTTTGGGTTTACTTTGGATTAAGTAGGATGTTTTAATTATTTTATATGGCGCTCGAGAAAACTCCCTTGCCTGTATCCCCTCTCCCCAGTACCCACCAGTCCTAGCCAATATTATATAAACTAGAACCTGTCTGGATAACTTTCCTAAGAGTTGGAGCAGTTTGTGTCTGTGAATGACCTGTGAGATCTGCACATGAATATACATACAGTCTGTGTTGTCAAATGCAGCAGGCTGGGTCTGCTGGTTCTTAATAATTTGGGCAACTGCAAATGGCACTGCTCAGAAGTATGTATTTATTTGGATGTTCTTCTGAGGAATGGCTCCAGTTAACTCTCTTCTTCAGTTTCCAGTAATACTCCTACCTCTTTTACACAAACCTACCTTTTGCAAAGTTCTGGTGGTAGAGACCCTTTTAATTCAGAACTACCATTATGTGGTTAAGTCTCCTGGGTCTGGCTTCCCCATTCTGTACAGCTGCAGCACTGTGTGAGCCACAGAAGTGGGACAATAAAGTAACTCATTGCTCCCTGGGAGTTTATGAATGGTCTACTTCACACAGGACCTGGAGGGAGGAAAGCCAGATGGATAAGAATTAAAGGGTACCTCAAACATCATTGCCTTTTCATGCTGCTGTAAAATGTAGAGACATAGGGATATAGAGACAAGTTTGTGGTGGTGTTTTTTTTTTTTTTTTTTTTTTTTTTTTTTGAATATATATATATATATATATATATATATATATATATATATATATATATATATACACATATATATACACACACACACTCTTAGGGCAAGTGTTCTTGCAATCTGGGCCCTTGATGTTTGTGGGTTTTTTTGTATTGGCCAGAACAAGGAGCTGAATGGCTACCATGTAATACCCTTGGCCCTGAAGCATCCCGTGTGTGGGAGTTTCCCGAGGACATGTCTGATTGTTCTCGCATATGAGGAAATTGGTCAATACAAATAGTTGGGGAAACCTGGGCTGCAACATAACATTTATAAAGGTTAGGGACCGACAGGCCTCCCAGTCTCTTACGATAATATAAAGTTAGTCTCCGGATTCTTGGCCGTTTACTTGCCCATTTAAAACTGAAGATTTCTAGTCTTGATTCTGCATCATGAAACCTGTCACCAGCATACTCTGTATAGACTGCAGTGGTGACTTCTCGCCAAGAGGACTACCTCAGCTGAATACTGCTGAAATGATACCACCTCTGCAGCCTTTCTGTATAAGATTTCTTAAAATTATTGGGTTTCAGTGTGACAGTTTAAAAAAATAAGTAAAGAATTCTATTTTAAGCTATTTGTGATTTTAAAAAAGAAACAAAACTAGAACTAGTCTATGGACGCTATTTTTATTTCAACATGACCTAGTTAGCGGAATTGCATTCAGGCTGGGATGAGGCATAATAGGGGTTTCCTTAAAGGGGTTGTCCGGGATGAAGAAAAATAAAAATTAAGCCCTAAACTAACCCCCCCTCCCCCTGCCTAACTTCTAATATATTTATATTAAAATATATATATATAAGTACCCAAATCCCTGACTACCCCAGGCACACATTCTGATAAGCCGGTGACCTTCCATTTCCCCGTTTCCGAAATGGAACATCATCATTACTCGCCTCCCAATCCCCATCATACTTGCGTATCGTCCTCTCCAGGAACGGCTCATCCCCTCTTCCTCTCTGCTAGCGCTTGCACAGTCTGGAGGTGACTGAGCCACATGCACAGTAGAGATGGCACTCCATCTCTACTGTGCAGGTGTCAGAGGCACTTCCATTCTGTGCACGCACTAGCAGAGAGAGTAAGAGATGAGTCTCCAGCGTGCGCACAGTGAAAGAAAAGGAGGAGCGATTCCCAGATAGGGAGACAGGTAAGTCTGATGTGGTGGGGGGGGGGGGGGGCTTAGTTAGTTGGGTAGGGCTAGTAGTGGGGGGGGATAGCTAGGGAGACAGGGAGGGGGTGTAACGAAGTGAGTGGGAGGTAGTGTGGAAGCTACACAGCAGGAAACTACACCATGTAAACAAATGCAGAAGCTCCCAGAGAAACCCAGAAATCACTCAGAACACTGCTAAAAGTATATGGGTGTATTTGTTAACCCATTAATAACACTTCCAGACTTTTTTTTTTTTTTTTTTTTAGATCTATACAGTCATGGCCAAAAGTTTTGAGAATGACACAAATATATTTTCACATGATCTGCTGCCCTCTGGTTTTTATGTGTGTTTGTCAGATGTTTCTATCACATACAGAAATATAATTGCATTCATATTATGAGTAACAGAAGCTTATATTGACAGTTAGAATGAGTTAATGTAGCAAGTCAATATTTGCAGTGTTGACCCTTCTTCTTCAGGACCTCTGCAATTCTCCCTGGCATGCTCTCAATCAACTTCTGGACCAAATCCTGACTGATAGCAGTCCATTCTTGCAGAATCAATGCTTTAATTTTGTCTGAATTTGTTGGTTTTTGTTTGTCCACCTGTCTCTTGATGATTGACCACAAGTTCTCAATGGGAGTTTCCAGGCCATGGACCCAAAATCTCTATGTTTTGTTCCCTGAGCCATTTAGTTATCTCCTTTGCTTTATGGCAAGGTGCTCCATCATGCTGGAAAAGGCATTGTTGAGCGCCAAACTGCTCTTGGACGGTTGGGAGAAGTTGCTCTTGGAGGACATTCTGGTACCATTCTTTATTCATGGCTGTGTTTTTAGGCAAGACTGTGAGAGAGCCGATTCCCTTGGCTGAGAAGCAACCCCACAGATGAATGGTTTCAGGATGCTTTACAGTTGGCGTGAGACAAGACTGGTGGTAGCGCTCACCTCTTCTTCTCCGAATAAGCTGTTTTCCAGATGTTCCAAACAATCGAAAAGGGGATTCATCAGAGAAAATGACTTTACCCCAGTCCTCAGCAGTCCACTCCCTGTACCTTTTGCAGAATATCAGTCTGTCCCTGATGTTTTTTCTGGAGAGAAGTGGCTTCTTTGCTGCCCTCCTTGAGACCAGGCCTTGCTCCAAGAGTCTCCGCCTCACAGTGCGTGCAGATGCACTCACACTTGCCTGCTGCCATTCCTCAGCAAGCTCTGCACTGCTGGTAGCCCGATCCCGCAGCTGAAACACTTTTAAGAGACGGTCCTGCCGCTTGCTGGTCTTTCTTGGGCGCCCTGGAGCCTTTTTGGCACCAATGGAACCTCTCTCCTTGAAGTTCTTGATGATGCGATAGATTGTTGACTGAGGTGCAATCTTTCTAGCTGCAATACTCTTCCCAGTTAGGCCATTTTTGTGCAGTGTTTCTTTAGAGATAACCATGGTTAACAGAAGAGAAACAATGATGGCAAGCACCAGCCTCCTTTTAAAGTGTCCAGTGGTGTCATTCTTACTTAATCATGACAGATTGATCTCCAGCCCTGTCCTCATCAACACCCACACCTGTGTTAATGGAGCAATCACTGAAACGATGTTAGGTGGTCCTTTTAAGGCAGGGCTGCAATGATGTTGAAATGTGTTTTGGGGGATAAAGTTCATTTTCTAGGCAAATATTGACTTTGCAAGTAATTGCTGTTAAGCTGATCACTCTTTATAACATTCTGGAGTATATGCAAATTGCCATTAGAAAAACTGAAGCAGTAGACTTTGTAAAAATTAATATTTGTATCATTCTCAAAACTTTTGGCCATGACTGTACACACACATATACATACATGCATACCGGAGGGAGGTGGAATCATACTCCTCGGTGTCCTACCAGCACAGTCCGATCCTTCTGTGAAACTGCTAACTCGCTGTGACTTCATGGATCCCTTCCACTGAAGACGAAACCGCTGGTTGGCCTAAGCAGTCACATGTGACAGGGGCTTCCGTCAACACTGGACGGAGACCAGACTGCGCTGGGAGGCACCAGGACATCGTGGAAAGGTGAGTGTGAATTTTTTTTTTTTTTCACTGCCCCGGCTCATTTAAAAAATAAACGGCTTGTCCATTTTTGCATGGACAACCCCTTTAATGGTCTTCACAAACAGTGTGACTAGATATAATGAGGTTACAGTGTCTTTCTAGAGCTACAAATTTGATGACTTATTTTTGAGTGGGGCTTAGCTTGAATAACAGCCACAACCACTACTAAAACAGAGTGCAGTGTCTGGTAATTGTTGAAAGGGATACAAAAAAAAAAAAAATTTTTTTTTTTTCCCTTTTTAAGAAATCGCTTAAAGTGTAACTTTTTTCTCGCTTATTTCACAGGGGAACACAGCGCCATGGGTATAGACTTGGCCACTTGGAGGCTGACACTAGGAAATGAAAAGCTTCGCCTCTGGGCTATACCCTTCTCACAGACACTGTGCTAGTCAGTTTTAAACCTAGTGTCCGTAGGAGGCGGACACGACCTGACTCAGGTCTTTCTGTCTTACATTGTTTTTATTTTTCCTTTCAAGTGCAGGGGGTCGTCAGTGTGTACGCCACACTAGTTGTACCCTCCTGGAGACGCAGCGCTCTGCAAAAGAGCGCCTCGCCGGTCACCCAGTCCCCACTCACCACACAGAGTACCGGTAGCCCCACTCCCATGTGCGAGGTCCTACCGAGGGGGTGACCCTGCGGCGCCTGAAGACGCCAGACAAGTGAGTATTGGAAGATGGGTTAGTAATGAGAATTCCTATTCCCCCTCCCTCCTCTTCTGGGTCTCCTATAGGGCTCCTTTCCCTCAGCCTCCCTCCTCCTGGGGCCATGGTGGGCTTCCTTTCCGGGGGGGACACTTTAGTGAATAAGCCCCTCTTTTAATCTGCCGCCTGGGGCTTTACATGCTGCTCCCCGAGCGGTTCTCTCGTTCGGAGGGGGGGGGTTTCTTTTTGTTTAGTTGGGGCCCCTCTCCTTGACCTCGGTACTTTTTTTAGGCCTCGGCCGGGCCTTCCGGAGCCTTCGGCCAGCCTCTATGCTGGCGGTGCCCGCCGGCGGCTGCGATTGTACTTTAGTCCTCGGCTTCTGCTTCTGCTGGGGACTAGGCCACAACTAGGTCTGCCCCTTCCCCGAGCTTCCTGGGCCTCCAAACTCCACCCAGGCCATTCCTATTGGCCCGGGGGTGGTCTCCTCTCCCTGCTTAGTCCCTCAAAGCGGGAAATCCGGGGGAGAGGAGGAAGAAGAGGAGAGAGAGAGAAAAAAAAACCAGGAAAATGTCATCTTATTTTTTCTGTTTTGCAGCTTCTGCTGCTCTTTTCCCAGGCTATTTTTCTGCTCCTGGAGGGACATTAACCCTGAGGATATCTCTCTGCGCAGCCTACTCTGTAGCAGTCAGCGATAGCACATGATTCCAGTGGTCTGGTAGGTTAACCCCCTATTTTCCCTTGGGCTCCTCCTCCATATAGAGCCATCTCTGCCCTTGGTCCCGCCACATTTACACATGCTCCCGCTGTAGCAAATGTTTTTTTATGCAGCCAGCCTGAGCCCATCAGTCCTCTCTGCCTTCCAGTGCTCGCTTCGCAACACATATACTTGGAACAATACAGAGAAGATTAGCAGGCCACTGCGCAGAATGCATGCATGCTGCATTAAAGACTAGCTCTGTCGTGCAGTATCCTCTCGGTCCCTCTCCGGCAGTTTTACCCTCCCGGATTGGATCGGCCTCCTTTACCCAGGCCATGGGACCCTTCCCAGACTTAACCAGTCTGAGGTGGAAACTTTGGAACAGCTTTCTTCCCAGATCGCTGCTCTGTCGGCGACTTTTGGTCCCCTCCCTGGTCACCCTCATGGTTCCATTTCCAAAGGAGCCGTCCTCGCATAAGGACCAGGAAATCATCCTACAGGCCATGGTCCTCCTTCCCTTCCTCTGGGCAATCCTCGGATAGGGCCACAGCTCACGGGTCCACTCCAACAGACGGAACCCTATCTCCTCCTGTACGTTCTGTTTCTACTGGGGACGCCTCTGACTCCGACTCGGAGTATCAGCTAGGCACATATATATCCGCTGCTACGCAGGAGCTCTGCCATGCGTTCAGAGAGACTCTACAGATCTCGGAGGACCCAGATCCTACTTCCCCAGAAGACATCTCCTTCCAGCCATCCCCTGACTTCCCCCAATATTGGGGTGTGAACCATATATTGATGGAACAATGGATACACTTGAACTGTCTCCAGCAAACCGAGTCTCTATGTGGTCGATGCCCCTGCAGTGGGCCCCGCAATAGTTCAGCCCTCCCAGGCTACTATCCTACCTTTGGTAGAGGACTCCGCCTCCCTTTGTAATCCTCTGATGGCGCCCGATGAGATGCACAACATAACCTCTGTTGTGACGCCCTCCAGCAAGGGTTGACGAGATCGGTCCGCAGAGTGCACCTACTTTCACGAGGGTGGACTCTCCCTCTGCTGGAACCACTAGGGTGGCCTTTCGAAGGGCTGGCTCCTCCTTGCGGCCTTCTTTTGTACCTTCTGGCATCAAGACCTGCTTTTCCTGGGCTAGACAGCTCCATGGGGGTCTCTCCTGTGCTGCCCCCCCTCCTGGGGCATGGACAAGGACATTCAGTGACTTGACACTCAAATCCTCTATGCCTCCAGTTTTTGGGCGATGCTTTCCTGATGCAGCTCGCCGTTCTGCCTAGGCGGCAGCCTATGCTGTTGCATTGCGCTGTTCCTTTGGTTCCGTTCAAGGCATGCTGTAGCCTCTGGAAGGTGGTTGTGGCCTGTCCCTTCCCTTGGGAATAACAGGACTGTTCTTTTGTTTCGGCTCTGCCTAGTTAACCTCTGTGGCTATGGGAAGAAGTGGCTCTTTCCTCCACCAGGGGCGTCTTAGCGCCAGCTCCTCCTTCTCTTTGCAGAGGTCAGTCTTCCTGTGACTCACGCTCTGAGTAGCCCTCTATTCTAGTCCAGGTCTCTTGGCAATCTTGTTCCAAGCCTCCCTGTTTTTTTTTTTCCTCTTCTAAGCCTTTCTCTGCTTGAGATCTTGGCCCTCTCGAATGAGGGTATGGTTGCGCTCCTTCCTGGAGTCCTGGCTTGCCAGCGCCTCCCTCTCCTGGGTCCGAGAGGTGCTGTATTTTGGTTACTCAATCGAGTTTTCCTCCATTCTAATTGAAGTTTTTTTTTTCTCCAGGCTGCCCCCACTCTGCTGTGGAAAGGCGTTATTTTCCGTTTCAGGAAAGACAGCTCCTTCCTATCCTAGACCTGAAGAGGCTCAACAGGTTTGTCTGTATCTGCAAGTTCTACATGTAGCTCTGCAGTCGGTGGGGGCATCCCAGGATACTGGCGACTTCCTGTCGCCCATTGTTTTCCGCGACGCTCTCCTCCCTGAGTTTTTCCCAGGTGATGGTGTCCCTTCCGGCCTTCCTCCATGGCAGGGGAGTTGTTGTGATTTATGTACCTGGATTTCCTCCGAGTTCAAGCCTCCTCCAGGATGGACATTATGACTAGCTTGTGGATCACCTTGGGCCCCTTCGTTGATTTCGCTGGCTCATCAGCAGGCAGCAGGTAAAGGTCCTGACTCGTGCCTTCTCAGCACCTGGAATTCCGTGGAATGATGCCCGATATGTTCCTGGGCAAGGGTTTTTTTTTTGTTTTTTTTTGTGCCCTGCCTTCGGAGGTTCCTTTTGTGCCCTCTTCACTTCTGCCTGCGAGTCCTAGGCATGATGGTCTTGGCCTTTGAGGTTCTCCCTTTGGCTCAGTTCCTCCCGGACCCTTGCAGTCCAGCTCATCTGCCTGTTTCTCCTGTCTTTCTGGGTCCACCTGTTGGCTCTCCTCGCCTCTCCAGGTCTTTCTTGGGGAATTTTCCTCCCCCACCTTTTGCAGGTTAGCTTAAATAAAACAAGAAATCAGCACCGAGCAGTGCGTAGTGTAATACTCTTTGACACTAAAAGTAATGGTAGGTCTTAATACGGTAGGGCTCTCACCTTGGGGAGTTGTGCGCTAGGCCACAATTACCATATCGTGCATTGGAACGGTTTCACAGAGGGTTGCTCTCTGGGTGTACAGCAGCAGCAGGCACCCAAGGGTGTCAGGAATGGAAGCCGGAGGACCAAATTCATCCAAATCCTTTCGCAGGTTGTCCCCCAGATGCCAGTCTTCCGGCTGGGGAGCAGTCTTCAGTGCCTTGACAGTTCAGGGCCTGTGGTCCAAACGGAGTCCTCCTCCAGAACTAACTCTGGAATTGGGGGCTATCTTTCTAACCTTGTCTCATTGGATCTCTCTCCTCCTAGGGCGTCCAGGCCGACAACTCCACTGTGGTCGCTTACTTGGCCTTCTGGATTGTCCTGGTGCCATGCGGCATTTCTAAGACGCCTCCTACCCTCTTTGGTGGGCGGAGCGTCTCACAACCTAGCCGAGAAAAAGTTCCCAGGAGAGTGTCGCTTCTTCTGTAGGTTGTCCTCTGGCTGTGCTCCTGGTGGGGTGTGTCAACCTCTTTGTCTTCCTCCTGAGTCACAGGTTCCCCTGCCTTGTGGCCAGGTCCCTGGGCCCTTGCCGCTGTCGTTCTTGTGATTCCCAGATCGGACTTCCTTCTGCACCTTTTCCCTCCTCTTCTTCTTAAGATTTCAAGCAGCTTGAGTCCGAAGGGGTTCCGGCCTTCCTGGTGCATCCGACTTGGCCCCGCCGGGCCTGGTACGCGGATCTCATGTTCCTGCTGGTGGGGTGCTCCTTGACCTCTTCCTCTGCAGGTTGACCTTCTGTCTCAAGGACCATTTTTCCACTCTGCCTTGCCTCAGCTGCATTTAACTGTGTGGCTGGTGTAGCAGAGTTTCTCCAATGCCATGGGTTTTTGGAACCTGTTGTCCAGACCATGCATTAGGCCTGTAAACCACAGTCAGCCAGGTTCTACCTTTGCTCGTGGAAGTCCTAGGCCTGCTGTGGTGAGAGTACTGTTTTTCATTTGCTCTTCTTTTCTTTTCCCAGGTTCCTGGTTTTTCTCCAGTCTGGTCTGGATCACAGTCTTGGTCTTCTTCTCTTGAAGGACAGGTCTCTGCCCTCTCAGTTCCTTTTCTGAAGACCCTGGCCTTCTGGCCTCAGATGAAGACTTTCCTACAGGGAATGGCGTGCTCTCCCCTCACGGTGCATCAGGCTCCCCCTTCCAGTCTTTGCAGGGTTCCCCCCTTTTGCCTTCTGGCCTGGAAGGTCGCTTTCCTGATGGCTATTGCCTCCATCCGCAGGGTCTCGTGCCTGCAGTCTCCCCTCGGGTTCTCCACATGGACAAGATTGTCCTTCGTCCGCCTCCACCCTTCTGCCTAAGGTGATTTTTCTCCTTTGTCATCTACAGGCCGTAGCTTGCCATCGTTCTGCCTGGTCCTCGAGCATCCATGCTGGCGTGTCTCTTCCCTGCCTGGATGTTGTCCGGGCCATTTGGGTCTATTTGGCTCTGCCTGACTCTTTCTGTCGTTCTGACGCTTTGTTGTCCCTCACTAGGACCTGCGTGCTTCCTGGGCTTCCATCTCCCGATGACTCTGCTCTGCGATCTAGGAGGCCTACCAACTTAGAGGTTGGGCTCTGCCCTTCCGTGTGGTGGCTCTCTGAGAACTGTTGGGGTCTCCTGTGGTGATCTGCATCAGTTTTCTGCTGTCCAAGTTAGCAGGCTGCCACCTGGGCTTCATTCATACTTTCTCTGTTTTCCCAGGTCCGTTCTGTGACCTCTGCCGATGCATGGTTCGGCCGTGAGGTTCTGCAGACGGCTGTGCGCTGCGTTGTTCTCATGATTCCCGCCTTCTGGGACTGCTTTTGGACGCCCCATGGTGCTGTGTCCCCCAGTGAAATAAGCGAGAAAATGGGATTTTTTTGTTGTACTCGCCGTAAAATCCTTTTCTCGTTGTATTCACTGGGGGGGACAGATCCCTCCCTTTTTTCCTGTTGTTCCTGCCCCGAGCTGGTTTGACTCTTTTTCGGATGCAGGACATGTTGGTGTTTGCTTACGTGCTCTTTTTTTGCTCTTTGGTGTCTTTCTCCTACTGCTGTGGTACAAACTGACTAGCACAGTGTCTGTGAGAAGGGTATAGCCCAGAGGCGGAGTCGACAGCTTATCATTTCCTAGTGTCAGCCTCCTAGTGGCCAGGTCTCTATACCCATGGTGCTGTGTCCCCCAGTGAATACAATGAGAAAAGGATTTTACGGTGAGTACAAAAATATCCCATTTTTTTTTCTCTATTGTGTTGGGGGGGCGGGATTTATTTATTTTTTAAATATATACCGTATTTTTGGGAGGAAAATAGGTGTGCGTCTTATGGTCCGAATGTGATTGTTGGGGGGTGGGCGGAGGAGCGGGATCGCAGCATCGTCCCACTTCTGCTGCAGCTGGCGGCGGCTTCCTGTAGCGGGGCTTCCTTCAGCGGCAGGAGTGGGGAGATGTGTGGGCCCTGGGATCAGAGGAGCGGGTGTCTTAGTGAACCCATCCTGGCATCTGCCGTGCTATTACGGTGGATGCCGAGGCTGTAAAGAAGATGGCGGCCGCTCTGCTGCAGAGCAGTCGCCATAGCAACAGGGTCTCCCGCTGTAATGGACAGCGCAGACCCAGAGCTAATGCCCGCGGTCAGAGTCCACTGACCGTGGGCATTACTACTTCAAAGATTGTCCCCCAAAGTGTAAAAACGGGCCCCGTACCTTTGAGGTTGCAAGCCGGCTCCCGCGCGGCGAGATCGCAGGAGCCGTCCTGTTCCTATGACAGCCGGGAGCGTTATGAAGGCTCCCAGGCCTGTCATAGGAATATTACTATTGCGGCTGGCTCTCATAGACTGCAGTACACTTGTATTGCAGTCTATTGGACTTGCAATCAAATGATTGCAGGTTCAAGCCCCCTAACTAATAAAATCTTAAAAAACATAAATAAATAAATGTTCTAAATCACCCCCTTTCCCTAGAAGTGCCAAACTGCTGTTTTTTGTTTTTTTTTTTCACTGTTTTACCTTTTGATTTGAATAAAAAGTGGTCTAAGCAATAGATATTCCCCAAAATGGTATAACTAGAAAGAACATCTGGCTCCGCATAAAAAGATGCCCTATGCATCCCCGAACAGTTGCAGGGCCACCTGTCAATGTGACCTTCCAGCTGTTGCAAAAATACAACTCCCATATATTTTACCAATTTTTGCTTCAAAATGTCCCCCTCCCCCCCCTAATTTTCCTCCTCTAAAACCTAGGTGCATCTTATAGTCTGAAAAATATAGTACTTTATTAAGCTATCTAACTTCCCTTTTATTATAAAACGGGCTGTAACATTCTCCTTAGCATCCCTATTACTGAGCTGTTACTAAGGAAAGTCTGTACACAGTTGTATTGTGAATATGCAGAGCTGAAGCATTTAGCAAAGGAGTGGATGATCACTTCAAATTGCTGTATCTTTGGTTATATGCGACCTAGAAACATGATTCTGGTATCATAAGAAGGCTTTCATGAGATTCTTAGCTTTCATATAATATCAAGATTTTAAGTAAATGTGCAGTAGTTCATGCTACATACAAAGTCACATTCCCGGCTGTTTAACAGTTTTGATATCTCTAACTCTTCTACAGCTAGTGCTTCAGTCTTGGGTCTCTCAGCTTTATTATAATAACCATTTTTCTAGGTGGTATAAAACCAAAGATACAGCCATTTGAAATGACCATATCTCTCTTTCACCCCCCCCCCCCCCACCCCTCTGGTAAAAATGGTTCGGCGCCACATGCTTCATTAAGTACGTGTATGGACAGTGTCTCTGTGGCATGCTTAGAGCCTTGCTAATGGTAAAGTTTTATATTCTCCCCCTAACCCCCCCCCCCCCCCCCCACAATAGAAAAAAATAAAATGTTAAACTTTTAAAAGGGGTTGTCTAGTTACTGCAAATGTTTTGTATAATGAAAAGTTATACAATTTTCACCATTATATGTTCTGTATCAATTCTGTCCATGGTCCTGTGATAAATGCACACGTGCACAGCTTGCTGCAAAACAGATGTCTGACTTCTATGCTGTGTGTCTGGTCATGTGACAGACACAAAGTACAGTGGAAAATTGAGTACATTTTCATTATGCAAAAAACTGACATTTTCTGAAACTGAACACCTTTAAATCTGTTCACACAACTATCTCCCTGTCAGCTGTTCTGATCTGTCGCTTTTTTTAACAAAAAAAATTGACACGTCATAGTGTTGTATGACCCCCTTGTGCCAAAACTTTTTTATTTTTTTTTATTACTTTTTTGTTCTCTTCTTTTCTAGTGCAAACTTAGCCAACTATTAGTTAGACTAGTTTGTCTAATGTTGTCAGCTTTATCCTCTAGCATCAGACAACTTGACATGCAGGTACCATGAGTCAGACTTTTATAACCATGAGTAACTGATAGGGAAGGAGTGAGTACAAGCAGAAACACAGTTTCAGGACTTAATCATGTGTCTGTGTTCTGCATGCACTTCATTGCATTGCTTTTAAATGGACGTTTTTGTGCCAAAAAGCTGACGTACTTTTTAATATTTCTCCACCCCTTGTAGGCAAACGGGTTTTTATAACAAGTTAACGCAAAGATGGTCAAAGAGTGACTATAATCACACCAGAATATTATAAAATAAGTGTTTAGTAAAGGAAAGAGATAATGCTTATCTGTGGTTACAAATGATGTAATAGTTCAATAAGACACTATGATTTTGTGGAAAAAAAAAACAAAAAAAAACATGTCTTATTACACCTCTGCCCTGGACATGCCCTATTTTGGTCCATTAGGTAGATCAGTTATGTCCATTAAAGTCTGTGGGTCAGTGAAAATCACTGCCGTCCATGCACAAGTGCCATCTTTAGTTGTCGTCATGTACACGTGTTACAGCTCAACTTCTATGCTTTAGATGGAACTTCCAGTCATGATGAGTTTGGACTCCAAACCATTCACAGGTCTTTATGGACCAGGAGTTTATTGTCCCAAATATGCCTGCTGTAAAGCTGTCTGCACCTGCATTAAAAACAAAAATATACAAGATTCTTGCCTAAAGACTGTAAATTGCCTGGGCAGTGGCTCGGTGCGGCTGGAGACAGTATACCTCAGCTTTGCTGTGCATGTGCACATAGTGAAGCAAAGGTGTGCTTTCCCAACTGAACCATTGTGCAAGCATCAGACACACCATGGAGGAGTTGGATGTGACTCCTTTCTAGGCAAGTATACGGTTGTATTTGTGTATCTTTTTCGTTTTTCAGTGGCACAAACACCTCTACAACAGGGCTATATGGTACACTAAATCCCTGGTTCCTAAGGACCTGTGGGTGGCTTATTGTCCTAAATCACCATGACAGGTTCCCTTTTAAGTGTGCTTGACCTGCAGGAGTGTTGCTATTGTTGGGGTGTACAGCTCATGACTGCCATACCTTTCTCTTAACAGGTAGTGTATATTGCCAGTTTATGGATATGTTGTTTCCCGGATCAGTTGTATTAAAGAAAGTGAAATTTCAAGCCAAACTTGAACACGAATACATCCAAAACTTCAAAGTGCTTCAAGCTGGCTTCAAGAAAATGGGCGTAGACAAAGTGAGTATAATGTGATGAAATCTGTCTTATTAATGCATATGCAGTTAGGTCTAGAAATACTTGGACAGTGACACAATTTTTGGCATTTTAGCTGTTTACTAAAACATATTCAAGAAAGTTATATAATTCATATGGGCTTAAAGTGCAGGCTCTCTGCTTGAATTTAAGGGTATTCACATCCTAATTGGAGGAAGGGTATATTATTAACATGCTCTGTATTATATAGCTGCCTCTTTTTCAAGGGACCAAAAGTAATTGGGCAATTATCTTAAAAGCTATTTAATGGGCTATTCCCTCAATATTCCATCATCAATTTAAACAGGTAAAAGGTCTGGAGTAAATTTCAGGTGTGGCATTTGCGGTTGGAAGCCGTTGCTGTGAACCTACAACATGCGGTGAAAGAATCTCTCAATGGATGTGAAACAGATCATCATTAGGCTGAAAAAAAATAAATCCATCAGAGAGAATAGAAATGTTAGGAGTGGTTAAATGAAATGAAAAAAAAAACAAAAACACACTGGTAAGCTTTGGGAACTCAAAAACGCCTGGACATCCACCATAAGACAGAATCATTTCCATGGTGAAGAAAAACCCCTTCACAACATCCATCCAAGTGAAGAACACTCTCCAAGAAGTAAATGCATCAGTATCTATGTCTACCATAAAGCAGAGACTTCATGGCAGCAAATACAGAGGGTTTACCACAAGGTGAAAACGTTAATCGGCCTCAAAAATAGGTCAGATTAGACTTTGCAAAAAAAAATAAAAAAATTCTAAAGAAACCAAGATCAACCTGTAGCAGAATGATGGGAAGAAGAAAGTATGGAGAAGACTTGGTACAGGACTTTGAAACTCTTGATCCAAAGCACTCCACATCCTCTAAAACATGGTGGAGGCAGTGTGATGGTATGGGCATGCATGACTTCTGGTGGAACTGGGTCACTAGAGTTTGTTGATGTGACAGAAGCAGCCGGATTCCACTAAATGCAGCAAAGTTGATTGGACAGCGCTTCACAGCACAGTTAGTGACACAAAACTTACTGCAAAAGCAACCCAGGATTTTAAGGCAAAGTAGTGGAATAATTTCAAACCAATCAAGCATGCCTTTTTTTCACTTGCTTAAGACAAAACTTCATGCAAAAAGACCCACAAACAAGCAACAACTGAAGACCGCTGCACTAAAGGCCTGGCAAAGCATCGCAAAGGAGGAATCCCAGCGTTTGATGTTCGTGGGTTCCAGACTTCAGGCAGTCATTGCCTGCAAAGGTTTTGCAACGAAGTATTAATAATGAATATTTTATTTATGGTAATGTTATTTTGTCCAATTACTTTTGAGCCCCTCGAGTGAGGTTTTGTAGAAAAATAGTTGCAGTACCTGAAATTTTCAGGTTTATTGCAAGGGGTTGAACAAAAATATTCTGTGAAAGTATACACTTCAATTTTATCGCAGTTGTTTCGATTCAATTCCATTGTGGTGGCATGCAGAGCCCAAATCATGAAGATTGTCTGTGTCCAAATATTTCTAGACGTTACTTTAGTTGCATAACAAATCCTGCAGTGACCTGCAGCTATCAAGTGTCTGCAGCATTGTACCGTACCTACTTGCTAACTAGCTGTGATCCTGACATGGAGCCTAAAGCAGGGCCGCTATGGAACAGTGATGAGGTACAGTGTGAGAATCGCTTAAGCAAACACTACAGCCGCCCTAGCAATTTTGCAGTGCTGGTGAATCTTGCAAAGAAATATGATAGAAATACGTACAGCTTTAGATCAGTTTCTTGGTGTAATTCAATGCAAGTACACTAAGAAATTGAAATTGAGTTATGAAGGTTCACTGCCTGTCTAATTGAAACTAGCAGCAGTTATGACTTTTTTTTTTTTTTTTTTTTTCCAGATAATTCCAGTGGACAAATTGGTGAAAGGAAAGTTCCAGGACAACTTTGAATTTGTACAGTGGTTCAAAAAGTTTTTCGACGCAAACTACGATGGGAAAGACTATGATCCAGTTGCTGCTAGACAAGGACAAGAGTCTGCCCCTGCCCCGGTTCTCCCCACTCCAGTCATGAACAAGCCCAAGAAGCCAGTGGGATCTACAAACTCTGGTAATGGCAGTTCACTCTTGTGGCTTTTATAGTTTCAGGCCTCTGCACCACCCTGCACATTACACCTATGTGAAGTTGGAAGGAATATGTTAACAATCATACTTTAAAATGAAATGATTTTTATTATACAATTACTGCTATTGTTTTAGTAAATATGCAAATATGGCTGTGTCCGAGACACTTGGACCCTGTTTGGGTTTACTGAGTCCAGCTTAGATTGCTACAGATTTCTAGAGTATTTTTTTAAAAAAAGTACAACCCTTAAAATGTGACAGGCCTAAAGTATATTCAGATGCAAGAAGCTCTTCTAAAGCCTTACTAAACTTTAAAAGGGATATGTGTGGTTGGGCAAACATGGCTGCTTTCTCCCTACACTTGAGATATTGCATCTCAGGCAAATTCACTTTAACAGAGTTCACAGTACCAGACACAGCCCTTGTACAGGGGTAGCACTGTTTCTAGACAATCCTTTTAGCCTGGAAGACAATTTAACTGTTTATCAGTCTACAGCATATTTTACGAACTTCCAGATTGCCAACTTGTTAAAACTCTGTTGCTTCTAAGCTATTAGTCCAGTGCAATATATTGTAAATCAATATGTGATGGTAGTGTGTGATAGAGAAGATGCTGTGCTGTGGGATATATGAGTCATTCCATATCAAGTGGACCATGGTTCCCCACCTCACCATCTCAGATTTTGATGAAATTTGGTACATAGTTTCTCTATGATATAAAACTAAGCTGTGCAAAATTTTAGTTCAAAAGACTAAAAATTGGAGGTTCTAGGGGACCTCAAGTAAAGGGTTGCAAAACGTCACTTGAGCAAAAATGACATTTTGGGCCAACCTCCAGAAGCTGTAAACATGGAAGTTTTAGTAGTATAAGGAGGATATTTGGAGAATCTGGACAACTTTTAGGGCTTAATGAACTGGCCAAACCCCATGTTCTTAGAGCTCTTACTTTTTGCATGGTTTAGGCTCAAACTTTGCAAAAAACTACAAAAATAAATTTACAGCAATGTTGAAGCTGCTGTAGTGTCAAAACTAATTGGCCTTTCACGGCTTTGAGGCCTTCCAAATTGCAGCACACGTTGGTATAAAAAGCATTTCTGCCTAATTTTGGCTATATTTGATGAGCTATATCTCCAGTAGGACAGCTTCACTCTTCTTTCTTTTAGCACCATTAGAGCAGATTTCCTTCTATCAGAATATGTTGTTTTCATTTTGGAGTCTCTTCATATAAGGATTGAAAAAAAAGGTGTGTTTTGGCCAGTATTGCTAAATGATAGAGGAAACGGATATAGGGCCCATCGATGTTTCTAATTGCTGTATAAGTCGCTCAGTGCTTTAAACATGCATTGGTCCATGGTGGCTACGCCACTACCAATTCAATAGGAAATGGCAACCTCATTGCCAAGAGGTCTCGCCCGATAGCCAGACAAGTGCAGCCACGGGTGGGGCACTTGGCACATGTTCCCAAGCCTGAAGGTGGGCATCTTACTTGAGGTTCCCAAGCCTCATTTGGTTGTCTTTTCCTAGGTTCTCAAGCCTAATGAGGGTGTCTTAATGGTTGTATACTTCCGTGATGCTTCAAGTGAAATTCAGTGCACAAGTGTTTGCATAATAAGTGACAGCTTGCGGCATGATACAGTTGCTGTACATGCATTTTTGGAAAAATTAATCACGTTCTTGAAAAGCACAATTGGTGAAATAAAGTATGTAACATACTTTAGTGATGGCTCCGCTGCACAATACAAGAACTTCAAAAACATTGCCAACTTGTGCTATCATCAAACAGAATTTGGAATAAGTGCATAGTGGAATTTCTTTGGCACAAGCCATGGCAAGTCACCATGTGATGCCATAGGTGGTACAACAAAGCGACTAGCTGCTCTGGCTAGTTTGCAACGACCTAAAAATAGCCAAATTCTCACAGCACAAGGCTTGTTTGAATTTTGTGATAAAAAAATAAATAAAATTTCATTTTTGTTTCCAAGGATGAAATTGAATCTTCAAGATCTGCACAAGAGCAAAGATTCAGTAAAGCTTCCACAGTTGCTGGAACTTGTGAAAATCACCAGTCTATTACCATTGATTTGAACCAAATTTCAGTCAGTGTGTCAAATGATTCCTCCTCATTTGTTGTCAAACTTTGTAAGTCAGATGACCCAGTGAGTGTACCTGGCATAAATGTGTCTCAACTTCAGCCTGGGCAGTATGTTGCCTGATGTGTGACACATCATTTGAAGAACATGATGCCTTGGTCAACTTTATGCATCCATGTGGGCCTGCACAATCATTTCACTGGCCTATCAGAAGAGATTCTTGTTGAATTCCTGAACAGCATATTCTAGCAGTTCTTCCAGTACCAGCAACTACAGCACTTAGACGACAGTATAAATTTCCAGAAACGGCAGTGAAACTTATCAGTGAAAAATTCTTGTCACTTCAGCACTGAGGTTTTACTATGGCTTGGGAACCATTAAGACACCCTCATTAGGCTTGAGAACCTAGGAAAAGACAACCAAATGAGGCTTGGGAACCTCAAGTAAGATGCCCACCTTCAGGCTTGGGAACCTGTGCCAAGTGCCCCACCCGTGGCTGCACTTGTCTGGCTATCGGGCGAGACCTCTTGGCAATGAGGTTGCCATTTCCTATTGAATTGGTAGTGGCGTAGCCACCATGGATCAATGCATGTTTAAAGCACTGAGTGACTTATACAGCAATTAGAAACATCGATGGGCCCTATGTCCGTTTCCTCTGTCGTTCAACAATATTGGCCAAAAAACACTTTTTTTTTTTTTTTTCTCAATCCTTATATGAAGAGGCTCCAAAATGAAAACCTATTCTGATAGAAGGAAATCTGCTCTTTCTAATGGTGCTAAAGGAAAGAAGAGTGAAGCTGTCCCACTGGAGATATAGGGCATCAAATATAGCCAAAATTAGGCAGAAATGCTTTTTATACCAACTTGGAACGCTTAAATTTTTTAACCACTTGAAGGAAAGTGCTGCAATTTGGAAGGCATCATTACAGCCGTGAAAGGCCAACTAGTTTTGACACTACAGCAGCCTCAACATCGCTGTAAATTCATTTTTGTAGGGTTTTTTTTTTGTTTTTGTTTTTTTTTTTTTAAATTTGAGCCTAAACCATGCAAGAAGTAAGAGGAACATTGTCTTTTGCCAGTTCATTAAGCCCTAAAAGTTGTCCAGGTTCTCCAAATATCCCCCTTAAACTACTAAAACTTCCATGTTTACAGCTTCTGGAAGTTGGCCCAAAATGTCATTTTTGCTCAGGTGATGTTTTGCAACCCTTTACTTGAGGTCCCCTAGAACCTCCAATTTTTAGTCTTTTGAACTAAAATTTTTCACACCTTCATTTTATATCATAGAGAAACTATGTACCAAATTTCATCAAAATCTGAGATGGTGAGGTGGGGACGACCTTTAAAATTGGTCCACTTTACACAGAATGACTCATATATATTTGGCAGTTGCTCTGTTCAATTGCTGCTAGATATCATGGAGATCCTGCAAGTTCGTCGTCTTTCCCCCACAATAGAGTGATTGACGGTTCTCCCTGTATAATATTTTATACTATAGGAGGTGTCATTTGCTGTGTGGCGGATAAGCAGGACTTGTAGGCTCTCTGTTAGTAGCTGGGAGTATGGAGCAGACCTCACAGGCTTTTGAGGTAAGTATTTAAACTAATATGTAAAAGAGAAAACTGAATCAGTGTAGAAAACTATATATCCCCAAGCTCAATGTCCTATACTGCCCTCAGGAGACAGTCTACATGTGCAGGGTTTTTTTTTTTTTTTGCGCTCTTGTCCTTTTGGGAGTGTCTGATCTTGCCAACTACTGTACCTCTTCCAGATGATTCTACTGATGTTAAACCGACAAAGACTGAAGAGATGAGGAAAATGGCCAGAATTGGTATTTACTGTTGTCAGGGAGTGGGGTGCACATACTTGAGTATTAATGGTGTCTCACAATAGGTTCTCGGATATGGTGGTTTTGTAGAGATCACTTGTTCATTGTATTTTCCTGCAGTCAGATGTGTTTAGAATGTTCTTTTTGTATTTTATTTTTTTTTCTCCTCAGCTCCACAGAGGGCAGTACAGGCCCAGAGGACTGCAGTAACCAACAAACCTGCCCAGGGGGTTGGCAGAAAGCCTGCTGCTATGGGCAATGGTGAAGAGGAGTCTGCAGAGCTAATTCAACAGGTTAGTGATTTCAGTCATAGGCTATAGCGATGTAGTATTCTGTGTAGATAAACTCTTCATCAAGAAACAATTTCTTTTAAATTGCTGGCCGGCTTAAATTTATGGAAAGATCCTGGGGAAACCCTGTTTAAATAAAGTGGATCAAAAACGTTTCTCTAAATTCCTAAAAATTGATGTCTTTATTTTCTCTTTGGCTATTGGCAAACAATAGATTTCTGAGGTCGCTGAATTATTGTATGATAAATGAGAAATTCTATAAGTTAGGCATTTTTTATCCATGGGCTGATTATAGTATCCACTCCCCATCTGATAGTCTTACTCTCCATTTCAGCAGCAGCAGGTGTCTCTGAATTCCACCACTGCAAACACCCCCTGAAATTGGGTGGTTTTTTTTGCGGTACTATATCTTCTATAATTACATTAGGTGTACTGCTTTTAACCTAGCTCTAATGTGAATTAGCTGCTGGATAAATGCACTGTAACTAGTTCCCATGGAAAACCCAAGCAAAAATGAAATCAATATAATGGTACGTGTGTTCTAAGAGCAAAATCACAAAAAAGAACCAAAATATTTGAAGCACACTAAAAATTAACTTTTTATACTGTTTAAAAGTCAAACAAAGTATTTGATAAATGAATCAAAAGGCTCCAAAAAGGTCTAGTAGCCTAGCCAGTGTGTGCAGGGGTATAACAGGTATCATACTGTGCAAAGGTCACACCTACACCCTAGAGCAAATATAATGCTCCGGTCCATACTCTGGTGGAACCACTAATGATGCATGCACAGTGACCTGACATATTGTTCATACATAGGGTGTGCAAAATCCCAGCCCCAGTATAATCAATTCACACTTGGCGATTTTGATCACCACCCCCCACACACAACTTCTCACAATACTGGCTAATGGGTTGGTAAAAGACCAAACCCAAAAATGCTGACTAGCTTGCTAACTTAAGAGTTTACATTACACTCTCCCAGGTAATCTAGCTAAGTCACATACACACTGTCACAGCCTCAACATAATCAGCCTGATGCGTTTCTGTAAGGAGAAGTCTCCACTCATCAGAGGCATAAATACTAAAGAGTAGACAGGCAGACATGCATATCCTATATGATTAGAGCCCAAAGTTATCACAAGCATAGGTGCAGACCGCCCAGTCGGCCATGATAACTGGCCGCAATGAACACCGGGCAGACCCGGAGATATATAGTAATAGAGCATGTGGTCTGATATATATCTATTAACGACTTCATTGGGGGTTTGCCCAATCATCAGCAAGCCATCCCCCATGACCGTGTGTGATCCTGATAACCACGCCTATTGGGGCGTGTATCATTGCCCACAGAGCGACTCTTAGTGTAGCGTCCTTAGTAACCACCAGACTGCATGTCGCGGTAACTCCTATATTCATAGGGATGAAAAATCATGCACCAGAACTGGCTAAGCTGACCACAGAGAGGTCAAGGAAATAAACAAACATACATAAAAAGGAAAGAATCGCCTATACCAGATATGCCAGATAGGATAGTTTTAACGATGAGGTGAGGAAGGGGATAAGTATAAGACAAGGGATACACGAAATACCTGAGGGTTTAAAATGTACTAGCTTAAGCTATAAAAGAGCTAATATGACGTGAAATGGAGGTTGGTTCATCCCTCCCCACATCCTTTATGTGTTCCCTAATCCTCCTGCAGAACTCCCTCAATGTTTTTCCAACGTATTGGAGTCCGCAGGAGCAGGTCACCAAATACACCATGGAAAACCCAGCCTTACACAGAGAGGGCATACTTTGGTTTAGGGGGACCAGGTTCGTTAACCATCCCCTCCTACATCCAACCAGTGTAATATTCTAATATATCCAATTTTTCATCCTCCATAAAATCTTTTATGTTGGAGTTTTTCTGGTTATAGAAAAACCTAATTGCCATTGAAGAAGCTTTGGTAGTTTGTCTTTGCTGCAGGGGTCAGTGCTTCATTTCCTCAATATTTGACAGATGTATTGCAAGAATTGTTTATTTTCCAGATAAATGTCCTGAAAATCACTGTTGAAGACTTAGAGAAAGAAAGAGACTTTTATTTTGGCAAGCTACGGAATATTGAACTGATCTGTCAAGAAAATGAAGGCGAGAGTGACCCTGTGCTTCAGAGGATCATAGAGATTCTTTATGCCACAGATGTGAGTGTTTTTTTTTTTTTTTTTTTTTTTTTTTTTCTAAGTTTATAATTTGTACCATTGTATATGCTGTCCTAATAGATGCAGCATGTGCAGTGCATTTCTGCTAGGAGGAATGACCAGTGAACAGTAAAATGCACAGAGCAAGGTGCACCTGGAAAATGTATTTTCATTAGTAAGTAGTTGGTCAAATGCTCTATAGCAAGGACTGCCCACCGTGAATTATCTGCATGGTGGCTCAATTAAAAAAAAAACAAAAAACAAAAAAAAAAAAACTTGTATGTTGAGAGAACCTCTTTAACTAACTACAGAACAGTTGCATTGCAAAAACCCAACATATAGTGGGTTAAATAGCAAGTATTTTTTTTTTTTTTTTTTTTAATAATTGAGTGATATCATGAACAAAAATCCATAGTATCCCCTCCCCTGGAGTTATCTCAAGTAACAGGAGAATAATGAAGACCTTCTCTCTGCACACTGTTAGCTGCATGTGTTCGCTTGTACACTGGTTAAAGTGAAGTTGTGAATATATGCAGCCCCGCTTTAACCAGTAATATCTCAAGATCTATGTGGGGTACAGACATGATCCTGGTCATATTTGAAAGCCAAGAGTCTTTAACCCCAAGATTGTGGCCCTGGAGTTAGAGCCATTTAAAGTGACTGCTGTCTCTGCAGTCTCCCTGAATGTCTCCTGCCTCGGGTAATCTGTAATGCACTATACTCAAGCACTGGGTAGGATTCGTCCAGAACTGGGGGTTTAAGCTAACTGAATTATTTTAGCCAATATTGTTTTATCTATATTGCTGCTTTGCCAGCTATAGCTGCTTAACCACTTCAGTAAAGGGCAAATTTCTGGTTCAGGACCAGCCACATTTTCGGGTTTTTTTCTATGTGCAGTTTTGAGGACTGTAACATTTTTATAATTTGCATTATTCAACTAATTTCTGCGTCTTTTTTTTTTTTCGCTGACACATATGACTTTTTTTTTTTTTTTTTTGCATGTTTTTTTAATTTTTTTTTTTTTTTTTAAGTAGATGTAATTGACCATAAATTATTGGATTAACATTCTTAACCCCTTAAAGACCCGGTCATTTTTCATTTTTGCATTTTCGTTTTTCCCTCCCCACATTTCAAGTGCCATAACTTTTTTCATTTCTCAGTTCACAGAGTTACATGATGGCTTATTGTTTGCGAAACAAATTGTACTTTGTAATGGTACCATTCAATATGCTGTGCAATGTACTGGGAAGCTGGAAAAAAAATTCTGAATGAGGTGCAATTGGAGAAAAACTGCATTTGCGCCAACTTCATATGGGTTTAATTTTTACGGCGTTCACTGTGTGGTAAAAATGACATGTTACCTGTATTCTGCAGGTCAGTACGAACATGGCGATACCAAATTTATATAGTATTTGTAATGTTTTGATATCTTTAAAAAAATTAAAAACTTTGCAAAATCGAAAAAAAAAAATTACCATATTGTGACACCTGTAACTTTTTCACATTTATATGTATGGAGCTGGGTATGGCGTCTTTTTATGCTGGACAACATAACGTTTTTATTGATACCATTTGGGGAAAGGTCTGATGGTTTGATCACTTTTTATTCAATTCTTTATAGGAGGCACTGTTGAAAAAAATGCTATTTGGCCATTTTGATTTTTTCGCTGCTATGTCGTTCACCGTATGGCATAAATATTTTAATAGTTCGGGCATTTTGGAGCGCAAAGATACCTAATGTTTACTTTTAATCTGATCTAGGGAAAGGGGAGTGATTTGAACTTTTGTGGGTTTTTTTTTTTTTTTTTTTTTTTTTTTAATACTTTTAAACTTTTTTTTTCCCCTACTTTTACTTGTATGATCAGACTCCCTAGGGACCTTGAAACCTAGGGCGTCTGATCGCTCACACTATCCTCTGCAATACTACTGTATTGCGGTGAATAGCAAAATGCCTTTACTTCTATTCTTTACTTCTATATAATTACAGGCCTGGGAGCCTTCAATAGGCTCCTGGCTGTCATGGCAACCGATCGTCACCCTCCGATGAAGTTCTGGAGGCCGGCGATCAGGGAAAAATGGCGGTGCCCATGGCGCCTGCGCAATTTAGACGCCATGGTCCCGTTTGACCGCGACATCTAAAGGGTTAACAGCAGCGATTGGTGTTAGCGGTGGGTCCTGGCTGTATTATACAGCCGGCACCCGCCGTGTATGGAGAGAGCTCAGCTCCTGAGCGCTCTCCATACATCGTCATGCAACTCAGGATGTACTATTACGCCCTGGGTCGCTAACGGGTTAACAAAGTAATAGTTACATCAATATTTTCTTAATTAAGATGGGGCAAGGATTTTGGATAAGAGGGTGTGAGGTGGGGTGGGAGGGATGAAGGGGACGTAAAGGTATGTAGGATGTTGAGGTAATGGGGTTGTGGGTGGGGGGATGGTAATGTTTATAACATTAACTGAAGTAAAATTTTACAGTTATATTAAACAGTTTAGCAGTCAATTACTATTCATGGTTATGTTCAAGCTCTTGGTTGGTTTGTTCCTATATAAATTTAGATGAAATTTTCTGGTTTCCATGGGATCCATTTTTCTTTAATTTCTTCCCATGAGGGTGTATATGTAGCATAGTTTAATTCCATTTCTTTAGTTTGGGATATTTTGTTTTTGACTTCTGTGAGATTTAAGTCGTCTGTGCTTTTCCAGTTTGAGGCTATGACACTTCTCGCTGCCAGGATTATGTGAGATCCTACAGTTTTTTTTTTTTATGTCCGACAAGTTCTTGGGTTTGTAAGAAGCAGAGTGCAAGTTCCGGTGATGGAGAAATGTTCAATGATAGAGTTTTGTTTAGTGCCTTGAATACTTTGGACCAAAAGGATTTTATAATAGGACAATTCCACCATGCGTGTAGATATGTGCCTTCTTGGCCGCATCCTCTCCAACATTTGTCAGAGCAGTTCCTGTTTGATTTTGCGATTCTTGAAGGAGTTAGGTGCCATCTTAGTATTAATTTTCGTGAGAGTCCAAGGTGATGTGTACCTTTTTTGGATATTGAGTTGGTCCAGTTGAAGGCCTTGAGCCAGTCAATATAAGGGTATGATTTTCCAAAATCTTTTTCCCATTGCAGGATATGTTTGGGTTTGTTTTCTTGGGGTGGAGTGGTAAGTTCTTTGTAAAAGGTGGAGATTCCTTTCATTATTTTGCCTGAGTTGGAGAAGACTTGGTGCTCTATTCTGGGGAACAGACAATATGTCTCTTGTTTTGAGGACCGTGCAACTTGGGAGTTGGTATTTTTCGTTTAGTTCGGAGAAGGGGAGAAGCGTGTTATTAACATAGAAGTCTTTTATGTTATTTAAACCTTTTTCTTCCCAGTTTGTAAGATCTGTAAGCGGTATGAATGTAAGCATATACTTTAAAGGTAGAGATTTTAATGGTATTTGGTCATTGGGTTTGACCATTTTGGTGTAATTTTCCCAGGCTCTACATGTTGCTTTAATACTGTATAAAGAAGGTTTCGAAGTTGTGTGTGTTTTGTGTGTGGGTTTTTTTTTTTTTTTTTTTTTTTTGAGGTTTCGAGTAGTGATATGGAGTGACCGTTCGTGTAGTAATTTTCAATTTGTGCCCAGACTTTGGAGGTGTCGTTTTTCCATCATGTTTTAGATTGGTCTAATAATGAGGCTTGATGGTATTTTTTAATGTCTGGTAGACCCATTCCTCCTTCTCTCCAGATGGTTGTCATAGTTGTAAATTTGGTTCTGGGGTGTTTACCTGACCATATGAAGTTACTTATTTCTTTTTGGATATTGCAAACAAATGAGTTGGGAATGGTTATGGGAATAGTGCGGAGAGTGTATAGGATGGAAGGCAGACCTATCATTTTTATTAGTTCTATTTTGCCAGCCCATGATAATGGTATTTTGGCTAGGTTTTGTAATTTTCTTTGTGGTGTTTCTAGAAGTGACGGGAAGTTTTCTTTATATAGGAGAGAGCTTGGAGAGGTTAACATAATGCCTAAATATTTAAATTTTTTTTGTCGCTCCATTGATATGGGAAGGTTTTGATCAGACTTCGTTTTGTGTGCTGTGGGATGCCTAGATTCAATATTTGGGATTTTTTTTTTTTTTTCATTTATTTTGTAATATGAAATATTTCCAAATTGTTGAAAGGTAGATTGTATTTCTATTAGAGATTGTGTAGGGTTAGTGATTGCTAATATGACATCGTCGGCATATAGTCCAATTTTTTGTTCTAATTGGCCAATTTTTAGGTCTTTTAATTTTTTCATTTTGGCAAATGAATTCTGCTAATGGTTCATGGCAAAAACGAGGGGTGAGAGAGAGGACACCCTTGGTGTAATATCGAATGAATTAGATATGAAACCAGAAGAATATACTCTGGCTGAGGGGTTTGAGTATAATGCAAGAATTGCTGTATGAATATTTCCTAAAAGGCCAAATTTGGATAGGACTGCTTTAAGGTAGCCCTAGTTTACTCTGTCGAACGCCTTCTCTGCATCTAGGGCCAGAAGCAGAGAAGGCGATCGAGTCAGCTCAGCATGTTGTATCAGATCTAATGAATCTTGTGCCATCTGTGGCCTGTCTGTCACAAATCCCACCTTATCTGGGTGAATGTTATGCAGGACTTGTAGTAATCTGAGGGCAATAATTTTAGAATAGATTTTTACATTGGTGTTTAATAGTGAGATAGGGCGGAAGTTTGGGTGTGTGGGATCTTTTCCTGCCCGCTTTTGGTAGTGTTACTATTACTGTGGATAACATTTCTGGTGGGAATTCTTTTTTTTTTTTTTTTTTTTTTATATATATTTATGGCGGCGTTAAATACAGATGTTAGCTGTGGACCTAATATGTGCGCAGATTTTTTGTAGTAGCTGTTGGTGATACCATCTGGGCCTGGAAATTTACCAGTTTTTAAGGTTTGTATAGCTTGTAGGGTTTCGTGTGTTGTAATAGGGGATGAGATTCTCTTTAATTGTTTATCATTTATTTGGGGTAAATTAAGTTTGTCTAGGAAAGTCAAAATCTGTGAATCATTTGGTTGTTTTGTGTTGGGATAGTTTTTTAGGTTATATAATGTTTCATAATATTCTTTAAATTTGTCTGTTTCTTGCGGGTTAATTATTTTTTGGTTTGCTAAAAATTTTCTAGGTTTATGGTTATGGGCATAAAAGTTCAGTTTGAATTTCCTGAGGCCGGCTGTGTGTTCTCTAGTCAGTATTAATTGTAATTTATTTCTGCGTTCTTTTAGTTTTGTTACATTTGTTGTTGTGATGTGTTTTTGTATTCAATTGTTCAATTTTTGTTATTTCTGTAACAATTTGTTGGGTATCTCTTTTTTTGTTTTTATTAATAGATGCTAGTTGAATAAATATGGGCGCTCCATATTGAGAATCAGTTTGTTTGGTCAGTTATGATGTTTGTGAAATATTCTGATAGGGAATTTTCTATTTTTTCATGTTGTGTATTGTTAATGAGAACGTCATTTAATCTCCTGCATAATGGAGACAGTTTAGGTTGTGTAGGTTGATCTAGTTCTATGGAGATTGGTGCGTGGTCTGACCACACTATTGTTCCTTATATTAGACGATTTTACTATTTGGAGTTTTTGACGACTGATTAGGAACATATCAATCCTGGAATAAGTGTGGTGCGGTGAGGAATAGAAAGTAGTCTTTTTCTGTTACGTGTAGGCATCGCCAGGCATCTAGATAACCTTCTTTAATTATTAAATTCTGGATGGGAGATGTGGACCTTGTGGTGGAGGTTGAATCTAAATCTGGGAACATCACTATATTGAAGTCTCCTCCTATTATTGTTGTGCCTTTTGTATATTTTCTTTAAGATTTTGGTTATGAATTCATTTTGTTTGGGGCATAGATATTAACTTTTGTGTAGCAAATGTTATTGATTTCTCTTATTAATATGATGAACCTTCCTAGTGTGTCTGTTTATGGTCTTTTCCAAAGTAAATGTTAGGGTATTTTTGGTTGCTATCATGACCCCTTTTTTCTTTTGTTCTGTAGAGGCCATGAATATATGTGGGAATTGTGGGTGTGAGCATTTGGGAGTTTTATTTTTGAAGTGTCTTTCTTGAATTAATAAATCACATTTGAGGAATAATGCTTCTCTCCAGAGCAGATTACGTTTATATGGACTATTTAATCCTTCAGCGTTTATAGTGGATATTTTTATAGTAATTTTGTGTGGTTTGTGTTGCTTGTGTAGTTGACATGTTTAAAAAGATAACATTAGGTGATTTTTTTTTTTTTTTTTTGTAAATATTTTACTCACAGGTGTTGGGTTTCTGCAATTGACTTGTGATGAGTTATTGATGATTTCGGTTATAGGGTTTAGATTGAATGCAAATAGAGGGTTAATAACAAACATTAAAAAAATATGATATGCACAGATAGAAGTTGAATAGACATATAGTGCTGGTATCGCACTGAACATTGTTGGTTTGAGGCAGGAGTGTAAGCCCTAAACAACGATAGCCCATAGATCACTGAAGTTGGAGGCTTCTTGATAGAGTAGTTGAAGACTAGTTAGGAATGATTTCCTTTTTTTCCGACTGTCTTCCATTCGCTTTCGATTCTTGTTAGAAGAAAATTCCCCTCCCAAACCTCCTACTCTGTGTCCTCCTGGATGTTCCATTTTTCTAGTAGTGAGTCCTCTTTCTATATTATCAATGATGTGTGTATTTCCATCTTTGATGAATTTTGTAGGGAAGACCCATCTGTATCTTATATTGTTGCGGAGTGCACTGGTGATGGGGTTGAAGGTTTTTCTTGCTTGTAGCGTTTCTCTGGATGGGTCAGGGAATAGGGTGGTACGTGAGTAAGGATCTGGGAAAGATCCTATTTTTCTTGCTTCTTGTAGTAGTTTTTCTTTAGTTATGTAGAAATGTATTCTGGCAAGGACGTCTCTAGGTGCTTTTTCAGGGGCTGATTTTGCCTTGGGGATGCGGTGTGCCCTATCAATTTCCAGATCTTTGTGTGGGAGTTTAGGGAGTAATTTTTTTAATGTCTGTAGGTAGTCGGTCAATTCTTCCGATGCAAATTCTTCGGGGATTCCCCTGAATTTTATAGTATTGCGTCTTGATCTGTCTTCTAGGTATGTAACTTTATCCCTTAGCATTTTAACCCCTTAACGACCCAGGGCGTAATAGTACGTCCTGAGTCCCATGACGATGTATGGAGAGCGCTCAGGAGCCAGGACCCACCGCTAACAGCAGCGATCGGTGCCTGCACTGATCGCGGCTGTTAACCCTTTAGATGTCGCGGTCAAATGGGACCACGGCGTCTAAATTGCGCAGCCGCCACGGGCGCTGCCATTTTTCCGTGATCGCCGCCCTCCAGAACGTCATCGGAGGGCGGCGAATGGTTGCCATGACAGCCGGGAGCCTATTGAAGGCTCCCAGGCCTGTCATTACATTAGAGCTATTACGCGATGCCAGAGGCATCGTCTAATAGCAGTGAAGGCATTTTGCTATTCATTGCGATACAGTAGTATCGCAGTGAATAGTATGATCGATCAGACTCCCTAGGTTTCAAGGTCCCTAGGGAGTCTGATCATACAAGTAAAAGTAGGGGAAAAAAAAAAAAAAAACGCAAGTTCAAATCACCCCCCTTTCCCTAGATCAGATATAAAAGCAAATAAACAAAAGTAAGCATAAACACTTTAGGTATCCCTGCGCTCCAAAATGCCCGAAGTATTAAAATATTTATCCCATACGGTGAACGGCGTAGCGGGGAAAAAAAATCAAAATTGCCAAATAGCGTTTTTTTTTCAACACTTTGCCTCCTATAAAAAGTGATCAAACCATCAGATCTTTCCCCAAATGGTATCAATAAAAACGTCATGTTGTCCCGCATAAAAAGACGCCTTACCCAGCTCCATACATGTAAATATGAAAAAGTTACAGATGACACCATATGGCGATGCAAATTTTTTTTTTCTATTTAGCAAAGTTTTTAGTTTTTTAAAAGGTATCAAAACATTACAAATACTATATAAATTTGGTATCGCCGTGTTTCTACTGACCTGCAGAATACAGGTAACATGTCATTTTTACCACACAGTGAATGCTGTAAAAATTAAACCCATATGAATTTGGCGCAAATGCAGTTTTTCTCCAATTGTACCTCATTCTGAATTTTTTTTCCAGTACATTGCACAGCATATTGAATAGTGACATTACAAAGTACAATTTGTTTCGCAAACAATAAGCCATCATGTGACTCTGCGAACTGAGAAATAAAAAAGTTATGGTTCTTGGAATGTGGGGAGGGGAAAACGAAAATGCAAAAACAAAAAATGGCCCGGTCATTAAGGGGTTAACATCTTCGTCTATGGAGTTATGGGCTTCCACTAGTTGGTTGTGAGCTTGTGAGAAGTCCCCCATTTTGTTTTCAATATGTGACGTGCGTTCACCTAGGTCGTTGATGTTGTTCTGTAGGTTGAGCAGCGTATTTAGTAAAATTATCGCAAATATTTTTTTTTGCAGTGAGCATGCCCTGTAATGATCTATCCGTAACAGGACAGTCTGACGTGTTGGGAGTGTTTAGGTCCCATACTTCTATTTCAGGGGAGATTGTGGCGGTGGCGTTGTTGGTTTGGCAGTTACTCCTATTAGGTGATTGTGAATTTTTTTTTATTGGCTGGTTCTTTAGTAGAGGGAGAGGTTTGGGGAGATGTAGGGAGGACTCTTTTGCTGTTCGTTTTTTTTTTTTTTTTTTTTTTATATACTTTGGTTTTCATATGTAGGCTTTTCTTTTGCTGGGGTCACATATGTGGCGTTATGTGTTTTACTATGTGAGTGATTGACACTGTTGATAGCACTTGAGTGCACAGTTGCCGGCATGAACACCGGTATCAGCTGTACGCTGCTCTTTCCCTGCTTCCCTCTTGTCATAGCTGAAGCCGAAGTAGTTTCTGCGGCTTCAGCTGTATTTAGGAGACGTTCTGTGCCTCTGATCGCAGTTTTTACTATTTACCGTCGGGCTTTCGTCGGAGCTCAGTATTCAAGCGGCCATATTATCGCACGGCCAAGCTTCGCCGTGCTACTAAACTTTTTAAGGCTGAGGCCCCCACGTTGCGGAAACGCAGATTTTTTTTTTTTTGTAGCAGATTTTGTTGTGGTTTTCTGAGCCAAAGCCAGGAGTGGACTGAGCAGAAGGTAGAAGTTTAAGAGCTTCCTATATATTTCCCATTCTTGGCTTTGGCTCAAAAAACCGCAACAAAAAATACCTGCGTTTCCGCAACGTGGGGCCTTAGCCTAAAATAGTTTTTACTCTCTCTTACGGTAACTTTTATTTTGTATGGTGTTGTCGGGGCTGTGGCTATAATGTTTAATAAGGACGTTTTATTGATATATTTTATTTACATTGTGTCCCCATAAGGTCATAATAGACCTTTGGGGACATCTGATCCCTTTTTTGGGGGGGAGGCTGATTTCCCCTGTAACTGGGGCTGGTACATTTAGGATCCAGCAGCTCTAACAGGCTCTGATCCCGGGGGATCATGTGACCGCATCATGGCGGTGCCCTTAGCGGTGTATACAGCACTCATTGACCGGTACGTCCTTGCAGAACAAGGCAACCACCTTCCAGATGTATATACCTAATGGGCGGTCCGGAAGTGGTTAAAGGGGTTGGCCACTTTCAGACCAAAATTGAGAGACAAACGTTATTTGTATAATAAGTTGTACAGTTTTCCAATATACTTTCTGCATCAAATCCTCAGTTTTCTAGATCTCTGCTTGCTCTCTAGTGGATGAAATTCTGAGCATGGTCCTTATAGTCACAGCACAGTAATCAGACATCTGCCTGGTAACTAGCTGTGCACCTGTGTGCTCATCACATGACCATGGTCACAATTTCATCCAATAGAAGTATGACTGACTGACTGGTTTTCTTCTTTGTCTTTTTTTTTTTTTTTTTTTTTTTTGTTTTTTGAGAATGATGAAGTGCTATGAATGTGAGTAATTTTTAACCTCTAGTTTATGGGGATTTTCTGAGCGCACTCTCTTTTTTTTTGTTTTTCAGGAGGGCTTTGTCATACCAGATGAAGGTGCACCTCCAGAGGACCAGGAAGAATATTAACAGAGCTCTCCTACCTTGCAGTCATTTCGGAATTTTTTTTTTTTTTTGTTTTCCCAAATCATGTGCTTAACTGTAAAATTACCCTTTTATTCTCAGAGGGCTGGCTCAGCACCTCACTTTTTGAAAGTGTACTTTGCCAAAGTTTCACTCGTTTTACAGTGGTTTAACCTTGGAGATGTCTCATTTTGTAGCAAAGAAAAGTATTAATGTATTTTTTCTTTTTAACGTTCTTAAGAGGACGTTTTGAGGACTTAAGAAGGTTCATATGTTGCTGAAAAGAATGTTTTAAATTGATTGTTGCTATATGAAGCACAGGGTGAGGACATTGAAAAACAAAAAAAAAAGTACCAGAAGTCTTGTATCCATTGTATGAGATCAGATTTAGTGACTAGGAGCTGAAAAATGCCTTAAGAAGTTTACACATGCTTTCATATCGAAGCCCAAGAAACTAGAACCTGGCTCTCTGAGCTATTTGCACGTTTGTCGTGAAGCGGGCGCGCATTCTTCTTAATTGTTTCATGCTTGCAATAGTAGTGACAGCTCCCCCTTCCTCACCCTGCTGCTCCCGCTCTTAAATGCTGATGGGAATGGGTTTGTGCGGCTGCCTCTACCTCTTGTATCCTATTGCTCTTTATTTCAGATGGCATCGCTGCATGCAGTCCCTGTTGGCAGCCTCGAGGGTAGTGTAAGTTTAAAAACATATATATGTATCCTGGCCAAAATGAGATGAAATTTTACTGGGGCTTGGTGATAAAATTTTCAGAAGCGCTCCTCTATAACCCCATTATCACTTTTTTCTTTAAATTGTATAACTTTATTTGCCAACATATTATTTAATAACTCAATGTGTTATATGTATCTGCTGTATCCTCTAGATCACTGGGTGGTTCACTCCGGGAAGGGTGGGGGGAGGGAATGGTTTGGTTATTTCTGTTTACATTCTGTTGGGTAACAAAGTAACATGTAATGCATGAAAAGAACAAGTTAGAAAGATTTGAGCCCATGTTGTCTTGGTAGCAAGCCATCGCAGACATTGCAGTGCTACACTTTCTAAATCTCTCGTGGCCTTTTTTTAAGACTTTCATTCTATATATTTTTTTTTTTTTCCCCCTCTTCAATTTCTCAAATTTTAGTCCCTATCTTTTTTTTTTTTTTTTTTTTTTGCCCCTTCCCTCTGTTCATTCCCTTTGTCAACCGTTTTTTCTACTTTAAGCCATTTCTAAATAAAACTTCTGTATTTCAAGAGTGAATATTGCTCCCACTTTGTCTTTATTCCTGAGGCTTAAAACTAGGTATTGATGTGATAGTTACCAGCACCCCGTAGTGGGGTTGGCCTGGATTAAGAGGTAATGACTTATTCTTCTAGAAATGGTACCACAACTGTCCAAGGGTTGTGTCTGACATTGCAGCTTGGCTACTTTAAAATGAATGGCTAAGCTGCAATACCGCATACAACTAGTGAACAGGTGTGGAACTGTTTTTGGAACAAAGCTATGTTTTGCTGTAGAGCGCCTATGGTTGAAGCCTTCCAAATTCTGCAAATGCAATTTTGCCTTGGACTTAAAATGATTATGTACAAACTTGGTATTAAAACTGTACATCACTTGTTGCACGTTTACTTTTATGGGAATTCAATCACTAGCTTTTTTTTCTCAATTAGGGGAACTTTACTTCTGTCTGGCATGGGTCTCAGCTGCTTATCAAGGAGTTGGTGTGTGGGGAAAAATAGGAGTCAAAGTTGATTTGGCCTACAAACTCTGCAATCCTGGCTGAAATGAGAGCAGAATGCAAGCTGGTTTGCTAACCTGTTATCTGTATTGAGGTTATACAGTAGGTATAAAGGTACAGTCTCCAGGTTCTAAATAAAATTTAATATGTACTTAATAGGACCTTTCATGTTCTCATGAAAGTGCATTTTTGTATAGGCTGTGTTAGAGTACAGTCAGAGCTGGGCTGTAAGGAACGCCCTTATGACAGTGGGGATATATTGGTGCCGAAACTAACGCCACCGATATCTCCATCACTGAGGCATATACTGGGAAAGTGAACGGTGCGCTGAATTTAGCGTGCTGTCTGCTTTCTAGCGGTATATAAAACTGCACTTTCATGCGGATATGAAGGTCCTCTTTAAACTTTCGAACGGGGGGTAGAACTTAGGCTGGAAAGGGGTGGGGGAGCACCTCAAGCAGTTGTCTCAGGCATTTTAAAACAGAGCAGTGCTTCTTAGATACTCAGCTGAAGGTGCTCCCATTCCCTTCCTGTCTTTGGAAATACTGAGATATGTGTCATATGAAAGCTGAGGATTTTTTTACATGTAATTAACATATAATGCCCTAGATATACACATGTGGACAAAATTGTTGGTACCCCTTGTTTAATGAAAGAAAAACCCACAATGGTCACAGAAATAACTTGAATCTGACAAAAGTAATAATATACAGTACAGACCAAAAGTTTGGACACACCTTCTCATTCCAAGAGTTTTCTGTATTTTCATGACTATAAAAATTGTAGATTCACACTGAAGGCATCAAAACTATGAATTAACACAGGTGGAATTATATACTTAACAAAAAAGTGTGAAACAACTGAAAATATGTCTTATATTCTAGGTTCTTCAAAGTAGCCACCTTTTGCTTTGATTACTGCTTTCCATACTCTTGCCATTCTCTTGATGAGCTTCAAGAGGTAGTCACCTGAAATGGTTTTCACTTCACAGGTGTGCCCTGTCAGGTTTAATAAGTGGGATTTCTTGCCTTATAAATGGGGTTGGGACCATCAGTTGTGTTGGTCAGAAGTCAGGTGGGTACACAGCTGATAGTCCTACTGAATGGAGTGTTAGAATTTGTATTATGGCAAGAAAAAAGCAGCTAAGCAAAGAAAAACGAGTGGCCATCATTACTTTAAGAAATGAAGGTCAGTCAGTCCGAAAAATTGGGAAAATTTTGAAAGTGTCCCCAAGTGCAGTGGCCAAAACCATCAAGCGCTACAAAGAAACTGGCTCACATGAGGACCGCCCCAGGAAAGGAAGACCAAGAGTCACCTCTGCTGCGGAGGATAAGTTCATCCGAGTCACCAGCCTCAGAAATCACAGGTTAACAGCTGCTCAGATTAGAGACCAGGTCAATGCCACACAGAGTTCTAGCAGCAGACACATCTCTACAACAACTGTTAAGAGGAGACTGTGTGCAGCAGGCCTTCATGGTAAAATAGCTGCTAGGAAACCACTGCTAAAGACAGGCAACAAGCAGAAAAGACTTGTTTAGGCTAAAGAACACAAGGAATGGACATTAGACCTGTGGAAATCAGTGCTTTGGTCTGATGAGTCCAAATTTGAGATCTTTGGTTCCAACCACCGTGTCTTTGTGCGACGCAGAAAAGGTGAACGAATGGACTCTACATGCCTGGTTCCCACCGTGAAGCATGGAGGAGGAGGTGTGATGGTGTGGGGGTGCTTTGCTGGTGAGACTGTTGGGGATTTATTCAAAATTGAAGGAATACTGAACCAGCATGGTTACCACAGCATCTTGCAGCGGCATGCTATTCCATTCGGTTTCCGTTTAGTTGGACCATCATTTATTTTTCAACAGGACGATGACCCCAAACACACCTCCAGACTGTGTAAGGGCTATTTGACCAAGAAGGAGAGTGATGGGGTGCTACGCCAGATGACCTGGCCTCCACAGTCACCAGACCTGTACCCAATCGAAATGGTTTGGGGTGAGCTGGACCGCAGAGTGAAGGCAAAAGGGCCAACAAGTGCTAAGCATCTCTGGGAACTCCTTCAAAACTGTTGGAAGACCATTTCAGATGACTACCTCTTGAAGCTCATCAAGAGAATGGCAAGAGTGTGCAAAGCAGTAATCAAAGCAAAAGGTGGCTACTTTGAAGAACCTAGAATATAAGACATATTTTCAGTTGTTTCACACTTTTTTGTTAAGTATATAATTCCACCTGTGTTAATTCATAGTTTTGAATCAGTGTGAATCTACAATTTTTATAGTCATGAAAATACAGAAAACTCTTGGTATGAGAAGGTGTGTCCAAACTTTTGGTCTGTACTGTATAAAAAATTCTATGAAAATGAACAAATGAAAGTCAGACATTGCTTTTCAACCATGCTTCAACAGAATTTTTAAAAAAAGAAAACTCCTGAAACAGGCCTGAACAGAAATGATGGTACTCTTAACTTAATATTTTGTTGCACAACCTTTTGAGGCGATCACTGCAATTAAACGATTCCTGTAACTGTCAATGAGCCTTCTGCACCTCTCAACAGGTATTTTGGCCCACTCCTCATGAGAAAACTGCTCCAGTTGTCTCTGGTTTGAAGGGTGCCTTTCCAGACGGCATGTTTCAGCTTCTTCCAAAGATGCTCACTAGGATTTAGGTCAGGGCTCATAGAAGGCCACTTCAGAATAGTCCAATGTTTTCCTCTTAGCCATTCTTGGGTGTTTTTAGCTGTGTGTTTTGGGTCATTATCCTGTTGCAAGACCCATGACCTGCGACTGAGACCAAGCTTTCTGACACTGGGCAGCACATTTCTCTCTAGAATCCCTTGATAGTCTTGAGATTTCATTGTACCCTGCACAGATTCAAGACACCCTGTGCCAGATGCAGCAAAGCAGCCCCAGAACGTAACAGAGCCTCCTCCATGTTTCACAGTAGGGACAGTGTTCTTTTCAAGATATGCTTCATTTTTCCGTCTGTGAACATAGAGCTGATGTGCCTTGCCAAAAATTTCGATTTTTGTCTCATCTGTCCATAGGACATTCTTCCAGAAGCTTTGTGGCTTGTCAACATGTAGTTTGAAAAACCCCATTGTGGGTTTTTCTTTCATTAAACGAGGGGTACCAACAATTTTGTCCACGTGTGACACTGAAGTGTGCAAAAGCTCCCCTACACCAAGCTTTAGCTTCTCTGTTTAATACCTGTTTAAGAACCTGCCCACCCATACACCTAGTCAAAGCAATGTTCAGATTTCAACTGGCATTAGAGTAACTGGGAAAATAATAAAGTGCATGATTTCAGAGTAGAACGTGGGCTTATTTTTTGCTGGACAAATTGTACTTTGTAATGGTACTATTTATCTTTTCATACACAGCTTCTATTATAAACACTACATGTGTTATACAACAATTTAAATGGCTATCCACTTCTATAATACTAAAGGGGTTATCCAGCTTCCAAATGTTATCTGCAGATACATCCACAGTGTGAAGAATATCGCGTTGCCAAGCTCCTTGGCCTACCTGCGATCACCCTTTTTAACCTTCCACTCACAACCCATGAGCGGACCGAGTTCATAGGATAGAATGAAACGAGCTGTATACATTTTATATATTTAATAACCCAAGTGGGTCGGTACTAATTAATAGCATATACAGAAATATACAATATTAATATGATCAAGCATAAATATACGAGCAAAAGAGCGATGATACAGCACATAAAACAAAAATGGGAATAAAGTATAGAGTAATACCAGACCTAAGGAAGGGTCCTGAGCACAGCTCTCTCTTAGCTGTCTCTCTCTTCCAGGCTTCACACAAAGACAAAAGACCTTGCCCCACCTCAGTGTGAAGACCCTGTCCAGCTCCACCCTTCACCCCCCCAGCCAGCCCTCTCCTCACGAAAAGAGGAATCTATGCCGGTTAGATGGAAAGGTGGGTGCCTGGGTTAGTTTCAGGTTATTAGCCCACGCTCCCCCCTTTGGACATCTGGGATATCACACTGACGGGTCAGAAAAGCCTCAGTAGTAATGTAGAGAATCTCCCACAGACTGAAATACAGTTTGACTGCAAGTCCCATAAACTGCAATACAACAATTGTAGGTTCAAGCCCCCTAGGAGGGTTAATAAAATTATTAAAAAAATAAATAAAAGTTTAAATATAAAAAAAAAAAAAAATCACTTCCCCTTTCCCTAGAATACATATAAAATGAAAGAATTACTGTGAAACACACATACATTAGGTATCTCTGTGTCCAAAAATACCCAGTCCACAAACTTATAAAAATATTTTTCTCATACGGTGAACGTCATAGTGGGAGAAAAAAAAATCAAAAGTGCAGAAACAGCGTGTTTTTTTTCTGTTTCGCCTCTGAAAAATTTTTTAATAAGTGATCAAAGCAATAGACATTCCCCAAAATGGTATAACTAAAAACTACTGGCCCTGCAAAAAGATGCCCTATGCTTCCTCATACACGGAAATATTTAAAAAGTGTCAAAATATGGAGACTTTAACAAAAAATTGCGAAGTTTAGGATATTTAAATAATGTTGTTAAAACTATATAAATTTTGGTATCCCTAGGATCATACCCAAACCTAGAATACAGGTGACAAGTAATTTTGACTTCATAGTAAATGCTGTAAAAACGTCGCACAAATGCAGTTTTTCACTAATTCCACCCCATTCTGAACTTTTTTTTTCCAGCTTTCAGTACGTTCTACAGAATAATGGTACTGTTATGAAGAACAATTTGTCCCACAAACATTAAGCCCTCATATGGCTCTTTGAGTGGAATAATAAAAAAAAGTCATGGGGTTTGGAAGGCGGGGAGTCAAAATCGAAAACTGTCACCAGCAAGAAAGGGGTTAACCTCAACGTTTATAAAATCCGTGAATCAGATGTGGGGTCAAAATGCGCACTGTACCCCTTGATAAGTTCTGAGAGGGGTGTAGTTTCACTTTTTTGGGGGGTTTCCATTGTATTGATACCCTAGGGGCTCTGCATATATAACATGGCACCTAAAAACTATTCCAGCAAAAGCCGCCCTCCAAAAGCCAATTAGCTAGGGTCACTTTTGGAGCGTTTGCATTGTATTTTTACACTACGTCCTCTGTAAATGACACATAGCACCTGAAAACTATTCCAGAAAAATCTGCTTTTCAAATGCCAAGTGTCGCTCCTTCCCTTCCATGTGCCCAAACATAAGTCTACATCCACATGTGGGGTATTTCTGTGCTCAGGAGAAATTGCATAACAAACTGTGAGATGCATTTTCTCCTTCAACCCCTTGTGAATGTGTAAATTTTAGGACTAAATGAACATATTATTGAAAAAAGTCTAATTTTCACCTCCATTGATTTAATCACTTAACCCCTTACCGACATCCGCCATAATAGTGCGGTGGATTTCGGGTGTTTAAATATGGTGTTATATGTTTTATACAGCAGAGACCCGTCGCTAATGCCCACGATCATTGCCCGCACTGATCGAGGGCATTAACTCCTCTGATGCCTCGGTCAAAATCAAAAGTGCCAAACCACCGTTTTTTCACTGTTTCGCCTCTGATAATTTGAATAAAAAGTGATCAAAGCAATAGCAATTCCCCAAAATGGTATAACCAAAAAGTACACCTGGTCCTGCAAAAAAACGCCCTATGCATCCTCGTATACGGAAGTATAAAAAAAAGTGTCAGAATATGGAGACTTCTAGAAAAAATTTTTGCACAGTTTTAGATTTTTGTTAAGGGGTTAAAATGTAAACAAAACCATATAAATTTGGTACCCTGGAATCATACTGAAACATAGAATACAGTTGACAGGTTATTTTGGCTGTAGAGTGAATACCGTTAAAACAAAGCCTGTAAGAAAGTAGCACAAATTCCCTCCTCTTCAAATTCCTCCCCCATTCTGATTTTTTTTTTTCCAGCTTCCCAGTACATTGCACAGAATAATAAATGGTAGCATCATGAAGAAAAATTTGGCCCGCAAACATTAAGACCTCATATGGCTCTGAGAGCAGAAAAATAACAAAAAAAGTTATGGTGTTTGGAAGGGGGGGGGGGGTCAAAAACGAGTTAAAGACAGAATTTTATTTTTGTGTATCTGTTTTTTTTTTTTGTTTTTGTTTTTTTTTTTCCCTCCCCATCTTCCATAATTTTCCGTTGGTGGTGGTGGTTCCAAAATTTTATTTTTTTTTCGGTCCACAGTTGCATCATTCTTATTTGAGGGACAAATTGTACTTTGTACACGATATTGAATACCATTACAATGTACTGGGAAGCTGGCAAAAAAATTCTGAATGAGATGGAATTAGGTTAAAAAAAAAAAAAAATTCAAAATAGAAGAGAAAATTTGTCACCATATTGTGGCACCTTTTATTGTTACAATCTTGGGGAAGTTCTGATGGTTTGATCTTTTTATTCCAATTTTTTTTTTTTTTTTTTTTTTTATCACTTCTGTACTGGGCCGATTTCTGGTCCAGGACCAGAAACATTTTCGGCTTTTTTTTTTTTTGTATATGCAGTTTTGAGGGCTATAACACTTTTATCATATGCGTTGTTCAATAATTAATTTCTGTGTCTTTTTTTGGTGACACACAGGGCTTTATTTTTATTTTTGCATAGACATACGTGACGCTTACATTCACATTCCGATTGCGCTGGGCCATCAGAGTTTTCTTTGTTTTGCGGTGGGTTCGCGTAATTTCCAGTTTGTCGCTCTTCTCTTCGGGCTGGCCTCGGGTCTTCACCAAGGTGATGGCGTCTCTCATGGCCATCCTCCGCTCAAGAGGAGTTGCCATTATTCCCTACTTGGACGACCTCCTGGTCAAAGCTCCTTCCAGGGTGGACAACATTTCCTGCTTGCGGATCACCTTAGACCTCCTTTGCCGGTTCGGCTGGCTCATCAACGAGGAAAAGTCCTGTCTCGTGCCTTCTCAGCGCATGGAATTCCTGGGCATGACCCTCGACACGCTCCAGGGCAGGGTTCTCCTTCCAGAGTCCAAAATTCTGACCCTTCGGTCTGGTGTCTCCCGCCTTCAGAGGACTTTGTCTTGTTCACTTCGGTTCTGCATGCGGGTCCTGGGCATGATGGTCTCGACCTTCAAGGCCATCCCCTTTGCCCAATTTCACTCGCGTCCTCTGCAGTTGGCGATTCTGGCACGCTGGGACAGGTCTCCGTCCAGCCTTGGCCGCCTGATTCTCCTGCCTCTTCGAGTCCGTCAAGAGCTTCTTTGGTGGCTCTCCTCTCTGGGAATTTCCCAGGGGAAGTCCTTCCTTCCCCTCCATTGGCAGGTGATCTCCACCGATGCGAGCCTGTCAGGCTGGGGGGCGGTCTTCGGTGTCTTGACCGTTCAGGGCCTGTGGTCCAGTGCAGAGTCCTCTCTCCAGATCAACCTGCTGGAACTGAGGGCCATCTTCTTGGCCATGTCTCATTGGACCTCTCTCCTCCAGGGGCGTCCGGTCAGAGTCCAGACCAACAACTCCACTGCAGTCGCCTACCTGAACCATCAAGGGGGCACCAGGATGCGGCCCTTCTGGATGCCTCCTGTGGGCGGAGCGTCATGTTCTGGCTCTTTCTGCGGTCCACATTCCGGGCGTGGACAATTGGGCGGCAGACTACCTAAGTCGAGAAAAACTCGACCCAGGCGAGTGGTCTCTTCATCAGGAAATATTCCTCCAGTTGTGCTCCCTGTGAGGCACGCCAGTCGTTGACCTCTTCGCCTCCCACCTGAACCACAAGCTACCCCGATACGTGGCCAGGAACCTGGACCCTCAAGCTGTCGCAGCCGATGCTCTTGTGATTCCCTGGTCGGACTTCCACCTTCTCTACCTGTTCCCTCCTCTTCCTCTACTCCCTTGGCTGCTCAAGACCAAGAGGGTTCCCGCCATCTTGGTGGCTCCGGATTGGCCCCCCAGGACCTGGTATGCGGATCTTGTATTCCTGCTGGCGGATGCTCCTTGGCCTCTTCCCCTGCAGGCAGACCTCCTGTCTCAAGGGCCGCTGCTCCACCCTACCTTACATCTGCTGCTTTTAACGGCATGGCTATTGAAGCCGAGGTTCTGAGGCGCCGTGGATTTTTGGAGCCTGTTATCCAGACCATGCTCAAGGCCCGGAAGCCCCAGTCGGCCAAGATCTACCACCACACGTGGAGGTCCTATGTCCGCTGGTGTGAGAGTAACTTATCATCCGCTCTTCTTCTCGCTTCCCAGGATCCTGGCTTTTCTCCAGTCTGGTCTGGATCCAAGGTCTTGGTCTTTCTTCTCTTAAGGGGCAGGTTTCTGCTCTCTCTATCCTTTTTCAGAAGACACTGGCCTACCGCCCTTAGGTGAAGACCTTCATGCAGGGTGTGGCACACTGCGCCCTCCCTTATCGTCCACCCGTGGATCCGTGGGATCTTAAGCTCGTCCTTGAGGTGCTTCAGGCTCCCCTCCCCCCTTCGAGCCTTTGCGGGATATTCCACTTCGCCGCCTGTCCTGGAAGGTCGCCTTTTTGGGTGGCCATTACTTCCATTCGCAGGGTATCCGAGCTTGCTGCACTGACTCCGCAGTCTCCCTTTCTGGTTCTCCATAGGGACAAGGTTGTCCTTCATCCACCTCCATCCTTTCTGCTGAAGGTGGCTTCCAATGTCCACTTCGAGGACATTGTCTTGCCGTCCTTCTGTCCGGACCCTAAGCATCCTCGTGAGCGTTCTCTTCACTGTCTGGATGTTCTCCGGGCGATTCGGGTCTATTTGTCTCTCACAGACCCTTTCCACCGATCGGACGCCTTGTTCGTCCTCCCCTAGGGTTCTCACAAGGGCTTTCTTGCTCTCAAGGCTTCCATTTCCAACTGGTTCGGTCTGCAATCAAGGAGGCCTATCGGCTTAGGGATATGGACCTGCTCTTCCGTGTGACGGCTCACTCCACTAGGGCTGTTGGAGCCTCCTGGGTTGTTCGGCATCAGGCTTCTGCCGCCCAGGTCTGCAAGGCCACCTGGGCTTCCATCCACACTTTCACAAAGTTTTACCAGATTCCTTCTTTGGCCTCCGCCGATGCCAGCTTGGGTTGTAAGGTTCTGCAAGCAGCTGTGCGCTAGGTTGCTCGCATGGCTGTTTATTTCCCGCCCTCTGGGACTGCTGTAGGACATTCCATGGTGCTGTGTCCCCCAGTGAAATAGACAAGAAAATGTGATTTTTTTTTTTTTGTACTCGCCGTAAATCCTTTTCTCGTTGTATTCACTGGGTGACACAGATCCCACCCTTGTTTTCTTGTTTCTGCCCGAGCTGTTTTGGTTCCTTTCGGGTTCAGGACATTTTGGTGGTTGTTGGTTCCGTCTTCCTTTTTTTTTTTTTTTTTTTTTTTTGTCTCTCTCCTACTGCTGCGGTACAAACTGGCTTAGCACTCTGTGTGTGAGAGGGTATAGACTATAGGGTGGAGCCGACAGCCTTTTCATTCTCCTAGTGTCAGCCTCCTAGTGGCCGGGTCTATACCCATGGTGCTGCCCCCCTCCCAGTGATTACAATGAGAAAAGGATTTTACAGTGAGTACAAAAAAAAAATCCCTTTTTTTTTTTTTCTTTTTTTTTAATCTTTCTGTCCCCATAAGGTCATAATAGACCTTTTGGGGGGGGGGGGGCATCTGATTACTTTTTTTTTTTTTTTTTTGTGGGGAGGCTGATTTCCCCTGTAACTGGGGCTGGTACATTTAGCCATTTAGCCCCAGTTGCAGGAGGAATACACATTATTACAGAGCTGATCTGGGTTCTGTAGGACCTGGCGGATCACGTGACCACCCGGTCAGAGGAGCCACAAGATGGCGGCGCCCATAGCAGTGTATTCAGTGCTCATTGAGCGCTGTATACACAGCGATTGGGAAGGCAATAAACCTTCCCTGTCTTCTCTCTGGTAGCTCCGGTTGAAGTTACAGCCGGCTCCCCGTTTCAGCAACTGCACGATTTCGTGCAGCTGCTGTGTTTTGCTTGGACGTACCGGTATGTCTTTGCAGAACAAGGCAACCACCTTCCGGACATATAATACTCTATGGGTGGTCCGGAAGTGGTTAAAAGAGGCAGTGGGTTGTAAAAAAAACAGACATTTGGTCATTTATTTATTTATTTTTTCTCACTACGACTTTCACCATATGGGATAAATATTTTTATATTTTAATAGTTCGGACGTTTTGGAGCACGGGGACACCTAAAGTGTGTTGTTTATTATTGTTTGTTTTTATATGTGATCTAGGGAACTGATTTGAACTTGTGTCTTGTGTCGCTTAGTTCACATGCACTCAGGGATTCTGTTTTCCTTTCCGCTTTTTTGGGCGGAAACTTGGTGGACCCCATTATAGTCTATGGGATCTGTGGGTTTCCACAGGTAACCACTTTTAAAGTGGGTTGAGTTTCCGTTTTTCGGGTTCCTAAAGTGGACCTGAAGAACGGAAACTCAGCACAGATATGAGCCTAGCCTGTGTTGTGTGTTTTTAAAAACTTTTTTTTTACTTTTATTTTCAGATTCCCCCAGGGACCTTGAACCCTAGGGGGTCTGATCGCTCATACTATACTAATGTATTGCAGTGTATAGGAAAATCCATTCACTTCTATTACATGCTGCCTTTAGCTGCGTGTAATAGAACTGATGTAATGACAAACCTGGGAGCCTTCAATAGGCTCCCGGTTGTCATGGAAAATTATCGCCGCCCTCTGGAATGTCATCGATCTGTTAAAGATGGCAGCACTGCGGCATCTAAAGTGTTAACAACTGCGATCTGTGTCTGCATCGATCGCAGCTGTTAGCGGCAAGTGCTGGCTGTATTATACAGACGGCATCCGCCGTGTGTGGAAAAGGCTCAGCTACTGAGCCCTCTCCATACATCCTCATGTGGTCGTTAAGGGGTTAATTCCTGTGAAATGCTTAAAGGGTTAACAAACTTCCCAAATGCTGTTTAGAATTATTTGAGGGGTGTAGTTTTGAAAATGGGGCAATTTTAGTTTCAAAGGTATTTATTGAATGACCACAGCAACAGAGACAGTATTGCAGAACAGTTATATCTCAAACAGTTTAAGGTGAGAATAGTGCATACAAAGCATCGTATATAAACATAACCTCTTACCAAAAATAAGAGATTCAATAGGAGGATATGAATAAAAAGGTAAATGATCGATAACAAACTTAAAGGGGAGAAGAAAGGAATTAACAGCGCTACATTGCATTGGTTCGAGATGGAGAGGGGAAAATGGGGTGGTTTATGGGGGGGCGGGAGTCAGAGTTGGAAGTTTAGTGGCTTACTAACTCCACCGTGCTGCTATGTTTTGTGCTTATACATGTGTACTTACAGCAACAATTGCAGTGTAAAGCATAGGTGAGTACAGAACTGAAGGCTTATTATTTGGAGAATGCAGCTGTGGCCCTGTTGAGACAGAGCTCTTAAAGAGGACCTTTCATGTCCTCATGCACATGCGGTTTTATATACCGGCTTTCCAGTTATTTGCGCTAATATTTTCCAGCTCTTGTTACACTGTAAAGCTTGCTCGAAGGAAGACCTTACAATCTGATATTGACATATGGATTCTTCATTCCAGGGTTTCTGCCTGTAGTTTGAGGATAAAGGAGCCTTCAATATTCTTGAAACCGTGTGGTGTTAAATCATCTGCAGCTGTCACCTGACCCCAATATTGTTTTACAGCCCTCCCTGCTTGTGACAGCAGATGTGTACACTGGCACAGAGCACAAGTTGTACACACAAAGGAACCTTGTCTAGCAAATGACAAGAAGTACTGTACACAGTTGAGACAGCTTCGCTTCACTTCCTTACATAATCTTGCGGGTTAAATCTACCGATTATGGTTAGAAACTTTTCTGTATTTGTAGGTGTGTGTTGTAACATGTTTTATATTCTAATCACTACCAGAACTGGCATTGCAAATTCTGCTGGTATCCTGTTCGATTACTGGCTGCAGAGATAGTCTCTAAATAGCTATTTCACTAACGTCCCACCAGCAGCACAATATTGGGGTATTTCTGCCCCTTTGTGCTGGTAGGACAGAATGGAATTTTTAATGAACAAATAGTTTACTGTAACCCCTCCCCCTTCTCAATATAAAGAAGGAAGTACCAACCCCCCAGGGTGTTTTTTTTTTTTTCTGTCCTGTGTTGGTGGGACAGTTGGAGGGAAGGTTATAACTTCCCTATAGTGAGGTTATTCAGATTTCTGAATGAATTTCCCCTCCCCTCTCCTGTTTTCAGTTTGTTTTGTCTATCCTCCTGTGAGGACTCTTTTAGCTTGTTTTTTCTTATTAAAAAAAAAAAAAAAAAAAAACAGCTGAAGAGAAATAAAGGACTTTTATTTTCTGTGTAACCTGTCTCAGGTATTGGGAGAGTCTTTGCTCTCCATTTCTTCTATATAAGTCTGCTGCTTCCTTTCCTCTGCCTCTCTTTGTTGTTTGGCAGAGAGTGGGCATTCTAGTTCAACAGACTTGTACTGTTGCGGTTTTTTCTGGCTTTCTTGCTATTTACGCTTACACTTGTGGTAAGATATCTTCCTCTGCGTCTGGTGGTGATGAATCCTCCAGGTAAGTCTGTGTCTAGGCACAAACATCTAATGTTGCTCCTATGAAATTCCCTTGCCTGATGGTTGCAGTTTCAATACATGCCACCAGTGCTGCTTGGGCAGCCCAGTTGCTCAGTGGTTGACACAGCAGTCTCACAGCGCTGGAGTCCTGAGTTTGAATCCTGCCAGGGGCGACATCTGCGGGGAGTTTGTGGTTCTTCCTATGGGTGTACTCCAGTTTTCCTCCCACACTCAAAGGCTTACTGGTGGGGGGTATGGATTGTGAACCCTATATGGGACATTGACTGTCTGTGTCTGTGGAGCGCTGTGGAATATGATGGCGCTTCTGTCATACGATCTGATGAGCTATTCAGAATCATAGAGGAAGCTAATTCTTCATCTGAGGATTCAGATACAAATATAGAAAAAACGCTTTTTCCTCTGGAGAAAATTCAGAAATTACGGAAGTCCATCGGATCAAGGGACCATGATGTTGACCTTGGGGAAGCCTCTAGTTCCACCTCTAGGTGGCCTAGGGCCTTCAATGTGAACGACATGCTTAAAAGAGCTATGTCCACCAAGTGAAAACACTTAGAGAAGACCTGCGTGTTATCCAAAAGGTTCAAGACACTTCCCAATAGCTGAGGACCAGTTGGGTCCACCACCTAAGCTTGTCATGGCAGTCTCCAAATTGTCCAGGCGAACACTTGTACCCTCTGAGGACGGGTCTAGCCTTCAGGACCCCATGGACCACCGGACAGAGTGCTTCCTAAGGAAAGCGTATACGGCTTTTTCTGCACAGTGTTTGATTGGTATCGCTACTAGTGAGGTAGCTAAGAAGCTGTGCTCTCCATTAAAAAGAGATATTGATTTGGGGGTCTCCAGGGACGAATTGTTGTCCTCTTTGAAGGGTATAGCCCTTGAGGCAGATTACCTCAATGAAACCTCTTCTCCAGGTGAAGTTAGCTGCCAAGTTAGCAGACTTCTGCTGTCTGTGGCCCCCTATGGTTAAAACCTTGGAGGGCGGATTATGCCTCAAAATTTAATATTTGCAGGCAGAACACGATACAAGGACTAGTGGGAAAGGAAGGAAAGTCCTTCCACAGTACTTCTATGGAAAAGGCAGACAGCGTCGTAGAGGACAGTCTCCTCAAAGACCGCCACCTGCAAGAGGTCACGTGTGGACGTTCTATGTTCCTGAGAGGTAACTCCAACCGTCTTTTTTTTTCCATGATGACAGGAAAATCAGAGAGCCAAATTTCTGACTATTACCTTCCTCCCTCCTTTTCTCCAAGACAGAAGTTCCTGTGGGGATAACGGATCATGGGTCTTGGAGATAATCTGGTCCGGTTTCAGAATAGTTTTTTTTCTGTGCCTCCCCAGAACAGTATTATACAGACCTCTCGCCTCCCTGCTGTCCATCACAATGTCAAGGGTCTGGAATTTATTCCTCAGTGTTTCTGGTTCCAAAACCTTCATGAGACTAGTTGATGATAGACCCATGATACCTCAGCAGAGCTATCTCGGGAAAAATTTCCGTGTGGTAACGTCTGTGATATCCATTCTCCAGCAAGGAGATTTCATGGCCACTCTGAACCTAAAGGACGTGCACCTCCACGTCCCTATTCTTCCTGCTCACAGGAAATGCCTAAGAATTGCAGTGTTTGTAGAGGGTCGGCTGAAGACACCTCCAATTCACCGCACTTCCAGTCGAGATAACGTCAGCACCCTACGTATTCACCAAGATGGTATCCACGGAAGCGGAGTCACTGAGAATCCAGAGGTTCACGTATGTTCCTTATCTGGAAGAATGGCTGTTAAAAGTCTCTAAAGAGAAGGGCTACTACAGCATCTATTCATCACGATCCATTTCCTCCAACAATTGGGGTGGATTATAAATTGGGGAAAGTCCCAAATATTACCAGCAACCCATAAAACATTTCTAGGGTTCATACTTGATTCAGGCCTAAGGAAAATCTCTCTTTATCTGCAGACCCGCTGGTTAAAAGATATTTTAAGGGTGCATTCAGGCTTAGTCCGCCTGTTACCCACTCAATCCCTCAATGCGATTTATCTACCATTTTAAAGAGGTTATGTGATTTCCCCCCCTTGGAGCCTCTAGAAGAGGTTGAGATTAAATTTCTCATACTAAAAGACAGTGTTCCTTTTGGCCATAACCTGAGCTCAGAGAGTTGGTGAGTACAACTAAGATTTATGCCAGGTTTCCTCCCTAAGGTACCCTCATATTCTAACCTAAACCAAGTTATCTCATTACCAGTTTTCTATCCCAGTCCGTCATCTCCGGAGGAAGTTAAACTTCACTACTTGGATGTGGCCAGATGCCTCAGAATTTATATTCAGAGATGTCGGCCTTTTAGACAGTCAGAGAATTTTTTTTTCTACCATTTGCTGGGAAAAATAATGGGCTCAAGGCCTCTAAAGCCTCCTTGGCACAATGAAGCCTAAAATTGGCTTTCACTTCACAGGGGTTAGACCCCCCCCCCCCCCCCCGCTCGGAGTTTGTTTGAGCTCATTCTACAAGAGCCATTTCTACCTTTTGGGTGGAAAGAAGCTCTGTTCCTTGGGAACATATTTGTTCGTCAGCTTTTTGGAGCTCTCTCCATACCTTTGTTAATCATTACAGATTTAACACCCTAGGTACGGAGGCCACTTCTTTTGGCCATTCCGTGTTAAAATCAATTCTTCAAGAGGGCCCTCCCTAGGGTTCTGCTTGCTAGATCCCCAATATTGTGCTGCTGGTGGGACGTTAGGGAAGTATAGATTATGATGTTAATCTGTTTTCCCTTCGTCCCAACAGCAGCACAAGGCTCCCTCCCTATGTGTTATGTATTTGTCTTTATAATTACATGCTGGGGGGTTGGTACTTCCTTCCTTATATTGAGAAGGGGGAGGGGTTATGGTTAACTATTTGTTGTTCATTAAAAATTCCATTCTGTCATACACAGCGCACAAGGGCAAGAAATACCCCAATATTGTGCCGCTGTTGGGACTAAGGGAAAACAGATTAACATCATAATCTATACTTCTTCTGCCCCCTGTATAGAGACTAAAAAAACAAAACAAAAATGCTGCAGCCATAACATGGGAGCAATCTGTATGTACTAGCTACTATACCCACATATACTGGAAACATTTACTGAAAACAGTTTACAGCAACAACAAACTGGATAAGATTTTCAGAAATCTCATCCACTTGTTAAAAAATTTTTTCAAACAGTAAGTCAATTATTTCTGCAGATTTTACTCCTTTCAATGTGGATTGCACTAAAATCTCCAACTCTTTTTTTTTTTTTTTGTCCCATGTGGAAGTACAGTAATTGCTCATTGTCCTCACCACCGGCTTGAAATCTATGGTATAATGTAAGGTTTGATGGCTCTATAGTAGACATACCAGTATACTGATCAATCCTCATGTAATCTTTGGTGTCCCCATTAGTGACCAGTCCTCTTTGACAAACCCCTTTTCATAGGACCAGTCCTGTCTAATGTGAATGAACCATTGTATGTGTATCATAAAAAGTTCTACAATTTTCTAATAGACTGTGTTTTAATTCCTATGCATTTTCAAGATCTCTGCTTGCTGTGAGTGAATAGGAGCAAATTTCCCACATATAATTTTTACATCCAAGATTTTTTTTTTGTAGCTCTGTTCTAAAATTACATTATAAAATTGACAACCAGTCAGAATTATGGAAAAATAACCTTTAATACAATTAGCAAACACTAAAATAGTAAAATAGACAATAAAACTTCAGTAGCCAAAGCCATCGAGAGTGTGCTATGTAAAGTGCTGATTTTGTGATCACTAGAACAGTAAAATTCTTTTTATTGGATTGCATCTGATAGGTGCTGGATTATCACATATTCTGGATTACTGAACAGTTACAGAAGACATGGAGGCCAAAGCACAATCTGTGGAGCAATCTCTTACATCTTCATGTCTTGTAAAATTCTGCATTATGTTGTGGAGTGTCAGATGCTGGATTAAAGGAATTCATATAAATACAAACTTGACAAACAAGTCATGAAGAATAATAATATAAGGTTTGTCTGAAAGAACACTTTTAAAAATTTGCATTCTTTATTATGTTAAATATAAAACATATGATTCTAACCAACAGAGTAGGACTACACTAGTGGTTACTCCAGGGGCGCCCCTCTAATGAGGCGAAGTGAGGCGGCCGCCTCAGGTGGCACTGTCCGTAACTGTCTTGGGGGTGGCATTTTGTACTGTCTATTTAACATAAACCAGGCCAGGCCGCTTTTAAAAAAAAAAAAAAAAAAAAAAGGCTGCGCGTGGCCTGTCCTGGGCTGGTTTACGAGAGACCTCTGCCTGTTAGCGCAGGCAGCGATACAATGACGTCATCGCACCTCCTACGCTGACACGCAGACGTCCTATGCACGGACAAGAAGAGGAGGCGGCGGCTCCATCAAGGGATTGCAGGTAGGTAACAAGTTTTTTTTTAATATATGCCATTACCTGCTGGAGTAACCCTATTTACTTATCGATCCCCGCTTCTGCTCGTGGCCATCCCCCTCTTCCCTTTCTGCTATGGGACGCAGAAGCGGCTGTGAGCAGGGATCTGTAAGTGAGGCCGCGGGCCCGCGAACCCCATCAAATACTACTATTATACTCCGGGGTCTTTTCAGACCCTGGAGTATAATCGGAGACCCAGGGGAGGTGATAAACATAAACATTTACTCACCTCTCCAGCGATCCGATTTTACTCCCAGTAGGCTTCGGCCTTCTTTGGTGACGTCCCAGGCATCACGTGCATCCAGAGTATAATAATAGTTCATGGGTGGGCCACTGCGGGGCATAATACCGTGTGCAGGGACCGCTCTGGGGCATAATACCATGTAATACTGTATTTAAAAAAAAAAAAAAAAAAACTACTCACCTGTCCCTTGTGCTTTGATGTCTCCCACCGCAGTCTGGTTATGCTGCTCTGGTGTTTTCTTCTAGCAGAAGTCCCCGCCACACATGACCACTGAGGTCGCTGACACGGGACGTCACACTGCTGTGGGGAAGAAAACACCGGAGCAGCAGGACTGGAATGTGCTGGAAGACACTGGAGAACATTCCCCAGCCTCATATAAAAGGGGCTTTCCAGCTCATTTTTATTGATCTATCTTTAGGACAGATTATCAATAAGAGATCAGTGGACCTCCCCCCCCCCCTCTACTGATCAGCTGTATGAAGGGGCTATGGCACCTGTTTATATCATACGCTGTCTGCATATAGTGATCGTATGATGTAATTACAGCCTTGTCACATAGACATGTATAGGACGAGGCTGTAGTTACATGACATGGCCGCTATGAGATGAATGACACTATGTAAACAGAGAAGCAGTCACAGTGCTTACACAGGTACCACGGTTCATTCACACAGTTGATCAGTTGGGGTCCTGGGTTTTTGAGCCCCACTGATTTAGTTTATTAATGACCTGGAAAACCTTTTAATTAGTTAACACTTGGGGCATTATTAATAATGGGCACTATTTATACAGAGTACACACGGACATTATTAATATAAAGATGCACTTGGGAGTATTATTCATTATGGGGGTTATAGCATATATTTTATAATTGAGGGTAGCAGCAAGATGGGGACTGTGTGTAGGTGAGGACAATGTGGGTTGGATGCCTGGAAAAGTGAGGAGCCAAAGATGTCTGTGTTGCAAACTTTACAGAGACAAGTCACAGCTGGAAGAAGTGGTCATGGCGGTCCAAAGGGAAGAGAAAGGAAATATGAAGGATTAGTCAGAGACGTCACCTGTAAGTCACAAAATGTTACTGCACTGTATTCACCTAAATGCTATAGGATAAATACCTGAGTGATGGGGGTCTGTCCGCCTTTCTATAGTCCAACTCAGGCAGCAAAGAGGCTAGGTTCACCACTGGGGTACTCAGGCTAGCTGAAGAACTACCAGGAGCGAATTCAATGTGTTGGTTCATACCATAGAATGCACTCTCCCAAAATATAGTACTAAATTTGAAGAGCTAATGCATTATATTCATAAACGGGTGCTAAATGTGTTGACGTTTGCACCAACTATGTTACATATAGCTAACCTGATACCATCCTGGTGACTACAGAATGTACTAGGTAGTGGTATTAAATCTACCCACACTTGATGTGAGTGTGGTATGTCACCAATTGATAACTCCAGTATGTTACTACACTAAAAATTGTGTGATAACTAGGCAAAAAGGTGACCTTTTAATCCTGTTGATGCCTAAGGATCAAACAATGGCCACACTATACTGTTAGAACATAGTCCCTGGATATTTATAATAGAGTGACTATTCCTCCTGTTCTTCCACCAGCTCAGGGGAGTGGCAATGAGTAACCCTTGTGTGCCCACCTATGCCAACCTCTTCCTGGGCTGGAGCGAGGGAGAGAGAGAGAGTTTTCCATGAGGACATGGAAAGATGGAACTCAGCCATATCACTGTGGCTGAGGTACATCAAGGATGTCCTCATCCTACGGAATGGAACACCCCAAGAGTTCTCTGAATTTGTCCAGACCCTAAACAACAACAACATAGGGATGTTTTTCACCTCTGAGATTAATGAGCATAAAATCACATTTTTGGATTTGAACATCACAAAATCCCCCTCAGGTAGGCTGGAGACGGTAGTGCACAGAAAGCCCACAGCGACAAACAATCTACTTAGATGGGACAGCTGGCACCCGGAACCCCTGAGGGCAGGTATCCCCAAGGGGCGATACCTGCGCGTGAGACGCAATTGTCCGAAAATGAGTGACTTTGCTTCTAGAGCCTTGCGTGTACGTTTTAAACATCGTGGATATCCTGCTCAAGTGTTAAAATTGGCATATCAACACACTTTATGTACCAATAGAATGGAATTGTTGAATCCAAGGCAGACAATAGGTTAGGCTCATATGTTTTATATTTGTCATAATAAAGATTGCAAATTTTTTGTGTGTTCTTTCAGGAAACCCCTATATCATTAAAGAAATTCACCTTTATTTGAAGACATAGGTGTCTTACTCTGGTCACAATTAATGAGCCTAAGAGAATCTTCAAATATGGCAGCAGTGTAAATATGGGCTCAGTCTGCCACCATCATGGCTACACAACTCTTTGAGTCTATGTTGGCTACTCATTTTCCCTGCAGCATGGAAGAGGGGTAAATATTTTTAGAAGCTCAACTGACCCAATAGAGTGTAATTTCTTGCACCCAAAACACACAAACTCTGCCAACTCAACAGAAATTCTCTAGTGGATGTGAACAATGTCAGTTTGCTTAGATCAGTGTTTCCCAAATAGAGGTTCTCCAGTTATTGCAAAAGTTGTAGTTTTGTAACAGCTGAGAGAAGGCTTCCATTGGTTGTACATACATCTAGTAGACTGATCCATAGACAGAGCTAACCAACCTATTTCTTTGAGTCTCCGGTTCCAATTTTTGGGATAGAACATTCAGGATTTGATCAAACTTCTTATATCTTTCGGCTTGCTCAGCTGTAGCTCCTTTACTTCCCCAAAACATCCTTAAGGAAAACTCAGTCTTGAAAGCTTCTCTCAGTTCTGGTTGAGGAATGAATCCTGTAAACAGACAAGGGCACCTTTAAAGGGGTTGTCAGGTGACTTAAAATTGCTGTATCTGGTAGATTCTTCATCATGAACCTGGTGGTTCTGACCCCTGCGTTAGGTAATTGGAACCTCCTTGACCTCCAGGTTGCTCCACCGCACCCCCCTCCACACCCCCCCCCCCCCGCCAATTACACAGGTACTTTGCTATGGGGGACTAGTTGAGTAAAGTAAAGCCAGCCCCATAGCACAGGTAAATTACCTGTGAGATCAGGAGAGGAGGGAGAGTGACCCAGGGTTGGGAAGGTTCTGATCATTTGACCTGGAGATCCATAATGAGGAATCTGCTGGATACAGCAAGTAAGTTTAAGTCCCTGTACAACCCATTTAAATATCTTATGTAATCCTCCCATAGCCGTTTCCCAGTTTCCAATCCATTTAGTTCTTTCTTTGACATATTTAAGAAAAAAAATAATTAAAACCTTTTGACTGCATCCATAAGGCTAAGGCCCTACGTATCAAGCTGTAGCCAAAAAGCACTGTGGGAAAAACGTGGCATTTTTTCTGCAGCGCTTTTCACAGAAAGTTCAGAGTTTTTCTCTGTGGACTTTCTGTCCATTTTACACCTATACGGAAAACACCAGTGTCTCCGTAGGTATAATTGACATGCTGCGATTTACAAAAATGCAACGGTTTTCTGTAATGTGTGGATAGCCAGAAGGGGCAGGTTGCCAAATATGATGCCCCACTTAGTTCCATGATCTTAAATTCAGTATGTCTTTTCAGGGGATGGACCTATCACCTTTCCAGCTGGTTCAGCTGCACAGGGGGTCCAACTGAGCTCAAGAGAAGCTGCTCACAATCAGGAGGGCAGGCATGACTGGGGCACAACAGAGGAGAACATTAAGGATATCCAGGATAAACTTTTTTTTTTTCTTTTCCTTTTATTAGGCCAGGGAAGGTGAAAAAAAAAGCAATATACTGTCCCTGGTGCTTCGGTGTTTCCTTTCAGTGGAAGTCCCTGCAGCACGTGACCACTGGGCCAATCAGTGGCCTCAGCAAAGGACATGGGACATGTCCTTTGTAAAATGTTCCTTAGGCCGCTGAGGCCAATCAGCGGCCTAAGGAAAGGGACAAGGTGCAGTGGGAATTCCACCACAAGAAAACACCTTGCCCGGCCTAATATATATTTAAAAAAAAACAAAAAAACTTTATCCTGGACAACCTCTTTAAGTGAATCTATTTGCCACTCACAACACAAGGGGCAGAGTCTAGTGAGCAAGGAGCAGTGGTTCATTTTAAAGTAGTTTGGTGACCCTTTCTGCCAAGCTGGAGAGCAGGTGAGTGCTTTACAGTGTGACCAAAGGATACCTGTAAATGTTTAGGTGATGTGTATGAGTGACTATAATATGCACTTTGTGTGTGATCTAAGCATGTAATAAATGAGAGCTTTGTGTTGTATGCATTTAATATAGGTGACATATGCTGTAATATGTGACTGATCTGTGTGATATGCATACAAAACGGTATATTAGAACCGTGTGTTTATATGCATCTGATGTGAATGACGTGTACTGTATGCTTGTAAAACACAAATGATGTAAGCTGTGTGATTGACTTGAGGCATGTGCGTGATGCATCGATCTTTATATAGTTTCCTCTACCTGTCTTAATGCATTCCGCTGCTCACGCAAGATGTCTCAGAATTATTAACCCATTAGTGACCGGTGTACAGACTTTGCACGTCAGTCACTATTGGGCCTTATTCCGCTGCAATTGACTCTCCACCTCAGTTGCAGCTGAATAATGCGGGGTCTCCCACACACTCAGACATGGGTGCATGACTGTGTACTAACCTTCGCCTAACACCCGGGAACGGCAGACCAATGATCCCGAACATTTAACCCCTTAGATGCCGCAGCCAATAGATACTGTGGCATCTAAGGGGTTTTGGAGGGAGAGGACTCCCTCCTGGGGAACAAGATCGCAGGGGTCCAATGAAAAAAAAAATAAAAATGTTATAAAAAGTAATGAAAAAGCATTAAGTTCCCCAAAATGGCTTCAATAAAAATATCAGGTTTTCTTGCAATAAAAATAATCCCTCCTACAATTCTGTTATAGTTCTTGGAAAGTGGTGATTGAATAAATTTATCAGATTATTTAAGCAGCACAGTGAACAAAGCAAAATTTATAACATAAAAAGGCAATGGCTCCTTGCCTGATGGCTCTCCCCCTCATTCCTTAGTTCACTCCCTCTGTTGTCCTCCATCTTTGTGTTTTCTTGTTTCTTTGCCTTGTTCCTAACTCCCTTCACAGGGACAGACTCGTCCGAGGAGCCTCCTACGTTCGTTTTGGGTCTTTCCTGGCCCACCTTTGTTCCATGTGCTGTTACGCTGTTTTTTCTTTTTATGTAATTGAAAATTCTTAATAAAACTTGATTATACAAGTGCATTTCAATAAATTAGAATATCATCAAAAAAATTTTTTTTAGTAATTCAATTGAAAAAGTGAAACACATATTATATTGAGTAATTACAAATAGAGTGAACTTTTTCAAGTGTTTATTTATGTTAATGTAGATGATTACGGCTTACAGCCAAGGAAAACCCAAAAGTCATTATCTCAGAAAATTAAAATATTATATAAGACCAAGTGTAAAAAAAATGATTTAACACAAATGTTGGCCAAATAAAAAGTATGTACAGTAAATGCACTCAATACTTGGTCGGGGATCCTTTTGCATGAATGACTGCATAAATGTGGCGTGGCATGGAGGTGATCAGCCTGTGGCACTGCAGAGGTGTTATGGAAGCCCAGGTTGCTTTCATAGCAGCCTTCAGCTCGTCTGCATTGTTGGGTCTGGTGTCTCTCATCTTCCTCTTGACAATGCCCCATAGATTCTCTATGGGGTTAAGGTCAGGCGAGTTTGCTGGCCAATCAAGCACAGTGATACTGTGGTTATTAAACCAGGTATTGGTACTTTGGGCAGTGTGGACAGGTGCCAAGTCCTGTTGGAAAATGAAAATTCCATCTCCAAAAAGCTTGTCGGCAGAGGGAAGCATGAAGTGCTCTAGAATTTCCTGGTAGATGGCTGCGTTGACTTTGGTCTTGATAAAACACAGTGGACCTACACCAGCAGATGAAATGACTCCCCAAACCATCACTGATTTGTGGAAACTCCACACTAGACCTCAAGCAGCTTGGATTGTGTACCTCTCCACTCTTCCTCCAGACTCTGGGACCTTGATTTCCAAATGAAACGCAAAATTTATTTTCATCTGAAAACAACACCTTTGACCACTGAGCAATAGTCCAGTTCTTTATCTCCTTGGCCCAGGTAAGAGGCTTCTGGCCTTATCTATTGGTCGTGAGTGGCTTAACACATGGAATGCGACACTTGTAGCCCATGTCCTGGATATGTCTGTGTGTGGTGGCTCTTGAAGCACTGACTACAGCAGCAGTCCACTCCTTATGAATCTCCCTCAAATTTTTGAATGGCTTTTTCTTAACAATCCTATCAAGGCTGCGGTTATCCTGGTTGCTTGTGCACCTTTTTCTTCCACACCTTTTCCTTCCACTCAACCTTCCATTAATATGCTTTGATATAGAACTCTGTGACCAGCCAGCTTCTTTAGCAATGACCTTTTGTGGCTTACCCTCCTTGTGGAGTGTGTCAGTAACTGCCTTCTGGACATTTGTCAAGTTAGCAGTCTTCCCCATGATTGTGTTGCCTACTGAACCAGACTGAACCTTTTTAAATGCTTAGGAAGCAGGAAGGAGATAATGACTTTTGGGTTTTCCTTGGCTGTAAGCAATAATCATCAACATTAACATAAACATATGAAAAAGTTCACTCTGTAATGACTCAATATAATATATGTGTTTCACTTTTTCAATTGAATTACTAAAAAAAAAAAAAATAATAACTTCTCGATGATATTCTAATTTATTGAGATGCACTTGTACATAAAAAGGCAATGGCAAAATAGCCATTTTTTTCTATTCCTTCCCAGAAAGAGTTAATAAAAAAACTAGTGCCATACATTGATGGAAAAGCAAAGTTATAGGGCTTTGTATGTGACAACGGAAAAAAATGTTTTGGTCCTCAAGGCCCGAAACAGGCTGATCACTAAAAGGTTGAGACTCTGGCTTTTCAATAATTCTGCCATGGGCTGGCATAGATTTCAACTACAGTTAATAATACCAGTTTTCTGGCTTCAGTAATAGGAGGTCTGATGGCCTGAGGCATCAGTGTCGTGACTGGCATGATCTCTGCCCTTAAAAAAATGGTGATTGGGGCAGAAACAGGAGAAAGTGATGTATCTTTGGTGCAAATCAGGTCATGTGTGCCAAAGATGCACCATTTCAGCATCAGTTTTGTGGCGTACATATTGTACTGTATAGTGAATTATCCCCACATAGTACAAAAAGCGAAAAGTGTTTGTGCATTGTGTCAGATGTGTGAGGACTGTATGTGTGATGTGTTATATGTGCGAATGTTGTGTAAACATCATGCTTCTAATGTAACAGTGGTGAGTATGCATCATTATATTGGATTATATATTTGAGTACATTTGTTAGTGTTGAAGGGGGGAGGGTCCAAATTTCTTGTAGAGGTACCCTTTACTGTCAGTGTCCGCACCAAGTCTATTTTTTTTTTTTTTTTTTTTTTTTTTTATAATTCATAGAGTACTCTAAGGGAAATTTCACACGGTGGAAAATGAAGAGGAATTCCTCTTTTTATTTTTTTGTCACCGTTTTCCGGCTGCGGGCTACCCGCGACGGGATGTGATGCAGGGCATCAGCATTCAGGCGGGGCTTTCTGCTGCTGATTAGGCCCAGATGAATGGGCCTAATCAGCAGGGAATCCCCCATGGCTGAATCATCCGTGGCGAGATCAAGCAGGACACTTATTTTTTCAGCATCCTGCTGTGATCTCTGCCTCCCATTGAAAACAATGGAAGGCATAATCTGGGTGGAATCCTCTCCCAAATCTGCAGCAAATTCCTCCGTGTGAATTTACCCTAATGTTCCTGACTTCCATAATTTTCTCTTACCGTGGAGCTTGCACTCTGCATTGTTCTGGAAAACCTCAGCACTGGCAGCATATGATCGGGCAGCTTGCAGCACGCGGAGCAGACGGCCACAGCTTTCCTCCACTGCCCCTCCCCAGTCATCTTCTCCTTCCAACGCCTTGAGTACTGGCAGAATGTGTGGGACCACAACTTTGCTGAGTAAAGGAACTGTGAGGCCTGGGTAGGCAGAAGAACAGAGCGAGCTCAATGGTCAATATGAGCACTGAGAAAGTCGCACAACTGGTTATACTGTAGAAAAATATCACTCGCGGGTAGACACATGAATAGTCAGCAACTTCTAAAACTTAAACAATCAGAAATATATTTCTGATGTTTTTATAGACCTTACCTTCCTATATTATTTATTTTTTATATGTGGGGGGCAATTTTAATTTTATTCTTATAGGGTAGTAGTATAGTAGATATTTTTTACTTGTAGATGGCGTTATAGAAGTTATATTCTTGTTCATAGGTAGGCAGTATTTTAGTAGCTATATATTTTGTGTACATAGGAGGTCAGATTATTCCAATCATTTTACTTGTCACTTGACAATATACTGTATGTGTTTTTATTTTAGCTTACATTCATCCATGTCTCTTAGGGCTGGTTTCAGCTGCTTCTGGAAGGTGATGGCACTGTCTGTGTGGGTTTGACGTAGCATCTGCCATGTTTGCTCCAAACGAGCAACCTGCAAAGACCAATTCTGTTTTAACAGGTAATCTGAACAGAAGAAGGATGTTGTAATGCGTAATACATACGACACAACATAAGCCTATTGGTATGGCGCAAATCATAAGTGGCATAATCACTGAGGCTTGTAGCATTACCCCTTAATATATTTCTTTTAAAACCTTAAAACTAGCAATTTTTTAAAACCTTAAAAATGGAGTAATTTCAACTAAATTTCTTAAAATTTCATACAATGCATGATAAACTAGGATGTTGGGCATGTTACACGCTTCCTTATATTTTGGTGTGTATTTTAAGACTTCTCAGCCATGCCCCTTCTAGACTGCCCCAAGCACTCCTACCTGTGGCAACATTAAAGCCTTCATGACAGCAGAAAATGCAAAAAGATCCCCTGCAAAATCTTTCAGCTCAGATGCCAAGCAGATAATCCGATGTAAAGTATACGCTCGTTCTGTAACAGTTCCAGTGCAGCCCAATATGTCCACAGCTACACCCAGGGACAGTAGGTGATGTCTGGACGAGAGAATAAAATTTATTTTACAGTCACATGCACTTCGATTTAGAACAAATCTCTATAAACATACTTTACATTACTAATCCTGAGATGCATCCTTTATTACAGTATGCTCAAGAGCTGTATTCACTATGCTGGTGAGGCCACTGTAATATATACATATATTTATTTATTACCTATTGCTGATGTACAGATGTAGCAGAGTTAACGCAAACTGCAATGAGTTAAACTGCTGCAGTCATTGAAAGTCATTGAAAAATGCTACATCTGTATGTACACATGGGGGCAGATTTATTAAACTGTCTAAAAGCAAAACTGTCTTTGTTGCCCATAGCAACCAATCACAGTGCAGTTTGTGCAGCTTTCATTTTGTGTTCTTCTTCCGAAAAATGAAGTGGCATTGTAATTGGTTGCTATGGGCAACTAACTTCTTTTAAGCTAAGGCCCCACATACAAAAAAAAAAAATGCTGTGGAAAAGATCACGTCAGAAACGCATCACGGTTATTTCCACAGCGTTATTCACAAAGTCTGCAGAGATTTCCACTGTGGACTTTCTGCACCTATTATACCTATACAGAAAACGCCCGCATTTCCGTATATATAATTGACATGCTACAATTTTCAAAAATGCAAGTGTTTTTGAAAATGCAGCTTTTATGACACAATTTTGGTGCATTTAAGCCACACACCCTTTTTCTGAGAATCACATGTCTAGTACACCACTTTTACACCATGTCTAGTCGTAACCAGAATAGTAAATCTGGGCCTATGTGAACAAAAGTATTGGAAAAGTATTGCCACAAATGTATAAAATCTAGCACCTGGCCATTCAATCTGCCTTTAGACTTAGGCCCCATGCTGCAGAAACGCAGCTTTTTTTTTGCAGATTTTGCTGCAGTTTTTTGAACCAAAGCCAGGAGTGGATTGAGCTGAAGGTAGAAGTATAAGACCTTCCTATATATTTCCCATACCTTTTGTAGCCATTCTTGGCTTTGGCTGAAAAAAAAAAGCAGTGAAATCTGCAACAAAAAAAATGCATTTCCCCAACGTGGGGCCTTAGCCAGAGCCGGTTTTAGACAAAGTGGGGCCCCGGGCAAAATTAAAAGCGGGGTCCCAAATGCTAATATGCAAACAACACCATCATCTTGCAGTGGCAACCCCTATAATAACGCCTCCTTTCTGCCAACAAAAAAGTAATAACAAGCCCCATTTTACCACACACAATTCAAATGAGCACCTTTGTACCACCTAATAGGCTTTTGCACCCAGTCATCAGTTATTATAGCGCCTTTTTATAAATAATAATCCCTTCTTATAAATAATATTACACCTTTATCAGTAATAGCTCCCTTATAAATGATGAATAGTGCCCTGTATCAGTAATATCCCCCTTATAACAGTCACCCCGTAAAAATAATATTGCTCCCTTATAAATAGTAGCCCCCGCATAAATAATAGTTACCCTTATAAATAATAGTCCCCATTATCACTAATAGCCCCCTTTATAACTAAGCCCACTTAACAATTATACTCCCCCTCTTATAAATAATAGCTCCTCCCTTATAATGGAAGCCTTATATATAATAGACCCCCTTATAAATAATAGCCCGTCTTATAAATAATAATTCCCCCTTATAATAACCCCCTCATATTTAAGTTTCCCAATTATATATAGTAACCCACCCTTATATATAATAATTCTCCGTTATACAGTGTCAGACTGAAGGGCCTTAGGCCCACCAGAGGAGCTAGTTCTGGGGCCCCACACAACATCTTCCTGCTAATAACCTACACCACGGCTCCTATACTGAAGTTTTACATATGCATAGCTCCCAACCGTCTCGCATCTGGCGGGACAGTCCCGATATCACACTGCTGTCCCGCAGTCCCGCATAGCTTACAGTTTGTCCCACTATGCCCCTGAAGTGTTTTGCTATTAACAAACTTTATTAGGGGAGGGTAAAGGCTAAATGGTAGATGCTAAATCCTAGTGGGCTAAAGGACCTTTGATGACGTCATGACCATGTGATCAGACTTGTGTGGGTGGAGCTATTCTGGATACTTCGGGACAGACTATGATGTTACACAGAAAGCTGCTGGGAACGAGAGTGATTGAAGAAATAGCATGTGTGAGCAAGAGGGGGAACTGGAGGCAGATGTAGGGGGCAGTTAAACTGAAGGCAGATAAAGGGAGCAATTAAACTGGGGCAGATGAACGGGCAATTAAACTGAAAGCAGATTAAGGGGGCAATTAAACTGGTGGCAGATAAAGGGGGACATTAAACTGGGGGAAGATGAAGGGGGGCATTAAGCTAGTGGCAGATGAAGGGGGACATTAAGATGGTGGCAGATGCAGGGGGGACATTAAACTGGGGGCAGATGGAGGGTGACATTAAACTGGGGGCAGCTGCAGGAGGACATTAAACCATGGGGGGTAGCTGGAGGGGGACATTAAACTATGGGGCAGCTGGAAGGTGAAATTAAACAGTGAGGGTAGCTGGAGGGAGACATGTCTGCCTCTAGTTGCCCCCAGTTTAATGTCCCCCTCCAACTACCCCCACTGTTTAATGTCACCCTCCAGCTGCCCCATAGCTTAATGTTACCCTCCAGCTGCCCCAGTTTTATGTCCCCCTCTAGTTTCCGCCAGTTTAAACTGGGGCACGAGGAGAGGGACTTAATGCTGTATGGCAATTGGAGGGGAACATTGTAATGTGGGGGAATATAATGTTAGGGTGACTGTTGGAGCATTATATTGTGTGGGGGCACATGGAAAAATAGATGAGAATGGGCGGAGTCAACATAGAAGTGGGTGGAGCTAAATTTGCCACTGCGCGCATAGTGCGCCGCATATTTTGTCCCTCTTTCTTTCCTTTGAAAGTTGTGAGGTATGCATATGTGCTGACTATGCAGCATCACTGAGTATGTTCCCAGTATAGTCAGCCCCTATAGTACTGTGCAGGACCCAATAACTCCATGGCCGGTTCATGCACAGTACTGTATGGGGAATGATATGGCCATGGAGCACTACACGTATGTGCAAGATTATAGTGAGGGAGCTGTGATGCAGACATAGCACACAGGGCTGCCAGCAGGAATTTTGAGCACACCCCCATAGTATAATGCTCCACATATTATAATGCTCCACGGTATAAAATACTCCCCTGAGCCCTCCACAGTTTCCCCACATGGTATATAATGCTCCACAGTGGACCCACACAGTATAAAATGCTCCCGAGCCCCCCATAGTAGCCTCACATGGTATATAAGGCTCCACACAGTATACTACCTCTTAGTGGCCCCAGACAGTACAATATGCTCCATACAGTATAAGATGCATCCCACAGTGCCCCCCCAGTATAATGGTCCACAGTGGCCTAACACAGTATAACATGCTCCACAATGGCCTCCACACAGTATAATATACTGCCCAGAGGGGTTCCCCCAGTATAATGCTCCACAGTGGTCCCCCACAGTATAATATGCTCCCCACAGTGCCCCCCAGTATAATGCTCTACAATGGCCCCACAGAGTATAATATGCTCCAGAGAAGCCCCACACAATATAATAAACTCCACAGTGGCCCCACACAGTATAACAGGCTCCCCACACTGCCCCTTCCCCCCCAATATAAAGCTCCACAGTGGCCCATAGTATAATATGCTCCCCAGAGGGCCCCCGCTAGTATAATGCTCCACAGAGCCCCCCCAGTATTTTGCTCCACAGTGGCCCCATGCAATATATTATGTTCCACAGTGGCCCCACACAGTATAATATGCTATCCAGAGAGTCCCCTCCCCAGTATAATGCTCCACAGGGGCCCCACACAGTATAATATGCTATCCAGAGGTCCCCCTCCCCAGTATAATGCTCCACAGAGGCCCCACACAGTATAATATGCTATCCAGAAGGCCCCCTCCCATGTATAATGCTCCACAGGGGTCCCACACGGTATGATATGCTATCCAGAGGGGGCCCCCCAGTATAATGCTCCACAGTGGCCCTACAGACTCCCTTAGTGCTAGTATTATATTATACTCTGGGGTCTCTTCGGACCCCAGAGTATAACTATCGAAGGCCCGGGAGAGGTAAGGGAAAATAACAAACAGATATACTCACCTCGCCTTACCTTTCCTGGGCCTCCTCGCGTTACTCCGCTATCCCCACTGGCGCCGTCTCCTCTGCGGCTGACGTCACACGTTGTGGACATCACCGCTGAATCCTGTGATTGAGCCTCAGCGGTTAAGTGAGGCACGCCAGAAGATGACGTTGGACGCAAGGACAGGTGAGTTAAAATGTTTGTTATTTTTACTCACCTCGGAAAGGGGCCCTGCGGCACATGACGCTGGGTCCCTTTCTGTTATCGATATGGCCGGTCCTGACTCCGGGATCTGAAGTCATCAGACTCTAGATCCCGGGGGCCCCTTTGGGGTCGGGGGCCCTGGGCAATTTCCCAGTTTGCCCCCCACTAACGCCGGCCCTGGCCTTAGCCTTAAAAACAGATCTAATAACAGTGTCGTAAATAGCAAAGACTGGACCTCATAGCAAACTTTTGACTCAGTATATTGGCCCTTTACTGGTACCCACACTATCTTTACAAGCTTCCCTTAGTACCAGATAAGGAAAATACTAATGCTACAAAATGCCAAGACATTTTGGACAACTGTTTGCTTGTAGCGAGGAGCACCACTTCAAAAAGCTGCTCAACAGCAATGGCCCACTAAGTGCAGGAATCCAGGAAGGGCAGGTTTGTGGGATTCTAAGTTGGTCCAAGTCTTGGAATGCAGTTGTCATTTGGAAAGAAGACAGTCCAAGAGCAGGGCATGGCCTGGAGGTGCGGAGGGACCTGAATGCATCAGAGTGTACCTTAATGGCCAGGTATTCAGTAAAGCAGAGTCAGCTGCAGTACCAGCACTATGGGCCCAGGTGGCCAAACACCACAAGTGTAATACATATTTACTATCCTTTGTTCATTCTCAAGCTATTCTTTTTTTCGAACCACCAGTAACCTACTTAAAACTTCCAGGCCAGTTGTGGTTTCTGTGTTCAAAACCTGCATGTTACATGCTCCCAACTCTGTGGGAAAAGTTTGGGACATTTCTATTCCAGCATGACAGCGCTTAGTGCACAAAGCAAGGTCCATAAAGGCTTGGTTGGGTGATTTTGGTGTGGAAGACTTTGACTGGCCTGCACAGGCCCTGACCTTAACCCTATTATACACTTTGGATGATCTAGAAAGACACCCCCGGAGCCATTAGCAAAGGGGGACATGACTTTGGGATGGGGGAACCAATAACTCCTGCAGTTTCTTCTATGTGCAGTAGTTGTGTAGATTTATATAGGCTGATTTAATGAGTATATGTGTGTATATTCAGCTTTAGGAGTATATAGTGCCTAGTGTGTTACTGTAGGGAAGGAGGAGTTTAGGAATAGATGTAACTGTCTTATTCATCTTCTCTTTCTCTCACCACAAGGACTGGAGGAAACATGTCTGCAGAATCAGGGAATATAATATTGGGGTTTATCACCTCACACAACACTGGTGTGACCACATTCACATTACACATCAGTCCTAGTTTAGTATCACCATTCTACATCATACTGTATATGCTGCAGTATTACTACAGGATTTATTCTGTCACAGAGTCCCCTCCATGTATTTACCTCACACACTGCAGACATGGCTGATATATCATAGATTACTGCTGTATAATGCAGATTGTTCATGAGTCCTGGGGACTGAGGGGCTCTCAATGGTGGAGCTGGGAGGTCACATGTAATGGAGACACTGTGGTGAGATAGGGACAACCTGGTCTGAAAGCCGCCTCCCTGTATATGTACACCCTCCATCTTAGTTCCATGTACTGGGCATGCTGTTTATATTGACCCTTTTATATACAGGTCCCTCACTGTACATGTAGTGCAGCAGTCTCTATAGTTCCTCCATCTTAGTGCTGGGGTTATTTACTCTCCTTATACAGTGCCTTGCAAAAGTATTCATACCCCTTGAACTTTTTCACATTTTGTCACCTTACAACCACAAACTTAAATGTATCTTATTGAGATTTTAAGTGATAGACCAACGCAAAGTAGCAGATAATTGTGAAAATGGAATGAAAATGATACATGATTTTCAAAATTTTAATCAAATAAAAATCTGAAAATTGTGACTTGCTAAAGTATTCAGCCCCCTGTACTCTGATACCCCTAAATAAAATCCAGTGCACACAATTGCCTTCAGATGTCAATTAATTAGTTCATAGAGTCCAGCTGTGTGTAATTTAGTATCAGTATAAATACACCTGTTCTGTGAAGGCCTCAGTAGTTTGTTAGAGAACACTAGTGAACAAACAGCATCATGAAGACCAAGGAACTCACCAGACAGGTCAGAGATAAAGTTGTGGAGAAGTTTAAAGCAGGGTTAGGTTCTAAAACATATCCCAAGCTTTGAAGATCCCAAGGAGCACTGTTCAATCCATCATCCAAAAATGATAAAAGTATTCCACAACTGCAAACCTAACAAAACATGGCTGTCCACCTAAACTGACAGATCGAGAAAGGAGAGCACTGGTCAGAGAAGCAGCCAAGAGGCCCATGGTCACTCTGGAGGAGCTGCAGAAATCCACAGCTCAGCTGGGAGAATCTGTCCACAGGACAACTATAATAGTGCACTCCACAAATCTGACCTTTATGGAAGAGTGGCAAGAAGAAAAGCATTGTCGAAAGAAAGACATAAGAAGTGCCGTTTGCAGTTTGCCACAAGCCATATAGGAGACACAGCAAACATGTGGAAGAAGGTGCTCTGGTCAGATGAAACCAAAGTTGAACTTGTTGGCCTAAGTGCAAAGCGCTATTTGTGAAAGAAAAGTAACACTGCTCATCACCCTGAACACCCCACTGTGAAACATGATGTTGGCAGCATCATGCTGTGGGGATGCTTTTCTTCAGCAGGGGCAGGGAAGCTGGTAAGAGTTGATGGGAAGATGGATTGAGCTAAAATTCATCTATTACCTAAAATGGTGGATGGTATAAGACTGTGTACAGTCATGGCCAAAAGTTTTGAGAATGATACAAATATAAATTTTTACAAAGTCTACTGCTTCAGTTTTTCTAATGGCAATTTGCATATACTCCAGAATGTTATAAAGAGTGATCAGCTTAACAGCAATTACTTGCAAAGTCAATATTTGCCTAGAAAATGAACTTTATCCCCCAAAATACATTTCAACATCATTGCAGCCCTGCCTTAAAAGGACCACCTAACATCGTTTCAGTGATTGCTCCATTAACACAGGTGTGGGTGTTGATGAGGACAGGGCTGGAGATCAATCTGTCATGATTAAGTAAGAATGACACCACTGGACACTTTAAAAGGAGGCTGGTGCTTGCCATCATTGTTTCTCTTCTGTTAACCATGGTTATCTCTAAAGAAACACGTGCAGTCATCATTGCACTGCACAAAAATGGCCTAACTGGGAAGAGTATTGCAGCTAGAAAGATTGCACCTCAGTCAACAATCTATCGCATCATCAAGAACTTCAAGGAGAGAGGTTCCATTGGTGCCAAAAAGGCTCCAGGGCGCCCAAGAAAGACCAGCAAGCGGCAGGACCATCTCTTAAAAGTGTTTCAGCTGCGGGATCGGGCTACCAGCAGTGCAGAGCTTGCTGAGAAATGGCAGCAGGTAGGTGTGAGTGCATCTGCACGCACTGTGAGGCGGAGACTCTTGGAGCAAGGCCTGGTCTCAAGGAGGGCAGCAAAGAAGCCACTTCTCTCCAGAAAAAACATCAGGGACAGACTGATATTCTGCAAAAGGTACAGGGAGTGGACTGCTGAGGACTGGGGTAAAGTCATTTTCTCTGATGAATCCCCTTTTCGATTGTTTGGAACATCTGGAAAACAGCTTATTCGGAGAAGAAGAGGTGAGCGCTACCACCAGTCTTGTCTCATGCCAACTGTAAAGCATCCTGAAACCATTCATGTGTGGGGTTGCTTCTCAGCCAAGGGAATCGGCTCTCTCACAGTCTTGCCTAAAAACACAGCCATGAATAAAGAATGGTACCAGAATGTCCTCCAAGAGCAACTTCTCCCAACCGTCCAAGAGCAGTTTGGCACTCAACAATGCCTTTTCCAGCATGATGGAGCACCTTGCCATAAAGCAAAGGTGATAACTAAATGGCTCAGGGAACAAAACATAGAGATTTTGGGTCCATGGCCTGGAAACTCCCCAGATCTTAATCCCATTGAGAACTTGTGGTCAATCATCAAGAGACGGGTGGACAAACAAAAACCAACAAATTCAGACAAAATTAAAGCATTGATTCTGCAAGAATGGACTGCTATCAGTCAGGATTTGGTCCAGAAGTTGATTGAGAGCATGCCAGGGAGAATTGCAGAGGTCCTGAAGAAGAAGGGTCAACACTGCAAATATTGACTTGCTGCATTAACTCATTCTAACTGTCAATATAAGCTTCTGTTACTCATAATATGAATGCAATTATATTTCTGTATGTGATAAAAACATCTGACAAACACACATAAAAACCAGAGGGCAGCAGATCATCTGAAAATATAATATTTGTGTCATTCTCAAAACTTTTGGCCATGACTGTAGATTACGTGGGGCCTTATCTAGATGATTTTTCACAGTCTTCTGGAAGAATCTATTATATTTGTTTATAGCTCTGAAAGGTTTTCATGGAGGGCTCAGGACATGGTGGGGATGTGGGTGGCCCAGGTGCACCTTGCTCTGTAGGATACTCAGATTTGTATAGTTTTATGTTCATGTGTTTACAGTGATATACTGACCGCCATGTTGTAGGCTGACCTCTGAGTCTCCACCACATGATATCGGATATCAGACAAATACTGCACCCTATTATACACCTTTGGATGATCTAGAAAGGCAATTGGGAGTCAGGCTGTCTCATCCGACATCAGTGTCTTACCTCACACATTCTTTTTTTGAATGAATGGGCAAAATTCACACAAACCTAAGCCAAAATCTTTTGCCCCATGGATTTAAATGCTATGTCAGAATAACTCTGGTAGATGTCTCAATACTTTTGCCCATATAGTGCGTTTTCTGTGTTAGGCTAATTGTCACAGACATCGCTTTTAAACATACTGGGGCAGAGTCTGTAGTAATTTGCACCAAAAACTGTCTTACATGTTTTGCACCACATTTATTATTGGTTTTAGACACTTTTTACTACGTCTAATGAGGAGATATGGTCTGTGTAGTAAGGGCAATGACCTACATGATACCAATGCACAAAAAAGTGACAAAGTTTTGGTTCATTATTTATCAAACACTAAACCAGCTAATAGATGGTGTGAAGTTAGACTGGATAGTCGAAACATATGCCAGATTTCTGCAATAGACTCTTTGATAAATCTGGTAAGTTTAAGACAGTCAGTCTAAGTTTGCACTGTCTTACTTTTAGACTGCATTAGTAAATCTGCCCCACTGGTCTTAGTCTATATACTGCTGTTTCTTTTTACAGAGTCTTATGAAGGTTTATTTTTTACAGGGTAAGTCCCGTTGCAGAAGACCGTGGGCGAGATCCGTGTGCTATCCTTGTTTTTCACGGATTGCACACTGATTAGTGTGCGAGCCGTGATTCCGCACCACATCAGATAGAACAGGTCCTATTCTGTTCAGTTTTTGCGGAACGGACTCGCACATAGAAGCCTATGGGAGACTAAAAACTTAGGACTGCACACTGATGTACTCAGTGTGTCATCAGTGTGCCGTCTGTTTTCGCGGACAAGTTAGGGATATAATTAGATGTCACCTGTGTTTTTTTTTATGGCGGATTCGCAAACTAGGATCACACACTGATGGCACACTGAAGACACTGTCAGTTTTTGCGGACCTACTTCACTGATGCTGAAGAAACACTGAAGACACAATGTTCGCAAAAGCTGAACACTAATTACTAGCTTGCTGACCACAAAATACACACGGTCGTCTGCAACTAGCCTTAGGCCTTATTCACACAACAGTTCCGTTTATCACAGACCTAACGCCAGTGAAAATCAGCTGTGTTGGTCTTTTGAAGGTTGTATTCAGAACTTATTCACATGACAGTGAATAACAGCTGCATGATGGACGTTTTTTAAAATAGTAGTGAAAAATGGGCCGTCAAAAAAACTGACATGAATAGACACTCATGGATTTAAAGATGTCAGTGTATAGCCATTTTTCATTGTTGTGTGAATAAGGCCTTAAGCTGGCCAAACACTTTAGATTTTAGATCGCTGGAGTCTCATATCTTGGACTGTCTGCTCTTGGTTGAGCATACATAAAACTACGAGAGTCTGTCCCATACAGTCAACCATCTTTTAAAGTTGGTCAAAAACAATCTAGTTTGTTGGATTTTTTCTGCCATGCAATACTACTGTACTGCACTGCACTCTATGGTAAAATCCCCATATGGCTATTGAGCCCTGCCACAGGAAAGCTTCAGAAGGCTCTTGGATGCCCTAGGAACAGAACAGCTCCTGTGATCTCACCATTGCAGGGGCTATTCTAATCAGGGGAATCAAAATGAAAGGGTCCCCTCAGATGCCATGGTCAGATAAGGAGTGGACACTGCCCCCAGTGTTTAAAACAGCAAGAACCCTGTGGCTATAGCATCTGGTCAGTTCCTGAGTAGGTGGCATTTTTAAAGTCCCAATATCTGCTGTACTGTTAGGGTGGATGTTGGAAGGGTTTTGTTTTTTTTTGGTTTTTTTTTAAGGCTATGGAACATTTAGTAATGTTATTCTAAAAAACTGCGGGGTTGTGTCCCAAAATCTTGTAAGATACTGACCTCTCTAAGAGATCTCGTCTAAGTTGTTGTCCATAAGGCATTAAAATTAACTCCAGCCCTGATCGAACACCCATAGTCTTCTGTTGCTCTTTGGTAACTCTCCAGATACGAATCTCCTGTGAAGATGAAAGTAAAATCCTTTTAAAGCCTCATTCAGACAGCAGTATTCTAGTCAGTATTTGTAAGCCAAAACCAGCAATGGAATGTTAACACAAAAGAGATGCAGTTCATGCCAATTATACTTTTTATCTGTTTGTGTTTCATTCCAGGTTTTGGTTTACAAATGTATGATACTGATAATCTGAATGAGACCTAAAGGAGAGTTATTTTGTCTTCTGTGTGGTTGTTTAAAAAAATGCCAAAAACTAGTAGGGGGGGTTCAATGACCTCGGACCTCCACTGGTTAACAGTATGAAGAGGGTCACTGAGCTCTGTGAAGAGCCTTGTCATCTATGCTACTAGTCACAGCTTTCTGCACCATGAAATGGGACCAATTTGGAAGCATATTGTCAACCATGGTGCTATACTGCAAGCTCAAGAAGTAAATGGTGGTTATCCACTTCTACCCCCAAAAATGTTGTTTAAATCTATCCTTGGTATGATTAGGATGCTTTACCAGAAATTGCAACCTCTTTATTTTGGTAATAAGACTCACATCATTATTGTCAATGAAGAATGAATGCTACATACCAGGCAATCCTCTTGCAGAATATGAAGAGCACTTTGTCTGGAGTCACTTTGGCTGACAATCTCTTTGAGTTTGCGCAAGGCGTTAGGTTCCAAAGGTTTATTCTCTGGGGAAAGTAAAATAGACTGGAAGGTTCTTGGTTGGAAAGAGGTTATAATTTGCATCTGTGGTCGAACATAGTTGTCCTCTTCTTTGGGACTCTCTGTTATAGGTTGATTCACATTAGAATTAGACATTCTAAAATTGTAGATTTTAAGATTTTCCGTGCCAGAATGTGGTACTCTATAATGATCCTCAGATTCCAAATGGAGTGCTTGGCTTGCTTTGGATTTGTCCAACTTAGAGTAGACTAATATTGAATTGTCTATTTCTGAAGGAGTAAGGTCTTGGAGACTGGCTACTTCTGGTGTAACCACATTTGGTGATTTTTCAGAGTCCAGAAAACCAAATGTGGTCTCGGTGGCGCGGGCACGGGTCCTCCATTTTTCCTCTGCTTTCAAAGAGTCCACATATCTCCGGGAGGTCAAAGGAACACGAGGGACCAGTTCACAATATGTGTCTGATTCTTCAGGGGACTCAGGAAGAAGCAAAGAAGGAGCTCTTATGGGTTTTGGAGGAGCCTTGGAGTGTAGCTGACTGTCTGATCCTCTCAAGGCATTGTTTCCATCACAGTCCAATGGAACTACTGGTTGGATTTTGGCTCTTAGGATTGGATCACTGCCTGTGCGGAACATTGGGGAAAGGGGAATTGGTACCGGTTCTTCAGGGGGCCCTGAAGAATCTGCAGAAACTGCTGTAAAAAAAGCATTTTGGAGGCATCAGAATAGTACAAAGGAGAGACAACATTCAAAGTTCTCCTCGCCTCAGGTAAGGCTAACGGGAGAAGAAATTTGCAAAATTAACCAGATGCATCAATGACATCAAACACACCCCTTATTTTTGACTTTTCCTATTCATCCTTCACTTTTCAAAGTTGTTGCCTATGTTTAGATAAACATGGCTGCTTAGTTTCAAAAACTCCACACCTGCTCAAAGCTTGTTCTGGTATTGCAATTCCACTACACTGAAATGACTGATGAACTATAAGACCACAAGCAACCTTTGGCCACATGTGGTACTGTTTTTGTAAGACATCAGTTTTGTTTTCCAGATCCTGGACAACCCCATTAAGAGTCATATTATCTTTATTAGGACATCTTAAAGCGTACCTCTACCCAAACCCTGTAAACTAAATCTTGAGGCATGCATGGCGCTGTGCTAGACTTCCTTTAGCAACAATTTTTTTATCCTGTCCCCATTACCCAACTATACCTGAGAGCAGGTTGCTGTCAGACTGGGCACTTTGTAAGGGTATTTCCTTGAGGACATCAAGGTTCCCAGGGTGGCTTCCAAATTTGTCTTTATTCCTGGGGAATAGAAATGTATGGAACATGTTATAAGAATTGAGACTGTATAAACAATACATATTCTTTCTCTCCTTAGGTTATGGTCACACAGCGGAATCACATGGCTGATTCTGCAGTTGATTCAGCCTCAGAGTCCGCAGCTGAAGACAGCCTGCTGATTAGGCCCATTCATCTGGACCTGATCAGAAGCACAAAGCCACAGTGGGACCAGGGGCAAGAGGGGCATAAAATAAAAAGGAGTCTAAGGTGGATGGCCTGTGTGAACAGAGCCTAAGAGGGCAGGTTCTTTCAGGAGTGATGTTAGTTGTTTGCTCAGATGAACCAATCAGATGTGTGATGCACCTGGGATGATTTCTCATATATCACACTGCATTTTTTGAAAAATACTCTTTAGAAAAATTGACAAGTATTTTGACAGTCGAAAAATCTAAAGAAAACCCAAGGCACTTTCTGTCATAATTTGAAGTTCTTTAGCATTTGAATTGCAGCTGAAGCCACAGCGACATAGAAGAAGGACACTGAAAAAAGAAGCATCAGTCACCAACTCCCTTTGAAATTAATGGGAGGCAGATTGGGGCAGTTTTTGGAGACGATTTTAAGGGTGCATTTACACAATCGAGTTTCAGCTGTGAAACTTGGTCGGTGTGTTTGCCGGATTTACCAGCATGCACCTAATGCCAGGAGAGAGACTCCTAGCAGTATTTTTATCTATGCTACTAGGTGTCCTTGCCTTCCAGTGACATACAGTCCCATACCGATTACTATACTGCTAGGAGTCCCTCTCTCGGCATAAGGTGCAGACAGTAAATCTGGCCAACACACGGACCGTGTTCCACTGACACTAAGTCATGTGATTACACCCTACGGCAGAAAAATTCTCAAAATCAGCTCCAAAAAACAAAGTGCGACCTCACCCCTATAGAGATCTTGCAGGTATATGAAGGGAAGCTACAGACAGCTAGAAAGTGATATTACATGTTTTGACATATGTTATCGAATTATGCACACGTTAAGTATGAGGTGTAGTTGATAATAATATATAATACATTTGTACCTTAACAAGCTACTGTCAACCAGGTGAAGACTTCTCCTGTTTTCTTTATTTGCCCTCTGGGATTCTTGCCTCCCCCTCACCACACTGAGTGGCACAGTCCTGTTGACGGGATTCACAATAACTGCCCTTGAAGACTCGGACACAGGCTTCTTATCACAAACATAGGAGCGAACAAGAGCTGGGATGTTGGCGAATTGGTCTTGTTCAAGCTGGTAAAGAATCCGGGAGTAGCCACCCCGTGGACGCAGGGTAATGGCAATGATCTTAAAGTGGAGGACCTGCTTGGTGCTGACACAACTCAGTACGTAGTTCCCCGGAGAGGAGAGAGAGTCACGAATTAGGAAGTCTCCATCTGTCTGCAGAAGACTTTCTGCTTCCTATGGGAACAGGAACAGTGTCAACTTGGAACCATCAGGAAGATAAGAGGACGTAGGACATTTCCTCCACCTTTAAACAATTTTCATACATTAAATCTATAGCTAATATTAAGTATCCTCCACACAAACTCTGAGCTGCATTCACAATTTTCCTGGTTTTGTTTCTGAACAGAACAATTCCTGCTATATTGTTTACTTGAAGGCAGGGCCGTATTGATATATAGGTTGCCACATTAAAGGAACGCTGGAAAATATGTGTAAATGTGTAACAAATCACTCATTGATAGGAAACAGAGGGTGGCTATCAATGGTACATACTCAGATTGGGTCACAGACACCAGTGAGGTGCCACAGTGAGGTGCTTATTACTAGAATTATTACTATTAGAATTTTAATATTTGCAGATGATACTAATATCTGTAAAGTAATCAACCCAGAAGAAGAGAGGTGGATTTGGGGAAGCTGGAGGCTTGGGTGCAGAAATGGTAAATTAACCCTTTAATGCAAAATGATGTACAAGTACGTCATGGGATGCAATGCCAAAGGTACCTGTGAGTTACACTAGACCTGTTACTGTGCCTTAGTCATGCAATTTACTGGGACTTGTTTGGGGGGAGAAAAAATTGAAAAAGATAGTGGTATAAAATGTCATGCCAACGTTATACCACAAAAGAGGCATTTGCCATTTTATGGTTAAATGGTGACTCTGACAGCAGAGTCTTCTTCTAGTGAGTCTTCTGTAGACGAGCCTTCCCGTAGGCGTGATAGGGCTAGTGCTGAAGAACTGCCTAGTGAAATTAATGGCTGCTGTATCCCTGCCACTACATTTTTGCCCCAATTCCTGAGTTCATATCCAAGTGGACATGGTCGAATTTAGAGAGAAAATTATCTTTCTCAGATGAGTTAACACCTTTCCACCGGAGGCATTTTTCGATTTTTGTTTTTGACTCCCTGCCTTCCAAATCCCATAACTTTTCCGTTCACAAAGCCGTACGAGGGCTTAGTGTTTGCAGGACAAATTATACTTCGTAATGGTACCATTTAATATTCTGTACAACGTATTGGGAAGCTAGAAAAAAAATTCAGAATGGGGGTGGAATTGGAGAAAAACTGCTTTTGTGTGACTTTCTTACAGGCTTTGTTTTTACTAAGTTCATTGTGCAGCGAAAATGACATGCCACCTGTATTCTATGGGTCGGTACCATTCTGGGGATACCAAATGTAAATAGTTTTTTTTACGTTCTAACCCCTTAAAAAAATCCAAAACTTTGCAAAAAAAAAAAAATTATTATTGGAGTTGACGTTCTGACACCTGTAAATTTTTTATATTTCCATGTACGGGGATGCATAAGCGTCTTTTATTGCAAGGCCAGTTGTACTTTTTAGTTTTACCATTTTGGGGACTGTCTGATGTTTTGATTGCTTTTTATTAAAATTTTTATGGGAGGCGAAATGGCGAAAAAATGGTAGTTTGGCACTTTTGATTTTTTTTTTTCGCTATGGTGTTCGCCGTATGGGAAAAATATTCTTATATGTTTGTAGACTGGGCGTTTTCAGTTCAGACGTGGGGATGTATAATTTGTTTATGTTTGGTTTTGTTTATTTATCTTTATTTTAAATCTAGGGAAAGGGAGGGTTTGAACCTGCAATCTTCTGATTTCAAGTCCCATATACTACAATACAAATATAATATTCCTATGAAGGCCTGGAAGCTTTCATAAGGCTTCTGGCTGCTGAAGCAACAGGATGGCTCCCGCGATCATGCCACGCGGGAGCTGTCCTACAACACAGAAGGTACGGGACTGTTGGGGACCAGCCCCGGTGGGAGAGTTTCATCACACAATGCCCGATCAGAGTGGCCTGGTCTCCGCTGTACATTACAGCAGAGAACCAGTAGCTATGGTAGCCGCTCTGCAGCAGTCTGGCCGCCATCTTTAAAGACCTGACATCCACCGTAATAGTACAGTAGATGTTAATTTCTAACATCGTCAAACAGACCAATTTATATGCAGAGCAATTCATTGCCGCAAACCCAGTTCCTCCTTTGCAAGGCCTCGTATGTGGTTCCCTACAAGTCCAGACAATAAAAAAAACTATTCTGGGGCCTGTTGCTCAAAATGAGTATAATAAAAAAAACAAAACTACAGTTTGATGCTATTGGAGCAATTATAGTTTATATTCCACCCCACTGTATTCCACTATTATGTCCAGAAAGCGTTTCAAAACATTACTCAAATTTTTACATTTCAACTATAACACCCTTTGCCAACCCCCCCATAAGCCCAAACTATGACTGTCTACACAAGCTTCGTCCTATAATTTCCCACTATAATTTCAAATTTGGCCAGATGTATACCCCCGATAAAGGGTTATGCTTCTGCCAATACCTGCCCAACAAAAGTGCCAAGTATGGTGTGAAGCTATACAAACAGTGTGAGAGCACCATGGGCTATACCCACAAATTTAGAATCAATGAAGGAAAGGATACCGTATTAGAGCCCCCAGACTGCCCTCCTACACTTACAACTACCAGAAAAATTGTTTGGAATCTAATCCGCCCCCATTTAGACAAGGAATACCATCTATAGTTAGATAATTTTTTACACAAGTGTCCCTCTTTTTAAGTGCCTATATGCAACGCATACTGTTGCCTGTGGTACAATTAGGTGTAATCAAAAAGACCTTCCCAAAACATTTGTAGGCCAGAGTATTAGAGTGGGTGTCAGCAGGGCCAGCCTTAGGGGGAGCAAACTGGGCAAATTCCCCCATCCCCATAGAGGCCCCTGGGATCCGGAGTATCAGGCTTTCAGCCTGATGACTTAAATCCTGGAATCTCCACAGCTGTATCGGCCGATACTGTTTAATCTTAAGACAGAGCAGGGAGCTGAAAAGTCCCTGCTCTGCCATAGAGGACTGATGCTAACAAACAGGACATTGCGCCGCAGGTCCACCTGTGCCAGTCCTACAGGGAGAGACTTTGGCCGCCCAATTCATTGTGGGATCATGGCAAGGTGAGTAAAAGATTTATTGTATTCTGGAAAGGGAAAGGGGATCTAATAAGGGGGCAAACTATTATTTATAGGGGGGTATTATTTATAGTGGGGAACTATTAAATATAAGGGGGGCAATTGTAAGGGTGAACTATTATTTATAAGGGGGAACTGTTATATATATATATATATATATATATATATTTATACATATAAATGTTCTACTAAATATAAGGGGACACTATTTTTTTTTTTTATAAGAGATGAATTATTATATATAAGGAACGCCTTTCTGACAGTAAACCGTGAAACTACAACCGCCGATATCTCCAGTCCCGGGGCATATAACGGGAAAGCCGGCAGTGCGCTGAATTCAGCGTGCTGTCTGCTTTCTAGCGGTATGTAAAACCGCATGTGCCTGAGGACATGTAAGGTCCTCTTTAATTGTTAATATTGTTATGTATTTCTATTTTTATCCATGTTTCTCACTTAGATTGTCTTTTGTCTCCTTTCCTCCCCTTCTTTCCTTCCCTCCCTTCCTTGGTTCAGAGACTCTGCTCCACTGCCGTGTTCCTGCCCGCAGCCCGCGGCTCCACCTTTCCTGGGGAGTTCTTCCAGCATCATGTGAAGTAGGTGAGCTTGCTACAATCTGCTGCTGTCCTCCTTTTTTGGGTCCCAATGGTTAGATACGTGACCATCAATGTTAAGGGTCTGGGCTCCAATACTAAGCGGCGCCATGTCCTTAGAGAGCTTCGCTCCCTGCATGCTGACGTAGCATTTCTGCAGGAGACTCATTTTGACCGCACAGGCACATTTGATTTTCTAAACATTATTTTCCCTTCGCTTTCTCTGCCTTTCATGACCAACGCAGAGCAGGGGTAGCTATCCTCCTGTTTCGTTCCTGCCCAATTACGATTACGGCTTCCCATATAGACCCGGGGGGCCGTTTTGTTATCTTGGAGGGGCTTCTTCATGGCGCCCCAATAGTCTTATGTAACATCTTTGCCCCTAACTCTGCACAGATCTCGTTTCTGCGTTGGGTTCTTTCCCGTATGCGCTCCATCCCGTCAGCAACATGGTTACATGGGGGTGAGTTTAATATGGTCTTCTCCGAACAGGCAGATCGTTTGGCGATATCTCAGGGTTCGGTCTCCCCCACACAGGCCCAACTTGCACAGGAATTCTGTCGGCTGATTCATTCTCATGCCCTATACGACCTTTGGCGAGTGGCTAATCCTACAGCGTGTTCTGACACCTTCTTTTCCCACCTCCATAATATTCACACCCGCATTGACTATTTCTTTGGGAATGCCCCTGCCCTTCGCTTGCTTGTGTACGCTGATATTGACCCCTTCTCCTGGTCTGACCACACCCTCACTCTGTCCTCTACACTGGTGACCATGCGTCGCTGTCATTGGCGTCTCCACGAAACTCTGCTTAAGTCTCTAACCTCGCTTGCAGCCCTGCGCATGCACCTGACTGACTATTTCCGTGACAATCTAGGCTCAGTGGACTCTCCTGCAGTACTTTGGGAAGCCCATAAGGCGGTTATGAGGGGCCATTGTATCGCGTTAGCTTCTAGGCTTAAGAGAGAGAGGCAGTCTCAGGAGCAGCTTCTCTGAGCCCGAATCCGTTCCCTTACATCTACCCTGGCAGCGCGTCCATCCCTGGGGGTTCTTCGTCGCTTGGTTCTGGCCCGAGCGGATCTCCGTGACTTGGAGACCCGTCATGTGCAGCGACTTCTCTTGTATTCTTGCCAACGGTATTTTGAGCGAGGCACCTTGCTGGCGAAGACTCTCAGGGATCACCGTGCAACCTCCACACCGCATTCCGTCCGTGATTCTTCTGGCGTCCTCCAGCATCATCCCGATGCTATAGCGCTGGCGTTCCACTCTTATTACTCTAAACTTTATAACTTACCCTCCCCGTGGGCATTGTGCTCCACTGATGGTCATTCTTTGTTGGCGGACTATTTGGATGACTGCTGTTTGCCGCGTCTCTCCTTGGAGGTTTTGGCCTCTCTGAACTCTCCTATTACCATTAAGGAATTGGAGGGGGTTTTGAGGGACCTTCCTAATGGTAAAACCCGGGACCGAATGGCTTTACTTATTACTACTATAAGGTTCTCCAAAACAAATTATCTGGCCACCTCCTGACTCTCTTCAATGCCTTCCTCTTGGGTTCTCCGATCCCTCCGACTATGCTTTCCTCCCTCCTTACACTGGTTCCCAAACCGGGTAAGGATCTCCAGGACTGCGCTAATTAACGCCCGATTGCCTTGTTAACCACGGACCTGAAACTCTTCACCAAACTCCTAGCTAATAGGCTGATTGCTTGGCTCTCCCTACTCGTCCATAAGGACCAGGTGGGTTTCATCCCCTGTTGACAGGGCTGTGACAACACCAGGAAGACTGTGGACTTGGTGGAGGTAGCCAACCAATACTCTACCCTGGCCCTCCTTCTGAGTCTGGATGCTGAAAAGGCTTTTGATCGCCTAGATTGGTCATTCATGCTCGCTACTCTGAGGACATTTGGGTTCTCAGGACCCTTTCTTGTGGTAATTCAGGCTCTCTATTCCCATCACTTGGCAGCTCTTAGGCTTCCTCATGCCTCCTTGCCTTCCTTCTCTATTCGTAATGGTACTAGACAGGGTTGCCCCCCTCTCTACTATTATATTCGCCCTTTGTATTGAACCTTTGGTGGCCAAGATCCGGCGGGACCCTAATGTTAGGGGAATAAATGTCCGAGACAGGGAATTTAAAGTCTCCCTTTTCGCTGACGACATACTTCTAACTCTCACCTCCCCCCATATTACACTCCCTAACTTATTACGCTTACTTGAGGTTTATAGCGACTTCTCAGGATATAGGGTGAACCCCTCAAAAACTGAGACACTTCCTCTTAATATCCCACAAGATCTTCTCCTTCTTCTTCGCAGGAATTACGACTTCCAGTGGTGGACATCCTCCATTCACTACCTGGGAATCCATATCTCTCCCTCCTATGCGACTCTTTACTTGGCTAATTACCCACGCTTATTCCGCGAATTGAGAGCCCTCCTAGATAAGTGGCAGCCTTTACCTATTTCCCTTTTGGGGAGAATTGCTGCGGTCAAGATGACTCTCCTTCCGAAGCTATTATACTATTTTGAGATGCTCCCAGTTGCAGTCCCCCGGGTAGACTTACGTAACTTACAGAAGGCTATCTTTTAGTTTATTTGGCAGGCCAAACGACATCGTATTCCCCGTTCTGTCATGTTGACGGGGAGGGGATGTGGGGGTCTGGCTGTCCCGCACCTTTTGCACTATTATTGGGCAGTTCATCTGCACTGCATCCCATTCTGGGCAGCTATTCCGGCATATACCAAATGGGTAGACATTGAGAAGCTCTGGTTGGCACCCATGCATCCTAATGCGCTCTTGTGGGTCGGCTCCCCCCCTGCCCCCTCTTCCCCCTACATACTCAGCCCTATTCATTTCACTAGGTCTATTTGGTCCGCCTGCTGTACTAAGTTTTCCCTGATGTCCCCGCGCTCCTCTGTGGTATCCATATTGTATAACCCCCTCCTCCCAGATAGCCTGACTTCTACTATGGTTAAGGTGTGGTCCGAGGCAGGTCTCTTTCGGATCGCTGACATGGTTGATCCTGCGACATTGGAGCTCAGGCCCTTTGCTTACCTTACGACTAATCTGAATCTGCCAGCTACTGAGTAGCTCCGCTACTCTCAGGTGGTCCATTTTGTTCGCTCTATCCATGGGTCCCTTAAGGTATCACTCCCCACTGCTTTTGAAAAGATTTAGCATGCAGGCACGTCCACTAGGGGCCTTATCTCCTCAGTCTACCAGCTTCTTGCCTCCCAGGCTGTTGACTCTTCTGTTAGTCATCACTATATGCTCAAATGGGAGGAGGCGGTGGGCAGACCCATTTTCCTGGGACAGTGGCAGATTGTGTGGTCTCGTGCTCAGAAATCCTCTCAGTGTGTGACCTTTCGGGAGGCTCAGTACAAATTATTGATGCATTGGTATTACACCACAGCCCTCCTTCATGCTTTGAATCCAACGGTTCCCCCGTGGTGCTGGCGCTGCGGGACTGCAGTGGGCACTCTGTATCATATTTTTTGGACATGTCCCCTCATCCTGGGCTCCTGGAGAGAGGTCAGGACTTTGGCGGAGGCTCTTTTCCTACAGGGGGTCCCCCTTGACCCTCTCGTCTATCTCCTAAACCTCCCTCCTAGACACCTGGACAATAAGAAATCTCGGCTCTTCTTGTATCTCTGTACTGCTGCAAAGACCCTCATTGCTAGAAAGTGGAAGAGTGTGAATCCTCCTTCTGGTCCTGACCTTTTGGCTAGAATGAAGGATGTGAGGAGTCTCGAATGCCTGACAGCTAGCTTAAATAACACTCTGGATGTCTTCGGATCCATCTGGACTCCCTGGGACACATATTGTACTTTACAAGGTCTCTGATCCCTGGTTTCCTTCCTTCTTTTGTCTCGCTCCATCCCTTTTGTTTCCTCCCTGTCTTTTGTAGTTGTCTCCCCCCCCCCCTTATTTTATTCTACCTTGTTATTGGATTGATGTACTTGACTTCTGCTTATATGGGGTTTGGCAGATAGCTTTCCCCCTCCTTGTTGCCTTATTTTGTTTGGTTTTATATACTCTGTTCTAAACTTTTCAATAAAGATTACACTTTAAAAAAAAATAAAATAAAATGACTATATATCCTAAAATCCATAGGGTTCTCCTACTCCGCCATGTGGCCATGCAGCAAATTATTTCCTAAGTGAGGGTACGTCTGAACACGGGAAAAATGGGGCAATAAATGTTGAGGTGCATTTCCTCAATTTCATGCACCTTTTATGAAATATATGTCCTACAAGTGATGCATTTGTGAAAAATAAAATCACTTTTTTTTTTTTGCAGTGATTCAATTCTGCCAACAAAATCTGGCCTAAAACTACTCACTATACCTCTAGATGAATACCTTAGGGGGTGTAGTTTTCAAAATGGGGTCACTTCCGAGGGTGCTACATCAATCTGCCAGCTCAAATCCTTTGCAAATGGGAGTGGGGCCTAGAAATCATTCAAGGTAAAATTAGGTCCTGAAAGCCAGAGGGTGCTCCTTTACTTTCCAGCTCTGCCATGTGAACACGGGAGAAATGGGACAATAAATGTTGAGGTACATTTCCTCAGTTTCATGTACCATTTATGAAATATATGTCTTATAAGTGACACATTTGTGAAAAAAAAATTAAAGTTTTCATTTTTCACACTAACACTGTATTAATTCTTGCAAAAAATCTGTGTGCTGAAAATATTCACTACCCCCCACCATTGAATACCTTAAGGAGTGTAATTCTTTAAATGGGGTCATTTGCGTGGGGTTGCCTATGTTCTGGCACCTCTGAGCCTCTGCAAACCTTGTTAGGTGCATGAAAGCACACTTAATTTCAAAAGTTTCAACATTTCCTTACAAACGCTGAGCTTTGTAGTACATTACAAATGTAGAATGTATTACATACATTGCCTTAACAGCAAAGTACAGTAGACATATGGAAATTTATACTTCATAATGCATTAGTATAGCATATACAGAAATAATTGATATTTTCTCAAAAAATGTCTTTATTTTTTATATTTTTAATAAAAAAATGCAAATCGTATCGGTCTACTTTTATCACTAAAATATAGTACCATATGTCAAAATAAAACAATGCCAGAATCAACTGGATATACAAAACCATTACAAAGTTATTTCCAAAAATGTTTACACATTCCAAATTTTCCAAATTTTACCTAGTCCTTAAGGCCAAAATAGGCCCGGTCCTTAAGTTGTTAAAGAGTACCGGTTGTTTCAGGTGACTTTTCAGGATAAGCTGCCTTGAATGCATGCATAAGGAGTATTTCTGGTCATTATCTTAATCTGTATTCTGCATTTTTAGTAGTTATCTCTAGTTTGCAGTTTTCCTTGAGATGGTGGAAATGTTTCTCAATAAGAAATAACTCTGGAATCAAGCAAGGCATATATACTGCTATGAATAAAACACTTGGGCTGTGATAGAAGCCTTCCTATTTAGCTCTAGCATCAGCATAAGACTGGCAGCACACAGGCAGGAGTTGCACCAGATTAGTTTCTGTGAACTAGCCAGTGGCTAACCGGCTGTGATCTATCGTAGCAACAATGTGGATGACATTAAACAAGTCTCATTGACATGATGCCCTTTTATTATTGCTGAGGGTTATACCCACGACTTTCAACTGCAATAATGGCTGTTTTATTTCGTGGCAGCAACTTGCAGAGCTTTATTCAAAATTTTTTGACAATGTATAGTATGGTTATGTACTTGGGTCAAGGAAACATAATCTAAGTTTATACATTAAATAAACAAAACTACTACTGAAAAAGACTTAGGGATAGCTGGTACCAAGGCAAATAAAGTCATGTGATGCATCAAAAGAGTCATCATCATAAGAACATGGGGGGGGGGGTTATCAAGACTGGCATTTACGGGGGGCGTGGCCTGGACGCGCATGGAGTAGCACGCGCGCAGGTCCTTCTCCGCTCCTCCGCTCGCTACTGAGACCCGTGGACCCCTCAGCAGGCGCAGTATGGGCAAGCGCTTACCGAGGAAGGTGGCCCCGGGCACCCCAGCGCCCGTGGAGAGGTCTGGGGGGGCCACCCTGGACGCCTTTCTGGCCCAGCGGCCTTCTCTACCGGGCCAGGCTGCTGCGGGGTGGCCATCTTGGATTTCCTCCGCTCTCCAGGCACAGGGGTCGCAGCGCAGCTTCTCTCCTCCCGCGCTCCCCCTGTCAGCCAGCGGAGCGCCGCTTCAACAGAGATCCCTGTCGGCGCCTGGGCAACCCAGAGTTTCCCCAGCATGAGTGCTCCCACAGTCTCCTCACCCTGGGATGTCCCAGCAACTACATTCTGCTTCACCAGCACTCCTGGCAGAGCGGCATGAGAGGACCCCGGATGTTTCCAGCTTCTCAAGGAGTTCTGAGGTCAGTGGCTCTGCTCCCTCCTACACCGCTGATGAGTTGCAGCCTGTGGCCACAGAGCTGGTCTCTGTGGCCCCCCATCTACTATCTTCCCCCATCGCCCCTCCCCTCCATAGCTCAGGGGGGGATGGCACGGTGGAAGGCGCTGGCGTAGGGGCTCCTCCGCCCCACACTCCCAAGGATTATGGCTCCCCCCCTCCAGTCCTGCACCCCCAGAGCTGTATCCCAGGCCCATCTTCAGCACCATCATCCATGGCGGACCTTCTTCTTCAACTTCCTACTAAACAAGACCTTAAAAGTATGGTTGCGGAAATCACAGCATCCTTCCGATCTGAAATTGCTACCCTCCGCACTGATTTACACTCCATTGCTAACCGAATGGACGCGCTGGAGAATGACCATGACACTACCAGGGACTATGTTGCCTCACTGCATGATACTACCACTGAACAGGGTTCAGCTATACGGGACATGCAACGCCACTTGGAGGATCTTGACAACAGGGGCCGGCGCAACAATATACGCATCAAGGGACTCCCAGAGGCTGACCAATCTGAGGATCTGCCTGTTCTGCTGGAGGCTGTCTTCAACACTATACTGCAGGAGCCCCCCGTCCCACAAAATTAAGTTTGATAGGGCACATCGAGCCCTTCGACCCAGAGGATCTTCCGCCACACCCCGTGATGTCATCTGCTGCCTCCACGACTTCACCCTTAAAGAGGCTATAATGAGCAAAGTGCGCAAACTCAAAGACTTCGAGTTTCAGGGAGCTCCACTACAATTCTATCAGGATCTGTCGCTAATCACCCTCCAGAAACGCCGCCATCTCCGACCCCTCCTCCAGATTCTTCAGGAGCACCAAATTCCTTACCGGTGGGGATTTCCGTTTGCTCTCATTGCTCGTAGGGATGGTTGCTCCGCTACGCTTCGCTCCTTTGCGGATTTGCCTCTCTTCTGTGACCTATTGGATGTTCCCCTGCCGGATTTAACAGACTGGGAGCTATTCTCTCCACCCCCTCCCCCACCACCGGTTTGGCAACGATTGGAGCCCAGACGACGTCATGCATCCTCCGCGGTGGTGACCACTCGGAGGCCCCGGCTGGAGACTGATCCCTGAGGAGGCTGCCCCCCCTTGAGACGTTCTCCCTTTTCTCGGTGGTGCTTTGGAATCTGCATGCCTTAATGTTATGTTTGCTTCTCTTTTTTCTCTTTTCTCTTTTAGGTCTACGGGTCTCATCTATTATGCTTATTATTGGATTGTTTTAGCGGAGTGGGGCGGGGTGGGGTTCCGGTGACTCCCCTTCCTTCCTTCTTTTTACTGGTGGTTGGGGATCCACCGCCTCCCCTCCGACCTCCTGTCCACGCTCTCCCCCCTAAGGGGATACTTGGACTGTGCGGCCATTGATCCTGATTGGACCTCTGGCTGCCCTCATTGGTCCCCAGGCGAGTGACTTAGCCTCGCCCACAAAGTATTGTTTAACTGTTTTTATTTTTACTTTGTCATTTATGATGTCTTTTGCCTCCCTCCCTCCCTCTCTTTCCCCCCCCTCCCTGATCTAGAGACCCTGCCTCGACTTTGGGTTCCTGTTTGTGGATTGCCCTTTTGCCTCTCCGAGGGAAACTTGCCAGCGTCATGTGAGATGGGTGAGCTTATTGCAATCCGCCACTGTCCTCCAATCCTGGGTCCCAATGGTTAGGTGCGTGACAATTAATGTCAAGGGCCTGGGTTCCAACATTAAAAGGCGCCATGTCCTTAGAGAACTCCGCTCCTTACGAGCGGATGTGGCGTTTCTTCAGGAGACTCATTTTGACCGCGCTGGTACTTTTGCCTTCGCTAAGCATTATTTTCCCGTAGCTTTTTCAGCCTTCCACAATCGACGCAGAGCTGGGGTGGCTATCCTTCTTTCTCGATCCTGCCCAATTACAGTGACGACTTCCCACATAGACCCAGGTGGCCGGTTTGTTATCTTGGAGGGGCTCCTTTATGGTGCCCCGATTGTTTTATGCAATGTCTATGCCCCCAATTCAGCACAGATCCCGTTCTTGCGCCGGGTATTCTCCCGTCTGCGCGCTCTCCCACCATCAGCTTGGCTGGTGGGGGGAGACTTTAACATGGTCTTCTCTGAACGGGCGGATCGTCTGGCGTTACCCCAGGGCCCAACCCCCCATAGGTTGGCCCAACTTGCAAGGGAGTTCCGCAGGCTGATCCGCGCCCACTCTTTGTATGACCTTTGGCGAGTGGACAATCCTACGGCGCGCTCCTACACCTTCTTTTCTCACCCTCATAACACTCACACCCGCATTGACTACTTCTTTGGAAATGCTCCCGCTCTTCGTTTGCTTAGGGACACGAACATTGGCCCTCTCACCTGGTCTGATCATGCCCCAGTCGTGGTTACCTTATCTACGACTCCAGTGCCTACTCGCCAATGTCATTGGCGTCTTAACGAAACACTGCTCAATTCGCCGACCTCCCTCGAGACCCTGCGCACACACTTGATAGATTATTTTAGGGACAACTTAGGCTCGGTAGACTCTCTTGCCATTCTCTGGGAAGCCCATAAGGCGGTCATGAGAGGATGCTGTATCGCATTGGCTTCTAGGCTTAAAAGGGACAGACAGGCCCAGGAACAGCTCCTCCAAGCCCGTATTCGGTCCCTTACGACGACTTTGGCAGCGCATCCATCCCTGGGGGTTCTTCGCCGTTTGGTCCTGGCCCGGGCGGACCTCCGTGATTTGGAGACCCGCCATGTGGAACGACTTCTCCTTTATACCCGTCAGCGGTTTTTTGAACGAGGTAATAAATCTCATACCCTCCTGGCAGGAACCCTCAGGGATCATCGGGCCTCTTCCACACCACACTCTGTCCGTGACCCCGCGGGTGCTCTTCAACATCACCCTGATGCTGTGGCGCTGGCGTTCCACTCTTACTACTCTAAGCTGTATGACTTACCCCCCCCCACGAGCACTACTCCCTGGGGATGACTCAACACTACTGGAAGACTATTTAAAGGATTGTTGTCTCCCACGCCTTCCTCCTGAGGCCCTAACCTCCCTGAACACCCCCATCACCAGGGAGGAACTAGAAGGGGTCCTGAGGGACCTCCCAAATGGGAAAGCCCCAGGCCCAGATGGGTTCACTTACAATTATTATAAGGTTTTCCAGGGTGAACTCTCTGCTCATCTATTGTCCCTCTTCAATTCCTTCCTTTCAGGTTCCCCTATACCCCCGACTATGCTCTCTTCACTACTCACATTGGTCCCTAAACCGGGTAAGGACTTGCAGGATTGTGCTAACTACCGACCGATTGCTTTGCTGAACACGGACCTGAAACTTTTCACCAAACTCTTAGCCAACAGACTGAATGCTTGGCTCCCTCTGCTTGTCCATAAGGACCAGGTGGGATTCATCCCCTGTCGTCAGGGTGGTGACAACACCAGGAGGACTGTGGATTTGGTGGAGGTGGCCAATCATTATTCTACCCCGGCCCTTCTCTTGAGCCTGGACGCTGAAAAGGCTTTTGACCGCATAAATTGGTCGTTTATGCATACTACGCTTAAGGCGTTTGGGCTTACGGGACCGTTTCTCACAGCTATCCAGGCCCTTTACTCCTTACCCTCAGCAGCAATTAAGCTTCCCCATGCATCTTCGCCCTTCTTCCCTATTCGAAATGGCACTAGGCAGGGTTGCCCCCTGTCACCCATCATATTTGCCCTCTGCATTGAACCGCTAGCGGCCAAGATTAGGCGAGACCCTAATATCAAGGGCATCATGGTCCAAGATAAGGAATTTAAGATATCTCTCTTTGCGGACGATGTACTCCTCACTCTCACCTCCCCTCATACTACCCTTCCAAACTTGCTGCGCTCGCTAGAGACCTATGGTGATCTCTCAGGGTATAAGGTGAACCCCGCGAAGACTGAGGCACTCCCACTTAACATCCCACGGGACCTTCTCCTTCTCCTCCGCAGTAATTACGATTTCCAGTGGCGGGAGTCCTCTATCCGCTACCTGGGAGTCCATATATCCACTTCCTATGCGACCCTCTACTCGGCAAACTACCCGCGGTTGTTTTGTGAGCTAAGAGCCCTATTGGACAAATGGCAACCCTTGCCTATCTCCCTTTTGGGGAGAATTGCTGCGGTCAAGATGACTCTCCTCCCGAAGCTACTGTATTTTTTCGAGACGCTCCCAGTCGCGATACCTCGGGGAGAATTACGGAACCTACAGAAAGCTATCTTCCAGTTTATCTGGAAAGCAAAACGACACCGAATACCTAGATCTGTTATGCTGGCGGATAGGGGGTCTGGGGGTATGGCTGTCCCACATCTGTTACATTATTACTGGGCGGCCCACTTACGCCATATCCCATTCTGGGCGGCTATGCCAGCATACACCAGATGGGTGCAGATAGAGAAGCTATGGCTGGCACCCATGCATCCTAACGCGCTTCTGTGGGTCAGCTCCCCCCCCCCCCCCTGCCTCGTACCTGTTGGGCCCCATTCGGTTTACTAGATCTATCTGGTCTACCTGTTGTGCTAGATTCTCCCTGATGTCCCCGCGCTCATCTATGGTCTCCATACTATACAACCCCCTTCTCCCACAGAGCCTGACTTCTGCCATGACTAAAGTGTGGTCTGAAGCTGGCCTTTACCGGATTGCTGATATGGTTGACCCTGGAACCTTGGAACTCAGGTCCTTTGCTTATCTTACAGCTAATCAAAACCTGCCAAGTACTGAATGGTTCCATTACTTGCAGGTGGTTCACTTTGTCCGCTCCCTCTATGGGTCTCTTAAGGTGTCACTCCCCACCGCTTTTGAAAAGATTTGCCGTGCAGGCACGTCCACTAGGGGCTTTATATCCTCTATTTACCAACTTCTTAACTCACAAACTACAGGCTCTCCTGTTAATCATCGCTATATGCTTAAATGGGAGGAGGCGGTGGGTAAACCCATCTCCCAGGAACAGTGGCGGATTGTATGGTCTCGGGCCCAGAAATCATCTCAGTGCATTACGTTTAGGGAAACGCAGTATAAGCTGTTGATGCATTGGTATCATACTCCGGCTCTCCTTCATACTTTAAACCCATTAGTTCCCCCATGGTGCTGGCGCTGTGGAGCTGCGGTGGGTACCCTGCACCATATCTTTTGGACGTGCCCTCTCATCCTCGGTTTTTGGAGGGAGGTCAGGACTCTGACGACTGCTCTCTTTTTGCAAGAGGTTCCTCTTGACCCTCTTCTTTATCTCCTGAACCTTCCCCCCAGACACCTGAGCAATAAGTCATCCAGGCTTTTCTTGCATCTTTGTACTGCAGCTAAAACTCTCATAGCTAGAAACTGGAAGAAGGTGAGTCCCCCATCTAGTCTTGAGCTTGTGGCTAGAATGAAGGATGTGAGGAGTCTTGAATACCTGACTGCTGGCCTACATAATTCACGGGAAGCCTTTGGGGCTATTTGGGCACCCTGGGACATGTATTGTACATTACAGGGTCTCTGATCTCTAGTCCTCTCCTTCCCTCCCCCCCCTTCCCTTTGGTCCTACCCTTGTCTTCTTAACCCCTCCATTCCCCCCTCCCTTGTTCACTGCTTAATTTAAATGCATATTGCTTAAGGGGGAGGAGGCAGATAGCCTCTATTTACCTCAATGCTTCCTGTTTGTTTGATTATTATTGCTTTTTTGTTTTTTCTTTATTCCTTGTTAATGAAAAATTTTTCAATAAAATTACAGTTATATAAAAAAGACTGGCATTTACTACTCCAGTGCTACCAATCCATGAGCAACCAGAAGATGTGCCTTATTTATGAAGAGGTACACTGAACTCTATGCCAGCTCATAGTAAACTGGTGTAAATTATCATAATAAAGATGATGGGGCCATAGCCCCTTTCAGGAAAGTGGAGAGGGTGGCGTAAAAAAAGAAAAAAATCACACAACCTAAACTTTATCACGCCATTTACACAAGCAAACTGGTGTAAAAGGCATGATAAATATCCCCCATAGTTTTGTCTTTGTAGAAACCACTAGTCAGGCAATACATGGAATATTATGTTACGTATTGGAAACTCATGCATAATAATGGACTAGCTGAACTAGAGAAAGTGTAGAAGTGAAATGTGAGCGGAGCACTGAGATGATAAAATCCTGGTTGTTTTGTGCACTCAGATTAGTTAACTCACAGAGAATCAAGATGCTCTGAGGGCCCATGAGAATGAGGAGAACAACTGAAGGGAAGCTGTGGTACCAGTCTACAGTGTACCAGAATCCAGTGAGTGGAAAGTGGAGTTTTTTTTTTTCAATTCAAAGTTTATTGAGACATAAAATACAGTGAAAACAGCTGCAATGACAGCATCAATATTTTATACTGTAGTGAACGGGGAGATCCCCGAGTAGAGGCCAAAGGACAAGAAGAGGAGGGAAAGGGGAGAAGAAAGGAGGAGGAAGGAAAGGAGTGGTGAGAGAAAGTGGAGTTTGTCTAGTGGAAGCACTCATGATAGCATTGCTTCAAGAGGGAGACTCTATTGTATCAGTCAAGTGACTGAAGACTTACAGTGAGCAGTAGTTTCCGTATCAGTTTGCAATTCTATAGACTGTTTCAAAAGCTGTTCTTCCTTTTCCAAGTTTTAGTAAAGAACGCTTCAGAACCCTATTTAGTTATCGTTACTTTATTCATCATCTGCACGTTACAAATAATACAACTTTTTTATGGTGCAGGGGCTGTTAAATCTGTCCCAATGTTCCTACATAATAGTGCTATACAGAGCCTTATCTTAAAGGGGTATTCCCATGACCATAACCTTTTTAAACATTTTTGCAAATATAAATAATTAAATATTTTGTAGAGTTTTAAAGATTTTGTCTAATATCTTGTGGTCACAGTCTTCTTGTCTTGATTGGTTGTCAATTGATATGACTATAACTGCAGGACCTTTCTAAGGTCAGAAAATCAGCAATGATGTCGTTACTGTGGCCGGGTTATCTTCTGATACATGTAGTGTCCCTGCCTGATAACCTGTCCACAATAAGAAAATCATGGCTGGGTTTTTGACAAGTCCCAGACCATAGAATGTTTCTGCATTTGTGGTCGTATCCATTATTTATTATTTATTTATTATGCTTACTTACTGTATATAGCGCCATCTTATTCCGCAGAGCTTTACAGACATTGACAGTCACTGTCCCATATAGGGCTAACAATCTATATTCCCTACCAGTATGTCTTTGGAGTGTGGGAGGAAACCAGATTGGCAACCGATCAAGACAACAGACTGTCTAAGATAGTTAGAGAAAATATTTAAAACTCCCAGAATTTTTAACCACTTATATTTGAAAAAATGATAACTTTTAATTATCTACAAATATAGATATGATTATGTTCATGGGAATACCCCTTTAACGTTAGCTGCAGCCCTAACTATGCCACTCTATCCTTCCTGGAACAGTCCTCCTTCCAAGCCCTATCTCCAACTACAGATCTCTAATACACCTAAGGTTTAAAGGTGGGTAGAGAAAGTGTTACAGGACACTGCTTTTTGCGCGTGGTGAAGATAAGATGGTAAAAGTCCTGGAACCATGAATCCAATTCCCCCACCAATAATCCAACACATAGTCCACATAACCACCAATAATCACATGAATACACAGAGCTCACAGTTGGACCCTCTATAGAACGTAAACTACATATCTATTATATGATGCAAGGAACACACCTGCCTGGAGAGAGGTCCATGGTACCACGCATGACTCCGCAAGTCTTCACTGCTTAATTTCAGCTCCTCCTCAAGCTCTTTCTTCATAGCTTCTGTTGGAGAAGGCATCTTTATTTCTAAAAGACAACATAACCTCAGTAAATGTGACAGCATCATTATTTCCTGAGATGCCCGATGGGAGACTTATTACAAACAGCTACATAGACATTTTTGCTTTGCGAAGCCCATGTCTTTGTATTCTATAAAAGAAGACTATCTCACTGGTGTTCCTGGTGGTTACTGGTTTGTGTACAGATATAAGTGAATTGTTAAATGGAATGTCCACTTTGGTCTGATATTCTGTGCTGATTAAGTCTAGACTATACAATTGTGCTAAAAAGTTTACATACCCCGGCAGATTTTTTGTTTTTTTGACCTTTTTTTTAGAGAATATGAATGATAACACAAAACCTTTTTCTCCACTCATGGATAGTGGTTGGTTGAAACCATTTATTGTCAAACTTCTGTGTTTTCTCTTTTGAAATCATAATGACCCTGTTCAAAAGTTCACATACCCCAGTTCTTAATACCGTGTATTGCCCCCTCTAACATCAATGACAGTTTGAAGCCTTTGGTGGTAGTTGTGGATGAGGCTCTTTATTTTCTCAGATGGTAAAACTGCCCATTCTTCTTGGCAAAAAGTCTCCAGTTCCTGTAAATTCCTGGGCTGTCTTGCATGTACTGCGCGCTTGAGATCTCCCCAGAGTGGCTCAATGATATTGAGGTCAGGAGACTGAGATGGCCACTCCAGAAACTTCACTTTCTTCTGCTGTAGCCAATGACAGGTCGACTTGGCCTTGTGTTTTGGATCGTTGTCATGTTGGAATGTCCAAGTACGTCCCATGTGCAGCTTCCTGGCTGATGAGTGCAAATTTGCCTCCAGTATTTGCTGATAACGTACTGCATTCATCTTTCCTTTAACTCTGACCAAGTTTCCTGTGCCTTTGAAGCTCACACATCCAAACATCACCTCTCCAAATGTAACGTTTATGGTTGTGCTCAAAAAGTTTGATTTTTGTCTCATCACTCCAAATTACTTTATTCCAGAAGTTTTGAGGCTTGTCTCTGTGCTGTTTGGCATATTGAAGGCGAGATTCTTTGTGGCATTTGCGCAGTAATGACTTTCTTCTGACAACTCGACCATGCAGTCCATTTTTCTTCAAGTGTCTCCTTATTGTGCATCTTGAAACAGCCACACTGATAGTTTTCAGAGAGTCCTGTATTTCAGCTGATGTTATGTGTGGGTTTTTCTTTGCATCCCGAACAATTTTCCGGGTAGTTGTGGCCAAAATTTTGGTTGGTCTACCTGACCTGACCGAGGTTTGGTTTCTGGGTATGTTATCAGGCCAAAATCACCAGGGTATGTGAACTTTTGAACAGGGTCATTTTGATGTTTTTGGTTGTCATCATGATTTAAAAAGAGAAAACACAGAAGTTTGACAATAAATGGCTTCAACCAACCACTAACCATGAGTGGAGAAAAAGTTTTTGTGTTATCATTCATATTCTCTGAAAAAAGGCCAAAAAAACTAAAAAATCTACCGGGGTATGTAAACTTTTTAGCACAACTGTATATTTGAACTGTTTTTCACCGCATTTATTTAGCACTGTCAGCAATTGTGAGCAGTCAAAACTGCTGAGACTCGATTTAAGTATGGCTATGCAAGCGAATTGGAGCTTTGTATAAAAAATATAAAAAACCAGAAAGCTAAGTCTATCATGATCTCTTCTAATCTCTCTGTCTGCTAGTCCAGTCCCTTGTCTACCCTTGTTTGCTCCCACTAGTTCATGAAGTAGGAATGTGGAAATTCCAGTTTTCTAGAGATCTTAGAGATCCTCAATATTTTGGGTTAACCAACTAATCCCTGACATATTTTGCATACAAAATTCACCGAGGACAAAAGTACTAATAGTAATCACCGTAATTGGCTGATAAATAAAATAACCAAATCTTTATTGATATACACTAAAAAATATTCCCAGATATAAAAATCTATAAATATAAATGATATAATGTAACACCACTATTCACCGGGTCCCTGATAGCCCACACTGGACATTGATATGGGGAACACCTAACAGAACAGACCAGTGCATGAGGAATTATGCTGCTATAAGGCCATCATGATAATCAGACCATTCATTGCCCCCTTCAACGATAAAAATATCATCCTACAGTGGGGAAAAAAAGTATTTAGTCAGCCACCAATTGTGCAAGTTCACCACTTAAAAAGATGAGAGAGGCCTGTAATTGTCATCATAGGTAGACCTCAACTATGAGAGACAAAATGAGAAAACATATCTAGAAAATCACATTGTCTGATTTTTTAAGAATTTATTTGCAAATTATGGTGGAAAATAAGTATTTGGTCAATAACAAAAGTTCATCTCAATACTTTGTTATATATCCTTTGTTGGCAATGACAGAGGTCAAATGTTTTCTGTAAGTCTTCACAAGGTTGGCACACAATGTTGCTGGTATGTTGGCCCATTCCTCCATGCAGATCTCCTCTAGAGCAGTGATATTTTGGGGCTGTCGCTGGGCAACACAGACTTTCAACTCCTTCCAAAGGTTTTCTATGGGGTTGAGATCTGGAGACTGGCTAGGACACTCCAGGACCTTGAAATACTTCTTATGAAGCCACACCTTCGTTGCCCTGGCGGTGTGCTTGGGATTATTGTCATGCTGAAAGACCCAGCCAAGTTTCATCTTCAATGGCCTTGCTGATGGAAGGAGGTTTGCACTCAAAATCTCACGGTACATGACCCCATTCATTCTTTCATGTACACGGATCAGTTGTCCTGGTCCCTTTGCAGAGAAACAGCCCCAAAGCATGATGTTGCCACCTCCATGCTTCACAGTAGGTATGGTGTTCTTTGGATGCAACTCAGCATTCACTCTCCTCCAAACACGACGAGTTGTGTTTCTACTTTGGTTGCATCTGACCGTATGACATTCTCCTAATACTCTTCTGGAACATCCAAATGCTCTCTAGCAAACTTCAGACGGGCCCGGATATGTACTGGCTTAAGCAGGGGGACACGTCTGGCACTGCAGGATCTGAGTCCCTGGCGCCGTAGTGTGTTACTGACGGTAGCGTTTGTTACGTTAGTCCCAGCTTTCTGCAGGTCATTCACTGGGTCCCCCCGTGTGGTTCTGGGATTTTTGCTCACCGTTCTTGTGATCATTTTGACCCCATGGGGTGAGATCTTGCATGGAGCACCTGATCGAGGGAGATTATCAGTGGTCTTCCATTTTCTAATTATTGCTTCCACAGTTGATTTCTTCACACCAAGCTGCTTGCCCATTGCAGATTCAGTCTTCCCAGCCTGGTGCAGGTCTACAATTTTGTTTCTGGTGTCCTTCCACAGCTATTTGGTCTTCACCACAGTGGAGTTTGGAGTGTGACTGTTTGAGGTTGTGGACAGGTATCTTTTATACTTAAAACAATGTCAAACAGGTGCCATTACTACAGGTAATGAGTGGAGGACAGAGGAGCCTCTTAAAGAAGATGATACAGGTCTGTGAGAGCCAGAAATCTTGCTTGTTTGTAGGTGACCAAATACTTATTTTCCACCATAATTTGCAAATAAATTCTTAAAAAATCAGACAATGTGATTTTCTAGATATGTTTTCTCATTTTGTCTCTCATAGTTGAGGTCTACCTATGATGTCAATTACAGGCCTCTCTCATCTTTTTAAGTTGGAGAACTTGCACAATTGGTGACTGACTAAATACTTTTTTTCCCCCACTGTATATTGAAATGACAAACACAATTTCAAGCAGTCTATCAATATCTGTGTGTTTGTTAGGAGAATAGCCTCAGCTTAATAAAAATACCCTCCAAATTGTATCTAAGTCTAGTGGCATAAAAGTAAGAAATCTAATGCTGCTAAAATACTATACCAGCATAAAGCTAATAATGAGAGACCTTCCAATAATCAAGATTATATAGATATTGGATGTCTCTAACTTATACGAGATGACTGAAGTATTAAATACAGGTCTCTCTCTGTTTCATATCTTAAACCCTAGTCAGCAGTGAATCCTATTTCTGCTGTGACTATCTGAGGAATATAAATGTGAGCACATAGCCAAATGCATAGGTGTCAGTTTTTATTAGATACCATATTGATCTGTCATATACTGTATCAGTGTCAGACTGGGATGTCTAGGGCCCACCATTGGAATAGTTTCTAGGGGCCCACTGCCAGGACCCCTGCAGATCAGCTGTACAGAGACAGCGCAGCTACAGGTAATAACATATTGGGAGCCATGCTGCTTACCCACTGTACTGTACAATGTGCACCACTGAACTACCTAAACCCACTGTAAGGCAAGAGAGCAGCGTGGCTCCTGGAATTGTTACCATTGCTTGTAGTCACATTGTCCTGGAAAAGCTGATCTGCAGAGGTCCTGACTGTTGGACCCCTGCAGGTGTAATATTGATGGCCTATCCTAAGGACAGGCCATCAATATTAGAAAGATGGATAAACTCTTTAAAGCTAAGGCCCCACGTTGCGGAAACACAGCTCATTTTGTTGCAGTTTTATAAGCCACAGCCAGTGTGGCTCAGTGTGAATTGAGTAGAAGATAGAGTATAAGAGCTTCCTATGTATTTCCCATTCCTTTTGTAGCCATTCTTGGGTTTGACTAAAAAAAAACGTAACAAAATCTTCAATATTTGCTGAAATGCAGTGAAGGTGTCCAGGTCCTATACAGTGGACAGAGCTTTCTGCTTCTGGCCCCGTTTTGTGTACAGGACGGGTGCTGGAAGTAGCTCTGTACAGCTGATTGGTCCAGGTGTCGGCCCCCTACTGATCCGGTGTTTATGGCCCATCCTGAGTATAGACCATAAAAAAATTAAGTCTGCACAACCCCTTTAATATAACCCCTAATGCCCCATGCTTAAACGTCCCCCCAACAGTATATTAGCCCCCATCACTGTCCCCACACAATATGATGGCCCCATCACTGGTTCCCATACAGTATGGGGGACCAGTGAAGTGGCCCGTGTATTTGGGGGAATAGTGATGGAGCCACTGTATGGGCCATACAGTGGCCTTTTCACTGGTCCCCGTTATAGCATTATTGGGTCAATACTTACATGTCTGCTCCCCGTTCCTGCTCTGTCTCCCTTCTCCAGGTACACTGTTGTGACGTCATGTGTGCCCGGAACAGGAAGAAGCAGGAGGCGTAGAGAGCAGACAGGCAGTATTGGCCTATAAGTCGGGGAGTGAAGGGGGCACCACTTCTCCCTGGTTCTAGCGATCTGATTTTAACAGAACCTGGCTGCATTCACGTACCGCTCCCTGCTCCCACTCACAGCCGCCTCTTCCCTCTTCAGCCTTCTATGGTCCCTGTGCATTGCATATGAGTGCCCCCTGGAGGCTGAAGAGGGAAGAGGAGTCCGTGAGCAGGCGTAGGGATAGGTAAGTTAATAGGGGCTATTACTGGACCTCTACTGCCTATTAAAAAAGCAGTGGGGTCTGGTAGGGCCCCCTAAAGACATGGGCCCACCCAGCTCTTAAAAGTCCTCTGTGCAGGCCACTTTCAGTTTAAAAATGATGGACACCCAAAGGACCACATTATAGAAACATTAGGAGAGAATTATTATGCCTTGTATGCCAGTTTTCTACCATACAAGGTATGAAAAAGTTGCAATTTTTTTCTGCAATTTAAGATTTTTTTTTTCTGTATTAAGCTGACTTAATAAATGAGGTGCACCCTCTGCTGGTGCAAGGATATGAAGTCTGGCATTGAAAATGTCTTCATAAATCTTCCCCATAGTTCAAAAAAGTCACCAATGTGGTACAGAGGTCCACCCTTGAATCTGATGGATGAGTCTGGGTTAGGCAAATGCCAGGAGAATGTTACCTGTTTGACTGCATTGTGCCATTTGTAAAGTCTGGTTGAGGAGGGAAAATAGTATGGGGTTGTTTTTTTTCTGACATTGTAGATACTGCACCAGACAGGTGAACTTAATGATATAGAAACAGGTCCCCATCGCACTGATTCTCAAACTTTCATAGCACTACTGGGGAACCAGAAGTCTTTTATGTCAACCTGCTCTCCTGTTTCTTCAACTCCTCGCCACGTGACTGACCCTGCTCTACTCCTGCTGCTTGTACATGGAGTAAAATGGGGTTAGTTATGTCACAAAGAGTTGGAGTGTCAGGAGAGTAGGCTGAAATAGAAGACTTCCGGTCCCAACAAGGGACTGTCATCTATGTTAGTAAACTGACCTTTCTAGTGCAGTATATACACTGCCATAAGTTCTTCTTCCTCACATAACATCTTTAATGCTTCAGTAGACCAAGACATTTTGGACAATTGTATGCTTTCAACTCTGTGGGAACAGTTTGGGGAAGGCTCTTTTTTGTTCCAGTATGACTGCGCTCCCAGGGCATAAAGCAAGGTCCATAAAGACATGATTGGGAGAGTTTAGTGTGGAAGAACTTGTCTGGTCTGCACAGAGACCTGACCTCAAACTTATCAAATACTTTTGGGATGAAATAAAAAAAAAGATTGCAAGCCAGGCCCTCTCCTCCAACATGACTGTCTGACCTTACAAATGCTTTCTGAATAAATGGGCAAAATTCCAAGAGAATTCCCACTCCAAAAGAAAGAAAGCCTTCCCAGAAGAGTGGAAGCTGTTTTAGCTGAAAAAGATGAGACCAACCCTATATTAATGCATATAAAAGTTTCTGTAGGTGTGATGTACATATAGTGCAAGTTTTCTTTCATGTGTGCATGATTTCATGTTTTGCTTAGTTTTTTTTGGTGTTTCTGAAGATAAAAGCAAATATACTTTGAAGGAGACTTATCAGTCCCTCTACACCAGTTTTCTGTAATAGAGGGATGATGTGGTGCATATTTGGGGCAAGGCTCTTACTTGTGCAAAATGTGTGCAACAACCCCTGTTCTGTGGTGGACTAATGCAACATATTTATTAGAACTCATGCCACACAGTGTCCTGTGAATATAGGGTTAGAAAATCCTCAATGAGCTAAACACGAGCGACACAAATCTCAGTTTTGTTATGATAGTTTGTTACAATGTATAAGTGCAGGTAACATGTATCAGAATGGAGCCCAGCACTGTTTAGTTTGCAGAAGAAAATCTACACTCGATACAACTGTAACAAATCCTCAGCTATGAGGAGGACTAGGTCAGGATGGATTTTTAGCCACTGGATGTAAACAAGAATTTCTTTATCCACTGACAGCAGGAATAGATGTTGAGGGATTGGAACACGCAGTCTATCAGAAAGTTAAGGAACTTTACATTACACATTCATATACACACTCTATATAAATAAGATTGGACAGGACCTTTAAATCCCAGCACATAAGCTTTTTATTCCAGGTAGTTTTCTTACCTCAACTCCACACCTATTGAAGAATTTTTTGTGGTTTCGGGATGACTATGAATCCATTGTCAGCTTCTGGGTCCGGGTTATTGGTAGTAACATTGGGATATTCAGGGAGGTGTCACAGTGTGGCTGCTGGAGATGGGTGCAGCTCCTGCTGGTTCTAAGCACATTCCATTGTCAGTCTCTTAATCATTAACAGTCAGATATGGGGAGAGGAAATCACACCCCACTGACATCACAGGTGCAAGAGGCGGCATCAGGCAAGTACAGGCACACAGCAAGGAATCTCTGGAGGAAGGGACATTCCTTCAAAAAGCACATGTCATAACACCCCCCTGGTGCCCTCCCTGCCTCTGTGTCACTGCTGCATTTATGAGACTCGCTGCTCTATTGATAATAGCCATTGGGGATGATTTAAAAAGAACACACCCTCAGGACAGTCAGGTTATTCCACCACATATGTCAACGTCTCTGCTTTACTAGAATTCCAAGAACATTGCAAGGATTTCCCGTCACAAAGCATTACTGAATCTTATTAGAACATGGGTTTACTGGGGACAAGGTACTGCCAGTATCTAAAGTTGGCCATACACAATAGACTTTTGTAGGCTAAAATAGCTGATTTTGACCAACAATCAGTTATAATCAGTTGACTTCTGTCTGCTAAAAAACTTTCTGACCTGATATTTTTATCTGTCAGTCAGCTGAAAACATATGTATGGCATGATCAGCCATAATTCAACTAGTCATTTGCCATACTGCAGCCAGTTTAGTTGTTTATGTTGATGATCCCACGTTGATCTATCAGCCGAATGACAGACAATTGTTATAACTAGCTTTAGTCTATCATGTGTGATACTGTCTCTTAAACTGCTGTATCTAATTCTATTGTGTCAAATTTTCTGCTGAGCTGATATATCTAACTGGGGCGTAGTTTTAGGGGGTGCAGAGGTAGCAGATGCTACCGGCTTTGGACCCTGAGATTCAGAGTACACTGTTGCATATGGTAACAGGCTTAGATACAGACAGTATCACACATGATAGCATTAGATACAGCTGTTCAACAAGCAGTATCACACATCATAGGCTAAAGCTGACCATAGACATTATGTGCCACATAAAATACATCTCTATTCTAAATGGCACAGGGTAGGTAGGGGCCCTATTATAGATTTTGAACTGAGGCCTAGGAGCTTCAAATTATATCTCTATGATCAATATCAATGTTACATTGTCTATTGAGCTGTGTGTATCATCCCATCATGTGTGACACTGCCAGCTGGGCTGGTGTGTCTAAATTTGGCCATACATATTAGATATTAGACACAACAATGAATGTCCTGTGGAATGTTCGAGTACCCCATACACAAACAACTACAGCCGACTGAGAGCTGAAAAGACGCAACACAACCAATATTGGTCGTGACCAACTTTAGCTGACGGTTGGCTGTATAAAAAGAACATTGCAGGTATATGAATGAACAATTGCATGCCGAATGTTCAAAATCTGCCACTGCAGCAGTCTAAAATCTAATGTCTGTGATCAGCTTTAGCCTATGATTTGTGATACTACTTGCTGAACTACTGTATCTAATGCTAGCATGTGTGATACTGTCTGTATCTAAACCTGTTATCAAATGCAACAGTGTACTCTGAACCTCTCTGTACATTCCGTTATATAGAAGCGTGACCTGTAATATTCAGGGCTGGAGGGTTTGGAAAATTACATATAGTCTCAGGTCACAGGAGGTCCCAGGAATTTAAAGGTTTGTTTGCTGTTCTTGTGTCACTGATTCTTAAAGCTACAGTAAGTAAGATGAAATTTGGAGGCCGCCTGAGATGTGCAAAAGATGCCACAAGATGGCACAATTCGGCAAAATTGGCTCAATATGGCAGAAGTATTAAGAAGGTGATAACTGTTCTGAGGTGTGTGTCATTTTATAAATAAGACACCACATATGCAGATAGGTAGTTACACCCTAACGCATGTGCTAGTAAATGGCACCCAAACTATTTTAAATGTGATACAACTGAGTACTCAGCCAATAATAAAATTTGTAAAAGTCTATTCAGCGGCAATAGACGTAGTCATATTTATTTGATGGAAAAACTGGGAGCGAAGCAATATGGCTGCCAATTCATCCTAATGGGGAGAGGTTATTATCGAGCCCTCTTAGTGTCTTGAATGGTGTATCTGACTGATTATTAAATAATAGCCAGATTAATGATACAGCAAGTTTACAATTAGACAGGTTTGACATTCAGGAAAGCTAGATGACAAAATTTATGACATTTACAATATCATTATTGTAATGACCATCAGATTTAACAGCTTTTTAGTAATCTCTGTTTCGAGAAAAGCTGGGGTATAACCAATATTGCTAACATTATAGCTTCTACAAGGGTTGCCACCTATCTTTCCTTCCTTGGTTGTTGTCAATGGTATATCTCCCTAGTCATGCAGTGATAACCAATTAATGGCTGATTTTTAACTGACATCACACAGCAGCATTAAATTCAATGTCAGTGAATGGGGGCTACTCACATGACCGTGACAACGAACTGTCAAAATATAGGCAATTTCCTATTTTTGCCTGTTTTCACGGATTCCTCCATACTCTCAAATGTATGGGGGATCTGTGAAAATAGTTACCCACCGGTGCAAGATGGCCGTGAAAAATGGACAGGTTGTGTTCAGGGATTTTATTTGGTTGTAGAACTGAAAGTGCCAGCCTTCTGCTCCAAATGTTCTAGTAATGCATTAAGTAGCAACCTTGCAAACATGACTTGGCCAAGTATCTAGAAGTCTCAGAACTATAAGTGCCAGAATGCCATGTTCGCTCTAGGATGCTCAGTACTACAAGCATTTACTGCAGTCAGTCAGATGGTAGTCGTTACGTACAAAGTATCCTAGAAAAATGGCACCTTATATTCAGTCACCCCCACCCCATACCCCATGTATCACACCTCCAACAATATCCTGATCCCAGGTGCCTACCTTATGGCCTTCTGTGCAGCATAAGGGGCAGGCAGTGTTCAGTGCCTCGCAGTGCATTAGTCTGTATGCCGACAACAATCCCTCCCTTTCCTGGACACCACCCTGACTTTGTCACTAGGAATGCAGGAGGTTGGGCCATCTACCAACACAGTAAATGATCCCACAGCATCTGACATCAGGTAGATGCACCCTACTGTCTCACCTTAGCCACAGCAGGGATCCAGGAATTATGCATGGCTAGCGGGATTCCCATAATGTGCACATACAAGTCTATGACAATGTGAACAAATAATATTACTTATATCCTGTGCAGATCCTGAGTATTATGCTTCTGAGCTGCACTCACTGTACTTCTGATGGAGTTGTTGCATATATGCATTACGTTAATTATCGTGTGCTTATCCTAAGTTACATCCTACTGTATATTATACTTCAGAGCTGTGCTCACTATTCTGCAGGTGAAGTCCCTGTATGCATACATTACATATCTGGTACTGATTCTGAGACTATACACACGTGGACAAAATTGTTGGTACCCCTCGTTTAATGAAAGAAAAACCCACAATTGTCACAGAAATAACTTGAATCTGACAAAAGTAATAATATATAAAAATTCTATGAAAATGAACAAATGAAAGTCAGACATTGCTTTTCAACCATGCTTCAACAGAATTTAAAAAAAAAAGAAAACTCATGGAACAGGCCTGGACAGAAATGATGGTTCCCTTAACTTAATATTTTGTTGCACAACCTTTTGAGGCAATCACTGCAATCAAACGATTCCTGTAACTGTCAATGAGACTTCTGCACCTCTCAACAGGTATTTTGGCCCACTCCTCATGAGCAAACTGCTCCAGTTGTCTCGGGTTTGAAGGGTGCCTTTTCCAGACGGCATGTTTCAGCGCCTTCCAAAGATGCTCAATAGGATTTAGGTCAGGGCTCATAGAAGGCCACTTCAGAATAGTCCAATGTTTTCCTCTTAGCCATTCTTGGGTGTTTTTAGCTGTGTGTTTTGGGTCATTATCCTGTTGCAAGACCCATGACCTGCGACTGAGACCAAGCTTTCTGACACTGGGCAGTATGTAAGAGACAGCCAATGTTGTCCTAAGCTTCATTTGTCTGTATAAACTGTTAATGTTGAATGTATTTCTGTGATTCTGTTCCTTTAAGACAGCAGCCATTGTAATTGTGACATGATGCTGGAGTGACTTCCCCCCCCTTTTATGTCAGCTTGCCTGTTCTGCAGACAGAATGTGAGCAGAGAAGCAGGAAGTGACGAGACAGAGAGCAGCAGCCATCTTAGCAAGTGTTGTATTGAACTGGTGTGGAGATTTTTCTGTACAGCTAAGCTGTATCTTGGTCCAGAGACAAACAGAGTGTAAAGAGACAACAGGACTAGTGAGTCCACGTGAAAGGAACTGTGCTCAGTGGCTGATCAGTGAGACTGACATTGTGACTGTGTATATGGATACCACAGATAGAGACTCGCAGTGCTGTTGATGTACTGGACAGCACCTGCTAAACCCCGGCTTACATCCCAGCTCAGTGTATGGATTCGGCAGGACTGTCAGTGTGCTGAGTGGAATCTGCTGTTGGATTACATTGCATTCATTGGGTTTCCCTGTTAAAGAGGACTTCATTTCTCCCAAGATCCTGATAACCGTGAGGAGAGGACGTTTCGCTATAAAAAGAAAGGAACGACTTTGGGCCCCACCGCGCGCTTCTACAGACTGTAAGCGGTCCACCTGGACCACTGGGGAAAAGGGGGTGCACCCAAATGTGAAGTCAGGGTCAGTTAGGGATAGTTTTGAGTATATTGTTCATTCAGTGTCCATACTGCAGAAGTGGACAGAGTAAAAGTAGAAACCATTGCAGAATTTGCCTTGAAATTGTTCATGCTATATTGTATATTTTGCTTGTCTTTAGCCCTGTCATTTTACCTTTAACTAGCCTTTATTAACTTATAGTAAATATATTTTTTTTTTCTTGAACTACCGCGTGTGCGTTCATTTCTGGTTGCGGAGTCCAAACCACCTGCCTTGCTCTCGGTTCACAAGTACATTTCTCTCTAGAATCCCTTGATAATCTTGAGAGCTCATTGTACCCTGCACAGATTCAAGACTGTGCCAGATGCAGCAAAGTAGCCCCAGAACATAACAAAGCCTCCTCCATGTTTCACAGTAGGGACAGTGTTCTTTTCAAGATATGCTTCATTTTTCCATCTGTGAACATAGTGCCTTGCCAAAAATTTTGATTTTTGTCTCATCTGTCCATAGGACATTCTCCCAGAAGCTTTGTGACTTGTCAACATGTAGTTGGGAAAATTCCAGTTTTGTCAGATTCAAGATGTTTCTGTGACCATTGTGGGTTTTTCTTTCATTAAACGAGGGATACCAACAATTTTGTCACCTCTTATTATAAAATGAAACATAGCAATACATCATATAACATATAAAACAACATATATATCAATATATATGATACATATTGTATTAAAGGGAGTCTATCATTGCATATATCGATTTTTAACTGACACTGCATTGGAATAGCCTTTATAAAGGCTATTCATCTCCTACTTTTATTTTCCAGTTCCTCACCTCTGTTTTCAAATTATGCCTGCTTTTCTCTTTATGTAAATCTGTTCCGAGCACAGCCTCGTCATCCCTTACAGCGCCGCCTCTGTCTGTTATTCATAATGCCCCCTGCTTGTTGTCCCTGCCTCTACGCCGACGTTCTTACCTTTGGGATCGAAATCCTGTGCATGCGCAGTCAGCTCTACCACTTTGGGTTCGGGCAGAGCCGACTGCGCATGCTCCAGCCGCCATCTTTATTTGATTATTACACGAGCGTACTGAGTGTACTGAGCAGTACAAAAAGAGAAAAACGGGCATAATTTGAAAACGGCAGCATGGACCTAGAAAATAAAGGTAGGAGGTGAATAGCCTTTATAAAGGCTATTCATCAAGGCTATTCCAACGTGGTGTCAGTAAAAAATCGATATATGCATTGATAGACTCCCTTTAAACTCCAGAGCAGCACTAACTATCCTGCTGGTGGGTTCAATGTGTACATATATTATAGTATTTTTCCTGTACTGCTCTTGAATTATGTATATAAATCCCTTTTCAGATGTACAGCACCATGGAGTTAATGATGTTCTAAAAATAACTAATAAAAAATAAAAAAAACACTGTAACCTAAGATGCAACAAAAGGCCAGTAGCATTTTGAACGCAGTTCTGAATGTGATTTAAGTATAGATGAATTATGACTGCAGCTTTGTATTGACTAGTGTTAATGCATTTCAGAATCCTGTTAATCCCACAGCAGTTAGTCATTCATTTATTGACCACAGTTCAGGCCAGGGGCGTAATGATCGTAGTCACAGGGGGTGTGACTGCAACCGGACCCAGAGGGGTATGGGGCCCGTAGCCAGCTGGAGATGACCACAGCAGTGACGTCTGGTGTGCGTGACTTCAGTCGCAGGCAGAAGAGGACCAAATAACAATTGCGTAACGATCGTGGTCGCAGGGGATGTGACCGCAACCGGGCCTGGAGGGGAACGGGGCCCGCAGCCAGCTGGAAATGGCTGGGTCCCAGGACCACCATGATAGCAGTCAGGGAAAGTCTAGTTCCTCAACTGCTATACATATTGTTAGTGGAAAGGGGCACTGCATGTGCCAGCCTTTATACTTATACACCTCTCCAGGGCTCAGCATCCCTTTCGGGGCTCTTCTGGACTGTGACTGAGGTGCGCTGGCCTAATGATGTCATCATGCCCCACATGACCCCTGAGGCCCAATCACAGGTCCCAGCAGTGACATCTGGGGAGCGTTTGCTGGCAGAAGAGGACCGAAGAGGATGCTGAAGACAGCTGGACGGAGCGAGGTGACTTCAGGCGAGTATAAAGTGTTTGTTATTTTTAATCACTTCCCCTGGGCCTCTCCTTATCATACTCTGGGGTCGGAGGAGATAATAATAATAATAGCACCCAAGCGGAGGGGGGCTCTTGGGAGCATATAATGCTGTGTGGGGGCCACTGTGGAGCATATAATGCTGTGTGGGGGCCACTGTGGATCATATAATGCTGTGTGGGGGCCACTGTGAAGCATATAATGCTTTGCGAGGGCCACTGTGGAGCATATAATACTGTATGGGGGCCACTGTGGAGCATATTATACTGTGTGGGGGCCACTGTAGACATATTATACTGTGTGGGGCCACTGTGGAGCATATAATACTGTGTGGGGGCCACTGTAGAGCATATAATACTGTGTGGGGGCCACCGTGGAGCATATAATGCTTTGTGGAACCGCTGTGGAGATTTTTATACTGCTTGGGGGCCACTGTGGAGCATATTATACTTTATATGGTCACTGTGGAGAATATTATACTGTGTGGGGGGCCACTGTGTGCAAATTATACTGTGTCGGGCCACTGTAGGGAGCATATTATACTGTGTGGGGGCCATTATTGAGCATATAATACTGTGTGGGGGCCACTGTGGAGCATATAATATTGTGTGGGGGTCACTGTGGAGCATATAATGCTTTGTAGAACCGCTGTGGAGCTTTTTATACTGGTTGGGGGCCACTGTGGAGCATATTATACTTTTTAGGGTCACTGTGGAGCATATTATACTGTGTGGGGCCATTGTTGAGCATATTATACTGTGTGGAGCCCCTTCACTAATCACATCACACGCCATTTGTTTTATAGCAGCCGTGCACTATTATCACAGGCTGTAATAACATTGCATGGTCATTATAAAACAGATACTGTGCAATGTAAATAGTGAAGGGGTCACGGTACTTCCCACAGCATGCAGTTCCCAGTATTGTTTACATGCCAGGTGCTGCGCTGCTCACTCATCATATTCTTGAAAACCACCGTTGTGGGTACTAAAGCTGTTTCCCTTTGAATTATATGAGATACTGCAGCAGCCGTAACCATCACTATCAAGAATTCACTGGAAAGGCGAAGTGGGCCCCGGACAAATTTTTTGCATTGGGGCCCACAAAACTTTAGCTACGCCACTGCCAAAGAAGATGCTGAAGAGAGTCGGATGGACTAAAGATGCCTAGGAGAGGTGATGCAAGGTGAGTATAAGTGTTTGTTATTTTTAATCACTTCCCCTGGGCCTCTACTTATTATATTTTGTGGTCTGAGGAGACCCCAGAGTATAATAATAGCACTAAAGTGGAGGGCCAAACCTCACGAATATTTGTCGAATTTCGTGGGTTTCACCTGAAACAGCATTAGGGGGGCTCTTAGGAGCATTTTATACTGTGTGGGGGCCACTGTGGAGAAGATTTTATTTTGTGTGGGCCACTGTGGAGCATATTATACTTTGAGGGGCCCCTTCACTATTCACATCACACACTATCTGTTTTACAGCATCTGTGCACTATTGTTACAGGCTGTAATGGCATTGCATGGTGATTATAAAACGGATACTGTGCGAAATAGCGAAGGAATCACGACACTCGCAAAAGCACCACAATATCTTCAAAGAGTTGATCAGCAGGAGGCCTGGGTGTTGGACCCCACTGATCTCTTAGACTGTTAGGACTGCAGATCAGATGTTTCCCACAGCACGCAGCTCCCAGTATAGTTTACATGTCGTGCTCTGCTCACTCACTCACTCACCGGATTTTTGGTAACCGCAGTTGTGGGTACTATAGTTGTATCCCTTTTAAGCAGAGAAACCTCTGCAGCACTCATAACCGTCACTATCAAGAATATGTTGTAGGGAAGAGGTAGGGGGACCGGGACAATGTTTGCAACGGTGCCCACAAGACTTTAGATACACCACTGGTGCAGGCTCATATTATTATACATTAACAATGTCTGCACAGTGCAAATATTCATAATGAATAAATAAACAAACCCATGTCCCCTTGTTTTATTTCTGTTTAGATATTCAATGAAGCATAAAGAATATTCTCTCTGAAAATTCATAATCCTTAAAAAGTGCAGACAGAGGAGGAATATGTGATGCTAGGGTGCCACCTAGTGCACAATTTTCATATTGTTATGTGCAATGGAATGGAAATTGCATACCTGCCAACTTTCAAAGCACTGAAAGAGGGATAATATGTGCCGTATCTTTAGTCCTGCTCTTGCCCACTTTGGTTGCAACCATTCCCAATCATTTCCTTTTGTGCCACCCCCACACAGCATAATGTCCCTTTAGTTTCCTCGAAATGGTATCATGTTCCTTGTGGTCCCCACAGAGTATAATATTTACTTGTAGCTCCTTTAGGCTGACACTACAGGAAATTCCACCCTCAGTGTGACCCTCCACAGTATAATATCCCCCTTAATATGGCACTACAGTATAATGTCCCCCTTAATGTGGTCCCCACTGTATAATATCCCCTTAACATGGCCCCTATTGTATAATGCCACCTTTATATATTGTGTATATATATATATATATATATATATATATATTGTCCTCTCCTGGTCCCCCGACAATATGCCAAAGGGAAAAAAAAAATACTTACCTCACCCCATTCTTCTGCAGTCCATTCATTCCTGTCTCTGCTGCCGGCACCTCAGTAGCAGCAGGCATGGTATAGTGATGTCACTACATCTCCCCTTCTGCAGAGGCAGGAGCTGAATGGTGACGCAGGGATTATATGGCTCCCTGCTTCACCACGGTACTTAACTTATCTACTTCCCTTTCGGGTGTAGATGAGTTGAAGCCAGGACATACCTCCCACTGACCAGAACAGTGAGACACTAACCAAATAGGCACCATAAAACTAGCCATAATCACCATAAAACACTGGCAGTATGATACCATAGAGTTGCAGTCACCATTTTGTTTGTTAATGTTGGAAACAGTGAGTGAGGTTGTGACCAGGCACCTTTCCCCTATTTTTGAATCCACACTGGAGGAACAGAATGCTGAATTTCTGTCAGCGTGTTTTCCTGTAAAATGAGGTGGCAAAAACCATCACACCAGGTGTCTTATACTATGGAATACCAATAGAAGTCTCTGTAAAGGTTGACAGTCATGGTTAAAACCAGCAGCAATGATTGAAATGCTGCAGACTTTAGTCGTATCATGTGGCTGAGATTTGTTTAACTCTCAACCACAATGCTGCTGCTGTAGATTGCAATGGGTTTAGCTGCCTGTGAATTTTTAAAGGGAGTCTATCATTCAGATTTTAAATTTTTAGCTAAGGCTATATTCATGTAGCCTTTAGAAAGGCTATTGCAGGCCTGTAAATTAGCCTTCACAGAGCACAGGGGGTGTTCCCCCTGTGCTCTGAGCACACCGGTGTAATCACCCTCTCCCTGCATTGCCGCCCCCTTCTTCCTTTATGCTAAGGCCTCCTCCTCCTCTTTGCTTCTTTCTCACATCAGAACGCCCCCTGTGCTCTGTGAAGGAGCAATCATCATTAGGAATGGCACTGAAGGTGGAGTCAGAAGGATGTTCAGATCCTGCCCCTTGCTTCCACACCTATGCTAACCCAGGGCACCTCTAAATCCTACAATTCTGATGTCAGCCTTGTCGCCAAGGTGTTCCTATGTTGTTCCTCAGTGGCGAATCACACTGTACACGGGCATGGTATAATCCGGGTGAGGATAAAACAGAACTGGATAGGATAGAATGTTCCTGAATTTTCAGGTATGTTGCTCAGGGACACATAATTCTGTGAAGTAACTCCCTTTTGGACGCACTTGTCATCAGAAGTTAAAGAGAAGTTGATTAATTTTGAATATATTGATATTTTGTCGTTAGCAACCCGGAGCAATTGACGGTTGACAAAGAATGGCGCTTTGAGGAAGATAAAGATAAAAAATCATGGGTAGCCAGAATGTTGGGAAATAGCTGCAGGCCTTTTTAGCTGGAGTGAGCAGCTTAGCACAGGCCTGACATGGTACATTAATTGTTTGTTTACTAAGCAAAGGAGGGTGGCCTGATGTCCAGGATTCTGCTGGCTCTTCTGCAGGTTCTTTACCTCATGCAGTTTCAATCTGTGGGGGTGCCCATTCCGCACTCTGCTGCTCTAGAAGGACAAAAATGCCAAACAAGTCAGCTGCTGCTGATAAACCCAAGGACACTGATAGGTAACACAGGAAACACATTAAAGGGGTTTTCTAGGCGAAAAATTATTTTTCAAAAAAGGTCTGTTAGTGCTATTAATAGGTAAATAAGTGCAACAAAATACCTTTAGCAGTGTTTTCAGTGATTTCTGGGTTTCTCTGGGAGCTCCCGGCATCTTCTGCATTTGTTTACATGGCTAACTTCCTGTTCTGTTTTCCTACAACTATCATGATGTATTGCACTTCACTCAGGCCCGATTCACATCTGCGTTCGGGTTTCTGTTCGGGGAGTCCACTTAGGAAACCGGGCCTCAGAGCTGACTCACACTACCTCCCCCTCTCATTCCCTCTACCTCCATCTCTAACTCCCTCACACCCTCTCTCTTTTTCCCTAGCTACCCAGCCCACTACTAGCCCTTCCCAAATAACTAACTCAGCCCACCCTATCATACTTACTTGTCTTCCTGTCTGGATCTTCTAGGCACGGGGGATCACTTCCTTCTGTGGGGCCAGCTCCTCCTCTTCTTCTGTGGGGTTTTTATATTCCTTATATTCCTCAGTTGGGTATTTGTTTTGCTGACAAACTTATCCCCTTCCCGTTGGTGGCATTTTTCGATTTTCGTTTTTAACTCTCTGCCTTCCAAACCCCATAACTTTTTTATTTTTCCATTCACAAAGCCATATAAGGGCTTAATGTTTGCGGGTCAAATTGTTCTTCATAATGGTACCATTTATTATTCTGTACAAAGTACTGGGAAATTGGAAAAAAATGGGTGGAATTGGAGAAAAAGTGCATTTGTGCGACTTTCTTATGTGCTTTGTATTTATGCCTTCACTGTGCAGCCACAATGATATGTCACCTGTATTCTATGTTTCAGTATGATTTAGAGGATACCAAATTTATATATTTTTAATTTCATTTTAACCTCTTAACAAAAATACAAAACTTTGAAAAAAATTTTTTTTTTCTTAAAGTCCCCCTGCTATTATCCCTCTACATGGCCCCCATTGGACATCACCAGATTTGGCTTCCGGCACCATCTTTATGCTGATGACACCCAATTATATACGTCATCCCGTGACATCACCCCTGCGCTTATACAGAACACCAGTGACTGTCTCTCTGTTGTCTCAAATATCATGTCTTTGCTCTATCTGAAACTGAATTTCTCAAAGACTGAACTACTGTTGTTTCCACCGTCCAATAGATCTTCCCTGATATCTCCATTGCAGTCTCCAGCCTTACGTTATCTCCTAGGCAGTATTCCCGCTGCCTCGGGGTTATGTTTGACTCAGACCTTTCCTTTACTCCCATATCCAATCACTCGCACGCTCATGTCATCTCCACCTCAAAAACATCTCCAGAATACGCCCATTCCTTACCAGAGATACACTAAAGACACGTATTGTTGTCCGGATTCATTCTCGCCTTGACTACTGTAACTCCTTACTAATCGGTCTTCCCTTTACTAAACTCTCCCCTCTACAATCTATTCTGAATGCGGCGGCCAGGCTCATCTCTTAGTCTAGACGCTACAGCGATGCCTCTGGTCTGTGTCAGTCACTATATTGGCTGCCTATTCAATACAGAATACAATATAAACTTATCACCCTCATCCACAAGGCTCTCCATAATGCTGCACCTCCCTACATTTCCTCCCTCATCTCTGTCTATCGCCCAACCCGTGCTGTTCGTTCACTCAATGACTTAAGACTAACATCCTCTATTATCAGAACCTCCCACGCTCATATACAAGACTTCTCCCGAGTAGCACCACTTCTCTGGAATGTTCTATCCCGGACTATCAGATTAAACCCCAATTTCTACAGCTTCAAGCGCAAACTAAAGACATATCTTTTCAGACAGGCCTATCACAACTCCTAATGTAAACCCTTCCGTAGTTAGATTCCCTAAAACGTACCCTCTGTTCACGCTCCCACATTAACCCACAGGATATGATGCTTTATATGTTCAGGCACCATCTGCACATTAAAGGACACGACTGGTGATGGCTCATACAGCTTTATATATGTGTAATGACAGTAACATCTATTACAAAATTGTCTGACCATTGTATAAGCAATGCTACCTCCGATGCCGCCCCTGCTACATCTTGTGTCACCCCCTCTACCTCATAGATTGTAAGCTCTTGCGAGCAGGGCCCTCAGTCCCATTGTGTGAATTGACTATTTCTTTGTAATGTATCTTTTTGTCTGTACTTGAACCCTACAAATTGTACAGTACAGTGCTGCGGAATATGTTGGCGCTATATAAATAAAATGTATTATTATTATTCTGACACCTGTAACCTTTTTATATTTCCGTGTACGGGGATGTACTTTATAGTTATACCATTTTGGGGAATGTTTATTGCTTTGATCACTTTTTATTCAAATTTTTATCAAAGATGAAACAGTGACAAAATGGTGCTTTTGGTTTTTTTCCCGCTACAGCATTCACCATAAGGGAAAAATATTTTTCTAAGTTTGTAGTCCGAGTGTTTTCGGACACAGGGATACATAATATGTGTTTCACAGTAATTTTTTACTTTTATATGTATGCTAGGGAAAGGGGGGTGATTTGAATTTTTAATATTTATTTTTTTTCATTTTTCAATAATAATACTGCAATAATGAAATTATTACATCCCCTAGGGGTCTTAAACACCAGGGGGTCTGATCACTAATCATTGCAATGCATTGCAAAATATCGGCACTTCTATTACTAGGATTTTTCCTATGGGTAGGGTTTTTTCACATCGTTTGGTTATGGTGATGGCAAGTGGTAAAAAAATCTTTCCATCACCATCACGCTAGACGCCAGCAGATCCCGCTCATGCCTTTCTCCCTCGATGCCGAAAAGACTTTTGACTGGGTGGATTGGGATTTCATGGAGGCCACCTTCTCACCCAGCAGTTTCATTCGGATCAATCACTGCCAAAACGAAACTGCCATTATTATACTCTGTCTTACCATTGTATAAGCAATGCTACCTCCGTTGCCGCCCCTGCTACATCTTGTGTCACCCCCTCTACCTCATAGAGTAAGAGTAAGAGACCGCTGATAGGGCTCTGGAGTGCAGGGAGCAACATTGTTTTTTATGTTTGTCACCTCTCTTGGCCCTCCACTTATTATACTCTGGGGTCTGAAGAGACCCCACAGAATAATAATAGCTGGTGACTAACGAAAATTGGAATATTATAAAAGTTGCAATATTATACTGTGTTGTGGGGCCACTATGGGACATAATACCGTGTGCAGGGGCTGCTGTGGGACATAATACCGTGTGCAGGGACCGCTAAGAGACATAATACCATGTGCAGGGGCCGCTAAGAGACATAATACCGTGTGCAGGGGCCGTTATGGGACATTATTCTGTATAACAGTGTGTTTTTGCACAAAAAATGCAGGCAATTTATTTTTTGTGCAAAAACGCACCATGTGAACGCAGTTTGACCGCGGCATTCAAGGGGTTAAAACCTCCGTGCTCTGATCGTAGTATACGGAGCAGGGTGTTAGCTGTCAGATAGAGCTAACACCCGCTCCCGATGCCGCCCGCGGACGGGCGGGCCGCTAATATCAGGCAAAGTTTGTTACTGCAACAAACTTTCCCTGATATGGCGGCTACATGATCGGGACCTGAACCTATCAGGTCCTGATCATGTCTCTGTGAACACCAGCAGCTATTATTGCTGTGTTCACGGAGTTCCTGTCCCTTGGGGAGACCCGATCCCCAATTTCAAGGGGGATTCAAGGGGTTAAAACCTCCGTGCTCTGATCGTAGTATACGGAGCAGGGTGTTAGCTGTCAGATAGAGCTAACACCCGCTCCCGATGCCGCCCGCGGACGGGCGGGCCGCTAATATCAGGCAAAGTTTGTTACTGCAACAAACTTTCCCTGATATGGCGGCTACATGATCGGGACCTGAACCTATCAGGTCCTGATCATGTCTCTGTGAACACCAGCAGCTATTATTGCTGTGTTCACGGAGTTCCTGTCCCTTGGGGAGACCCGATCCCCAATTTAGCAGGGTCAGTATATAAACGTTGGCTCTGCACAAAGCCCAGCAAGCGCCGACGTTTATATACAGTGGGCGGTCCTGAAAAGGTTAAAGAATTTATTTGCAAATTATGGTGGAAAATAAGTATTTGGTTAATAACAAAAGTTCATCTCAATACTTTGTTATATATCCTTTGCTGGCAATGACAGAGGTCAAACGTTTTCTGTAAGTCTTCACAAGGTTGGCACACATTGTTGCTGGTATGTTGGCCCATTCCTCCATGTCGCTGGGCAACACAGATTTTCAACTCCCTCCAAAGGTTTTCTATGGGGTTGAGATCTGGAGACTGGCTAGGCCACTCCAGGACCTTGAAATGCTTCTTACGAAGCCACTCCTTCGTTGCCCTGGCGGTGTGCTTGGGATCATTGTCATGCTAAAAGACCCAGCTACGTTTCATCTTCAATGCCCTTGCTGATGGAAGGAGGTTTGCACTCAAAATCTCACGATACTTGGCCCCATTCATTCTTTCATGTACACGGATCAGTCGTCCTGGTCCCTTTGCAGACAAACAGCCCCAAAGCATGATGTTGCCACCCCCATGCTTCACAGTAGGTATGGTGTTCTTTGGATGCAACTCAGTATTCACTCTCCTCCAAACACGACGAGTTGTGTTTCTACCAAACAGTTCTACTTTGGTTTCATCTGAGCATATGACAATCTCCCAATACTCTTCTGGAACATCCAAATGCTCTCTAGCAAACTTCAGATGGGCCCGGATATGTACTGGCTTAAGCAGGGGGACACGTCTGGCACTGCAGGATCTGAGTCCCTGGCGGTGTAGTGTGTTACTGACGGTAGCGTTTGTTACGTTAGTCCCAGCTTTCTGCAGGTCATTCACTAGGTCCCCCCGTGTGGTTCTGGGATTTTTGCTCATCGTTCTTGTGATCATTTTGACCCCACGGGGTGAGATCTTGCATGGAGCCCCTGATCGAGGGAGATTATCAGTGGTCTTGTATGTCTTCCATTTTCTAATTATTGCTCCCACAGTTGATTTCTTCACACCAAGCTGCTTGCTTATTGCAGATTCAGCCTTCCCAGCCTGGTGCAGGTCTACAATTTTGTTTTTGGTGTCCTTCCACAGCTCTTTGGTCTTCACCATAGTGGAGTTTGGAGTGTGACTGTTTAAGGTTGTGGACAGGTGTGTTTTATATTGATAACAGTTTCAAACAGGTGCCATTGCTACAGGTAATGAGTGGAGGACAGAGGAGCCTCTTAAAGAAGAAGTTACAGGTCTGTGAGAGCCAGAAATCTTGCTTGTTTGTAGGTGACCAAATACTTATTTTCCACCATAATTTGCAAATAAAGTCTTAAAAAAATCAGACAATGTGATTTTCTAGATATGTTTTCTCATTTTGTCTCTCATAGTTGAGGTCTACCTATGATGTCAATTACAGGCCTCTCTCATCTTTTTAAGTGGGAGAACTTGCACAATTGGTGGCTGACTAAATACTTTTTTTCCCCACTGTATCATCACAACAACAGGTAGATATGCGAAGTAAAACATAATATAGCAAAAACCATCTGTATATATTGGAGGATCGATACTAGCCTAAAGAAAAACCTGTTAAATGTATAGAATGCATATATATTACTGTGGAGAAGACCCAAACAAAAAGAGAACTGTAAAAAATGAGAAAGTATCTGGCAACATACTGTACATCGAAAACTGGGGTCATCAATATCACATACATATGTACCACTCCATGCAGGCTAAAAGCAATGGTGTACAGTGCCTTGTAAAAGTATTCATACCCCTTGAACTTTTTCACATTTTGTCACCTTACAACCACAAACTTAAATGTATTTTATTGAGATTTTAAGTGATAGACCAACACAAAGTAGCAGATAATTGTGATGTGGAAGGAAATATTCAGCCCTCCTATATCAATACTTTGTAGAGCCACCGTTTTGCTGCAATTACAGCTGCAAGACTTTTGGGGTATGTCTCTACTAGCTTTGAGCATCTAGAGACTGAGATTTTTGCCCATTCTTCTTTGCAAAATAGCTCAAGCTCAGCCAGACTGAATGGAGAGCGTCTGTAAACAGCAATTTTCATGTCTTGCCACAGATGCTCAATGGGATTTAGGTCTGGACTTTGACTGGGCCATTCTAACACATGAATATTCTTTGATCTAAACCATTCCACTGTAGCTCTTGCTGTATGTTTAGGGTCTGTGGGGAACCGCTCAGGTAGATGTTTGGTAGCAGTGTAGGAAACTGGGACACAGAGGCTGGATCACACTAAAGTCTGGTGTTTATTTAGTTTCAGGTGAATAACAGTTTGCCTTTACAAAGGCACAAACAAAAACAAAATCTTCTCGGCTGAGAACTACCTACTACAACAAATGTTCCCTATCTATACAGGAGTCTGGCTGCCAGACTCCCGCTTAGGTTACTCAAACAGGGGTGGCACAGCATTACCTTGTTTCAGGTCCAGATACACAGGTCACTTTCCTCAGTGTAGTGCCACACCTCCTTGTTCTAACAAACAACCTATATCAGGCCTAAATTAGTCAGCTGACCTTCCTGCTGTGGGCTTCTACCACACACCCTTTAACTGCCTGGCTGGAAAATACCTCCCAAACCACACCCTTCACTTTCTCACATACCCTCCCCCTCAGTTCTGACCCCTCGGGGCGAACTCCAGCCATTAAACAATGAGTCCGGGACAAGGCATCCGCATTGCCTTGCCGTTTCCCGGCTCTGTGCTCCACCGTGAAACTAATGTTTTGAAGTGACAAGAACAATCTAGTGACCCTGGCATTCTTGTCCTTGGATCTGCTCATCCAAGTGAGGGGTGAGTGGTCAGTCACTAGACGGAACTGCCTCCCCAGCAAGTAGGACCTCTGGGCCTCTAACGCCCATTTTATCACCAGACACTCTTTCTCTACTATGCTGTAGTTCCTCTGCTGGCGTGAGTTTCCTGCTCAGGTAGGTGACTGGATGCTCTTCTCCATTCACTTCCTGAAATAGACAGCTCCCAGCCCTACATCTGATGCGTCTGTCTGTACCACAAAGTCTCTGCTGAAGTTGGGGTAATGAGGACAGGAGAACCACACAAGGCCACCTTTAATGCCTGAAAAGCGCTTTCGGCCTGGTCATTCCCTGCACCATAACAGACTTTTTACCTTTTAGAAGGTCCGTCAGGGGAGCAGATACTGTGGCAAAGTTGGGTATAAAGCATCTGCAATACCCAACAATGCCCAGGAATGACCTAACTTATTTGGTGCTCACAGGTCGAGGCCATTTCTGGATAGCGTTGACTTTGTTGAGATGGGGTTTGATTATACCGCGGCCGATCACATACCCCAAATAGCGCATCTCCTCCATCCCCAAAGCACACTTTTTGGGGTAAGCAGTCAGGCCAGCTGCTCTCAGGGAATTCACTACAGCTTGTACCTTGGGCAAGTGACTCTCCTAGTCATTGCTGAAAATGATGATGTCATCCAGATATGCCGAGGCGTATCTTCTATGAGGTTTTAACTCTATGTCCATTAACCGTTGGAATGTGGCTGGGGCCCCGTGGAGCCCAAACAGTAACACGAGAGAAAAAGTCCCTCAGGGGTAATAAAGGCAGTTTTTTCTTTGGAGCTATCTGTCAGAGGTACCTGCCAGTATCCCTTAGTGAGATTGAGGTTAGTGAAGTACCGGGCCCCTCCTAGTCTCTCAATAAGTTCGTCTACCCGTGGCATGGGGTAGGCGTCAAATTTAGACACCTCATTGAGTTTCCTGAAATCGTTGCAGAAACACAATGTACCATCTGGTTTGGGAACTGGGACAATGGGACTGGCCCATTCACTTTTGGACTCCTCAATGACACGTAATTTTAACATTTTCTGCACTTCCTCTGAAATGGCTTGTTGATGAGCCTCGTGGACCCGGTACGGTCTCGACCGTACTTTCACCTGGGGCTCGGTAACAATATCATGCTTGATTATAGATGTACACCCGTGTAGCTCGGAGAACACATCCGTATCCCTAGCTACAAACTCTCTGGATTCTTTCTGTTGGCTTTTCGTGAGGGACTCTGCTATTGTTACCCCTACTGCTACCTCTGTAGTCCTAACCGCAGCCTGTGGGGACAGTACAGGAGGTAGTTTAGCCGGAGATATTTCTGTAAGCAGACTCTCTCGGTCTGTCCACGCCTTTAGGAGGTTTACATGATAGATCTGTTCTGGTTTTCTCCTACCGGGCTGATGAACCTTGTAGTTCACTTACCCTATTTTCTCCATCACCTCACAGGGTCTGTGCCATTTGGCAAGGAACTTACTCTCCACTGTGGGAATGAGTATGAGTACTCGGTCACCGGGTTTAAAGGTCCTTACCTTCGCCGACATATTGTAAACCCGGCTTTGAGCCCTTTGGGTCTCCTCCACATGCTCTCTGACTATAGGCATAACAGCCGCCACCCTGTCCTGCATACCAGCGATGTGTTCAATAACACTTTTATGGGGGGTGGGTTCTTGCTCCCACGTTTCTCTGGCAATGTCCAACAGACCCCTAGGATGTCTGCCGTAGACCTACTCAAAAGGAGAAAACCCAGTGGAAGCCTGTGGTACCTCGCGGATAGCAAACATCAAATATGGTAACAGAACATCCCAGTCCTTTCCATCCTTGTTTACCACCTTTTTTAACATACTTTTTAAGGTTTTATTAAACCATTCTACTAACCCGTCTGTCTGGGATGGTAAACAGATGTACGTAACTGCTTGATATTGAAGAGTTTACACAGTTCCTTGGTTACTTTGGACATGAACGGGGTACCCTGATCCGTGAGGATCTCCTTGGGTAGACCCACTCGGCAAAACATGGTGAACAACTCTTTGGAAATTAACTTTGCCGACGTGTGCCATAGTGGGATGGCTTCAGGATATCGGGTAGCATAGTCCATGACTACCAAAATATGCTGATGCCCCCGAGCGGACTTAACTAAAGGACCTACCAAGTCCATGGCAATCCTTTCAAAGGGCACCTCAATAATGGGCAGAGGTACCAGGGGGCTTCGAAAATGTACCATGGGGGCATGCAACTGATACTCCGGACATGTTTCACAAAACACTTTTACTTCACGATATACCCCTGGCCAATAAAAACGCTGCAATATGCGGTCCAGTGTTTTTGTGGCACCTAGGTGTCCCCCTAGCACATGTTTATGTGCTAACTCCAGCACTGTCTGGCGATAAGGCTGGGGTACCAGTAACTGCTCTAAGGTCTCTCCTCACACCCTGTCAACTCGGTATAACAACTCCTGGTTGACAGCCATGCGGGGGAACACCTCATCAGCGCCTGGGCGCTGAGACACACCATTCTCCCAGGCCCTTAGCAGAGTGGGGTCCTGGAGTTGTGCAGAACCAAAATTATCACGCGATACCTCCAAATCTGACATATGAGGTACGGCTTCGCCTGCCATTACCTCTAGGGGAAACACAGAGCTACCATTTCATTCTAGCATGGTCACCCCTACGGCAGGAACCCTAGAGTCTAGGTAATTGGGTTCAGACTCGAGGACCTGACCAGACAATACCTGTGGTAATCCTGGGGGTGGGTTCTCTGACACTTGATTTCCCCGCCATAGAGTCCAAAACAGGTGAAAGTCCCGTCCCAGAATGAGGTCATGGGGTAAGTTCCTGACAACCCCTACCTCGTGTCGGCTCTCTCCACAGGGGGTCTGGATTGCAACAATCACAGTCGGATAGTCTCTTATATCCCCATGTATGCACAGAACCCCGATTGTGTGTCCAGTGACAGTCCCGAGGTCAACACAGGACCCATTAACAAGGGTCACCCGACTGCCAGAGTCCAGTAGTGCCAACACTGGGAACCCAGCTATGGTCACTTGGCATAGGTGGCACTTGTCAGCAGTGTCCGGGGTGGCGGCAGTGTAGGCTGGGGCAGCATAGAGGGACACCCTCTGACCCAGGCTGCAGTCCATGAGCTCTAAGGCACGGGGACAACTAGCCACAATATGGCCTGGCTCGTGGCAATCCCAGCAGACGACAGTCTATCTCCTCCTCCCCTGGGTCACTGTCTTATCCTGGGGAGCTCGAGGAATGTTGGCCCTCCGGGTCTTGGGAACTTGTGGGATCTGGGCGGGCTCCTTCCTGAGGGACTGTGTAGCCCAGTAGCGTTCCAACAGCCCCACCAATGCATTGGCGTTAGTTGGGTCTCCATGCCCCATCCACTGCTGGATCTTACCTGGTAAAGCCCTCAGATACCGGTCTATGACAACCCGCTCCACAACCTGGGCTGGGGTCAATGTCTCCGGCTGGATCCACTTACGGACAAGTTGTACTAGGTGGTGCATTTGTGACCTTGGTGGTAAAGCCTCCTGGTATTCCCAATTGTGGACTCTTTGAGCCCGGACATGCTGGTCCACACCCAGTCGGGCCAGGATCTCCGCCTTCTCCGATCTTCAACCTTCTCGGCTGAGAACTACCTACTACAACACAATGTTCTCTCTCTATACAAGAGCCTGGCTGCCAGACTCCCGCTCTGGTTATTCAAACAGGGGTGGCACAGTGTTACCTTGTTTGCAGGTTCAGATAAACGACACTTTCCTCAGTGTAGTGCCACACCTCTTTGTCCTAACACACAACCTATATCAGGCCTAAATTAGTCAGCTGACCTTCCTGCTGTGGGCTTCTATCACACACCCTTTAACTGCCTGGCTGGAAAATACTTGTTCTCCCAAACCACACCCTTCACTTTCTCACAGGTCATTGTCTTGCTGGAAGGTGAATCTACTTCCCAGTCTCAAGTCTTTTGCAGCCTCCAACAGGTTTTCTTCCAGGATTGCCCTGTATTTAGCTCCATCCATCTTCTCATCAACTCTGACCAGCTTCCCTGTCTCTGCTTAAGAAAAGCATCCCCACAGCATGATGCTGCCACCACCATGTCTCACAGTGAGGATGGTGTCTTCAGGGTGATGAGCAGTGTTACTTTTCTGCCACACATAGAGCTTTGCATTAGGCCAAAAAGTTCAACTTTGGTCTCATCTGACCAGAGCACCTTCTTCCACATGTTTGCTGTGTCCCCTATATAGCTTGTGGCAAACTGCAAACTGCACTTATGTCTTTCTTTCAACAATGGTTTTCTTCTTGCCACTCTTCCATAAAGGCCAGATTTGTGGAGTGCACGACTTATAGTTGTGCTGTGGACAGATTCTCCCACCTGAGATGTGCATTGATGCAGCTCCTCCAGAGTAACCATGGGCCTCTTGGCTGCTTCTCTGATCAGTGCTCTCCTTGCGTGATCTGTCAGTTTTGGTGGACGGCCATGTCTTAGTAGGTTTGTAGATGAAGAATACTTTTTCCATTTTTGAATGATGGATTGAACAGTGCTCCTTGGGGTACTCAAAGCTTGGCATATGTTTTTATAACCTAACCCTGCTTTAAACTTCTCCACAACTTTATCTCTGACCTGTCTGGTAAGTTCCTTGGTCTTCATGACTTCATGGTTCCTTGGTCTTCTAGTGGCCTTCACAGAACAGGTGTATTTAGACTAAATTACACACAGCTGGGACTCTATTAACTAATTAAGTGACTTCTGAAGGCAATTAATTGCACTGGATTTTATTTAGGGGTATCAGTACAGGGGGCTGAATACTTATGCACGTCACACTATTCAGATTTTTATTTGATTAAAAATATTGAAAACCATGTATCATTTTTGTTCCAGAAAATCACATTGTATAAATTTTATAAATTTATTTGCATTTTGCAGAGAGAAATAAGTATTTGATCCCTCTGGCAAACAAGACTTAATACTTGGTGGTAAAACCCTTGTTGGCAAGCACAGCAGTCAGACATTTTTTGTAGTTGATGATGAGATTTGCGCACAAGTCAGGAGGAATTTTGGTCCACTCTTCTTTGCAGATCATCTCTAAATCATTAAGATTTTGAGGCTGTCTCTTGGCAACTCGGAGCTTCAGCTCCCTCCACAAGTTTCTATGGGATTAAGGTCTGGAGACTGGCTAGGCCACTCCATGGCCTTAATGTGCTTCTTTTTGAGCCACTCCGTTGTTGCCTTGGCTGTATGTTTTGGGTCATTGTCCTGCTGGAAGACCCAGCTACGACCAATTTTTAATGTCCTTGCGGAGGGAAGGAGGTTGTCACTCAGGATTTTATGGTACATGGCTCCATCCATTCTCCCATTGATGCGGTGAAGTAGTCCTGTGCCCTTAGCAGTGAAACACCCCCAAAACATAATGTTTCCACCTCCATGCTTGACAGTGGGGACGGTGTTCTTTGGGTCATAGGCAGCACTTCTCTTCCTCCAAAGACAGCGAGTTGAGTTAATGCCAAAGAGCTCAATTTTTGTCTCATCTGACCACAGCACCTTCTCACATTCACTCACAGAATCATCCAGTTGTTTATTGGCAAACTTCAGCTGGGCCTGCACATGGGCCTTCTTGAACAGGGGAACTTTGCGGGCACTGCAGGATTTTAATCCATTACGGCGTAATGTGTTACCAATGGTTTTCTTGGTGACTGTGGTCCCAGCTGCCTTGAGATCATTAACAAGTTCCCCCCATGTAGTTTAGGCTTATCTCTCATCCCTCATGATTAAGGATACCCCATGAGGTGAGATTTTGCATGGAGCCCCAGATTGATGTCGATTAACAGTCATTTTGTATTTCTTTCATTTTATTACTAGTGCACCAACAGTTGTCTCCTTCTCACCCAGCGTCTTACTTATGGTTTTGTAGTGAATCCCATCCCCACTTTGAGAAAAAATATGCGCCGCCGACATGCTGCGATTTCCAAAACCGCTGAAATTTTGGAAATGGCAGCATGTCAATTATACCTATGGAAATGCCGGCGGTTTCCCTATAGGTATAATGGAAGCAGAAAGTCCGCAGAGGAAACTTCTGTGGACTTTCTGTGAAAAGTGCTGAAGGAAAAACCACGATGCGTTACCGCCGTGATTTATCCAGCACCGCTTTTTTGCTGCAGGATGCTACGAGGAGCCAAAAAGAGCAAATTGGACATAATTTCACCTACACGTCAAAAATGGGACGGACAAAATTATTGACACCTTTTCAAAAATGTAGGTAAATTACTTTGTTTCAAGCATGTCATGCTTGCTCAAACTCACCTGTGGCAAGTAACAGGTGTGGGCAATATAAAAATCACAACTGAAACATTGTGCATTGTGTGTCTGTGTTTGCCACACTAAGTATGGAGAACAGAAAGGGGAGAAAAGAACCAAAATTGTGGAAAAATATCAACAACCTCAAGGTTGGCAAAATGTACGTGAGTAAGCCAAAATCCTTCTGGGAAAACGTCTTGTGGACAGATGAGACCAAGTTAGAGCTTTTTGGTAAAGCACATCATTCTACTGTTTACTGAAAACGGAATGAGGCCTACAAAGAAAAGAACACAGTACCAACAGTCAACTATGGTAGAGGTTCAAAGATGTTTTGGGTTTGTTTTGCTGCCTCTGGCACTGGGTGCCTTGACTGTATGCTAGGCATCATGAAATCTAGATTTGGGGTCTCAATGTAGGGCCCAGTGTCAGAAAGCTGGGTTTTCATCCTAGGTCATAAGTCTTCCAGTAGGACAATGACTCCAAACATACTTCAGAAAGCACCCAGAAAAAGAAGGAAACAAAGCACTGGAGAGTTCTGAAGTGGCCAGAAATGAGTCTGGATTTAAATCCCATTGAACACCTATGGAGAGATCTTAAAGTTGCTGTTGGCAGAAGGCTCCCTTCAAATATGAGAGACCTGGAGAAGTTTGTAAAAGAAGAGTGGTCCAAAATTCCAGAGGTGTAAGAAGCTTGTTGATGGTTATAGAAATTGATTGATTTCAGTTATTTTTTCCAAAGGATGTGCGATCAAATATTAAGTTGAGGGTGCCAATTTTATCCTGCCCATTTTTGGAGTTTTGCGTGAAATTATTTCATTTTTGGCTTTTTTTTTCTCAGTTTTTTTTGTGTTGTTCAAATACACACAAAGGAAATAAACATGTGTATAACAAAACATGTGTAATTGCAATAATTTTCTCGGAGAAATACTTCATTTTCTGGATACATTTCAGGGGTGCAAACACGGCCATGACTGTATGAAGATACCAGTGAGTACTTCTACAATCAGAAGACAATAACGTGAAGTCAAGTTACCAGCAAGAACAAAATCCTGTTGTTGAAAAAAATACATATCCTATAGGTTAAAATTTGCCAGGGAACATATTAAATGGCCCAAAGAGAAATGGTGCAAAATTTATGGGATGCTGAATTTTTGGGTCTAGTGGCTGCACACGATATATCAGATGAACCCCGAGCACTGAATTAAAGCCACAGCACACTGTGAAGACAGTAAAGTATGGTGTGCAAAAAATCATGAGGCTGATACCAATTGCTCCTTGTCCGGGGAAAAAATTCCTTGCAAACTCCAAATCTGGCAATCAGTATAAAACTCTCGATCAACTTGTCTTTACCAAAAATCTAAAACCCGTAACCTGTAATATTTTCCTATTCAAGAAAGGTATCCAGGCCCTTTTTGAACTTGCGCAATGAATTCACCATCACAACATCTTGAGGCAGGTGGGTTTCATAGCATCACTACTCTTACAGTAAAGAATCCCAAATGAAATGTTGTTTTGTCTAGGAGTAGAGGATGTTTCCTTGACACGGTAAAAAGACATTAGAAAGGTGTTTGTACTGTCCCTTCATGTATTTGTACATCCTGAATAGATCTCCCTGTAGCCATCTTTTTATAAACTGAATGATCCCAAATTTGTTAATCTGTCCTCGTATTCCAATCCACCCATTCCTCTAATTATCTTTTCGCCCACCTAAGCACTCAAGTTTAGTTATGTCCTTCTTGTATACTGGGGCCCGATATTGCGTACAGTAGTCTATGTGTGGCCGTACTTGTGATTTGTATACTGTAGAGACATAACTATGTTCTTGTCATGAGAATCTATACCTCTTTTGATGTATCCCAGATTTGTATTTGCCTTTCCAGCAGCTGCCTGGCAACTGGTTGCTAAAGGTAAGCTTACTATCCACCAAAATCCCCATTTCTTTTTCAGGGCAGTCTTACCCAGTAATTTACTATTAAGTATTTTTATTTATGCTTACTTGTATAGCGCTATCATGTTCCGCAGCACTTTACAGACATTGTCAGTCGCTGTCTGGGGTTCACAATCTATATTTCCCTATCAGTATGTCTTTGGAGTGTGGGAGGAAACCAACGCAAACATGTGAAGAACATAGAAACTCCTTGCAGATGTTGTCCTTGGCAGGATTCGAACCCAGGACTCCAGCGCTGCAAGGCTGCAGTGCTAACCACTGAGACAACACGCTGCCCTACAATACATAAAAAATACATTTTATTTCTTCGACCAAAATTCATAACCTTACATTTGTCTACATTAAACTTCATTTGTCAAGTCTCTGCTCATTCTTCCAGCTTCCTTAGATCCCCCTGTAATATTCTACTATCCTCTTCATTTTTGATTACTTTATTGAGTTTAGTATCAACTGCAAATATGGAAACCCTCTACCAGGTCATTAATAAACATATTAAAAAGGAGAGGACCCACTACTGATCCCTGTGGCACTCCACTAATGACTGTGACGCAGTCTGAGTGAACCCAAATACATATATTTTCCCCCAACTGACCTCCCCATAGAAGCAGATCAGATTAGTCTGACAGGACCGATTCCTTTTAAACCCAAATCAGCTGATGGTTTGTCCAATAGAGAGAAGAGGAGGGGACCTAGGACCAAGCCCTGAGGAACCCCAACAGCAAGGGAAAGAGGAGAAGAAATAGCACCAGCAAATGATACACTAAAAGAGCTGTCAGAAAGATAGGAAGAAAACCAAGAGAGAGCGGTATCTCTGAGGCCAATAGAATGGAGCATAGTGATGAGGAGTTGGTGGTGTACAGTGTCAAATGCTGCTGAGAGATCCAGAAGAATAAGAAGTGAATAGTTCCCTTTAGATTTAGCCGTCATTTGACCTATGTTAGGGCTGTTTCTGAGTGTAGTGCACGAAAACCCAATTGTAAGGGGTCCAGAAGAGAGTTATCAGAAAGATAGCAGATTAGGTGGGAATAGACCAATCGTTCCAGGAGTTTAGAGATGAAGGGGAGCTTAGAGATGGGTCAATAGTTAGCAGCACAGGAGGGATCAAGGGAGGGTTTTTTCAGTAGCAGGGTTATGACAGCATGGTTGAAGGAGGAGGGGAAGATTCCAGAAAAGAGAGAAAGGTTAAAAATTTTAGTAAGGAGAGTTGTAACAGCAGGGGACAGAGACTGGAGTAGGTATGACGGGATAGGATCATTTGTACAAGTAGTAGGGCTAGAAGAAGAAAGGAGCTGACAGACTTCTTCTGTTACTGGGTCAAAGAATGAGAATTCACAATGAGGATCAAGGGAGAGAAGGTGACTAATGCTGCTTGGAGATTGGGTTATTTCCTGATGGAAGCTGTCGATTTTGTCTTTAAAGTACGTGGCCATGTCTTGAGCACTGAGGTCTGTGACAGGTACCTGCACCTTCGGCATAAGGAGGAAGTGAAAGGTGTCAAAAAGAGATGAGAAATGTGAAATAGGCTTGTTTGGCGGGGTGAAAGGCACAGTTTGGTGAGGTGAAAGGCTTTGAGCAGAAACTTGAAGTGAATGAAATCTGAAAAAAAGCTGCCTTTCTACAATGTGGGGCCTCAACCTAAAGGTTTTTTTTTTTTCAAAAATCAAAATTTATAACCTAAAATAAGTGCCCAACTCTTGTGTCATGAGAACAGGTGTCCTTTGTTCTCCCATTTGAATAGTTTGGTGGGTGAGTGAGCACAATGCTCGTCTGTGCAACATGCATGGAACTGATGAAGGTAGTGGAGATCAGCGTTCAGCTGTTGTCATCTGTCCCATAAACTTTGAATGGAACAGCAATGCGCATGAACGCCAATCCATTCAGACAGAAGAACATAGGAACTTGTGTTTGTGATTGATGGCAGTCATAGAACCCCCACTGATCAGACACATATCACCACTTCTGTGGACAGATAGATATGGTTATAGGAAAGCCACTTTTAGAGTAAGGCTAGATTCACATGAAAGAGGTGCAAGACGGCCATGAAAAAAGTCAGTTGTTCACAGCCGTCTTGTTCCCGAGGGGCAAAAGTTTTCTCAGATCCCCAATACATTTCAGTGTATGGAGGGATCCGTGAAAACGAACAAAAGTAGGACATGACCTATATTTTGATGGTCTGTGTCAAAATAATGACTAGCCCCCATTCACTGTGAAATCAATGTTGCCTCATGGCTTCCTTTAAAAAAACAGATGTCACACGGCCAATATTCACTGTCATGTGAATGTAGCTTAAGTCTGCACAGGACGTACATGCAGCAGATTAGTCAGTGCAGACTTGTCAGTGGCTTATTTGCTGCATTGTACAGTAGCAGCAAAGTGGATGAGATTTAAACAAATCCCATCCAGGCTCTGCTTAAAAATCTCGCAGCATAATCGGAACTCAAATGCAGAATGTCTCGCAGCAGCCTCATGTCAGTTTATGCTGCAGGTCATTCTGAGCAGTTTTTGTTGTGGAGTAGTTCAGGAAAATCCTCTTCTGGTTTCCTGCAATGGGATATCAGCAGCGGACACTTATCCTATGTCGAAGTATCTGCAATCTGTACAGAAGACTAGGTACGGGCATGTTGGCAGTTTACTAATATATTCTCACCACAAGTTGTCTTGTTGAATCATATTGTGAAATGTCACCCTGACAAAGGGTGATGTGATGCTGCAGCGCCCACCTCCACAACCTATTTAACGAGGACCTATCATGTCCTCAGAGATGGTTGGTACCACTAGAAAGGCGACTGAATTCACTGCACTGCCAGATTTCCCGGTTTGTGCCCCGGTGCTGGAGATATTGATGCCACTGTCAGAAGAGTGAATCTTACAGTTCAGCGTCATCCCTGGGCTGTGTGGAACCCCTCTGACTGTACTTTTCCATAGCCTTGTACTGTCAGGGGGCGTTCTTTACCGCCCAGCGATGATGCTAGGCTATAAGGCCCACCTTTCCGACAATGGAGAGATATTGATGCTGAAACTAACTGCACCTATATCTCCAGCAACATGGTGAATACCGGCAAAGCTGACAGTGCACTGAATTCAGTCGGCTTTCTAGCAGTATATAATACCGCACAACTCTGAGGACATGAAAGGTTCTCTTTAAGTGCACTTCACCTGCATCAGTCTCCTGGTATTCCAGGACCATTGTCCAGCCAGGAACCTGCAGAGGTGCCGTGTATGCAGGGCTGGTTTTAGACAAAGTGGGGCCCTGGGCAAAAATTAAAAGCGGGGCCCCAAATGCTGATATGCAAACAACACCATCATCTTCCAGTGACAACCCCTATAATAACGCCTCCTTTCTGCCAACAAAAAAGTAATAACAAGACCTATTTTACCACATACAATTCAAATGAGCACCTTTGTACCACCTATTAGATTTTTGCACCCAGTCATCAGTTATTATAGCGCCTCCTTATAAATAATAGTCCCTGCTTATAAATAATCTTACACCTTTATTAATAATAGCTCCCTTATAAATGATAAATAGTGCCCTGTATAAGTAATATCCCCCCTTAACAGTAACAGTCACCCCGTAAAAATAATACTGCTCCCTTAAAAATAATAGCCCCATCATAAATAATAGTTACCCTTATAAATAATAGTCCCCATTATCACTAATAGCCCCCTTTATAAATAAGCCCACTTAACAATTATACCCCCCTTATAAATAGTTCCCCTCTTATAAATAATAGCCCCCTCATACTTAAGTTTCCCAATTATATATAGTAACCCACCCTTATATATAATAGTTCTCCGTTATACAGTGTCGGACTGAAGGGCCTTAGGCCCACCAAAGGAACTTGTTCTGGGGCCCCACCCAACAGCTTCCTACTAATAGCCTACACCACGGCTCCTTCACTGAAGTCTTACATATGTGCTGACTATCTGGTGTTACTGAGTATGTTCCCCGTATAGTCAGCCCCTATAGTACTGTGCAGGTCCCAATAACTCCATGGCCAGTTCATGCACAGTACTGTATGGGGAATGACATGGCCATGGAGCACTACACATATGTGCAAGATTATAGTGAGGGAGCTGTGATGCAGACATAGCACACAGGGCTGCCAGCAGGAATTGTGAGCCCCCCCCCCCCCACAGTATAATGCTCTACATGGTATATAATGCTCCACAGTATAAAATGCTCTCCTGAGCCCTCCAGTTTCCCCACATGGTATATAATGCTCCACAGTGACCCCACACAGTATAAAATGCTCCCCTGAGCCTCCCATTGTGGTCCCACATGGTTTGTAAGGCTCCACACAGTATAATACTCCACAGTGGCCCACACAGTATACTACCCCTTAGTGGCCCCAGACAGTACAATATGCTCCCCAGCAGCCCCACACAATATAATATGCTCCATACAGTATAATATGCACCCCACAATGCCCCCCCAGTATAATGCTCCACAGTGGGCTAACACAGTATAACATGCTCCATAATGACCTCCACACAGTATAATATACTCCCCAGAGGGGTTCCCCCAGTATAATGCTCCACAGTGGTCACCCACAGTATAATATGTTCCCCACAGTCCCCCCCCAGTATAATGCTCTACATTGGCCCCACAGAGTATAATATGCTCCCGAAAAGCCCCACACAATATAATACACTCCACAGTGGCCCCACACAGTATAACAGGCTCCCCACACTGTCCATTCCCCCAGTATAAAGCTTCACAGTGGCCCATAGTATAATATGCTCCCCAGAGGGCCCCCGCTAGTATAATGCTCCACAGTGCCCCCTCCAGTATTTTGCTCCACAGTGGCCCCACGCAATATATTATGCTCCCCAGAGCGTCCCCCCAGTATAATGTTCCACAGTAGGCCCCACACAGTATAATATGCTCCCCAGAGGGCCCACTAGTATAATGCTCATTAGTCCCCCCCAAATAATGCCCCACAGTGGCGCCACCCAATATAATATGCTCTGCTGATGCCCCCCCCCAGAATAATGCTCCACAGTGACACCACTCAGTATAACATGCTCCAGAATGGCCTCCACACAGTATAATATACTGCCCAGAGAGGTTTCCCCAGTATAATACTCACAGTGGCCCAAAACAGTATAATATGCTCTCCAGAGACCCCCCCAGTATAATGTTCCACAGTGGCCCAAAACAGTATAATATGCTCTCCAGAGCCCCCCGCCCAGTATAATGCTCCACGGTGGCCCCGCACAGTATAATATACTGGGGGTCCCTCTGGAGAGCATATTATACTGTGTGGGGCCACTGTGGAGCATTATACTGGGGAGGGGGCCCTCTGGAGAACATGTTATATTCTGCGGGGCCTCTATGGAGTATTATAAAGTGGGGGGGGCTCTGGAGAGCATGTTATATTCTGTGGGGCCACTTTGGAGCATTATACTGGGGGGTCCCTCTGGAGAGCATATTAAACTGTGTGGGGCCACTGTGGAGCATTATATTGGGAGGCCCCTCTGGAGAGCATAATGCTCCAAAGTGGCCCCACAGAATATAACATTATCTCCAGAGCCCCCCCCCCCACACATTATAATTTTCCACAGAGGCCCCACAGAATATAACATGCTATCCAGAGGGGCCCCTTCCCCAGTATAATGCTCCACAGTGGCCCCACACAGTATAATATGCTATCCAGAGGGGGCCCCCCAGTATAATATGCTATCCAGAGGGGGCCCCCAGTATAATGCTCCACAGGGGCCCTACAGTGCTATTATTATATTATATTCTGGGGTCTCTTCAGACCCCAGAGTATAATAATCGAAGGCCCGGGGTAAGTAAGGTAAAATAACAAACAGTTATACTCACCTTGTCTTACCTCTCCTGGACCTCCTCGCGCTGCTCCGCTATGCCCGCCGGCGACCGCTTCTTCTTCTCTGCGGCTGACGTCACGCGTTGTGGACGTCACCTCTGAGGCCTGTGATTGGGCCTCAGCGATTACGTGAGGCACGCCCCACGTGACCGCTGAGGCCAGGCCTCAGCGCCTCAGCAGTGATGTCCGGAACGCCAGAAGATGACGTGGGACGCAAGGACAGGTGAGTAAAAATGTTTGTTATTTTTACTCACCTCGGAAAGGGGCCCTGCAGTCCCTTTCTGTTAGTGCTTTGGCCGGGCCTGACTCCGGGATCCGGAGTCATTAGGTTCCAGATCCCGGGGGCCCCTTTGGGGATGGGGCCCTGGGCAATTGCCCAGTTTGCCCCCCCTAACGCCGGCCCTACGTGTATGTCATTGTAAGGCGCCAGCACTCACAAGTGAGGAGTAAATGGTTCCTAGAAACAACCTGCTTACTGCAGCATACTATTACAGTGCAGGGCAGGAAAAGGTTAATTGCTGGCTGGCATTATGAGGGGAACATCTGCAAATAAAAGGGGGCTGGTTGTGTTCTCCATATGGGGAATGGAGGAAACTCTGATAGTAGTGAAGTTTTTGGCGCTACGAGGGGAACATTATACAGTAAAAGTCTCTATTTGTGGATTATACTATGAGGTCAGAGGGGAATCTGGCAGTAAGTGGCTGATGTGACAGTATTTAGTCCTGATATAGCGGTCAGTGGGTGACGTGACAGTATTTAGTCCTGGTATAGTGGTCCAATATGATAACTCTGTATGTATATATAAATATTTTTTAGTGTGTAGGGAAGGACATATGCCTTGTTGCTTGTGCACCTGATTTTTAAAGATAAGGCTCACAAGCAACTAGTTTGACTAGGCAAAATTTTTTTACAAACAATCCCTTAAAAGACATTAGGAACACTCCTGTAAGTACCAGTGATAGGCACTGCAGCACATCAAATTAACAGAATGTGACTATGTTGTAGGTACAATATTTCAGCATTTGGGGCCCCACTTTTAATTTTTCCCAGGGCCCCATTTTGTCTAAAACCGGCCCTGCATGTATGACACTGTTGTACCCAGAATAATGTACTTAATGTCAAATGTGGGTGTGCTCTTTTCCATTCCAAGCCCCCCCCCCATGTAACCATACAGCAGTTTACAACCACATATGGGGTATTGCTGTGTTCAGGAGAAATTGTGTAATCACTGTCAGGGCCGCATTAACCATAGGGCAAGCGGTGCACTTGCACTGGGCCCTGTGGTTGCGGGTGCCCCGGGCACCAGACTTTCTGCCCAGGACAGCTCCACTCACAACTGTATCGGCATGCTATGCAGTTGAAGCCTATGACAGGGCAGGGAGCTGTAAAGTCCTTGCTCTGCCATAGAATACTTACATACATCACTGTCTGTGCAGGACGTCCTGGCACAGCTGATGACATCACAATGGTGAAGCAGGAGCTATCCTCAGACAGCTCCTGCTTCACCGCTCTGTGTGGAGCACATACCTGTGTGCTCCGGCCCCGGGAGCTGCAGGTGCGATGTGATGATGTCACTCACATTGTGCCTGCAGCTCCCTAAATAGTCCAGGACAAGAGACTGCACAGGGGAGTGAAGAGAGGTGAGTATCAGTGTTTTATTATGTTAAACGGAATGGGGAACAATAAACTTGGAGCAAATCAAGCGGGGACATTAAACTGGAGGCAGATGAAGGGGAGCATTAACTGGAGGCAGCTGAAGGGGGGCATTAAACTAGGGGGGAAGATGGAGGGTGAACATTAAACTGGGGGCAGCTTAAGGGGGGGCTTTAAACTGCAGCAGATGGAGAGGGGGTCATTGAAATGGGGCAGATGGAGGGGGGCATTAAACTGTTGGGAAATGGAGGGGGCATTAAACTGGGGGAGATGAAGAGGATCATTAAACTGGGGAGGGTGACATTAAGCTGGGGGCAGCTAGAGGGGGACATTAAACTGGGGGCAATTTAGAAGGGGCATTAAACTGGGGGCAACTTGAGGAGGACATTAAACCATGGGGGTAGCTGGAGGGTGACATGTTTGCCTCGGTTTAATGTCTCCCTCTAGCTGCCCCAGTTTAATGTCCCCCTCTAGTTGCCTCCAGTTAAATGTACCCCTCCAGCAGCCCCCAGTTTAATGTCCCTGTCCAACTACCCCCATGGCTTAATGTCCCCCTCCAACTGCCCCAGTTTAATGTCCCCCTCTAGTTTCTTCATACTGTAGGGCAATTGGAGGGGAACATTATAATGTGGGGGCATATAATGTTAGGATGACTGTAGGAGGATTATACTGTGTGGGGGCACATAGAAAAATGGCTGAGAATGGGTAGAGTCAATGTAGAAGTGGGTGGAGCTAAATTTGCATAGTGCGCTGTACATTCTGTGTTCCTCTTTCTATGTTTTGAAAGTTGGGAGGTATGTTATAAATATTAGTCCACTTAAAAATAAAAGTTTTCCCCTTATATACAATAGTTTCCCCTTAAAAAAGCCCTCCTTAAGAATAAGTTTCCCCCTCATAATAGTTCCCCTCCTTATAAATAAAAGTTCCCCTCCTTATGAATAATAGTTCGCCTGTATAAATAAAGGGGAACTATTATTTATAATGTGGGGGCTATTAGTTATAAATGGGGACTATGATTTAAAAGGGAGAACTATAAAGTAGTACTATTATTTATAAGAGGGGACTATTTGGAAGGTAGAACTATTAATAATAAGGGGGACTATTATTTATAAGGAGGGACAATTACTGATAAGGGGCACTATTTAAAAGCAGGGACTCTTATTTATAAGGTTGAATTATTATTTATAAGCAAGGAATCTTATCCCCCCTTTTAAATAATAGTCCCTGCATATAAATAATTATTATCGATAAGGGTGCAGTTATCTGTGAACAGGACATATTATTTATATGGGGGTACTACTATTTATAAGTGCAGGGGCATGGCCACTTATATTGTATGGAGCCAGTAAGAATGAATTACACTATGTGGACCATTTTAATGTGAGTGGGTCAGGTATGTTTAAGTGGTGGTCATGGGGGGGGGGGGGCACTTATGAAACCTTTGCACTGGGCCCACCAATGTGTTAAAATGGCCCTGATCACTGTTGTCTGTAACCACTGCTCTCAACACCTCCTAACAGCTACATCAGAACTTCTATAAGGCAGCCAGTTTGTCAATACAGCCACCATGCTTCTCTTAGTCAAATGATGCACCTTCTCTCAAAGTCTGCCAACTGTGCAAAATGTCTTTGCGTTATTTGTTTTGTCAGTGAGTGTATTATCATGTTAGTCGGTCTGGTGGGTGCAGATATGGTGCACAGCCCTTTTTTACACAAAAGATCTACCACTTTCTGCAGCCCATTTGACACTTTTTGAAAACGTGGTCAGAGATCAGAGTTTGTGTGTGTGGGGGTGGGGGGAGGACTAAAGCAGGCCTGACAAGGTACACCCCCAAAATTGCATAACTGCTGTTTTTCTCATACTAGTTCACAATATTTTTAAGCTTTTCAATGCATTATATGATACATTAACCGGTTAAGGACCGGGCCTAAAAGTACCTTATGGACCAGGCCTCATTTTTCAAAACTGACATGTGTCACTTTATATGGCAATACCTTTGAGATGCTATAACTTACACAAGTGATTTTGAGAGTGTTTTTTCATGACACATTGTACTTCATGTTAGTGGTAAACATTGATCAATATTTTTGTATTTATTTATAAAAAATTAGGAAATTTGAGGGAAATTTGGAAAAAAATTGCAATTTTCAAAATGTAAAATTCTCTGCTTTTCAGACAGATAGTCATACCACCCAAATACATGAATAAATATTATCTACCATATCTCTGCTTTATATCGGCATCATCTTTTAATCATCCTTTAATTTATTTTGGATGTTAGAAGGTTTACAAGTGTAACAGCGATTTTCCAGATTTACAAGAAAATTTCCCAAACTCATTTTTTAGGGACCACTTCAGTTCTGAAGGGGATTATAAAGGCCTATATATTAGAAACCCCCATAAATCACCCCATTTTCAAAACTGCACCCCTCAAATAATTCAAAACAGCATTTGGGAAGTTTGTTAACCCTTTAAGCATTTCACAAGAATTAAGACAATATGGAGGTGAAATTTAGACATTTCATTTTTATCCAACAATACATTAATTTATCCCTAAAATTAACACATTCACAAAGGGTTAAAGGAGAAAATGCATCTCACAGTTTGTTGTGCAATTTCTCCCGAGCACAGAAATACCCCACATGTGGGTGTAAAATGATTTTTGGGCACACGGCAGTGCACAGAAAAGAAAGAGCGACACTTGGCATTTGAAAAGCAGATTTTGCTGGAATAGTTTTCAGGCTCCATGTCTCATTTGCAGAGCCCCTAGAGTACCAAAACAATGGAAACCCCCTAAAAGTGACCCCATTTTGGAAACTACACCCCTGACAGAATTTATCAAGGGGTATACTGAGCATTTTGACCCCACAGCCGTTTCACAGATTTTATTAACATTGGGATGTGTAAATGAAAAATTACTAAAACATCACTTTATCCCCAAAGTTTTCATTTTCACAAGGGGTTAAAGGAGAAAAAGCCGCCCACAGTTTGTTACACAATTGCTCCTGAACACAGCAATACCCCATATGCGATCGTAATTTGCTTCATGGGTACATGGCGGGGCTCGAAATGGATAGAGAGCTATTTGGCTTTTGAAGGGCAGATTTTGCTGGAATAGTTTTCAGGTGCCATGTCCCATTTGCAGAGCCCCTAGAGTACCAATATAATGGAAACCCCCAAAAGTGACCCCATTTTGGAAACTACACCCCTCACAGAACATATCAAGGGGTATAGTGAGCATTTTGACCCAACAGCCGTTTCACAGATTTTATTAACATTGGGACATGAAAATGAAAAATTACTTTCTTTCCAATAAACCATCAATTTAGCCCCAAATTTTTCATTTTCACAAGAGGATAAAGGAGAAAAAGCTCTCCAAAGTTTGTTACACAATTTCTCCTAAATACAGGAATACTCCCCATGTGGTTGTAATCTGCTGTATGGGTACATGGTGGGGCTCAGAATAGAAAGAGCGCTATTTAGCTTTTGGAGGGCAGATTTTGCTGGAATAGTTTTCAGGTGCCATGTCGCATTTGCAGAGCCCCTAAAGTACCAATACAATGGAAACCCCTCAAAAGTGACCCCATTTTGGAAACTACACCCCTCAAGGAATTTCTCAAGGGGTATGGTGAGCATTTTGACCCTACAGTTGTTTCACAGATTCTATTAACATTGGAATGTAAAAATTAAAAATTACTTTTTTTTTCCAATAAACTGTCCATTTAGCGACATATTTTTAATTTTTACAAGGGGATAAAGAAGAAAAAACCCCACAGTTTGTTACACAATTTCTCCTGAACACAGAAATGCCCCATATGTGGTCGTAAACTGCTGTATGGGTACATGGTGGGGCTCAGAATGGAAAGAGCGCTATTTGGCTTTTGGAGGGCAGATTTTGCTGGAATAGTTTTCAGGTGCCATGTCGCATTTGCAGAGCCCCTAAAGTACCAATACAATGTAAACCCCTCAAAAGTGACACCATTTTAGAAACTACACCCCTCAAGGAATGTATCAAGGGGTATTATCATTTTGAGCCTAAAAATGCTTCCCAAAAATTAATATACAAAGTGAAAATTGACAATTTTAAATAAATATGCCATTTTGGTGCCCAATACGTTGTACCCACTTTGTGGCATCAGAGACATACACTCCTAAAACTATTATGTGGGCTATCCCGGGGGGAAAAAAAATTATATATGTGGGTGTAACCTGCTGCTTGGGCAAACAGCAGGGCTCAGACAGGAAGGAGCACTGCGCTTTTTAGCTTTTGGAGTACAGATCTAGAGGGACTTTCTGGACGCCATGTTGTTTTTGCAGAGGTGCCAGTAAATTGGAATTCCCCAAGAAGTGACCCCATTTTGTAGGGGCAATTTTAGGGTTTTTGCCAATTTGACATGGTGTCCAAAATCCAACAATCTAAATCTATGCTCCAAAAGCCACATAGCGCTCCTTCACATCTGCCCCCTGCTGTGTACCCAAACTGCAGTTTACGCCCACATGTATGACACTGGTGTACCCAGGATAACGTACTTGGTATAAACTGCTGCTTGGGCACAGCCGGGCACAGAAGGGAAGGAGCGCTATTTTGGTTTTTGAAGCACAGTTTGGTTTTTGGACACCATGCCATTTTTGCAGAGCCCCTGGATTGCCAGTAAAATGGAATCCGCAGACTTGTGACCCCATTTTGGGAACTACACCCCTGAAGGGATTTATCAAGTGGGGTAGCGAGTATTCTTAACCCTTAAGTGTTGCATTCATTTAATTTCAATAAATGAATACGCAGCTGATAATGAAAAGGGAAAATTGCAATTTTTCCAGAGATACGCCATTTCAGTGCCCAATATTTTGTGCCCAGCTTATGTCAGCAGGCACAAACACTCTAAAAACTGTTAGGTGGGTATCCCGGGCACAACAGCTTTTGGAGCGTTTACATTTGATACAAGCCGGACACAAGGTATTATGCAATGAAATAAAATATTCCTGGAAAAATTGTCATTTTCACCTTTCACAATCATCTGCGTATTCATTTCTGGAAAATAAATTATAGCAACACTTGGAGGTAAAAAATGCTCACTGTATCTCTGGATAAATTCCTTCTGGGGTGCAGTTTCCAAAATAGGGTCACGTATCAGGGGATTCCACTTTACTGGCATTTCAGGAGCTCTGCAAAAGTGTCATGGCATCCAAAAGCTAAACTGTCTAAATCTGTGCTCCATAAACCTAATAGTGCTCCTTCCCTTCTGTGCCCGGCTGTGCCCAAACAGCAGTTTATACCCAGATATAACATTATGTACGTTATTCTGGGTACACCAGTGTCATACATGTGGGTATAATCTGCAGTTTGCGCACACAGCAGGGCACAAAAGGGAAGGAGTGCTATGTGGCTTTTGGAGTGCAGATTCAGATGTTTGGTATCTGGACGCCATGTCATGTTTGCAGAGCCTCTAATGTACCAGAAAAGTGGAATCTCCTAGGGAGTGACCCCATTTTGAAAACTGCACCCCTCAAAGAATTTATCAGGGGGTGTAATAAGCATTAGTATCCCAGATGTGAATGCACAGCGCATGGTGAAGAGTGAATATGTAAGCTGTGCGGAGTACATGGGGAACACGAAATTCCCTACTCTGTCCCCAGTAGCTCCTATGATTGGGGGAGGGGGTCACTCTGGGGGTCACTTCTGGTTTATTATCCCTCGTAAGCTCTAAATCTGGTTTGTACCCTGATATACGCTCGCACAGCATATACATTCCATCCCTGCCGCAGCCAGTTGTGTTCTAATGATTTGGTGATTTTTAGGGTTTTTGTCTTCACATTGTACAAGCTATATTCTTTATTTTTCGGATGATGTAGCCATATGAGGGCTGATTTTTTGTGGTATGGTATGCATTTTTTAATGACACCATTTTTGGGGGTGTCTATAGCTTATAGAATAAATTATATTAACTCTTTCTGGGTGGATTAAAAAAAAATATCAATTTTGGAATTGGTTTTTACCTTTTAATTTTTTTGCCGTGTGGCGTACAGCATAAGTCACATGTTACCTTTATTCTGCTGGTCGGTACGATTATGGCGATACCTCATTTATATTGGTTTTTTTATGCGTTACTAATTCTGCAGAACAAAAACCCATTTGTGGACATAAATCAATTGTTTTTGCATCACCATCTCCTGAGAGGCGTAACATTTTTATTTTTCGGTTGACAGACTTGGTTTAGGGCTTATTTTTTGCGGGAGGACATGCGCTTTTTATTGGTATTGTTTTGAGGTACATATGAGTTTTTGATCACTTTTTATAGTATTTTTTTGTAAGCGAAAAAAAAAAATCATTACTTACAGCGTTTTTTTTCAGTTTTTTTTTTTTCGACGTTTACCGTGTATGTTAAATATTGTTTCAGCTTTATTGTACAGGTTGTTACGGACGCGGCGATACCAAATATGTGTTGTTTTTATTAATTTTTATTTATTTTTTTTATATAATTCATTTTATATAGGAAAAGGGATTTTTGGGGGCTTTATAACTTTATAAAAATTTTTTTTTTACACACTTTATTTTTTTTTTAACTTTTTTTTTACATTTTTAACTTGAGCCAGCGATGCTCTGATCCTGGCTCAGTATTATAGACTGCAATACACGAGCATACTCTTGTATTGCAGTCTATACAAGAATGTCAGCCGATGTAGAGGCATCGGCTGACTTCTTCACATCCTGGCAGGATCAGCCAGGTAGTGGGGGCTTCAGGTAGCCTTGGGTCACTGGCCAGACCCCGGGCTACAGAAAATAGACATCGGCAACCCCCGATCTCGCCGCAGTCATGTTTGACCGCGGCATCCAAGGGGTTAAAACCTCCGAATCGGAACTAAATTCCGACCGGGGGTTATGGAGCAGGGTGTTAGCTGTCAGTTACAGCTAACACCCGCTCCCGATCCCGGTCACAGGGTCTCTGAAGTGCAGGCCGTAAATTTACTATTGGCTGGACTTCAGAGACCAGGTCCGCAGGCCGTAAATTTACGGCCGGTGGTCGTCAACCGGTTAAAATCCAACTCGTCAAGTTAAAAGAAAACTTTCATATGGCAAAGAGAAAGGAAAAATAGAAAAGTATGGCAACAATGAAAAAATAAAAATCACTCCCATAAGTGGCTGTTGTGCCAAGGGGTTAAAGATGAAGGACATTGCTTTTAGCTGCAATCACATAATAGTAGTTTAGTCCCTGTCAAGAAATATATTGACCTAACAGACCTTTGCAGTTTGAATTAACCAGCAGAGGGCAGTCTTTTACCATTCCAGTGATGCCAGAAACAGGCAGTGAAGGCATACAGGGGAGTACCAAGGCCTCTTCACAGTGAGAATAAATCTAGGTAGATGACTTTTGCTTCATTGATTTGGTTGGATACAGTCAGCTGAATTCAGATAAAATTATAACTCAGCTCAAACATGTCGCCCTTTAAAATCCACTTAAACAGTAATTGTGTGATTTGTGTTTGCAGCAGGAACTGTCCGAGTTTATTCTGGCAGCTGCTGAGTACTGGCCAGACCCTGGGAAAGCTGAAAATTCAGCTGGATCCACACACACAACCAAATCTGCCACCAAGCTGAACACATTTATATGACTGGGTGGTGCCACAAGTGTGGCTTACATATGAGCAGATACTGTCCTGCGGTTACTTATACTTATTTAGTATTTGTTCTAATATATGACGCGAGCACAAAACTTATGGGGTTTGTCACCTGCGAATCTAAAGTGAAATAATTATATTCGGGGGTCCCTTCAGACTTACATTTATACTCGCCTTCCCTCATCTCTTCTGGGCTTCCATGTGGTGTCTGCAAATCTCTCTTGGTCTCCTGGGAGACGTCATGATGATTAGCGCACCCCAAATGACCACTGAGGCCTGTGATTGGGGTGCTAGGCGTTACCAAGGAGGCCGAGAAAGAGCATTGGATGCTGCAAAGAAGACCAGAAGAGGTGAGGGAAGGTGAGTATAAATGTAAGCTATTTTTTACACCTCCCCTGGGCCTCCACCTATTATACTCTGGGGTCTTTATAATAATTTCACTTCTGGTTTTATCCAAACAAATTCGGACTGAAGCGAACAGAAGGGTCGACTCGTCCAAACCCGAGACATAACAAAAGTTCAGAGGTTCGCCCATCTCTACCTGTAATACACTAAAATGTGACTTTTTACATCACAATCTGCTCTTGTATACTCCAGTCACATCCTAAATTGTACCTTCTCAAAGCCATCAGCACTGCACTGATAAACGCACCTCTAACAGTTATTCCCCTTACGTCCGACAGCAGCACAATATGGGGTATCTCTGCCCCTGTGTGTTGTTTAGGACAGGTGGAACCTTTAATTAGCACCAAAAAGGTGCCTCCTACTAGCCCTATAAGAGGGCACAAGAGACCTCCCTCCACTGTGTTTTTTTTCTGTCCTGTGTGGAACAGGTGGACGGAGGTCTCTTGTGACCTCCCGTTGCTAGGGGTTTTAGTTACTCCTGGCTTACCTTCTTGGGGTACCTCGGTCCCAAAGAAAAAACCTCCGGTCCTTCGGGCCTTCGCACCGCAGCGCAGCGTTATCCGGCATCCATCTGCAGGCAGCGCGATCCCGGAAGTAAGCGGGGAACCTCCGTGGCCGGAACTTTTCTCCGGTTCCGTGTTCCCAGGGGAAGGAAGCCTTTGCGCACCACCGCGCCCTACTTCCGGTTTTCTCGGAAAAAGTGCGGTAAGTTTGGAAATTTAAAATTTAAAGGCAAAATATAGAATTGATTTTTGCTGCTTGTATTTTGAGCCTCTGGCTTAGGCTTATGCTCCTCTATGTTCCAGTATGGCGTTTGACTTGTTTTGGTGCTGTATAAATGTTTCTTTGTTGGCTTCCTCCCCTCGCTGCTGGATTACATTTAAAAGGTCTGAATGCAGTCCTTTATTTGTTGAGTGAGTGGTTTCTAGCTTCTCTGCTGCGGGTTGCGGTGGCTGTTTTTTTTTTCTGACGGTTTTTTTCTCTCTTCAAGTGACCGATTAAAAAAAAAAAAAAAAAGAGGTACCCCTTGGGTTTTTATGCGATGCTTGGCGATCTTCCTTGTTTCAGTGTCACGTGGCTGTTTGATGTTTCAGATGTCATCTTCTGCAGCACGTAATGGCGATGCGCTTAGGAGGAAAAATTCCTCTAAACTTGAAACACCTAATGTGTTTGGATTGCAATACCCCTTTACCTGACGGCTATGATTTTACCCGCTGTCACCAGTGTCGCGGACCCTGCCGGAAGTACCTTCTATAAGAGGTTGTTACTTGGGTAAAGAACTTTATGAGGAGTCTCTTAAAGGAGATTCGTTCTTCCATCGCCCAGATTGCCAAGAGACCGCAGATTGAGACACAATCTTCCTTACGGATCTCTGATGAAGATTATCAGATAGTGGACGTAACACTCTCATCTGACGATTCCACTGAAGATCCCAGCAGGCCGTGCTTCCACTCGAAAAATTAAGCCGGCTGCTGAAGTCCATCCGGTCTAAGGATCGTGATGTTGACGGGGAAGCCTCCGCGTCCACCTATAGAGGGCCTAGGGTCTTCCAAGTGGACCAGACATTACAAAAATTAATGTCCTCAGAGTGGAGAAGTCCTGAAAAACCTCTTGTGGTTCCTAGGAGGTTCAGCGCTTTATTCCCAGTTGCTCAATGGGATCAATGGGGTTCTCCTCCCAAGGTGGATATGGCGGTGGCTAAACTGTCCTGCCGCACTAAGGTACCATCAGATGATGGAGCAAATCTGCACGACGCCATGGCAGGCGCTTCGACAATACCTTCAAGAAGGCTTATTCAGCTGCCTCGCCCAAGACCGCTGTGCGGTTGCGTCCTGTGAAGTGTCAGCCAAATTATGTACTGACCTGGTCCACCTCAAAAGTGACCGACTCTGGAGTCTCCAGAGACGAGCTGCTAGGGTTTCTAGGCTCAGTTTCCCTGGCAGCTGAATATTTAACGGAAGCCTCCCACCATCAATTAAGGCTGGCGGACAAATCCCTGGCACTTACCAAGAACACTGCAGCAGGAAGACCTCTATGGTTAAAACCTTGGAGAGCTGTGTTCCCCTCAAAGTATAATTTGTGCGCATTACCCTTTGAGCCGGGTAGAGTCTTTGGCTGTGCCCTAGACGAGATCCTAGAGGGCTTGGCCGACAAGAAGGGTAAACCTTTACCCCAGGCCTTCAGAGGTAGGTCTGGCTCTGGCCGTGGTAGAGGCTATCCGCCTCGTCGTGGAAGGCAGTCCAGAGAGGCTCTAGTTATTCCTCTAGAGGCGCCGGCCGGAGATTCCGAAGTCTGATGATAAAAAAAGTCAAGCCTAGCTTTTGACATCAGAAGCAGTTTTCCTGTGGCCGAGATTCCTGTCGGAGGTCGTGTCTCCCACTTTCTCAACTGCGGGCAGGAAAAAATTCGAGACCCATGGGTCCGGTAGGTAATCCAAAGAGGTTATGCAATCAAGTTCCTCCGTCTTCCTCAGGATCGGTTTGTGTTAACTCGCAGCCTCCCTGGAATGCTTCATCCGAGAGTACATTCACAAGGGAGCCCTGGTGGAAGTCCCTTCTCTAGAAGAAGGATCCAGTGTCTATTCTCCCGTCTTCCTGATGCCAAAACCGGCAGAGAAGTGGAGAATGATCATAGACTTAAGGTACCTCAACCGCTTCATCAAAAAGAAGCGCTTTCATAGGAAAACCATAAAGTCTGTCACCACCTTTCTCCTCTAAGGCGATGTTTTTTGTGACTTTGGATATAAAAGACGCCTATTTGCATATTTCTATTTACCTCCACACAGAAGGTTTTTTTCTAAGGATTGCCGTAGTAGTTTCCGGCCACAGGAAGCACTTTCAATTCACAGCACTACCCTTCGGGATCTCCTCTGCTTCCCACACCTTTACAAAGGTAGTGGCCCCCATAACGGCCGCCCTCAGGCTTCAGGGGATATTCTTGGTGCCTTATCTAGACGACTGGTTGATAAAGGCCCAGTCAGAGTCTGTTCTGCTCCAGTACCTACAGACAGCCTTCAGAGTCTGTGATGGCTTATAAATTGGGAGAAGTCAAAAACGATCCCTTCAACTCGAAGGAAGTTCCTCTGAGAAAACTACTTCCTAGATTCAGTCCGCTTGCAAATCTCCTTGACACCAGCAAGGAAGGAGAAGCTGGTTGCGGCAGTCCGGCACCTCTTCAAAAAGCCGATAGCCTCCATCAGAACATTGATGAAGATCCTGGGCTTGATGTCTTCCGCAGTGGAGGCAGTCCCATGGGCCTTGTGGCACTTACGTCCCCTCCAGAAGGAGTTACTAGAGGCTTGGGATCGCTCCCTTCTTACATTCAGCAAGAAGATTCGACTCTCCCCCAGGACCCGTCTTTTTCCCTCAAGTGGTGGTTGCACCTGAAAGACGGAAGGTCCACGGTCCAACCTTCTTGGACCCTGTTGACTACAGATGCATCCCTCTCAGGATGGGGAGCCCATTGGACGAAAACTCCATAAAGGGAGTCTGGAGCGCTCCTGAAAAAAGGACCTCGTCCAACTGGAAGGAGCTCAGAGCCGTATATCGTGCCTTACTCTATTGCTTGCCTCTTCCCAGGGAAGAGCAGTCAAAATCCGGTCAGACAACATGACCACAGTGCTGTACGTGAACAGACAGGGAGGCACCAGATCACCAACCCTCCTTAGGGAGGCAGATCTGATATTTACATGGGCAGAGAAAAATCTAACCCATTTATCCGCAGTTCACATCAAGGGCTCCCTGAACATAGTAGCGGATCGGTTGAGTCGGGGTTATGCCGTATCAGGAGAATGGTCACTCAATCCAGAAGTCTTTCATCAGATTACCCTGAACAGGGGTCTTCCAGAAATAGACCTCATGGCAACACGACTCAACGCCAAGGTGGAGAAGTTCTGTTCCCTTTACCAGGAGGACAATCCCTTGGCAGTGGATGCCCTGTCCATCCCTTGGAGGTCCAGGCTGGCATACATCTTCCCTCCAATTCCAATAATACCAAAGGTATTAATGAAAATCAGACAGGACCAAGTCTCTGTGATAGCCATCATTCCATTCTGGCCAAAAAGAGCTTGGTTTTTCCCAACTCATGGAGATGAGTCGAGGGATATATTGGAGGCTTCCCCCCCATCCAGAACCTGGTTTCCCAAGGATCTCTGAAGTGCCAGGATCTCTGGAGATTCAACCTGACAGCCTGGAGGTTGAGCAGTCCCTACAGCAGGATAGAGGACTGTCAGAGGCCGTCCTGAAGACCCTTTATTCTGCAAGAGCAGAATCTACCAATAAGAACTACCAGAGGACAGCCAAGATTTTCATGGAGTGGTGCTCCAAGAAGGATATTAATAATCTAGAACCTTCAACGGCTGATATTTTCTTCAGGACGGTTTGGATAAGGGCCTTGCCCCTGCCACTTTGAAAGTGCAGATTGCGGCCCTCTCCGCTCATTTGAACAGACGTCTGTCTCAGGATCCTCTGGTTGCAAGGTTCCTTAAAGGGGCAATGAGGCTAAAGCCCTCAGTATCATCCCCAGTGGGACCTTGCGGTAGTCATTACAGGCCTGTGCGGTCCTCCATTTGGACCCTTGGAGACTACGGGGATAAAATATTTAGCCTACAAACCACTTTTTTGTTGGCTATTATATCTGCCAAAGAGTAGGGGTACTCCAGGCCCTCTCTTCTAGAGAACCGTACATTTTGTTTTTGCAGATAGGGTGCACCTTAGGTTTGCCTGGGTTTATCCCTAAGGTCCCCTCATACTATAATAGCAATCAGCTAATTTCGTTACCTGTGTTTTTCCCCTCTCCAACCTCTGAGGAGGAAGAAAAGCTCAACACCTTAGATGTGGTAAGGTGTCTGTGGATTTACCTATTCCACACTCAACCGCTTAAGAAGGCTGAAAGCCTACTAATTGATATGCAGTGTAAAAACAGAGGCCTCAAGGCTTCCAAGCCTACTCTATCCACATGGATCAAGGAGACAATTAAGTCTTCCTTTCTTATTCAGGAGTTATTCCCTCCAGTCTTTCTACGGCCACTCGACCTGGGTTGTCGACTTCTTTGGCTGAGTATCGGTCCTTACCATTGGACCAGATTTGTGCGGCTGCATCATAGTCATCTCAGTTGACCTTTTGTTAAACATTATCATTGGACATCCGCAGTTTCCAGACAACTGCCTTTGGTCAGTCAGTCCTTGATGTTGTAAGGCAAGGAAACCCTCCCTAGGGGAATTACTTGCTATCTCCCCATATTGTGCTGCTGTCGGACGTAAGGGGAATCGTTGATTGTAATGTCAATCTGTATTCCCTTAGTCCAGACAGCAGCACAAGGCTTCCCTCCCTAGAAGCTTGTTTCCTGTTACTTTATAATTTACACAGTGGAGGGAGGTCTCTTGTGCCCTCTTATAGGGCTAGTAGGAGGTACCTTTTTGGTGCTAATTAAAGGTTCCACCTGTCCTAAACAACACACAGGGGCAGAGATACCCCATATTGTGCTGCTGTCTGGACTAAGGGAATACAGATTGACATTACAATCAACGATTGGAAGTCCTACATTAAAATCTTATCTCCACTAATAAAATCTGCTCTCATACTGTAGTCACTTCCAAAGCTACCTTCCCAGTTCTGCTAGATGCTACTTGATATTCATCAGAACACACCAGTGGTGGGGAGGTGGTTAATGTCTGGGAGTCTTCTTATGGCTTGCGTACTCTGGGGCAAGGATTGTCTTCATTCATTAAGCTGCATAATGTTCATCTTGTCACTGCGACCGGAAGGAATGAGACCGGGAAGAGGAAAAACGCAAAAAAGGCCACCATCGTCTCAGGGGACAGATTGTAATTTTCTGCTTGTCATAAACTGACACATCGCAGATTTTACTCATCTTATGTTTAATCCTATATTTAAATACAATGCTCCCTGGGATGGACCAACCACTGCAGCAAGTATCTGGAACCCCAGGCCAGAAGAAAATGTGCCACAAAAGAGGGGGCACAGAATTAGGAGGTGCAATGCCAAAGTAGACCATCAGTAGTCAGCGGTCTCACAGAATACTGCAGTATGGGGAATAAAATAAGTTCTTAAAAAAAATCAGACAATGTGATTTTCTAGATATGTTTTCTCATTTTGTCTCTCATAGTTGAGGTCTACCTATGATGTCAATTACAGGCCTATCTCATCTTTTTAAGTGGGAGAACTTGCACAATTGGTGGCTGACTAAATACTTTTTTCCCCCACTGTATCTGCTGGTTGTATTGTGCAGAGGATTATTACATGCCATGTTCTGGTTTTCTTATATTGTATAGAAGATTATTAAACACTATGGCCCAGATTTACCATTGTAGACACTGGCATAAACACAGCGTATCTTCGGCGCAATGTGGCTCATCTCTGGCACAACTTGGTGCATCTAGTTTGGGCTAGAATTTTTTGACATGCTAGACATGTGGGTATGGTTTCTTAAAAGCTTAAATGTGCCATGATGCCCCAAAAATAATGTTGGAAAATTCTGGTTTAAAGTAAGCCAAATAAAGTTGGTATAAATGTAGACTAGACAGATATGCTAGAATTCTCATCCCTTTTGCATTTTCAGACTGCCTAAGTTTGCACTTTCTAACTATTAGTAAATCTGGGCCTATGTGTTGGTTATAAGGTACTGAAAATTATATTCCGTATACAGGGCAATAGAAGTGGCACTGTGCAGTGTCCATGTATACAGAATAAGGGCAGATACTGAGAATTATATACAGTATACAGGACAAGAGAAGTGGCAGTGTCTATATATACAGAAAAAGAACAGATGCAGAAAATTATACGTAGCATATGGAACAAGAGAAATGGTACTGTTTAGTGTCCATACTGTATATGCAGAGTAAGAGCAGAAACTAAGAATTATGCCCAGCATACAAGAAAAGTAGTACTGTGCAGTACGTATATATACGGAAAGGAAGCAGATACTCAGAATGTAATCCATTGTACAGGACTGCAGAAATGCTACTTTGCAGTGTTCCTATTTAGGGAAGAAGATCAGATAATGAAAATTACACCCAGCATACAGGGTAATAGAAGTGGTACTGTATAGAGATGAGGGAATTGAGTCATAATAAGCCATGCTTTTTATGAATTTTCCAAAAATTTCAGGTTTGGCCAAACCTGACATTTTTGGGGTTTGCCACCCACAAATCATTATACTTTGGGGTCTCTTAAGACCCCAGAATATAATAATTGAAGGCCCAGGGGAGGTGCAGAAAAATCAGAACAGTCATATTCACTTTTCCTCACCTGTTCTGGGCGATTGGACCCAAACAACTTTGATGCAAGTGTCATGATATTGATGCACCCCATATGACCACTGACGCACAATGACAGGCCTCAGCAGTCCCCTGCGGTATGTGATGTCACCCAGGAGGCTAGAAGATACCTGAGCACAAACTCTATACACCATGAGGGAGCCCAGGAGAGGTTAAGGAAGGTAAGTGTGACTGTTTTTATTTTTCCGAACTTCCTCTGGGCCTTCGATTATTATACTCTGTCGTCTGAGGAGACCGTATGATACTATGGTATAATAATAGTATAATAAAAGCACTTCTGGATTGGACCGAATAAGTTTGGTCCAAAGTGAAAATGGTGGGTCAACCTAGTGAATATTCCCTAAACAAGTCTCTTATACTGTGTAGTGTCTAAATCAACAGCATTACAGCACTAAGAATGATACCCAACATAGAGAACACAGAGGTTAGTACTGTGAAGTGTCCATATACAGAATAAGAGCATATACTGAGCGTTACACCCAGAATACAGGGCAAGAGAAGTGGTACTGTACACTGTCCAGAAATACAGAATAAGACCAACTGCTGAAAATTACATTTAACAAAAAGGACAAGAGAAGTGGTACTGTGTAGTGTTCATATATACAGAATAAGAGCAGATACTGAGAATTACTCCCAGCATACATGACAAAGGAAGCAGTACTGTGCAGTGTTCATACATATAGAATTGATGCAGCATACAGAACAACAAATGTGGTACTATATAACATACATTGAAATAAAAAGGTATTATACTTACTATTTTTTACTTACACGACTTAAAATTACAAACACTATATACTCACCCATCCATTTGGCCAGGGATCAAGTGAAGTGTCTCAGTTCAGATCAAAGAGAGAATGAGTGCTCAGCCACTGATTGGCTGACGTACTTGTGCACAGGCAACAGGTAAAAAAAACTATTTTACTTTTATGCTAAGGCCCCATGTAGCGTCCCGCAGCAAAAAAGCACTGTGGGAAAAACTACGGCGAAACTCATCACGGTCTTTCCCGCAGTGTTTTTCTGCTTCAATTATACCTATGGGAAAACTGCCAACATTTCCATAGGTATAATTGACATGCTGCTATTTCAAAATCTGCAACTGTTTTGGAAATTGCAGTGTGTCAGCTGCACATATTTTTCTGCAAAGTGGGGATGGGATTTGCTAGAAAGTGAGGCTGGACCGAGGACGAAGGATGGAAGGGGAGGCCTGCATGACAGGAGTTTAGCCAGGAGCATAAGCTGAGGGTACAGGAAAGGGTTAAGTTGGCCATTTAGAGGAAGCGTAGGGGAGGGAACTGGGGAAAGGGGGGTTGGGGGAGGGAGTATTTAAAGTGAAGGCGGGAAGATTCCCGACACTTTAGAGAAAGCAGGGAGTGAGTGAAGCCAACACACCTCTGCGGTTTTCTTGCTTGCCCAGGATGTCTGAGGTTGAAGATATGCTGGCCCAGCTCAGGGCTGAAGCGGATCGTAGGGGGCCGCAATGGCTGCAATCCCAGCTGCAGGGATTGATACAGGGGTCTGGAGAGTCGGCTAGCCGCCCCTCTCCTTCTGGAAGACGGCCGCGGAGGACCAGGCCTCCGGCGCGCCTCAGCCCCGAGGAGACCCCTCGGGTCCGGCGCCGAATTAGGAGCCCCTCACGGGACCCTCCGGTCCAGGGCACCGCTCGGCGCGCTGCTGAGCGGCAGTCCCGGGCCGGGAGGAATCCGTGGCGACGGCGGGACCCGCAGCGGGGGGAGGGGGAGTCGCCCCTCCTGCATCACTGACCTCGTTGGAGTCGGGATTGGAAGCGGTGGGCCTTCCGGCGGCGGCGGTGACTCCGGCTCAGCCTGTGGTGCGCAGGAGGATCTCCGGTGCAGCCCCTGTGCGCGGGGGAGAAGCGGGGGCTGGCACCTTCAGCGTCAGAGCAGCAGGCTGGGCCTAGCGCAACATCAGCCCAAGATGGCGCCCACAGCGCGGGCGCTGGGGGGCGGAGCGTCGCGGAGGCCTTGTCCAGGAGGCCCGACGTGGATAGCGGTGAGGAGGGCCCCAGTGAGACGGCTACAGGACGACAGGACCAGGATTCAGCGGCCGCTGGGTTCACAGCACCCAGGCGCCCAGGTGAGCGTTCATCTACTGTAACAGGGCCCTTGTTAGCGGTTTCAGGGGGGAGGGGTTTAGAGGGGAACCGCGAGGCGCTAAGCAGGGGTATGTTAGCCTTTATGGGGGTGTTGGCGGAAATGGTGCGGGGAGCGGGTAGCGGCGGGGGGGACGTCGTCTTCCCCAGCGATGGCGTGGGGGGCGGGAAGTTCGCCGGCGGTATCGCTAGGGGGGGCTTCCTCTGCGTCGGGGGTGTCTGTGTCGGTGCAAACGCAGAGTGAGGACAAAGGGGACGCGCCGCGGTTAGACGATGCGGCGAAGGGGGAAGTATATGTCTGCTTTGAGGGGCCTTTAGGGGCTCACTTGAAGCAGGAGGTGAGGGAGCGCATTTGGAAAGGCGAATATGTTGATATATTTTCGCTTTTGCCTTTGGAGCGCTTTAATTTGGACAAGCCTAGGAAGGAAGAAAAGAAGGAGGAGGAGGAGAAGAGGCGGTACCGCCTTATTCCTCGGACGTTTGCTAATTGGCTGCAAGCGTTCGCCATAATGGCAAGTGTCATAGGGGAGAAGGCGCCGGAAAATTGTTCGGCGCTTTTCTGTTATTTGGACGCAATAGGGGAGGCGCATAGGACGTATGGGGGGCAGGCATGGCTCCGGTATGACGAACAATTTCGTCAGCGGAAAGCGGTTCGGTCCAGCATTCGCTGGGACCATAAAGACATTGGGTTATGGCTGAGGATTATGGCGCAAGCGAGGGCGGGGCCGTCCTTTCCAGGGGGGACCGGGGGCCCCGAGTCTTCGGGGCGCTCGGTCGCCACACAGAAGGGACTCTGTTTCTCATTTAATGAAGGGGGGTGTAAGTTCGGCTCCAAGTGTAAGTTTAAGCATGAGTGCTCCTCTTGTGGGGGCACCCATGGAGCCAACCGGTGCTTCCGCTCCAAGTAGAAGGGTTCAGATGGGGCTGGGAAGGGGGTCGACTCCGGTGCGGCTGGAAAGGATGGCGCCATTTCTAAATAGGTACCCAGATAGGGAGGCGGCGGCCTTGTTGTGGCAGGGGTTCGAGTCGGGTTTTCGGATACCGTTTGTTGAGGCGGCGGTTTCAGGGGTGGTTAGAAAATTTGAGGTCGGCACGGGAGCATCCAGAGGTGGTCTCAGAAAAGCTGAGGAAGGAGGTGGACCTGGGGCGCATGGCGGGACCGTTTCCGGAGCCTCCCTTGCCGAACTTGCGGGTATCTCCTTTAAGGGAGGTCCCAAAGAAGGAGCCGAATAAGTTTCGGCTTATTCACCATCTGTCATTCCCAAAGGGGGCGTCTGTTAATGACGGGATCGACCCCGAGTTGTGTTCGGTGGAGTATACTTCATTTGATGCGGCGATTTTCTGGGTCCGGCGTTTTGGCCAGGGGGCGTTGTTGGCGAAGACTGACATCGAGGCGGCATTTAGGCTGCTGCCGGTGCATCCAGATAGTCAGCACTTGTTGGGTTGTTTTTGGGGGGGCGGGTTTTTTGTCGACTGTTGCTTGCCAATGGGCTGTTCATTGTCGTGTTCCTATTTCGAAAAGTTTAGTTCGTTTTTGGAATGGGTCATCCGGGACGTTTCTGGGTGGGCCTCGGTCATTCACTACTTGGATGACTTTCTTTGCATTGGTCCGGGGGATTCCTCCGTTTGCTCGGTCTTGCTGCATTCGGTGGAACGGGTGGCGGCAGATTTTGGGGTGCCACTAGCGCGTGAAAAAACTGAGGGTCCGGCGACGGTTCTCAGTTTTTTGGGTATTACCATTGACACGGTCCGTATGGAGTGTCGTCTTCCAGAGGATAAGTTATGTGGGTTGCGGACGGAGGTTCAGAGGGCATGTCGGCTAAAAAAGCTGCGATTAAGGGAATTGCAGTCTCTTTTAGGCAAATTGAACTTCGCGTGCCGGATTATACCAATGGGGAGGGTGTTTTCTCGACGGTTGGCAGCGGCAATGGCTGGTGTGTCCGTTCCCGCGCATTTTATTCGGTTGGGGTGGGAGTTGAGAGAAGATTTGCGGGTTTGGGATTCGTTTTTAGAACAATATAATGGGCGGTCACTGTGGATGGAGGAGGGAGTGGTAGCAGGGGAATGGGATCTTTTTACGGACGCGGCCGGGAGCGTAGGGTTTGGGGCATATTTTAAGGGTAGTTGGTGCGTAGGTTCTTGGCCGGACAAGTGGGTTTCGGGGGGGGCTGGTCAGGAACCAGGCTTTGTTAGAATTATTTCCTATTCTGGTGTCGGTGGTAGTGTGGGGGGGAAATTTTCCGTAATAAGAAGATTCGCTTTCATTGCGACAACTTGGGGGTGGTGCAGGCGATAAATCGGTTGTCCGCTGCGTCGCCGCCGGTGGTTCGGGTTTTGCAGCGATTGGTGTTGGAATGTTTGAGGTTGAATGTTTGGATTGTAGCGGTCCATGTCCCAGGGGTGCAGAATGATGTGGCTGACGCCCTCTCTCGTTTGCAGTGGGATCGTTTCAGGAGGTTGGTGCCGGAGGCAGACGAGAACAGCACGCGGTGGCCGACGGAGTTGTGGACCGTGCCGGTCGGGCGGCGGAGTGTTTGATTCGGGCATCTTTGGTGGACGGTACATGGGCGGCCTATACGAAAGCCTGGGAACAGTGGGAGCAGTGGTTGGGTTCTTTGGGGGTGGAGACAGAGGATTTCGAGATGCCGTTATTATTATTCGTGGGGCATTGTAAGGAGTCGGGGTGGACAGTTTCTAGGTTGAATACGTGTTTAGCGGGTTTAACCTTCGGGTTTAAGAGTAGGGGGATGCCGGACTTTACGAAGTCATTTCTGGTGCGGAAGGCGGTAAAGGTTGGCGCCGTTTCAAGGCAGCGAAGGACACGCGTAGACCGGTGTCCTTTTCCATACTGCTGGGCTTGGGCTCCGCTTTGGGGACGGTGGGGGCGAGCCCGTGGGAGGTCTTGCTGTTCAGGGCGGCGTTTTCGCTTGCCTTTTTTGGAGCCTTGCGGTTGGGGGAATTGGTGAGTGGATCCCGGACTCGTCCGGGGGGTGTGTTTTGGGAGGATGTGAGCCTGTACGAGGACATGGTGGAGTTTAGGTTAAGGCGTTCGAAGACGGACCAGGAAGGCCGGGGGTGTGCGGTGCGGCTGTTTGCGGTGCCAGGGTATTTGATGTGTCCTGTTAGTTGCTTGAGGTCTTATTGTTCGGACAGGGGTCGGGCGACAGGCCCCCTCCTGGTCCATGAGGATGGGTCGTTTTTGTCCAGGTTTCAATTCTTGGGAGTTTTTCGGCGATGTTTGTGTTATCTGGGTTTGGGGGAGGAGTATTTTAGTGGTCACTCCTTCCGTATTGGGGCAGCTACGGAGGCGGCCCGGAGGGGTTTGGGGAGGACGTAATTCAGCGCATCGGCCGATGGGAATCAGTGCGTTTTAGGTCATATGTCCGTTTGGGGGGGGCTGGTCTGAACAAAAACACATTTTGTATCAGGGGAGGTCCGCAGGTAGGTGGGTTAGGAAGAGGGGGTTTTTGTTCGAGCGGGTGTGTTAGTGCCTGGGGCCTGTTATTGTTATGTTGCTTTTGATGTTTTACAGGTGCTGAGCCGTGCTTGGTTTGGTTGATGGGCCATTCCTTTGTGTTCTGGGGCGCAGTGCGGGCGGCGGTGCGACCAGACGGTAGGCAGTTGGGTTTTGCGCGAGGGGAGATGCGGTTGCGCTGGTTAGGCTTAAGGGGGATGGTGTGGGGCAGGGTGCTCGCGGAGTTTCATCGCTTCGTGAGGCTGGATAGACCTCCAGACATACTGGTACTGCATGTTGGAGGTAACGATTTGGGGGTCCGCCCTTTTCGGGAGCTGATTAACGATATCAAATTCGACTTATTGCGGCTCTGGACGATGTTTCCGGGATTGGTAACAGTATGGTCGGATATTGTGCCAAGGAAAGTGTGGAGGGCGGCCCGGTCGGTGGAACGTGTGAACAAAGCCCGTATTAAGGTGAATAGGGCAATTGGGAGGTTTATGGCACGGAATGGAGCGGTCTCAGTGCGCCATAGTGAATTGGAATCTGGGGAGGGTGCATTTTGGAGAAGGGACGGGGTTCATTTGAACGCCGTGGGTATTGACATGTGGTGCCTGGGATTGCAGCAGGGCATTGAGACAGCTCTAGGGGTGTGGCGGGACGCCCGCCGATAAGGAGGTCATCGGTGGGCGTTGTGGCGGTGGGGGTCCTCGAGGCTGGGATATCGGAAATGGTCGTGGTGGGGAGGGCCCCGCGGTAGGGGCTGGACTCCCCAGACCATTTGGACTGTGGCTGGATGGCTCCGGTAGGGTTAAAGGGTATTAAGGGCTTTATGGCCTTAGGAAATAGAGCACCGAGCAGATTTATTTAAATAGGTGCCCCTGAGCTGGTGTGGAACGGCTAGGGGTAACAGCTGGTGCTCAGGAAGTATGGGGTTAACATTTTGGGTTTTGGGGCCTCGAGGTCCTCCGTCGTCGGGTCGGGTTATTTACTGTGTTTTGGGGAATATTTGTTGTGGCATTTAAATGGTTAAATTATTTTATTTAATAAACTGGCTGCTGTGGCCAATTTAATCCAACATCGGTGTCGAGTATTTATTTTAGGTAAAGAAAAAAGAGAAGAGCGGGCGACTTGGCAATACCCTGGTCAAGTGAGGCCGGACCGAGGATGAAGGATGGAAGGGGAGGCCTGCATGACAGGAGTTTAGCCAGGAGCATAAGCTGAGCGTACAGGAAAGGGTTAAGTTGGCCATTTAGAGGAAGCGTAGGGGAGGGAACTGGGGAAAGGGGGGGGGGTTGGGGGAGGGAGTATTTAAAGTGAAGGCGGGAAGATTCCCGCCACTTTAGAGAAAGCAGGGAGTGAGTGAAGCCCCCGCCCACCCACCCCTTTTTTGTTTGGTTCAGTGAACGGGTCGTTTTAGTCGGGATGTTCTGTCACAGTGGCCTTGGCGGTGGGGGTCCTCGAGGCTGGGATATCGGAAATGGTCGTGGTGGGGAGGGCCCCGCGGTAGGGGCTGGACTCCCCAGACCATTTGGACTGTGGCTGGATGGCTCCGGTAGGGTTAAAGGGTATTAAGGGCTTTATGGCCTTAGGAAATAGAGCACCGAGCAGATTTATTTAAATAGGTGCCCCTGAGCTGGTGTGGAACGGCTAGGGGTAACAGCTGGTGCTCAGGAAGTATGGGGTTAACATTTTGGGTTTTGGGGCCTCGAGGTCCTCCGTCGTCGGGTCGGGTTATTTACTGTGTTTTGGGGAATATTTGTTGTGGCATTTAAATGGTTAAATTATTTTATTTAATAAACTGGCTGCTGTGGCCAATTTAATCCAACATCGGTGTCGAGTATTTATTTTAGGTAAAGAAAACAGAGAAGAGCGGGCGACTTGGCAATACCCTGGTCATGCTATCCACTTTTCTGTGACTGTAAAATGCTGTGTTTTTTTTCCACGGCGTTTACAACACGTGGGGCCCCAGCCTTAGACAGTTTCATAGATATGCCCTAAAATGGAATAGGAATTATTTCAGGGTCACATTCAAAATACAAATTCTTGAATTAGCAATTTTTAGCAAGTTATTGAAACATTCATTCAACCAGTATCATACTTATATCTGTTTTGGGAAAACTGACTGTACTGGGCACTACATTACCAGACAGCCTTTCTTTTTAGTTGGTTGCCACACAGTTTTTCTGGAAACTAGAGTTTTTAAAAGCTTGACTGAATAAGACAACTTTTAAGTCCTTAAAGGGGTTGTCCAGGCAAAAATGGACCCTTTTAATTTTTAAATCAGCTGGGGGCATTTCAGGTCCTCTTCTTTAGGCCTGCTGAGGCCGCTGATTGGCCTCAGCAGTCACGTGACCACAGAGGCCAATCAGTGGCTTCAGCAAAACTCCAGAAGAGACCAGGGAGAAGATGCCACCGGGACGCGCCGGGAGGACACCGAAGCATCGGGAACAGGTGAGTATGCATTTTTTTTTTTCAATGCTGATTTAAAAGTTAAAAGGGGTTTTCAAATCTGACATGTGTCACTTTATGTGGTAATAACTTTGGAATGCTATAACATATCAAAGTGTTTCTGAGATTGATTTTTGTGACACATTGTACTTTGTGTTTATGGTAAATTTTGGTTGATATATTTTTGTTTAATTATGGAAAATAGAAAATTTGGTCAAAATTTGGAAAAAAAAATGCAGTTTTCAAACTTTACAATTAAGTGCCTTTTATACAGATAGTCATACTACCCAAATGACTTAATAAATATAATTTTCATATCTCTGTTTTATGGTGGCATCAAAATTTATTTACCCTTTATTTATTTTTTTTTGGGGGGGGGGATATTATAAGGATTGCAACTCAAACAGCAGTTTTTGAAATTTTCAAGAACATTTCCAAAACCCATTTGTCAAGGGATCAATTCAGTTCTGAAAGCCTGTATAATATACAGTGTCCATATTAGGACGTCCTCAGATATCAGTGTCAAACATCAGATTAATAGCAGTTTACAACAGTGACACCTGACTTTGACTTAGATTCTGACAACGACTTTGACTTTGATTCTGACGACTTTGACTTTGATTCTGACAACGACTTTGACTTTGATTCTGACAACGACTTTGATTCTGACAACGACTTTGATTCTGACAACGACTTTGACTTTGATTCTGACAACGACTTTGATTCTGACAACGACTTTGATTCTGACAACGACTTTGATTCTGACAACGACTTTGATTTTGATTCTGACAACGACTTTGACTTTGATTCTGACAACGACTTTGACTTTAACTTTGAGTCTGACACCTGACTTTGAGTCTGACACCTGACTCTATGCAGTTTCTGGGCTGGTTGTAAAACTTAGATGACTTCTGACTTTCATATCTGATTGAGTCACAAGTCAGCAGTCAGTATGAAGCACATACAATGTTACACTGTGATTGGCCAGTCTGACTGACCTCTGAGTGAACTCACTGCTCACACTCAGGAGTAGAAGATACTTGTATAAGGCTGCAGGCTGAAAGCTCCATGAGTCTGATAAAAAGTTGTCTGACACAAAGTTGTCTGATACCTGACCTAGTCAGAGATCAGACTCACACATCATCTGAGTTTTTCATATACATACAAGCCAGCCAGCACATACAATGGGGGAGATTTATCAAGTAAAATGCTCCATAATTCTGGTATCATTTTCACCAAATAACCTCTCTATGTGCCACATTCATCAAGTGTTTTAAATACTTTTATTACTTGTACAAAAAGGAGCGTGACCTACAACACTGTGCTGCAAAAATACATCCAAATAACCTCTCTAACATTTATCAAGTGTTTTAGGCTGAGGCCCCACGTACCAGGCTGCAGCAAAAAAGCGCTGTGGAAAAAACCTTGGCAGAAATTCATCACGGTTTTTCCCTCAGAGATTTTCTCAGAAAGTCTGGTGAGGTTTCCTCTGCGGACTTTCTGCTTCCATTATACCTATAGTGAAACCGCCAGCATTTGCGGTTTCACTATAGTTGTGACTCAATCAGATATGAAAGTCAGAAGTCATCTAAGTTTTACAACCAGCCCAGAAACTGCATAGAGTCAGGTGTCAGACTCAAAGTCAGGTGTCAGACTCAAAGTCAAAGTCGTTGTCAAAATCAAAGTCAAAGTCGTTGTCAGAATCAAAGTCAAAGTCATTGTCAGAATCAAAGTCAAAGTCGTTGTCAGAATCAAAGTCAAAGTCATTGTCAGAATCAAAGTCGTTGTCAGAATCGAAGTCGTTGTCAGAATCAAAGTCAAAGTCGTAGTCAGAATCAAAGTCGTTGTCAGAATCAAAGTCAAAGTCGTTGTCAGAGTCAAAGTCGTTGTCAGAATCAAAGTCGTCAGAATCAAAGTCAAAGTCGTTGTCAGAATCAAAGTCAAAGTCAGGTATCACTGTTGTAAACTGCTATTAATCTGATGTTTGACACTGATATCTGAGGATGTCCTAATATGGACACTGTAAATATAAACCACTATGCAGCTCCTGGCCTGGCTGAGCTTTTCTGCAGAGCTTATGTTTCAGATGTTTGTGCTCAGCTACAAGTTCCCTACACTGCCTTCTGATGCAGTTATGGTTCCATCCCAGACTGCCACAAAAACACACTGCAGTTGCTATAGCAGTGGAATCAAAGTGAAGAGGAAGAGAGAGGTTTTAAAGTCGGGAGAAGTGATGTTGTCACTTCAGGCTCCGAAACCTTCTTGCGGGTCCTGTTTTCCTGGGACCGTTTTTTTTTCTGTTACACTTCTGCAGCCTACTTCCTGTACTGCTGGATTGCGCTACCGGACTAGTTTTAGGCCAATCTCTTTACCGCTGTAGCAGTATTAAAGACCCCATTATTAAGGGTCTCTAAAAGAGTTTGTGTATATAAATTTTATGAGTAAGTATGGTTTTCTCCCTACCTATTTAAACTTTCCTCCTGAGACAATGGTTGTCTCTTATATAGGGGAGGCCTCTGTACGCTTCCTTTTGTTTGCTAATGTCTGCATTTTTTCTGATCTCCTGATCCTGTTCTGACTGATGTCCTCCTCTGCTTTCGGTGGCAGCGGCAGCTCCAGTAGGGAAAGGTCCTCTAAGATGAAACATTTCGCTTATACAGAGTGCGACATCCCTCTGCCTGATGGTATGACTACACTCGCTGTCACCAATGCCGTGGACCCCATCTGGGAATCCGTCCATCTGTGACGTAATTGTTTGGGTCAAGGAGCATGAAAGAAATCCAGGACTCGATTTCTCAGATCTCTAAGAAGCCTCGTACTGAGAGACATTCTCAGTCAGTTCCATCAGAGGAGGAATTTCACATACTCAATGAGACGCGCTCGTCTGATGAAGACACTTCGGAAAATCCCAGCAGACCTCTTTTTCCTTGGTAAGGATGCCTAGGCTGCTAAAGTCCATCTCGTCAGAGACCGGGACATCATGGAAGGTCTTGCGATAAAAAGAATAATTGCCTTCCGCAGTCTTTTAGAGGAAAAGCAGGACCTTCTGGCCGGGGCAGAAGTTATCAGCAGCCGCCTCAATCTACGCTCCAATATCAGAGGCGTGCTAGATATCAGTCCAGAAGGACTGGACGTAAAGTTCCCCATGGAAGGGGACAGAAAGAAGCCTGGCTGTTGACGCCAGCTTCTTGCCTCCTGTAGCGGCAAATATATCTGTTGGGGGGATGCCTATACCCTTTTTTCTCTCCTTCTGGCAGGAGTAGATCCAAAACCTTTGGTCTTACAAGTAATACAGCGGGGTTATGTGGACGATTTTCTTCGCCCGCCACAAGACAGATTCATTGCAACCCGCTTTCTTCCTGCACTGAAGCAGGTTATACTGGAAAATTCCATTCTGGAATACCTGGGCAAGGGGGCCTTGAAAAAAGTTCCCCCCTCAGAAGAAGGTTTGGAGTCTACTCTATAGACTTCCTGTTACCAATATATCATTATAGTCCTAATATATCTAAGTCTCTTCTTAGGGAAGAGTGTTTCCGAAGGGAGACCAGGAAGTTGGTCACATCCTTTTCTGCAAAGCAATGTTCTTGTCACTTTCAACCTAAAGGATGCGTACTTACATGTTCCAGTTATCCTCCTCACAGAAGGTATCTGAGAATTGCTGTATTAATTGCCGGCCACAGGTCACATTTCCAGTTTGCGGCTCTGCCTTTCGGCATTTCCTCGGCTCTCAACACCTTTACCTAGGTGGTGGTTCCAGTAACAGCTGCACTCAGACTTCAAGGTCTGTTTATAGTGCCATATTTGGATGACTGGCTAATAAAAGCCTAGTCAGAATCCATCCTGCTCCAGCACCTGCAGGCAACTGTGTCTTTTCTCCAGCATCTAGGCTAATAACCGGGAGAAGTCAGAGGTGATTCCTTCCACACGGAAGAAGTTCCTGAGGTTCAGCCTGACTCTGTCCGCCTAGAGGTTTCTTTACCTCCGACAAGGAGAGAAAAGATAATCAGAGCGCTTCAGTATCTTCTCAAGATGAATCGGATGTTCATCAGAACAACTATGAGAGTCCTAGGCCTCATGTCAGTCGATACAGTCCCTTGGACTTTATGGCATATGCGTCCCCTCCAGTCGGAAGTACTAAGGGTCTGAGATCATGGCCCTCCGAGTCTTGACAAGAGGATCAGACTTTCTCCCAGAACCCATCTTTCTCTCAACTGGTGGATACACCTGAAAGTCAGATGTCCACAGTCCAAACTTGTTGGCCCCTGTTGACCGATGCATCCTTTTAGGGATGAGGAGCCCATCTGTACGAGAAGACTGTACAAGGAGTCTGGAGCAGGCTAGAAAGGATGACATCATCCATCTGGAGAGAACTCAGAGCAGTTTACCTGGCACTCCTCCATTCCTCTTCTCAGAGGAAGAGCTGTCAAGATCCAGTCCGTCAACATGGTGACCGTAATAAACAGGGAGGCACCAAATCGTTATCCCTTCTCAGGGAGGCAGGTCTGATTTTCACCTGGGCAGAGAAAAATCTGACCCATCTCTCTGCAGTTCACATCAAGGGCTCCTTGAACATAGTAGCGGATCAGTTGAGTCGGAGTCTTACCGTATCAGGAGAATGGTCTCTCAATCAAGAGTGTTCCACCAAATCACCCTGAAGTGGGGTCTTCCAGAAATAGACCTTATGGCGACCAGACTCAATGCCAAGGTAGAGACATTCTGCTCACTGTATCAGGAGGACTATCCCATGGCTGTGGATGCCCTGTCCATCCCTTGTAGGTTCAGGCTGGCGTACATCTTCCCTCCACTTTCCAAGATACCAAGAGTATTGATGAAAGTCAAACAGGACCAAGCCTCTGTGATAGCCAAAAGAGCTTGGTGTTCCCAACTCATGCTTTTGAGTCGAGAGATCTATTGGAGGCTTCCCCCAATCCAGAACTTGGTTTCCCAAGGAACTCAGAAGTGCCAGGATCTGACATGATTCATCCTGACAGCCTGAAAGTTGCTCAGTCCCTATGGAAATCTAGAGGACTGTCAGAAGTCGTCCTGAAGACCTTATCCTGTGCAAGAGCAGAATCCACCAATAAAGCTACCTAAGCATAGGTAATGTCTTCAAGGAGTGGGGCTCCAGACAGGAAGTGAATAGTTTGAATCCCTCTACGAGAGTGATTCTAAATTTTCTTCAGGACGACTTGGATAAGGTACAGGTTTCAGCCCTATCCACCTGCTTAAACAAAAGATTGTCTCAGAACCCCTTAATTCCCAGATTTCTTAAGGGTGCTATGAGACTTAGGTCAGTGGTTGCACCTCCCGTCCTACACTGGGATCTATCCACAGTTCTTTCTGGCCTCTGCGGCCCACCATTGGAACCATTGGAGGAGTTGTATCTTAAATTTCTGGCTTTCAAAACCACTTTTTTGCTAGTCTCACAGCGGGTTCTACACCATTCCCTATTACTTCATATCTCACAGAAAATAAATGGTTTCAAACGATAAAACTTAACTTTTAATATTTTAATATAAAAAATACACAAAGGACGTCCACTAATCTACTAAAAGACAGATCAATGTGGTCTGTGCCTGCCTATTCAAAGTTTATTCAGGATTTAAATGTTACACAGTATTCACACTCTCCAACTTTCCACTGGACCTAGGGTGTAATTAGATACTTTCACCACCCTTAGACTAAGGTTATAGTATCACGGCTGCATCATACAACAGGTCAGTATTTTGTCAGTTGCTCTTAGTGCTAGGAAAACCCAAACACCTGGTCCCCACACACATAATTTGTAAAGCATCACTGACTAGACTCCTGCACAGCCATGATATACCTCCACAACCCTAGTCTGTAGTATGTACATATGCCAGTAATCTAGGTACAGGTCACAGTAACTTCATTTCCTGTCATTAAAATGTTATAACCATAAGGGAAACTATGATATTCTGACCCTTATACTCAATAAACACCTATATTGCAGCCATTACTGATATCCCCTATGTTGACTCCAGGGATATACAGCTACCATTTCCATTAGTGACTCAAATTCCACCAACTAATCTCCAGGCTACTCAGACTGCCCCAGTCTCCTGTCAGTCCTTCATGCCCCCAAGTGGTATGGCTTGTGGTCAACTAACTCAAAAATAGAAAATAAACTTGCTCTACGCGTTTCCCCTGTGTTATCTGTATCAGGTTCATTAGGAGCCAATGCTAATAAACTTATCAATTGGTCTAAGCTGCTATAAATATTTTTCAAAAATGCAGTTACAACTGCAGTTCCTGGAGCACTGATGGTGTGCTCCAGTGTATAGAGTAGCCGACGCCACACTGAGCCTTGCCTGCTTTATAAAAGTCAGCCCATTCATTCGGTGCCACCCTCTTTTCCTAATGCTGTCTGCAGTGAGCCAATAGAAATCACTAGCTCACTCCACCTATCACGCCTCCTAGGGGGTGTGTCCACCTCAGTCCTCTACTGGGTTCATGTGACTGCCGATCATGTGACCACTGAATGTAAACAATTCCAGTGATCCAGCGCTAGACGGTGAATCTACTGATTCACATTTGATTTTCACCTAATCTACATAAGCTGCTGATCATCAGGCCGCTGCGTCTCAGCCATTCCGATGATCAAGGGCCAACTGGTAATTTTGTATACTTAACCTCCATTCCTCCATATACCAGGTCATAAAACCAGAGGGGAGATATCCAAAACAGAGTTCAATCCGGATCCATATTATCCTATCACAACCGTACTCTAAAGGAGTTGGAGGTTAGGGCTGACCTTTATAAAGCAGGCAAGGTTCAGTGTGGCGTCGGCTACTCTATACACTGGAGCACACCATCAGTGCTCCAGGAACTGCAGTTGCAACTGCATTTTTGAAAAATATTTATAGCAGCTTAGACCAATTGATAAGTTTATTAGCATTGGCTCCTGATGAACCTGATACAGATAACACAGGGGAAACGCGTAGAGCAAGTTTATTTTCTATTTTTGAGTTAGTTGACCACAAGCCATACCACTTGGGGGCATGAAGGACTGACAGGAGACTAGGGCAGTTTGAGTAGCCTGGAGATTAGTTGGTGGAATTTGAGTCACTAATGGAAATGGTAGCTGTATATCCCTGGAGTCAACATAGGGGATATCAGTAATGGCTGCAATATAGGTGTTTATTGAGTATAAGGGTCAGAATATCGGGGTTTCCCTTATGGTTATAACATTTTAATGACAGGAAATGAAGTTACTGTGACCTGTACCTAGATTACTGGCATATGTACATACTACAGACTAGGGTTGTGGAGGTATATCATGGCTGTGCAGGAGTCTAGTCAGTGATGCTTTACAAATTATGTGTGTGGGGACCAGGTGTTTGAGTTTTCCTAGCACTAAGAGCAACTGACATAATACTGACCTGTTGTATGATGCAGCCGTGATACTATAACCTTAGTCTAAGGGTGGTGAAAGTATCTAATTACACCCTAGGTCCAGTGGAAAGTTGGAGAGTGTGAATACTGTCTAACATTTAAATCCTGAATAAACTTTGAATAGGCAGGCACAGACCACATTGATCTGTCTTTTAGTAGATTAGTGGACGTCCTTTGTGTATTTTTTATATTAAAATATTAAAAGTTAAGTTTTATCGTTTGAAACCATTTATTTTCTGTGAGATATGAAGTAATAGGGAATGGTGTAGAACCCACTGTGAGACTGTGGAGAATTACCTACGGGTATAGGGTTTATGATATCTGTACTTTTTTGATACTATCAAAATTAAAATGGCAGGCTTTTTGTCTGAAGACAATATATCTGTGAGGTGGCTAGAAGAGGCTAAGACGGTGTTTTCTGAGGGGGAACTCTCACACACGGAACAGCTGGGCTCACTAAAAGAAACATTCAAACATTTGACAAAAGTGTATAGGGAGTATGTAAGAACGTGGTGGGAGGTGCAGGGTCTCTCGAATTATCTAGAGCATAAGATCATACCTAGGGGGTTGAGAAATCCTATTCAGCCTGCAAGGAGGGTTAGATCTGTGAGTCTGTGTACACAATGGGAGAAGGAGATCACGGAATCATCCCTGAGATTAATTGCTTTACTGTTGGAAGAAGAAAAAGTGGGACTGTCCAAATGTTCTAATACACTGAAGGAGGTTATAGCTAAAGCCAGAACCTTTTCAGGAGACCCTGAATTTGCAAAAAAAGAAAAGGAACTGCAAACTAATATTGAAAAGTACACACATTTTATTAAACATCGTAAACATCAACAGTTCCAGCGAGATCTGGCGGAGTTCAGGGAAAATAGGGCGTATGCAGGCCTCGCTGTACCCCAACCCCCAAGTGATTTGTCTTCCTCTGATTATGATACATCTGATAATGATAGACCACCTAGATCAAGAGAAACCGGAGGGAGACCTAAAGGGAGGAATTTTACATTAAATTCAAGGGGGAGGGGACGAAATGAAAGAGGGATGGTTCCCACTAGTGGAATTCCAACAGGGAGAAATCAGGGAGCAACCAGTTTTTTATCCCAAGGGCCCCCAATAACTCAATATCTATTGCGTGGCCGTGCAGAAACACAGTGAGATCACATGGGCCCACCACTGATTCCCATTTAATTCAGTCTAGTGAGGATGTGATGCAAATTATCAATTTGTCATCACATGTTCTAACTGATGCAGAGTCACATATGTTATCTAAAGGACTATCCTTTGTGCCTGCAACTCGATTTGATCTGTTCTCATGGGTTAAAGATGTTGCTTTATTTACCAGAAAGTTACGCTGGTCTAAATTTATGGCAATTATAGAACAGAGACGGTCTAGTGAATTAGGTCTGGAAGTTGAGGATCTTCAAGGCCTAGATATTTTGGAAGAATTGTCTAATGAGGGTGAGGGCCTTACGGGTCCGGGTCCCTTTACAGATCTCCATTTGAGGAGTACAGTTACTCCCCCGCCGTGTGATACATCAGTTATTGATATTTTTGAGAGAATGGTAGTGGGGAGATTATCGGAGTTGACGATCCCTCAGCGAAATAAAATGAACTTGACTTCCCCAGAGATGAAGGCACTATTGAATTTAGAGAGGTATAGGTCCATTGTTATTAAGCCCTCCGATAAGGGGGGCAACATTGTGATCATGAATAGGGATGAATATGTGATGATGTGCATGGATATCCTCTCTATACGGGATAATTATGAGATCTTGTGTACTGATCCTACATCAGATTACATGATTGAACTGCGTACCATTCTGGATGAGGCAAGACAGAATGGTCTTATCAGTAGGAAGGAATGGGAGTTCATGTGCCCTAAATTTCCACGTATGGCTACCTTCTATTGTCTCCCCAAGGTGCACAAGGGGAATCCTCCCCTTAAGGGGCGTCCAATTGTCTCGGGCATCGGCGGCATAACTGAAGGGGCCAGCGCATACGTGGATAAGATCTTGCGTCCATTTGTGCTGGCCCTGCCGTCGTATGTCCGGATGTTTTGAGGCACCTTGAGGGAGTACAGGTTACAGCTAATTCATCATTGGCAAGCTTGGACGTGGAGGCGTTATACAGCTCCATACCCCATGATTTGGGGTGTGGGGCTGTGGAGTATTTCCTACATATGAGGGGCATACACATGGATTCCCATAATCAGTTGGTCATGGAACTGATGAGATTTATCCTCTCGGAATGTATTTACGTTCAATAGACGCTTCTTCCACCAGTTGCAGGGTTCTGCCATGGGCAACCCTGCATCCCCGACATATGCCAACTTGTTCTTGGGGTGGTGGGAGGAGCGTCACGTCTTTTCTCAGGCATGGGAGGAATGGACTAGACACATCCTCCTATGGCTCAGATACATTGATGACATATTGTTAATATGGACTGGCTCAGTGGAATGTTTCTGGGAGTTTGTGAGGAAATTGAACATTAATGATTTGAACTTGAAATTAATTTCCTGGACCTTAGTATATCAATTGGGAGTGATGGGAATATATCCACCACTTTGTATCGTAAGGAGACAGCAACAAACAATCTCTTGAGGTGGGAAAGCTCCCATCCGAGACCACTTCGTAGTGGGATCCCCAAGGGACAGTTTTTACGTGTACGCAGAAACTGTTCTTCGGTCCAGGAATTTAATACTCAATCTCAATTATTAGAGCAAAGATTTAGGAGTAGAGGGTACCCGAAAAATGTGCTCCAGGATGCTAGACGTTTTGCGACAGAATGTGACAGACAAAGATTACTTATACCAAAAGATGAACCGCCTCCCCAAAATATCATTAGATTAATCGGGACATTTGATCAAGGTTCCAGAATGGTGGTTGACATATTGAGATCATATTGGGATATCCTTCGACAGGACCCTGATTTAAGGGATAGGGTATCTGAATATCCATCAATCACCTAGAGAAGAGGCCGGAACCACAGAGACAGACTAGTTCATAGTCATCTGGAACCAGAGGAGTCTGGGGGTACCTGGTTGGGGAGTGAAAGACCGGCAGGCACATTTAGGTGTGGTGGTTGTAGGGCCTGTGAATTTATTTTGAAGGGACGTGAAGTTACGGCGGCAGCTACGGGTAAAAAATATTATACGAGAGATTTCATTAATTGCCGCTCTGTGGATGTGGTGTATGTCGCATCCTGTCCGTGCCCAGTGAATTACGTGGGTAAAACGAAAAGGGAATTACGTCGTAGGATATTAGATCATGTGGGATATATTAACAGGAGAGAAGAACGTCCCCTGAGTTTACATTTCTGGAGCAAACATGGAGGTGACCCATCTACATTGAGATTTCAGGGCATTGAGTTAGTACGCAAATCACCACGAGGAGGAGATTGGGATAGGGCAATTTTGAGGAAGGAAGCGGAATGGATATTTAGGTTTGACTGTGTCAAACCTAGAGGCCTCAATGATTTGATATCCTTTGCGCCATTTATTGAAGAAAGATGAATAGGGGTGAGAAATATGGGACTAGTATCGTGTCATTTATTGCCCCGTATTTAGATGGGTAGACGTTAAGGGGTCTCTCTTCCGCTATCTTTTGCATTGCCTGAATCTAGGTGGTGAGGTACGATTTACAATATAATGTTGTGGTGATTGATGGGTCGTAGCTATGATGTACGGTAGTTTTGGTACGCAATCAGAGGGTTGAGAAATAGAAAAGAGTTAGAGTTGTAGGGATTGACCATTAGGAGGTATGCAAATGGATCTGAGTGGGATGGTTAGGTTATCTATAGTTTGATGGGGAACAATAAGGGAGAGCCCACTGTATGTGAACTATGATAGGTAGATTTATGATCCATCCGCTGTCACGGTCTGGGGTTATACCTAACCTCCGACTCCTTTAGAGTACGGTTGTGATAGGATAATATGGATCCGGATTGAACTCTGTTTTGGATATCTCCCCTCTGGTTTTATGACCTGGTATATGGAGGAATGGAGGTTAAGTATACAAAATTACCAGTTGGCCCTTGATCATCGGAATGGCTGAGACGCAGCGGCCTGATGATCAGCAGCTTATGTAGATTAGGTGAAAATCAAATGTGAATCAGTAGATTCACCGTCTAGCGCTGGATCACTGGAATTGTTTACATTCAGTGGTCACATGATCGGCAGTCACATGAACCCAGTAGAGGACTGAGGTGGACACACCCCCTAGGAGGCGTGATAGGTGGAGTGAGCTAGTGATTTCTATTGGCTCACTGCAGACAGCATTAGGAAAGGGGGTGGCACCGAATGAATGGGCTGACTTTTATAAAGCAGGCAAGGCTCAGTGTGGCGTCGGCTACTCTATACACTGGAGCACACCATCAGTGCTCCAGGAACTGCAGTTGTAACTGCATTTTTGAAAAATATTTATAGCAGCTTAGACCAATTGATAAGTTTATTAGCATTGGCTCCTGATGAACCTGATACAGATAACACAGGGGAAACGCGTAGAGCAAGTTTATTTTCTATTTTTGAGTTAGTTGACCACAAGCCATACCACTTGGGGGCATGAAGGACTGACAGGAGACTGGGGCAGTCTGATTAGCCTGGAGATTAGTTGGTGGAACTTGAGTCACTAATGGAAATGGTAGCTGTATATCCCTGGAGTCAACATAGGGGATATCAGTAATGGCTGCAATATAGGTGTTTATTGAGTATAAGGGTCAGAATATCATAGTTTCCCTTATGGTTATAACATTTTAATGACAGGAAATGAAGTTACTGTGACCTGTACCTAGATTACTGGCATATGTGCATACTACAGACTAGGGTTGTGGAGGTATATCATGGCTGTGCAGGAGTCTAGTCAGTGATGCTTTACAAATTATGTGTGTGGGGACCAGGTGTTTGGGTTTTCCTAGCACTAAGAGCAACTGACAAAATACTGACCTGTTGTATGATGCAGCCGTGATACTATAACCTTAGTCTAAAGGTGGTGAAAGTATCTAATTACACCCTAGGTCCAGTGGAAAGTTGGAGAGTGTGAATACTGTGTAACATTTAAATCCTGAATAAACTTTGAATAGGCAGGCACAGACCACATTGATCTGTCTTTTAGTAGATTAGTGGACGTCCTTTGTGTATTTTTTATATTAAAATATTAAAAGTTAAGTTTTATCGTTTGAAACCATTTATTTTCTGTGAGATACACTTTTTTGCTAGCTATCACCTCAGCAAAAAGAATATGAGAGTTTCAGGCTTTTTTTCTGAAGAGCCATATATTTTTTTCCGTTAGGGTCCAGCTCAGATTTCTTCCTGGGTTTAACCCTAAGGTGCCCTCTCGGGCTAATATCAACCAGGTGGTCTCCTTACCAGTTTTTTCTTTCCCAGCTCCATCTTCCAAGGAGGGGGAAAACTCCATACACTGGATATAGTAGGGTGTCTCCAAAATTTATCTTCTGCGTACACGGCCATTCAGAAGATTGGAGAACCTCTTAATTAATATATATGTTAGAGACAAAGGTCTCAAGGCTTCCAAATCCTCTTTATCAAGAGGAATTAAGGAAGCAATTTCTTTTTGCTCGGGTTAACGTCACCCGAATTCATAGGAGTCCATTCAACCAGCTTCCTGGGCTGAGAGTCGGTCTTGCCTTTTGAGCAGTTTTGTGCAGCTGCTTTTGGTCATTCCAACTAACCTTTGTTAAACACTATTGGTTAGATATCCGTAGTTCAGAGGCTACTGCATTTGGACATTCATACTGTACTGTAGTGTGAGAGAACCCTCCCTAGGGGATCTACTTGCTACGTCCCCATATGGTGCTGCTGTTGGACTTAAGAGAATCATTGATTATGCAGATAATCTGTTTTCCCTTAGTATGAATAGCAGAACAAGCTTTTTCCGCTTAAGAACGATTGTTGTTTTTTCTTTATTCTTTATAACTAACACAGTGGGGGGAGGTCTCTTTTACCTCTTATAGGAAAGTATCACTTAATTAATTATGTAAATTCAAAATTCCGCCTGTCCTACCAGCACACAGGGGCAGAAATACCCCATATTGTGCTGCTGTTTGGACTAAGGGAAACAGATTATCTACAGTTGTGCTAAAAAGTTTACATACCTCGCCAAATTTTTTGTTTTTATGGCCTTTTTTCAGAGAATATGAATGATAAAACAAAAACTTTTTCTCAATCATGGTTAGTGGTTGATTGAAGCCATTTATTGTCAAACTTCTGTGTTTTCTCTTTTTAAATCATAATGACAACCAAAAACATCAAAATGACCCTGTTCAAAAGTTCACATACCCTGGTGATTTTGGCCTGATAACATACCCAGAAACCAAGCCACGGTCAGGTAGACCAACCAAAATTTCGGCCACAACTGCCCGGAAAATTGTTCGGGATGCAAAGAGAAACCCACACATAACATCAGCTGAAATACAAGACTCTCTGAAAACTATCGGTGTGGCTGTTTCAAGATGCACAATAAGGAGGCACTTGAAGAAAAATGGGCTGCATGGTTGAGTTGCCAGAAGAAAGTCATTACTGCACAAATGCCACAAAGAATCTCACCTTCAATACGCCAAACAGCACAGAGACAAGCCTCAAAACTTCTGGAACAAGGTAATTTGGAGTGATGAGACAAAAATCGAACTTTTTGGCCACAACCATAAACGTTACATTTGGAGAGGTGTCAACAAGGCCTATGATGAAAGGAATACCATTCCTACTGTAAAGCACAGAGGTGGATCACTAATGATGTTTGGATGTGTGAGCTTCAAAGGCACAGGAAACTTGGTCAAAGTTGAAGGAAAGATGAATGCAGCACGTTATCAGCAAATACTGGAGGCAAATTTGCACTCATCAGCCAGGAAGCTGCGCATGGGATGTACTTGGACATTCCAACATGACAACGATTCAAAACACAAGGCCAAGTCAACCTGTGATTGGCTACAGCAGAAGAAAGTGAAGGTTCTGGAGTGGCCATCTCAGTCTCCTGACCTCAATATCATTGAGCAACTCTGGGGAGATCTCAAGTACGCAGTACACGCAAGACAGGCCAGGAATTTAGAGGAACTGGAGACTTTTTGCCAAGAAGAATGGGCAGTTTTACCATCTGAGAAAATAAAGAGCCTCATCCACAACTACCACCAAAGACTTCAAACTGTTATTGATGTTAGAGGGGACAATACACGGTATTAAGAACTGGGGTATGTGAACTTTTGAACAGGGTCATTTTGATGTTTTTGGTTGTCATACATTCATTTAATACATTAATTTAGCCCTAGAATTTACACATTCACAAGGGGTTAGAGGAGAAACTGAATCCCAGAATCTGTTATACAATTTCTCCTGACCATGGAATTATCCTATATGTGGATGTAAACTGATGTATGGGCACACAGCAAGACACAGAAGGGAAGATGTGCTATTGGGATTTTGGAGAACAGATTTTACCGCAATAATGTTCAGGTGCCATGTTGCATTTGCAGAGCCCCTGAGTTACCAGAACAGTACAAACCCTAAGAAGTGACCCCATTTTGGAAACTAGACCCCTCAAGGAATTTATCAATAGTTATAGTGAGTATTTCGACCTTACAGTTGTTTTACAGAATTTATTATCATTGGGACATGAAATTGAAAAATTCAATTTTTCCAATAAAAGATTGGTTTAGCCCTAAATTTTCCATTTTCACAAGGGGTTAAAATAGATAATGCACTCCACATATTTTTACACAGTTTTTCCTGAGCATGACAATATCCCATATATACTGGTACACTGAGAGCATTATACTGGGGAGGGGCACTGTGGGGAGCATATTATACTGTGGGGGGCCACTGTAGAGCATTATACTGGGGGAACCCCTCTGGGCATTATATTATACTGTGTGGAGGCCAGTGTGGAGCACGTTATACTGTGTGGGGCCACTGTGGAGCATTATACTGGGGGGGCACTGTGGGGTGCATATTATACTGTGTGGAGCATATTATATTGTCTGGGTCTGCTGGGGAGCATATTATATTGTCTGGGGCTACTAAGGGGTAGTATACTGTGTGGGGGCTCTGGGGAGTATATTATACTGTGTGTAGCCTTATATACCATGTGGGGCCACTATGGGGGGCTCAAGGGAGCATTTTATATTGTGTGGAACCACTGTGGTGCATTATATACCATGTGGGGAAACTGTAGAGGGCTCAGGGGAGCATTGTATACTATGGAGCATTATATAACATGTGGAGCATTATACTGTGGGGGAAGGGCTCAAAATTCCTGCTGACAGCCATGTGTGCTATGTCTGCATCACAGCACCCTCACTATAATCTTGCAGATACGTGTAGTTCTCCATGGCCATGTCATTCCCCATACAGTACTGTGTATGAACTGACCATGGAGCTATTGGGGCCTGCACAGTACTATAGGGGCTGACTATACTGGGAACATACTCAGTAACACCAGATAGTCAGCACATATGTAAGACTTCAGTGAAGGAGCCGTGGTGTAGGCTATTAGCAGGAAGCTGTTGGGTGGGGCCCCAGAACAAGTTCCTCTGGTGGGCCTAAGGCCCTTCAGTCCAACACTGTAGATCTATTATATATAAGGGGGCTCTTATAGGGTGGGTTATTATATATAAGGGGGAAACTGTTAAATATGAGGGGGCTATTATAAGGGAGAGCTACTATTTATAAGAGGGGAACTATTTATAAGTATAATTGTTAATTACCCAATTGTTAATTGGGTATAATTGTTAAGTGGGCTTATTTATAAAGGGGGCTATTAGTGATAATGGGGACTATTATTTATAAGGATAACTATTATTTATGAGAGGGCTATTATTAATAAGGGGGAACTATTTATAAGGAAGCAGTATTATATTTACGGGGTGACTTTTACTGATAAGGGGGAACTATTACAGATAAGGGTGAATACTACTGATACAGGGCACTATTTATCATTTATAAGGGAGCTATTACTGATAGGTATAATTTTATTCATAAGCAGAGACTATTTATAAGGAGGCGCTATAATAACTGATGACTGGGTACAAAAATGGTCATTTGAATTGTGCGTGGGAAAATGTGGGTTGTTATTACTGTTTTGGGAGCAGAAAGGTAGCATTATTAAAGGGGCTACTATTGGAAGACAATGGTGTTGTTTGTATATCAGCATTTGGGGGTAGCTTTTAATTTTGCTCAGGGCCACACTTTGTTTAAAATCGGCCCTGCTTTGCATTGATACACCAGGTGGGGCCTTGACCTTACACTGCATTAGCAGGCATTTGCGGGTACAAAACAGTTGTATATGTGGGTGTAAACTGCTGTATGGGCTCCATTTGGAGCCATTTTGGAGCTACAGTATTTTCTGAGCTTATCTGACCATCATAGTAGCATACCTCCCAACTTTCAAAGGATAGAAAGAGGGATAAAATGTGTGGCGTGCTACGCTCGCTGCAGCAAATTTAGCTCCACCCACTTCTATGTTGACTCCGCCCATTCTCACCCTTTTTTCTTTGTGCCCCCATACAATATAATGCTCCTACAGTCACCCTAACATTATATGCCCTCACATTATAATGTTCCCCTTCAATTGCCCCATAGTATGAAGTCCCTCTCCTCGTGCCCCAGTTTAAACTGGGGGCAACTAGAGGGGGACATTAACCTGGGGAAGCTAGAGGGAGACACTAAACTGTGGTGGTTGCTGGAGGGGGACATTAAACTGGAGGTAACTAGAGGCAGACGTCCCACTCCAGCTACCCCCATGGTTTAATGTTCTCCTCCAGTTGCCCCCAGTTTAATGTCACACCCCAGTTTAATGTCCACTCCTCCATCTGTCCCCAGTTTAATATCCCCCTCCATCTGTCTCCAGTTTAATGTCCCCCTCCATCTGTCCTGTTTAATGTCCCCCTTCATCTGTCACAAATTTAATGTCCCCCCTTCATCTGCCACCAATTTAATGCCCCCCTTCATCTGCCAACAGCTTAATGCCCCCTTCTTCTGCCCCCAGTTTAATTGGCCCCCTTCATCAGCCACCAGTTTAATGTTACCCTTCATCTGCCATCAATTTAATTCCCCCCTCTCCATCTGCCCTCAGTTTAATTTCCCCCTTCATCTGCCACCAGTTTAATGTCCCCCTTTATTTCTACTCAGTCTAATGTCCCCCCCAAAGTTTAACACAATAAAATCACTGATACTCACCTCTCCTTGCTCCCCTGCTATCTCTTCTCCTGGAGTGTTCAGGGAGCTGCAGGGGCGAAGTGAGTGATGTCATCACATCGTGTCTGCAGCTCCCGGGGCCAGAGCATGCAGAGGGGAGCAGTGGTGAAGCAAGAGCTGTCCGCAGACGGCTCCTGCTTCACCATTGTATTCAACTCATCTGCGTCCTCTCCGGACCTAGATGAGGTGAATCCGGGGCATACCTCCCGCCAACCAGGACGACAGGACAGGACCCATAATCCGGGACTGTCCAGCAGAACATGGGACGGTTGGGAGGTATGTAGTAGTATACACTGCAATAAACGTGTATTGCAGTATATACAGGAAGTAGGCTGTAAAATAATATCTGTCCATAAACTATAAAATAGTCTACAATTGAATGAAATCCTTACTCACGTGTTGACCCCTAAGGTAACATTATTGGAGGACTCGGCTTCATATAAAACATGGAGATTTATTGAAGTCTTCATGGGAAACAGATAAATGGAAATCTTCCAGCATAACAGAAATATCAGTCAATGTCTTACATTTCTTAGGAGAAGTATACAGTTAGGTTTCTTCAAGGTGGTTCTCTTGCATCATCTTGGCTCAAGCTTATTCATCAATGTGTGTTAGTCTTCTGCAGGACGATTCTGCCATCCTTCCCAAGGTCTTAGAGGAAGTAGCCAGGTTTGGAGATAGAGACACCCAAAGTGAGAGACAGGGACAGATCCCCACAGGGAGAGGGAGACCCCCACCGAGAGTGAGACCCAGACATGTGTGTCTGTCAGTCATTTATATTCATGAAAGGGGGTGTTTCCCAACATCCTTCCACTTTCTACTACTGTATTTGGACAATACCAAAATAGTCATAGTCTATCCACACCCATGTACCATAAGTTACAAGAGCTTTGTCAGCAAAATACAATTAACCCTTAAAGGTCTTGAATATTGCATGTCAAATATTATTTAACATAGGCTGAGTTCCTGTTGTATGGGCAGAATCAACCAGGTATGTCGCACTGGCAGATGCAGGGTCACTGATCAGAGTCCAGGCTGCTATTAATAGATAAGCAACAACCTATTAGGAATGGTGATACCATGAATAAATAACATAAACACCAAATCTAATGAAAATATCAAAAAGTCATTTTATTTCATACAAGAAAAGACATAAAAAATTTTTTGGTAAATACAAGATGTGTCATAAACACAAACAAGAGGCAAGGTCCCGACTTTCCCAAGCACGCACATCACAAAGAAAATATATATACAGTACAGACCAAAAGTTTGGACACACCTTCTCATTCCAAGAGTTTTCTGTATTTTCATGACTATAAAAATTGTAGATTCACACTGAAGGCATCAAAACTATGAATTAACACATGTGGAATTATATACTTAACAAAAAAGTGTGAAACAACTGAAAATATGTCTTATATTCTAGGTTCTTCAAAGTAGCCACCTTTTGCTTTGATTACTGCTTTGCACACTCTTGGCATTCTCTTGATGAGCTTCAAGAGGTAGTCACCTGAAATGGTTTTCACTTCACAGGTGTGCCCTGTCAGGTTTAATAAGTGGGATTTCTTGCCTTATAAATGGGGTTGGGACCATCAGTTGTGTTGTTCAGAAGTCAGGTGGATACACATCTGATAGTCCTACTGAATGGAGTGTTAGAATTTGTATTATGGCAAGAAAAAAAGCAGCTAAGTAAAGAAAAAAGAGTGGCCATCATTACTTTAAGAAATGAAGGTCAGTCAGTCCGAAAAATTGGGAAAACTTTGAGTGTCCCCAAGTGCAGTGGCCAAAACCATCAAGCGCTACAAAGAAACTGGCTCACATGAGGACCGCCCCAGGAAAGGAAGACCGAGAGTCACCTCTGCTGCGGAGGATAAGTTCATCCGAGTCACTAGCCTCAGAAATCGCAGGTTAACGTCAGCTCAGATTAGAGACCAGGTCAATGCCACACAGAGTTCTAGCAGCAGACACATCTCTACAACAACACATTAAGAGGAGACTGTGTGCAGCAGGCCTTCATGGTAAAATAGCTGCTAGGAAACCACTGGTAAGGACAGGCAACAAGCAGAAGAGACTTGTTTGGGCTAAAGAACACAAGGAATGGACATTAGACCTGTGGAAATCTGTGCTTTGGTCTGATGAGTCCAAATTTGAGATCTTTGGTTCCAACCACCGTGTCTTTGTGCGACACAGAAAAGGTGAACAAATGGACTCTACATGCCTGGTTCCCACCGTGAAGCATGGAGGAGGAGGTGTGATGGTGCTTTGCTGGTGACACTGTTGGGGATTTATTCAAAATTGAAGGAATACTGAACCAGCATGGTTACCACAGCATCTTGCAGCAGCATGCTATTCCATCCGGTTTGCGTTTAGTTGGACCATCATTTATTTTTCAACAGGACAATGACCCCAAACACACCTCCAGACTGTGTAAGGGCTATTTGACCAAGAAGGAGAGTGATGGGATGCTACGCCAGATGACCTGGCCTCCACAGTCACCAGACCTGAACCCAATCGAGATGGTTTGGGGTGAGCTGGACCGTAGAGTGAAGGCAAAAGGACCAACAAGTGCTAAGCATCTCTGGGAACTCCTTCAAGACTGTTGGAAGACCATTTCAGGTGACTACCTCTTGAAGCTCATCAAGAGAATGCCAAGAGTTTGCAAAGCAGTAATGAAAGCAAAAGGTGGCTACTTTGAAGAACCTAGAATATAAGACATATTTTCAGTTGTTTCACACTTTTTTGTTAAGTATATAATTCCACATGTGTTAATTCATAGTTTTGATGCCATCAGTGTGAATCTACAATTTTTATAGTCATGAAAATACAGAAAACTCTTGGAATGAGAAGGTGTGTCCAAACTTTTGGTCTGTACTGTATATGTATGTATCACAACATATGCAAAAGTCCAAGAAGCATATATATCATATCATGCACAATGCGCAGAACATAGTTACTGGACAAATGCATATATATGGCACATCAAAAACATTATTTCAAGATCTTCCACATGAATAACATTCCCTGGAAAGACGTGTCAGACATTTCAGTAAATAGTATATATATATAGAGAGAGAGAGAGAGAGAGAGAGAGAGAGAGAGAGAGATAAACATTTGTCACCAAAATCAGACAGTCTTACCAATGAACAAATATAAGTATGCAAGGCAACACCGTGACCTCCACCCGCAGCCCCTACGCACATTTCGCCCCCGCTTCGTTTATAGCCCTATAAACATGCCTGTGTATGGGGCCATGAGCCTGGGGCAAAACTATGGACATGTCCTATACTTGTCCGTTTTGCAGTCTGGTTATATTGAAGGAGATCAATGGGTTAGTGGAGATATTGGTGGCACATGGTTATCATTCATGTGCTGACCATGCTGTTTTATCACATGTACACATTTGAGGATTTTATGTTAGCGGAAATGGCCTTTAATTCTTTGTGTAAACTCACTCTATGTACTGTTACCTGATCACATGAAATTACAATATACTGCTATTTTAGTATATAGCAGGGTATATAGTATTCTGTATACTAGAATCTTTGAGCAGTGTCTGGACTTCCTGTTAGTACATTGACATAGATTAGAAGAGACTGTGCCCCCCTCCTTCTTCATGCTGCTCTCTGTTGTGTCTGGCACATGCTGGGCACATTAACCATCCGGCTTCATCTTTTTGGAATGTTGCATGCTGCAGAGCCAGGGACAGCGAGGTCTGGAGTCAGGTGTAGCTCAGCAGGGTGTTCTTTGCAGACACTGGCAGCCTGCGGGCACTGATGAGGGCAGAGACTGCAATGTCTGACGCTTTGTCACTCGCCGCAAATGACTGAAAACCTGTGACCTTTAACAGTCTGGGGGCTTAGAGGCAATACAATGCAAGTCATCCGTATGTCCTATATCACCGTGTATATACCCTAGTCTGTTATGTATTGCTGAGTCCATGTATCTAAGCTTCTCATGTGTAATACTGTTTGCTGAGCTGCTGAATCTAATTTCCTCATGTTTTATACTGTTTGCTGAGCCTATACTGTACATCTTAGGCCCCTTTCACATCATGTTTTTCAAGTCAGTTTAACTGATCAGCTTAACAGATCCATTATTTTAATCAAACTGGTGTCAATTCATGCATCAAAAAAACTGATCCGTTAAAGGATGTGCATCTGTTTACATCAGTTTTTTGCTAAAAAAAAAACGAATTAGTTTTTTATGTTTACCTCTGCCATCCCCCACATGTGCTTCACCCAATAGCTGCCCCCCGTACGTGTGCTACCCGTGATGTTATTAGGTGAAGCACATGACAGGAGCTGTCCCCCAAGCACAATTTTTTTGTTATTTGTGCTGTATCTTGGAGTGCATGGGGACAGCTCTTCTGCCACCCCCCACATGTGCTTCACCTAATACCATCAGGGGTATCACACGTGTGGGTGTAGCAGATGTGAGGATGCACCGAATACCATCAGGGGTAGCACATGAGGGGCAGCCATTAGGGATTGATTGCCCCCCCCACATGTGCTACCCCTGATGGTATAAGGTGCATCCTCACATCTGCTACACCCACACGTGTGATACCCCTGATGGTATTAGGTGAAGCACATGTGGGGGGGTGGCAGAGGAGCTGTCCCCATGCACTCCAAGTTACTGCACAAACAACAAAAAAAATTGTGCTGTGACTTATAGTGCTAAGGGGAACAGCTCTTCTGCTCCTACCACGTGTGCTTCACCTAATACCATTAGGGGTATCACATGTGGGGGGGTTCATCCATAAGGGATTGTTTGCCCTCCGCCACGTCTGCTAGCCCTAAAGGCTGCAACCCCTTCCCCACAGATACTGCCATTTGTGACCCTCTTAGAGAATTGGCTGTTGCCCCTCCCTCACACCATTCGCATGTCCCAGCTTCGGAATGAGGTGGGGGAGGGGCTGTACTCGTGGCAGGGGAGGGAAGACAGTCCTCTGGTTGTGCTGGAGACATGGAGTGGTGAGAGGTGAGGGGGGAGGGCGGCAGACATTTCTCTAGGGGGGGTCACAATTGCAGGATCATTCATGCTGGGACCAGGGGAGGGGCTTGCAGCACTTTCCTCCCCACTTGCATTATTGTCTATGGGTCCGCGGGTTTCCCAGGCAAACCGCTTTTTTATGCAAATAGGTTTCCGTTCCGGGGGTCCCCAAGCGGAATCCCCGAACGGAAACCCGAATGCAGATGTGAACAGGGTCTAAGTCATACTTAGCAACATTCATCTTGCTAAAATATAGATTATAGTCTGAATAATTATTCAGTCCCATCTCTGGAGTGGCCAAAACTGCCCTGGGATAGCCCATATCTGGATGGGGCAGGATACTGTTGGGCTGTATTTTTTAAACCATGTCTCTTCCATCTTGTTTCTGAAAATTTGGGGCTAATAAAAGTGGGAAAAGAACTTTAAACATGTTAAAAATGTAATATTCCTTTTTTATGCTGATGATCAAGACTTAGAGAGAGACTTGTTAGAGACTCTACACCAGGGGTAGCCAACCTTTTTTGTTCGGCGTGCCAATTTTGATTAAAAAATCAAAGTTGAGGTACTTGGAGTGCCGGTCAATAATTGTAAGTCTGACGACCCCTGCACACGGTATTATGTCCCATAGCGGCCCCTGCACAAGTTATTATGTCCCATAACAGCCCCTGCACACAGTATTATGTCCCATAGTGGTCCCAGCACACAGTATTATGTCCCATAGTGGCTCCTGCACACGGTATATGTCCCATAGTGGCGCCTGCACACAGTATTATGTCCCATAGTGGCCCCTGCACACAGTATCATGTCCCATAGTGGCCCCTGCACACAGTATTATGTCCCATAGTGGCCCCTGCACACAGTATTATGTCCCATAGTGATCCCTGCACATGGTACATGTCCCATAGCGGCCCCTGCACACAGTATAATAATCTAACTTACAATATTCCAGTTGTTGCCACTCACTAGCTATAATTATACTGTGGGGTCTCTTCAGACTCCAGAGTATAATAAGCGGAGGGCCAAGAGAGATGAAAAACATAAAAAACAATGTTAACTCCCCTTTTCCTGTGATCTGCAGCCGCTGTGTGCTCTTCAGGTGCCTCTGCCTGAAGTCAGCGACCGCTGATTGAGTCTCAGGGGTCACGTCGCATCATTGTGCGTAATGACGTCGGACGTGACCCCTGAGGCCCTGTCAGCAGCTGAGGATCCAGGGAAGGTAAGTTAACATTGTTTTTTATGTTTGTCACCTCCCTGGGGGCTCCGCTTATTATACTCTGGGGTCTGAAGAGACCCCAGAGTATAATAATATCAGTTTTGTTTCGGCCGTGTTTGGTCTGATCGAAACTGCTTGGTGAGGACTCGGCTGCCCGCACCAGGTGAATATACCTCGTGTGCCACGCGTGTTGGGGGTTGCCAACCCCTGCTCTACACTTTTATTGGATTTCGCTAGGTTGGATTTCACTAGCGTTCGGCATTCCGTTCTTCGGGTTCACTTGGGGACCCGAAGAACGGAAACCTAATCCGCTTAAAAAGCGATTACCCATGGAGCCCATATACTATAATGGGGTCCGCTGGGCTTCTGCCCAGTTTCTACCCGAAAAATGTTTCAAATGGAATAGGGGACGGAAAGCCCCTATGGAAACCGAGCGCTAGTGTGAACCTAGCCTTAGACTGTCCCAGTGATGGAGAGTAGTATAATGTTGTACCGTGTTAGCCATTGAAAGTAGTGGAAGAGTGAAGAAATCAGGCGATACCTTTTAGAGGCTAACTGAGTATATTTATAAGTAAGCTTTCAGGAGTGCTCGCTCCCTTCATCAGACATGGTGTGATACAAGAACTGAAAATTAACAGATTTTTATACACATGGTTTTCAAAGCATTTTAGAGTCCTTAAAAAAAATTGCAATCTAAGTAGAGAAGTTATTCTTGCTGTTATCTGTTTGCAATCAGGTGGTGATTTGTGACCCTCACAGTTCATAGATAGTGTGACATGAAACTGGCATGAATATTGAGTTCAGTTCATGGTTCAAACATAGTGTGACATGAAGCTGGCATGAATATTGAGTTCAGTTCATGGTTCAAACATAGTGTGACATGAAGCTGGCATGAATATTAAGTCCAAATTGCAGAGTTTGAAATTTTTGCATAAACATTTCTTCACTCTTCCATTATTTAAAGTAAGACAGGTAACAAAAGCAAACTTCCATGGAATGGAGGCACAGTTCTTAGGAGCCACAAGGCTGGCCCTGAGGCTGGATGATAGTACTCTCTGGGTCAGTCAGTGCCTCCATCACTGGAAGAGTGAAGAAATCAGGCAATACCTTTTAGAGGCTAACTGAGTATATTTATAAGTAAGCTTTCAGGAGTGCTCGCTCCCTTCATCAGACATGGTGTGATACAAGAACTGAAAATTAACAGATTTTTATACACATGGTTTTCAAAGCATTTTAGAGTCCTTAAAAAAAAATTGCAATCTAAGTAGAGAAGTTATTTACAACAGGTCAGGAAATAAACAGTCTGGAAAATTTGTGGGGCATGCAAGAACTGAAAATTAACAGATTTTTATACACATGGTTTTCAAAGCATTTTAGAGTCCTTAAAAAAAATTGCAATCTAAGTAGAGAAGTTATTTACAACAGGTCAAAAAAACAGTCTGGAAACTTTTGGTGCGTGACGGAGGGATCAGTAATTCTTGCTGTTATCTGTTTGCTATCAGGAGGTGATTTGTGACCCTCACAGGTCACACATAGTGTGATTTGAAGCTGGCATGAATATTGAGTTCAGTTCATGGTTCAAACATAGTGTGACATGAAGCTGGCATGAATATTGAGTTCAGTTCATGGTTCAAACATAGTGTGACATGAAGCTGGCATGAATATTTTGAAATTTTTGCATTAATTTAAATTCCCATTCCTTTCTCTCCCTCTACATCTTAAAATGTCCCATTAAAACCACAACCCACAGATCTTCAATAGAGTGGTCTTCTCCGGAGAAATGTGTGGCCACTGGGAGATCTGTTCTGCTGTTATTAATGGTGAATCTGTGTGAGTTCATGCGCTGACTAAGTCTCTGCCCTGTTTACCCCACATAGTCTCTGTTGATGGCTGTTGCTTTGTTTAATTGGTTGTCCGTCACTTTTGGTTTGTATCCTGATTGGAGCTCCTTGGCAATCCTTCGTAGGATCTCCAGCTGTGGGTTGTAGGTAACAACTAGGGGCACTCGGGCTTCTTTCTGGGTCTCTTTATTTGTGAGCAGACTGTCTCTGTTGATGGCTGTTGCTTTGTTTAATTGGTTGTCCGTCACTTTTGGTTTGTATCCCGATTGGAGAAATTTGGTCCTCAAATCCTGGAGGTGCTTGTCCAGGTCTGCTTTGTCGGAGCAAATAAGATTGTATCGTATAGCCTGGCTGTAAATAATAGATTGTCTTGTGTGCTTGGGGTGGAAGCTGTCGTTTCTCAGGTAGGCCGTTTTGTCTGTGGGTTTGTGGTATATTGATGTGAGTAGCCGGAGGTCTTTAATGTATATAGTGGTGTCCAGAAAGTGGATTTCACTCTCTGAATAGCTAAGTTTAAGGTTGATGCTAGGGTAAAAGTCATTGAAGTCATTATGCAATTGAAGTAGGGACTCCTCACCTGCAGTCCAGATGACAAGGATATCATCATTATCACGAAGGTAAATCATAGGTTTGGTGCTGAATGTTGATAAATATGCTCCTTCAAGTTCTGCCATAAAGAGATTTGCATACTGGTGTGCACATCTGGTCCCCATTGAAGTTCCCATTCACTGTAGCTATAGATCCTCTCCAAAGGTAAAATAGTTGTAGGATAGTAGTAAGGATGAATTGTATGAACTGAGTTACTGGTTCTGTTGGGAGGTTTTATTTCTCCAGGTGTACCCGAAATACTGCAACCCCATCCTTGTGGGGAATGTTGGTATACAGAGATTCCACATCCATGGTGGCTAAAATGGTACCCTCAGGTAGTTGGCCCAGGGCATTCAGTTTGTTAAGAAGGTCAGTGGTGTCCTGGATGCAGCTCAGAGCATCCCTGACAAGGGGTTTAGGAGATTTTCCACCCAACCTGAGATGTTTCCCGTCAGTGTCCCAATGCCAGAAATGATAGGCCTCCCAGGGTTGCTATCTTTGTGTATCTTTGGGAGCATATAGAAGCAGCCTGGCCTGGGATCCTCTGGGATAAGCCCTTTTACCTGCTTCTGGACCTGGATTGGAAACTTCTTGATCATATTCTTTAGTTGTTTCATATAGGCCTCTGTGGGATCACTTCCAAGTTTGGAGTAATGGATGGGATTTGACAGATGCCTGTTTGCTTCCTGGAGATAGTCTGAGGTGTTCATTATGACTATTGCGCCCCCTTTGTCAGCCGGTTTTATTATTATATTATGATTTTCTTTCAGTGAAGTAATAGCCTTCTATTTCTGCAGGGTTAGGTTATGTACCTGTTTCTTTTGTTTCTCCAGGATTTCTGATTTTACTTTGCTTCTGAAACAGTCAATATATTTAACCAGTGCTGCGTTAGTTCCAGGACGTGGGGTTCAGGTAGATTTTTGGTAGGATTCCTTATGGGCTGTTCTATTTCAGAGTTGCTGCTATATGCTGTATGCTGCTGTGTTAGATGTTGTTGTTTTTTTCAATTCAAATAGTGGGGAGAGAGTGGGGAGAGAAGGAGCAGAAAGAAGAGAAGAAAAAAAAAAACAGGAGGAAATAGGGGAGTATTCCATGTGAGGGCCCTGGCAGAGGCCCAGGTGACCATGTGTGTCAGGTCCTTAAAGATATCCCTTTCACACGTAAATTATCAACCAACATAACTGATGAACTTTGAAACTGAGGCATATAAAACCCACTGAAAGACCACTAAGAAGCAGGTCTGCTTCCTGCCTCCTGGGGTATCGGTTGAGCCAAGGGAACATCCTTACTACGCTCACTGGCGTCCTCTGGCTTGCCGGATCCTAGCTTAGACGCTCTACCACACTTAGAGCAGCGCAGCGTGGAATGCGCTCCACCGCAGATAGAGAACTCATGCTTAAATCGACATGACACGAAAAAGCAACAGTGTCCCTTATTGAACAACCAGCAGGCTCCTGGCCTGCGGGTAGCCGCTGCGGGATCAACATCATCCGCAACGGCTACCCACAGGCCAGGTTGAAAAGGGAGGCACTGAAAGTTATGGTGTAAGCATTAGCTGGATCCAAATGTCAGTGGCTTTAGAAGCCCAACGAAGCGCTAGCTGCTGCTGAAACTCCTCATCGTACCTCCACCATGTGGGGCCACCATACAATTTATGCGCCGAGAATATTGACTCCAAATATACAAACAACTTGGCTGCTTGACCCAGCTGAGCCTGGCAAAGGATACACGATAGTGTGGCAAAGGCCTGAAGCCAATTTGCAAATGTCCTAGCCACTTTTGGCTTCCTCTCCTCACCTTTACCAAAACCCTGCTCTTTATCCACCGTTAGCTGGTCTGGCGATATCAGAGACCATATATCAATAAATTCCCCTTTCACAATCTTTTTTTTTTTTTTTTTTTCAATTCAAATAGTGGGGAGAGAGTGGGGAGAGAAGGAGCAGAAAGAAGAGAAGAAAAAAAAAAAGCAGGAGGAAATAGGGGAGTATTCCATGTGAGGGCCCTGGCAGAGGCCCAGGTGACCATGTGTGTCAGGTCCTTAAAGATATCCCTTTCACAATCTTATCCTTAATGTCCACGGGCACGTGCATGCCCAACGGAGCCACACCACAAAAGTAAGAGTCCCGAAACAACAAACCAGGGGTAGGGGAAGCCGGCTCAGGCTGTGGCACAACCACACCTGGAGTAATCACAGAAGGCACCCTACTTTCTAGTTTGTGCAACATTGCTTTTAAAACGTAAAGCACATCACCGCCAGTGGCGGAGGAATGTGCAGTCCAAGTCTGAGAACGCGTTAACTCAACGGTTGGGATGAGAGCTGGTTGCACCGCGGCGTGGTAGATGGTGGAGGCAGCGGAGCAGGTCCAGGCACCGTGGCAACAGGCACAGATGGTCACGCATACGCCTAGACCTGTACGACTCCTGGGAAGAAGATGAAGAGCGCGAAACTGACCGTCCCCTATCGGAGCTACAGGAGGGCCATCTTCCGTGTCTACGGGATCGGGAACTTGCGGGTACAGCAGGCCGGAACCCAGGCGGCGTGTGAAGTAGAACAGGTGGCCCTCTGCACTGGAGCTCTGCTCCTGCCACCCCTGGGGACAGCCGCTCCGGCGGCCTTGTTGCCCTGGTAGGGTGAGCGGAGGCCACCGACGGCTGTGGTGGTGAAGCAGAACCTTGGACTGGTGCCCTGCTGGAGGTGAGCAGGAACTCCAGCCAGGCAGTCCCCTCTGCACTCACTTTATGTCGCAGCAACTCCATGAGCTGCTGTTGTTGCTGCTGCTCCATAGTGGCAGGGGGGAGCTCGTATCCTCAGCGCTGGCGAGGATCCAAGAGGAAGTCCCCGCCCTGTGCTGAGGCATACAATGAAAGAGGGCCCCCCCCACCAGAACGCACCAATCAGTGGCGCCAAGAGGAGGGAGGGGGGGAGGAGCCCTGTGCGTATCACCGCGGCTAGTCAAGAGCCAGCAGGTTTATACAGCCCACTGGCTTACATACTTAAGGGTTGGTGGAGGCTACTACAGCTGCTGTCCAACCATGACCGACTACTACTCTACTCCTTCCTGCATTTCTGCACTAAATTACTAATTTTCTCGGATTCATCCTGATTTCAGCAGTCAAATGTAAGCATACACGGTATGTATTTATGTGTAAGTATTTTCTGTATATGTGTGTTTATATATCTTTATATGTGTGGGAATGTAGTATATTTGCATGTATATATTGTATTGTTGTGAATATACACCTGTCCCTGACTATACATGTGAGTGTTAGTAACCACATGTCTTCCCCTTGCTGTCTCTGTGGCAAGATCCCTGCACTCTCAACTTTTCACTGCCTACTTCTAGACGAACTATGGACAGCAGTGGAGCCTGTGGAGGTGAGTAAATTATTGGAGACCAGCTAATTGACTCAGAAATGTCAACTCTCTACTGCCAATGACACAAAACCTACCATTCTGAAATTATTTATTGTGGAAAAGGGAAAGGCATCAACAGTTTCCTTTACCCGTCTAGAGCATTAAGATGCCTTTGACCGACCCTGCTGCTGATTTTGTGTAGGGATATATACTCTTTATTTATGTGATATATCACTATCCTGTTATTTTCAGGGTGATTTTTGAGCAGCGGGTGACGGCAAAAATGGGAGTGGCCTTTTTGAAGGGTGTGGCCAGAAATATGTAGACTCTCTGTATTAAAGGAATTTTCCATGCATACTCTCCTACCCAATCTGACATCATATTCAATTGTCCGGCACACAGCCAGTATAATACACAGGTCATGTCCTATTATGTAGAGCAGGATGTGCGCACAATACTGTCTTGGGGGGTCAAACCGTTACCTTAGGTGGTGTGCTGTGGCACCTGATGTTAATTTGGGTATGACATATGCCTACACAACGCCTTTAACCAGACAACCTAAATATATTCAGGAGGAATATAGGAGATCTTGTTACAAATGGCTTGCAAAGTAGCAAGTAGCTTCTTCAATTAGCTTTATGTATCATGTCGTGTAGATACAGGGCACAGGCAAAGCTAGGCTATTTTTCACCCGAGGAAAAGGTTCAGCTTGTTGCTCTTCCCCACCTTCCTATTCTGAAAGTTAAAAGGAGTACTCCGAAATTATGGTGTATCATTATGGCATATTCACAGGATATGCCATAAATGTCTGATAGATGGGAATCTCTCCTTTTTATACTGTTTGAAATTCTTTATAAATACTTTATATAAACTCGGCACTCAAATGGATATGATACAGATGTGAGAGTTTTATTAGTAGTGAAATAGCAATACAAATATAGTAGTCATGTGTAATGTTTCGGTTACACCAATTATAAATGAGAGGTCAGTACGGAACACCATGGAGTTGGCTGCCATAGCAGTTTATCCACAGCTGCATTGCAGCCAATTCCATGTTTTGTACTTATGTTATATTTATAATTCTGTCAGAAGAAGGTCTATAGTAAAAGACGAAAAGTTAAAAATGATTGGATTGTTATTGCACTACTACTGTTTGGATTGGTATTGCACTACTAATAAAACTCACATGCTTGATTTATAACTGTTCGAGTGCCGAGTTTATATAAGAAATTAAATACGGGGTGGAACCTTACTCGGGCACCAAAACCACAGTGGAGTGACATGCAGCCCTATCTATGCTCTATAAATAGACATGTAGCCACAATTAAAAAAATGAATGGTGCACCATGTTTTGTCCCCCGTTCTGAATGGAACGGTTGTTGAACAGCATGCAGAGCTCTATTAATTTCAATGGGAATGCCATAGATAGCTGAAATACATCCTGCTGAAATGAATGGAGCTGTACACATTGTCCCAACCCCTGGCTCATTCATAGTGGGGGACAAAAAGGACTGCTGGACTGGTATGTCCCATCCTGTCTGGAACACTTTACATTTCAGTCATTTTGGAAGTGTGTCAACCCTTATATTATAGTGTTAGCGATGCTGCACTGGTGTCCCTTTCCTCTAGTCTGCATTGTATTCGGAAACCATAGAAACAGACGACTGTGTTGTGCCCCCTCCCTGGAAAACCAGGTGAAGCCTGTGACCGGGTGAGGGGGGTTAATGACTCCCGGGAAAAATGGGAGCATTTAGGACCTGTCACCAAATCTGAAAGGCCTATTGACACACTGCCCCTCCCCCCCAAAAAAAATTGTTAGCACCACCTTGGCTAGTATACCTAATTTGTATCAACACTAACAGGGCTTATATCTTTGATACGGCTGAATGGACTTGAATAAACAAAACACCACAATGCTCAGCATGACAGCACCTACTGGGCTTTTTAGAACTGGTGACAGGTTCTCTTTAAAGAGGACCTTTCATTTCCTCCTGCATATGTGGTTTTATATATCACTAGAAAGTCGACAGTGCGCCTAATTTCAGTGTACTGTCGGCTTTCCCGTTATGTGCCCTGGGCGCTGGAGATATTGGTGCCGTTAATTTCGGCACTGAAATCTCCCCACTTTCAGAAGGGCATTCCTCACAGCCTAGGGCCGGCGTTAGGGGGGGGGGGGGCAAACTGGGCAATTTCCCAGGGCCCCAACACCCATAGGGACCCCATACTTTCCCTACTATTAGGACTCTTAATCGGCAGTAGATGAAAGCATCGGCAGATGCAGATTCTGCTGGTGGCTGCTTCTACAGTTTGCCGGCACTTAGAAACAGTTACTAGCTTCCCCCTCCCCCCATCCAGGACATCGTAGTGTGCAGGGGGAGTCTGCTGCAATGCTTTCACTACTGCCAGACAGAGCTGCACATGAGCTTCCTCCATTTCCAGTTCACCCAGCAATTCAGCCAAGTGTAAGTGTATGTTTTGTGTAAAATATGTATATTTAATATGTATATAATATGTATATATCTGTATATTTGTTTACAGCATGTGTGCTAGCTACTGTTTGAGTACTGTATGATTGTAGACAGGTATGTGTGTGTGTGTGTATATATTGCATATGAATGTATGTGTGTAAGTATATGGTATATATGTAGGTATATACAACATATTATTGTCTATCTATATTTTCTTCTGTACATGTGTACCATTATACATACTAGAATTGTATTGTATAGTGTGATGCTCAGTATATTGAGATGTTAAACAGGTTGTCCAGGAATTACTGTTTTCTGCAAGGAGGCTGGGGAAGGTGAAAAATAAGAAAGCGCATACTCACCTGTCCACGGGGTCTCCCACTGCTGTCTGGTCCTGTGGCGCCCGGGGGCTTGTTCTGGCAGAAGTCCTTGCCGCAAGTAACTGCTAAGGCCAATCAGCGGCCTAAGGAAAGGACACGGGACATCACAGATGATTTATGTGAGTGACATCCAGGTTCCTTTCCTTAGGCTGCTGAGGCGGATGATAGGCCTCAGTGGTTACGTGTGGCGAGGACTGCCGCTGGAACAAGCCCCGAGGCTCTGCTGGACCGGACAGGGGTGGGAGGACCAGGGACAGGTGAGTGTGGGTTTTATTTTTCACCTTCCCCGGGTTCCTTGCAGAAACCTGTAATTCCTGGACAACCCCTTTAAGGATTAGCCCCAACACAACAAAACGCAGCTAAAAAGCACAGAAGATAAAAAGCAGCAAAAACACATTGTTTTTTTTTTTCCCACAGCGTTTTTCATTGAGCTTTTGATGCATTTTTCTCTGCACTTTCTTCCCCTATTACGGTAAATATATGAGGAAATTACCGCACGTTTCTGCAGCCGCCATAAACACTGTGTTTCACGTTACAGAAAAGCGGATTTTTTTGTTGCAGATTTTGTTGCTGTTTTTTGAGCCAAAGCCAGGAGAGGATTGAGCAGAAGGGAGAAGTGTAAGAAGCTTCCTAGATATTTCACAATCCTTTTATAGCCCTGCTTGGCTTTGGCTCAAAAAAACTGACGCAAAATCTGCAACAAAAAAAGCTGCTTTTCCACAAAGTGGGGCCTCAGCCTTAAGGCCGGGGTCCCACGTGGCATAAACGGTCATTTTACAGTTTCTGCAAAGTGTAGTCCTAGGAGCAAACTGCTTACTGCAGCGTACTATTACAGTGCAGGGCAGGAAGAGGTTAATTGTTGGCTGGCGTTATGAGGGGGCATCTGCAAATAAAAGGGGGTAGTTGTGTTCTCAAGATGGGGAATGGAGTAACTCTGATCGTAGTGAAGTGTTTGGCGCTACGAGGGGAACATTATAAGTAAAAGCAGCTATTTGTGGATTATACTATGAGGACAGAGGGGAATCTGGCAGTAAGTGGCTGATGTGACAGTATTTAGTCATGGTATAGCGGTCAGCGGGTGACGTGACAGCATTTAGTCCCGGTATAGCGGTCAGCGGGTGACGTGACAGTATTTAGTCCTGGTATCTGGTATAACAGTCAGCAGGTGACGTGACGATATTTAGTCCTGTTATAGTGGTCCTATTTGATAATTCTGTATGTATATACATTTTTTTAATTGTGTGTAGGAAAAGGCATATGCCTTGTTACTTGTGCACCTGATTTACAAAGGGTCACAAGCAACTAGTTTGGCTATGCAAAAAAATTTACAATTAAATGAAACAACCCCCTTATGCTAAGGCCCCATGCTGTGGAAAAGACTGCCGCGGAAATGCATTGCGTTTTTTTTTCTACAGCGTTTTTCATTGCGATCTAAGAGTTTTTTCCTCTGTGGACTTTCTGTACCTATTATACCTTTACGGAAAACACCAGTATTTATGAAGGTATAATTGACATGCTGTGAAAATGCAGCTTTTCCGCTGCAGATTTTTTTTTCTGCAATGTGTGTATGGGATTAGTCAGAATCCCCTCCACTTTCCAGGTACTGTAAAACGTTGCGTTTTCACAATGTGGGGTGCCCCGGTCTTAAAGACCTTAGGAACATCCCTGTAAGCACTGCAGCACATCAAATTAACAGAATGCGACTATGTAGTAGGTACAATATTTCAACATTTGGGGCCCCACTTTTAATTTTGCCCGGGGCCCCACTTTGTCTAAAACCGGCCCTGCCGACAGTGCTAGTCCATAGCCCTGTACTTTCAGACGGGGCGTTCCTTACTGCCCAGCGATGACACTGAGCTGTAAGGCCCGCCCTTCTGACGGTGGGGAGATATTGGTGCCGAAATTAACGGCACCAATATCTACAGTCCTGGGTCACATACCGGGAAAGCCGTCAGTGCACTGAATTCAGCACACTGTCGACTTTCTAGTGGCATATAAAACCGCATATGCATAAAGACATGAAAAGTCCTTTAAATCATGCTGGTGTGGGTGTAGTAATGATATTTTGCTAGTAGATGGTGCTGTTGTACCATTTCTTATAGTAAGATCTGCATTGTGTGTTCTTGGGGAAAGTCCTATCCCATGTGATATTGAGTTAGGAGGGACCAAGGGAGGTTATATAAGGGAGCAGTTTTCTGCCACTAGTCAGTTGTAGTGCAGTGGCACTTGTGTATGGCAGGCAGCCACCTCCCCTGGTTGAGGTTGTGCAAATGAACAGGCACCAAACCTGAGAGGAGGCTCAAAAATAAAATGGCTTGAGTATGGGGCCTAGTGATAGTGAGAACAGGGGCCTAGGAAGCTCAGCATTACTCAGTAAACCAGGGGCCAGTGATTCAAGTGGGTGCATGAGTTGAGTGTAAGGCCAGCATGCTGCTATGACTGTACAGCCATGGCAACCAATATGGCATAGAGAAGCGTAAGGTGGTATTGAGGCCTCACAGTGTGACATGGCTGTTTTCAGGTACTGAACACCATAGCTCCCAACCGTCCCGCATCTGGCGGCACAGTCCCGATTTTACACTGCTGTCCCGCATAGCTTACAATTTGTCCCGCTATGCCCCTGAAGTGTTTTGCTATTAACAAACTTTATTAGGGTAGGGTAAAGGCTAAATGGTAGATGCTAAATCCTAGTGGGCTAAAGGACCTTTGATGATGTCATGACCATGTGATCAGACTCGTGTGGGCAGAACTTTTCTGGATACTGCTGGACAGTGTGATGTTACACAGAGGAAGCTGCTGGGAATGAGAGTGAGGATAGAAGAGACAGCATGAGAGTGAGGATAGAAGAGACAGCATGTGTGACCAAGAGGGGGGAACTGGGGCAGATGTAGGTGGCAGATAAACTGATGGCAGATGAACGGGCAATTAAACTGAAGGCACTTGAAGGGGGCATTAAACTGGTGGCAGATAAAGGGAGACATTAAATTGGTGGTAGATGGAGGGGGCAATTAAACTGGTGGCAGATGAATGAGCAGTTAAACTGAAGGCAGGTGAAGGGGGGCATTAAGCTGGTGGCAGATAAAGGGGGACATTAAATTGGTGGCAGATAAAAGGGGACATTAAACTGGGGCAGATGAAGGGGGCATTAAGCTGGTGACAGATGAAGGAGGACATTAAATTGGTGGCAGATAAATGTGGGACATTAAGATGGTGGTAGATAAAGGGGGACATTAAACTGGGGGCAGATGGAGGGTGACATTAAACTGGGGGCAACTGAAGGAGGACATTAAACCTTGGGGGGGTAGCTGGAGGGGGACATGTCTGCCTCCAGCTGCCCCATAGTTTAATGTCCCTCTCCAACTACCCCCACTGTTTATTGTCACCCTCCAGCTGCCCCATAGTTTAATGTCCCCTTCCAACTACCCCCATAGTTTAATGTCACCCTCCAACTACCCCCACTGTTTAATGTCACCCTCCAGCTGCCCCAGTTTAATGTCCCCCTCTAGTTTCCACCAGTTTAAACTGGGGCACGAGGAAAGGGACTTAATACTGTGGGGCAATTGGAGGGGAACATTATAATGTGGGGCATATAATGTTAGGGTGACTGTAGGAACATTATATTGTGTGGGGGCACATGGAAAAATAGATGAGAATGGGCGGGGTCAATGTAGAAGTGGGTGGAGCTAAATTTGCCATGGCGCACATAGCGCGCTGCATATTTTGTCCCTCTTTCTGTCCTTTGAAAGTTGGGAGGTATGCTGAACACTACTGGCTACTGGGGTGATGTGCAGGCTATAAACCCTAGTGGGCCACTGCTCTTGTGTGCAGGGTTTGAACACCACTGTGCACTGGGGCTGTGTGCTGCTGTGCGCTGCTGTGCCTGTATACAGGCCCTAAAGCCCACTAGCTAGACAAGTTTTGCTCTGAGCCCCACTGGTTGCTAGATTCTAGGTGTGCTCTGATTCCACAGGTCTGCAGGGGCCATGAACTCATAAGGGACAGGTATCTATGAGTGCTAGGTATCTGAAGGGATCCTGGAGCAAATAGTCCAGTGGATCTGCAGCACCACCTTAAAGAGGCACAGTGGCAAAAAAATGTATTCTCTAACTGCGTAGAGAGGTACATGATGTAAAGTTTAGTTAAAGTAGACTTCTAATTGGCGGCTGTGTCATGTGACTGACATTTTGACTATAGATTATATCCTGTGGGGCTACAAATTATTCCACATAGGGGCACACCACCATTTTGTTGTAGATTATCACTGTCCACGACAGGTGTGAAACAGCCTCACCATTTCATTAGGGTCACAAAGCCAATGAGGGAGGACCTGCTGATATGGCAGGTTTTTCTCCAGGAATTCAATTGTAGGTCTTTGTTTCAACATGAGGAGGTAGGGAACACCGGGTTGCACCTGTTCACAGACGCCACGGACGCAGATGGTTTTGGGGCTGTTTTGGATTCTAGATGGTATAGATCAAAATGGCCAGTTCACTGGGAACAGTTGGGCCTGACAAAAAAATATGACGCTGCTGGAGTTTTTTACCATAGGCTGATAATTTGGCAGTGGTTAATGTAGTTAACAGGCAATCCTCCAGTTCACTTCTCGTGTTGGCACTGCTGCGCCATCTTGTGCTTCTCTGCTTGCGCTTGAACATTTGGTTCACGGCAAAGCATATAACAACGCCTTGTCCCGTTCCCAGTTGCAGACGTTTCGAAACCTTCACCTGGAGGCGGAGCCGGTGGGAGAGGAGTGCCAGACATACTTGTGGAGTGTGGTGGAAAACAACTTATAGATTTGATGACATCATCCGTGTCCCGTTCCACATGGCTCAGTCACACCCAAGCTTGGGAGGAATGGTTGTGTTGCGCAGAAGGTTCCCGTAGGACTGATGAGGAGGGTTTATTGTGAGTCATGCTGTCCCTTTTAGCCAGGCTTCGCAGTCGGTTAGTCGCGGCAACTACGGTTAATAAATACCTGACGAGGTTATCCTTCATGTTAAAATTAAGGGGATTAAAAAATGCCACAAAGCACTTCGCCATACGCCAAATCTTAAAGGGCTGGCGTAAGGAAAAGATTTATCGGGACGGGAAGTGTCCAGTTTCCCTGGAGCTTCTTTCCGGCCTTTTTTTCATCTATGGCGGTGGTTTGCTCAGACGCGTATGAGGCAAGTATGTTCCAGGCTACATTTGCAATAGCTTTTTTTTGCAGCGTTGCGAGTGGGGGAGCTCGTTCCGGCAAGCAAAACGGCGCAAGGGGGTCTGGGCTCCGGCGATGTTCTCGTGAATAAGAGGTAGTTAAAAATTTGCGTACATTGTTCGAAAATGGATCAATGCGCTTTGGGTCACTGGTTGACAATCAACCCCCTCGGTTCTGAACATATGCCCAGTCCTGGCGGTTGCAGCATATGGTAAGGTCAGGATTAATGGGGTTAAATTTTTCCTGCACACATCCAGTTTTCCTCTTACGTGTTTTCAATTTAGCGCGATATTCAAGTCTGGTTTACGGTGCCTGGGCATGGATCCAGCAGAATTTGGGATGCTTGTGGTTTGGGAGAGAAGGCGTAAAGAAGCTGGGGAGGTGGAAATCTGATTGCTTTAAGACATACATACAGCTGGATTTGCTTTAAACAAAAAAAAAAAAAAAAAAAATATATATATATACGTCTACGCAGGCGTACAGGACAGGCGTAAGTTTTTCACAATCCCCCCCCCCCCCCCCCCTTTTTCTTTGTCTTGGCAGGTCCAGTGAAGCCGCAAGTGTGGATAGTTGGACATCCTTTGTTTTCTGTGCAGAGCGACAAGCCAGTACCCGCCTTCACGGTGCGTCATTGGGTTTCGACACAACCGTCCATTGGAATGGGATCAGGGGCATGTGCTGGGCCCAGGTATTGCTGGAAGTGGTAGCAATGGCTCATTCTGCAGACGAATCGCCCATAATACTTGTAATACATGCAGGGGGCAATGATCTGGGTAAAATAAAAGTAGGCTATCTAGTTGCTTTCCTGAAACAAGATTTAGCACGTTGTTGGGAAGAGTCACGGTGGTATGGTCAGAGATCATCCCACGTGGCGCGGTGCTAGAAATCCAGAAGCCATAGACAGGGCCAGAAAAGTACTGAATATTAAAGTGTCGAAGTTTTTCCAGTCAATACAAGGGGTAGTGGTAAGACACAAAAAATTGGAAGACAACAATTCTGACCTTTTGCGGGATGGAATACATCTAAACTTGACAAGCTGATTAGAAGGGCCAGCTCTGTCCTGGGGAGCCCACTGGACCCAGTGCAGGTGGTGGGTGACAAAAGGATACTGTCCGTGGTGAGCTCCATGCAGAAGAAGAAGTCCTATCCCATGCATGAGACTGTGATCGCGCTGGGCAGTACTGTCAGTGACCGACTGCTCCACCCTAGGTGTGAGAAGGAGCGCTATCGGAAGTCTTTCCTCCCCACCGCGGTTAGGCTGTACAACCAACACCGACCTAAGCGGAGATCATTACAAACAGAGAACTGAAATATCTTTCTGCCTGTTAAACCCCCCCCCTCCTCTGCTACTTCCTATCTGTCTGTCTGCTATCAATGTAATGCCTCTCACCTTGGAACATTCCTGTACATGTTGTATTTGTATCTGCTTATCTTTGCTGCTGTAACACACTGAATTTCCCCATTGTGGGACTATTAAAGGACTATTATTATTATTATTAATAAACTCTTTTGGTTTCGGATATTTTCATCGCAGGCCTTCAGGATGGCATTGAAAAGGCTTGGCGGGTGGGGGTTGTCAGATAAAGTCGTAGGGTTATGCCGTATCCTCCTCGGCAGGTTACGTGACCAAGAAAATGGAAAGTTGCCCACATGCCCGCTGGCCTACAGCGGATAAGCATTCGGGCGGGGAGCAAAAGGAAAAGCGGTTGCAGAGATTAAGCTTTCTTCGGACACTTGTTCGGTTATAGTTTACGTTTTAAAATGATGATGTTCAATAAAAGCTGTGGCCATGCCCACTAAAACCCACAGATAGGTCTGAGTGTAATTTTTTTATGGGTTGTGATTGCGAAAGGGTACTATGGTTTCAAAGTACAAGGGGAGCAGGTCTTCACAGTCTGATCCGGTCCTCTTACTGATAGTAATGCAGGGCGCTGTAACACAGCTTCTCTCCCCTGCTGCTGCTGTGGCACTTCCTCACAGCACATAATATCTAAACCACAAGTGATACCAGAGAACAATAGCTTGGAAACATTTCACAACTGAATACAGTATGAACGTGACAACATATACTAACAATCATAACTTATAAGGCACTTTTATGGCCAAATAACCATTAGTAACTCCTGTGAGGGGGTTACACGAGTGAAGCCCTTGCAGGAGAAGACACACCCCTAATTTGCATAAGAATAAAATGCGGATGTTCATGAAAATGGAGCTACAATACAGAATAAGAAAGACATTTTTGAAAAGTGTAGAAGCAGCTCAACAAGGTGTTGTCATTAGTTTGATCCTGATTTTCTTGCTGACAGACTCCCTTTAAACTATCCCTTGCCTTCCTGCCAGTAACATAATTCCCTACACACGTTTTGTTGAGACAAACCTCAGTAACTTCTGACATCCTATATTGGCTCTAAATGATTGACAGCATCCTCAGGCAATCAAATTTCTTTTCTACTTGACAGCTAGCTTAAAGTGATAACTAAGAATGCTAAATAAGTGTATAAACTCAACAATTTTTGTATGCCCTCGTATTTATGTGAGAGGAGATCCTACATCAGTAGGCTTCCCCATAATTATAGATCACAAGTTCAGAAATGTGTGTATACATATATATTAAAATTAGACCAGATGATAGCCCTTGCTATAGAAAGAATATTAAGCTAGGAATGATAACATTGAAAGGGAGTCTACCAACACCCCCAAGCATATTCAGCTGTCACCACCATGTTACAGAGCATATTACAATGCTAAATAACATACATTTGTTATGTATGCCACTTCTGTAGATTTGGTGAAAAACAGCTTTGATGTCATGCAAATGAGGCAGTTGGTACACTGGTGGGCCTACAACAACCAGGTGCACTGCTCTTGCCACTAAGACCCCTATCATCTATTGCCTGCACCACCCCAAGCAGTTGATAGAGAGAGTTGATACTCTCACTGATATATCACCCATTCTACTTGAGCAGTAGTGCCCCCAGGGCTGAAGGACGGTCCACAGTGCACCAACTACCTCTTTTGCATAAGACTTCAAAGTTGTTTTTCACAAAATCTTCAAAAGTAACATATATAACAAAGATATGTTGTTCATCACTGTGTTGTGTCTGTAACACAGTGGTGACAATTAAATATTAATCGGGGAGGTGGTAGACTCCCTTTAACCCCTTCCTGACATCCGCCGTAATACTACAGCGGATGCTGGGTCTTTAAAGCTGTCCACTCTGATCGCAGGCATTGCAGGCCAGGATCCCCCCAAAGTAAAAGTAAAAAAAAAAAAAAAAGATCAATCCCTACCAGCCCCATATCTTTCTCATTGCAGGCCGGCTCCTGTGCAGTGAAATCACGGGAGCCTACCTGTTCCCATGGCAGCCTGAAGCCTTCGGGAGGCTTACAGGCCTGCAATAGGGATATTACTATTGCAGCTGGTCTATGACCAGCCTCAATAGTAACATAGCGAAACAGTTGTATAGCAGTCTATGAGACTTGCAATTAAACAATTGCAGGTTCAAGCCCCCTAGGGGGGCTGATAAAATAGTAAAAAATAAATAAAAATAAAAGTTCAAATCTCCCCCTCTTTCTCTAGAATGCATATAAAAGCAAAAAATTACTGTGAAACACATACACATTAGTTATCCCTGTGTCATAAAACTCCTGGTCTACAAACTTATAAAAATATTCTGTCCATAAGGTGAATGCTAGTGGGAAAAAAAAATCAAGTGCCAAATCGCCGTTTTTTTTCGCTGTTGTGCCTATGATAAAAATTTCAATAAAAAGTGATCAAAGCAATAGACATTTCCCAAAATGGTATAACTAAAAAGTACACCTAGCCAAACAAAAAAAGACGCCCTATGCATCACCGTACACAAAAATATAAAAAAAAGTTATGGGTGTCAGTATAAGCCACCTTTAAAAAAAAATTATTTTTTTTTGCAAAGATTTAGATTTTTGTTAAACTGTAAATAAAACTATATAAATTTGGTATCTCTGGAATTATACCGAAACATAGAATTATTTATTATTTATTTATTTTGCTTACTTGTATAGCGCCATCATATTCCACAGCGCTTTACAGACATTGTCAGTCACTGTCCCATATAGAGCTCACAATCTACGTACCCTATCAGTATGTCTTTGGAGTGTGGTAGGAAACCGGAGTACTCGGACAGGTGCCATATCATTTTGGCTGCACAGTGAATGCCGTAAAAACGCAGCCCTTAAGAAAGTCACATAAATGCACTTTTTTTTCCAACTCTATCCCATTTTGAATTTTTTTTCCAGCTTTCCAGTACATTGTACAGAATAATAAATGGTACCATTATGAACAACAAATTGTCGCGCAAACATTAATCCCTCATATGGCTCTGTGCATGAAGATTTCTCTGCAAATAATCATGTTACCATAGGCAGCCAAGTGCCAATAAGAAACAGTACCGTCCACTCAAGAAAAAGGAGCCAAGAATATTGTGCAGCATCTTAAAATATACCTGTTCATTGCAACTGAATATGAAAGTAAAATCACAGGTGAGGACATAAATTAATTCAGAGATTTGTAGAGACAATTTGGGCTCATAGTGTTTAATTTAAAATTCCACTGACATTTGGTGCGCAATTGGAGTTTATCTAAATCACCCCCTCATATCCCAGTGGTTAGTCGGCACAAAACCTATCCTGTAAGATCTCTAATGTTAGAATTGTGTCTCAATTTATCATGTCTCAATACCAATGAATGTTTTTTTCTGTCTCCCAGCTATCCATTTCCAATCTCTCATAATTCTGTATATCCCTGATATGTTCTCTAGTTCTAGTTTTAAGTTCACGTTTTCCCTACATATAGGAGATTACAGGTACATATGAGTACATATACAACACCCTTTGTGGCACAACACATGTAATCACTGATCATGTGTGTTCTGCCATCATTATCTATAAATTAATCTGTCTTAACCAAAATTTGACATGCCACACATGGGCCACATGTAGAAATATTTATACATGTAATTTAGAGTAGCTTATATTTTAAAGTAGACATAAAAAGTTATGTTTAATATAAATAGTGATATCCACCTACTTTATCCCCCTTTTTTCTCTTTGTCCTCTGCTCTTATTATTTGTTGTAACACTTTGACTCCCCAAACTGACAAAGCGTCATATGTTTGGACAGGAAGATAGCTTTTTCTATTCATTCCTATAATACATTTAGAATGTAGGTCACATGACTCAACTAAGGACCAAAAGGATGTAGTGAACTCAAAAATACAAACATTGGTAAATTTATCTTCACTACAATTTACATCGTGTACCTTTCCGGTCACAGAATACATTTTTTTGTGGAAGTGCTTTATTCTTTGTGCTCTTGACCACAATCCTCTGTGCAGAAGTTGGCTGTAGAATTTTCCATTGATTCTTGAAAAACTTAACAAAACTTTATTTATTCCTGCCTGAATATAGAGGAAGATGAAGCTTTTTCTGTAAAGATCTTATTGATCGGTCATTTTTTCCCGCGCTTGTCTTTTTCATGTTGGCTGTTTACCAGCATTGAGCTATTTTCCTGCCGGCTTTGCATACTCCGCCGCACTGGAGGATAAATATATATATTTAGGTGTTTTCCTCTCTTTCAATCAGAACCTTAAATCCCACGTCTCCTTAAAACCTTGCAGAAATGCTCCTCACTGTGTTCAGAGTGCCGACACATCTGAAGGGACAGAAAGGAAAAAGGATTTTCAATTTCTTCTGAGTTCCAAACCTTTTATTGAACCGGCGGCTGATGAGAAAAATAAGAAACAAAGATTCTTTGCTTGAACTATCAAGGTTTCCGGTGATTAACATTTTGAAACATTGTAACTACTTTCTTTACCAACTTTTCTTCTTAAAGGGGTCATCTTCCAAAAAAGTAGCTTTAACCACTTACATATGTTGATGTACCTCTGTGATCCTCATTCTGTGGCCCTCCAGCTGTTGGAAAACTACAGTTCTCAGCATACCCTCACAGCTGCAGACTGTAAGCTGTAGTTTTGCAACAGCTAGGTAGCCACAGGTTGGGGATTAAAGGGCCACAAACTGCAAAGCAACAGTCAAATTCAAATAAATAGTTTACCATGTACTACATAGACAGACCTGTCTGCAGAGGATTATAACCACTCTGTGAGAACTCTCTCCATAACATCCATATGCACTAAATGTGCACATGCCATGGGTTTGCACATGATTAGATAAACATTTTATTTCTTCTAAAAACAGTGTCACGGGGGGCGTGACCTGGTAATGGTGGAGTAAGCCACAAGTGTGCCAGCTCCAGCCCTGGACCTTCCCGGTGCCACGATTCCCTGCAGCTAACTGAAACTTCTGCAGCTTGAAGATGGGGAGAACACGTTCGAGACCCCCCTGGTCATCCTCTACTCCTCCCTCTCTCTTCCAGGGGGAAGCGATTACCTGCTTATTCGGAGTCTCTGGAGGTCCGGGACACCATGAGACTCCACCACAGCCTGGCCTCACATGCTGCAGTCATGGCCTACATTGCCTGCCATGGGATCTCCTGCTGCCTCACCTGGGAGCCCTCTCACTCCAACGAACCCAACCCCGAACATGCCGGTCCTGGAGCTTCAGTAGTCTAATGGGACCTGCACCTACAGGACTCCCTAGTGCTGCCACTAGGTCCTGTTCAATGCCGACTGGCCACACCTGCCTCCTTCGCCTGCCGATCCAGTTGCTCTCATGGAACCTAGCCACAGCACCCCCTTGGCCCATCTACTGCCCCCCCTGCATTTGACACTCTCCCTACAGGCCTCTATAGCAGCCCTAGCATGCCATGGCCACTCAGCAGAGCCAGTACAAGCAAAAGCATTGTCTCTACCCAGGGGAGGTAATTCCTCCTGGCACTGTATTCCCTGAAGAGACTGCAGGTATGCTATTAAAATCATACCTGAGACCAAAGCATCTCCCACTGTAACTTATAAAATAATGACAGAAAACTGAGCTTTGGTTATATGGGGTTGGCCACAGCTTTATTAAACAATTTAACCATTTAAACCATCAGAAAGATGAACATCAGATCATCCATGCCCATTAAATTTTTACATCAGTTTATGCACCTTTGTCCGAATGTAACAAGTCCCCGTTAATCTCCTTCCAGCTCCCGGTGTCTGACAGCAATGCCACCTAACCCTCTTACAAACTTGGACACTCGGGCATTGATTAGACGGCGGCATCGTTCCAAAGCCATGTGGGATTTGGCACCAAGCCACACTTTTTTAGGCACTATATCCAACCATACTAGGGCTATCTTCTGGAAAAAAACAGCGAAACGGGCTAAGTCCTGGCGTATCTTTGTAAGTTTGACCACCTTAAATTTGCCCAGGTCGTTGCCACCCACATGTATTATGAGGACCAGGGGGCCATGGCAGATGCGGCTCACTGCCACCACTTCCGAAAGAACACTGGACCTCCGCAGGCCCCTGATACCCCTCCAGTGTACCTGGACATCCGGAAGTCCTAGTGATAAACCTCCTGGTCGCACTGCCTCATGCCTCTCTGCCCATAATACATAAGAATGTCCTATGATCCAGATATGCTGACCTGCAAACAAAAACAGAACGAGAATACCACTATCGTCTGCACCCGTCATCAAGAACTAACAACAGGTCGGGTCTAACATACGAACGAAAGCAATCAGATTTCCATCTGCCCAATAGTTTAAAATCCTCCCCCCCATACCACACTTGTCCGCCATTGTGGCGGCCCCAGTTCTAAAGGAATGGGTGCCAAACTCCTCAGAATGGAGGCCCTATTCCCGCAGGCAAGCTTTGAATACCGATGTAAATTGATATCTTGTTAACGGGGAACCAGACTCATGAACTAAAAGGACCCCGGGGGCCGAACATTTACTATTCAGTCTGTTCAGGAAACTGCCGACCAAGTGAACTGGGCAACCCTCGGACGGCAGTGACCGGATAGATAGCCAACATCCCCGTCCATGCTGGTCCACTTTGGACTTGTGGATACAAACTTTCAAGAACTGGGAACCCACTATGACATCTCTGAAATAAAACCCCCTGGGCGAGAGTCACTTACCGACACCAGCTCGCTAATCCTCAGCGCTGCAAAGAATGCCAGCACGAATGCCGCTCGGAACAATGAAACTTCCCATGGATCCGAACACACTGCAGGCACCACCGCCAACAACCTCAAAAATAGGCTGAATGAAACCGGGCGACAGCTGTCACCGCCACCCTTCTCCTTCTTCCACCCCTTCAGGACTTGACAAATCACAAAGTGCTTCGTGACATCAGGCAAACCATGCATCTTGAGGAAGAAAGCCACCCCGGAGAGGCTTTTATTGGTCACATTGGCAGAAGCGCCTTTGTTCCTCAAGTGCGCCAAGAAATCTAAAGAGACCTGGAACAAAGACTCCTCATTAAGCAGACACTTACCCCCGGCCAAAGACAACCACAAAGCCCACACTTTCCAATGACTTCTCCAAGTCCCTTCAGACACAGATCCCCGGAAGAGCCTCATAAGTTCCGTTCTACCAGTGCCCACAAGTGCTCTGGGCAGGATGCACCCTCTCGGAAGCGACGGATCTGCGAACGAGATAATGCATCCGCTATCTCATTAAGACAACCCGGTACATGTTTTGCTCTAAACCAAATGTTGCAAGCTAGGCAACACAGCACAAGGTGTCTAAGCAGGGCCAGAACCGGCAGAGACGAAGAGGATTGACGGTTGATCACCTTGACCACTGACATGTTGTTTGACCAGAAACATATACGCCTGTTAGCTATTAGAGATCCCCATAAGTCTACTGCTACCACTATGGGAAAAAAATTCCAACAATGTCATGTTTCTTGTCAGGCAAGGTCGGCCCAGTGAGGTGGCCAAACCTCCCTACACCAGTGTTCCTGGAAGATGGCCCCAAAACCGTCCCCGCCTGCCGCGTCGGTAAAAACACAACTCTGTATTCACTCTTTCCATTTCCTGGCATATTATTTTACCATTAAAAGAATGTAAAAACGCCTGCCAGACCTGTATGTCATTCCGCAAGGCTTTCGTAATCCTAATGAAATGGTGGGGAAACTTTACGCCCGTCGTCGCCAAGGATAAGCTTCTAGAGAACGCTCTACCCATGGGGAGGACCTTGCAGGCAAAATTTAAAAGGCCCAACAAAGACTGCATCTGGTGCAAAGTCACCTTCCTGGCCAGAGAAAACTGATCAACCAAAGCAAGCAGCTTCTCCAATTTATCACTAAGTAGACGAAAAACCATCTGAACAGTGTCAATTTCTATGCCCAGGAAGGAAAGGCATGTACACGGACCCTCAGTCTTATCCGCTGAAAGGGGAACCCCTAACTGCTCCATTAGCCGATGAAAGACCTGCAACAAGTAACCACATTTTGGAGAATCAGCAACTCCTACAAACAGAAAATCATCTAAGTAATGGAGAACCGAGTCATATCCCATCTCTCAACGCAAAACCCAATCTAGGAAAGAACTAAACATTTCAAAAAAATAAGAGGATATGGAACAGCCCATTGGCAGGCACATATCCACAAAATATTCGTTACCTAAACAACAGCCGAGGAGGTGGAAACAGTCTGGGTACACGGGTAGCAGGCGAAATGCCGACTCTATGTCGGATTTTGCCAATAGCACCCCCCTGCACGCTCTCATAACCAGAAAAACTGCCAAAGGAAGCATAAGTCACGGCATCGTTCACCGAGTCCCAGCGGGAATGAAGGATGGTGTATCCAACAAAATTTTCCTTCCTCCTTTTTAGGGACTAGACCTAAAGGTGATACCTGTAAATTGGGCATGGGTGGGTCCTCAAATGGACCAGCCATGCGGCCTAGGGAGACCTCCTTCAACATTTTCTCTCTAACTAAGGGAACCTTATCCAATACAGACTTTAAATTATCACAGAGCAACAACAAAGAAGATGATGAGTAAGGTATGTAAAAACCGTAACCAAAACCATCAAGCAGTACCCTTGCTTCCTGAACCCTGGGATATGGCTTTAGCCACTCCCGAAGTACCGGGTACTTCACTGGTGTTCTCTGCGCTGGCGGAGGCACCCACTTTGGCAGGTTGCCTGGCATGCTTGAAGCAGCGCACTGCAACGTGCGTTCCTCCACAGAAAGAACACTCTTGTCGGAATCTGCATGCCGCATAGAAGCGGCAGTGCCCTTCATTGTACGATCAGCAGGAACCGACGGTTTTGGAGCCGCGGCACCTGACTGTTGTCCAGATGCCACAGCTCCTCCAGGAAAGGAACAAGACAGCTTTTGAGACAGAATTAATTGAATCCAGACATCAGTGGCCGTAGAGGCCCAACTGATGTCTGAAGACATAGCCAAACGCCGACGAAATTCTTCGTCATAGCGCCACCAAGCCGCACCTCCATGCATCTTGTTGGCGCTAAAAATGTTATCCATATATACCAGCAGGTCTGGCTTTTTTCCGGATGCTGCCAGCATATGACATGCACCAATGTGAGAAAGGCCTGCAGCCAATTCCCAAAGGTTTTCGCCACCTTCGGCTTCTTGTCTGCCCCTCTCTTAAATGAGCGCTCCCTATCAACTGTCACCTGGTCTACTGACAACAAGGACCAAATATCAACATATTGACCCTGAACGATCTTGGCCCTGATGTCATCAGACAGTTGAGTCCCTAGTGGCGCCACGCCGCAAAAAACAGAGTCCCTAAACACTATACCCTGATATTCCTCCTTCCGGACCGGCGAGGGCCCCACGCCTCCCGATGTAGATGGCATGATACTACTTTGACTAGTTAATTTATCTAGAAAACCTTGAAGAACTGAAGCTAAATCTGCACCCCTATTCCTCTGCTGACTTGGGCTGGTGTCACCGAGATGGAAAAAGAACGGGTGTGGATCACCTTCAACCTATGACCCCTGTCCTGAGATCTGAGCAACTGACCCACAGCCCCCCTCATGTTCCCTGACCTGTCACTGACCTGGGGGGGGGGGATCCAGGGGAAATCCTTTGTGACGCACCTTGTATGCAGTGAATTGGAGCACTGGAGGCCACAGAGGTTCCTTCTGTGCCTGATGTGCCCATCGGTGGTGCTGCGCTGCGTATTGGCGGCTGGGCGCCAGGTGCAGCAGGTGACATTTGTGTTCCAGCTCTACTTCTCACTGATGGGGCAGCTGTGGGGGCGGGGCTCCTGTCTCTGTGCTGTGTGTGCTCAGCTGTAAATGAGCCTGCTGCTTCCCCCTGCCTATACAGGACCCGAGCTGCAGGGGGAGCAGCACTCTCCAAACTCCCAGCCTGTGGGGGATCCAGGACCAGCTGGCTGCATGGATCACTGGGGGAAGAGGAACAGCCAGCATATTTTTCACCTGCCTGGAGGCGGGCAGGGGGCCATGGTCCACGAGTGGTGGGGGAGGGGCGGCAGCCAGCTTATCTGCTGGCTCCAAGACTGGCAGTGTGATGAAAGGCTCTGTGTGCAGGGATGGGGGAGGGGCGGCAGCCATGTTATCTTCCCCTGCGGAGGCTGGCAGGGTGAAAGACTCCACGTGCTGGGATGGGGGAGGGGCGGCATCCATTTGTGCAGTGCCCTGGGCAGAGGCTCTCCTAGGAATCATCCGTTGTCCTGGGGCGGTAGGGGAGGCGTTTGGGCCGGTTCCTGTGATCCCCAGCAGAAGAATATCGGGAATGCGGCACCACGCTGGGGCTGAGTCTCAGGGGGGGTCTGCTGTGGCGCTGTGGCCTACCTCCGTCAGGTGTCTTCAGTAGCTGAGTGGGGCAGCTGGAGCCAGTACCGGACCTCCATCCTGCATCCCCTGCTGCTGCATCAGATCAAGTGTGGGGGCGGCTGGATCCGATTCCAGCCCCCTGTACTGTATCCTTTGCTGCTGAAGAAGATCCTGTGTGGGGGCAGCTAAAGCTGTCACCAGAGAGTCCCCGTCCTTCTGCAAAAGGTCTTCCAGCCATGCCTATCCCTCTTGAGCAATCCTGACACGGATGAGGCTCATCAGGTCGTCTGCCATGATGCTGTTCCTGCTGCCAGACTACGAAAGGTGAGTAGCCTTCCCGCCTCCAGCTTATATACCCCTCACAAAATCCCGCCCCAACTACAGTTGGGAGATTGTCCCTCCAAAAATTTAAAACCTTTAACTCCTTAACACCCTGCAGTCTCTGGCCATTTCCTTAATCAGTTCATGGCCTTCTAGGAATCTCCCTCCAAGCACTCAAGGCCTGAACCTCACATAGTATCTGGCTCGCTTGACCTCACTGGGGTCCCTCTTGCAGACACTCACGGAGAGCTCTGCCACCTCAGCGCCCATGTTAGCTCAGTTCCTACAAAAGCAGATATGCCACCTTCTCTGACAGACTTTCTGCTCAAGGTGCTGTGCTGCAGACCCACTTCTTCCAACTACAGTACCTGACTTTCCCCGAATCCGTTAAACTTCAACAGCTTGATGCGACTCTGTGCTCCATCTTCAACTCCCTCTTAGGGACCCCATGGGACTCCTCCCTGGAACTCAATTGTGCCCACCGCTCCTTGGGCCCCTGTGCACCTGATCCAAATAATCTGCGGGACTTGATTTGCAGAGTCCACCAGTACCAATTGAAAGAGGCCATTACTCGGAAGGCCTGTGAAGCAGGACAAGTACTCTTTCAGGATCACCAGCTGTCCCTCCTACCTGACCTCTCCCGCCTTACACTGGCAAAAAGGCGAGCTCTTAAGCCTCTTGGACCTGTTGATTCATAACCACATTCCTTATACCTGGGGCTTTCCTTTCCGTCTACAGGTACGCAAAGAGGGGCATCTTGTCTTCCTCACTCTTCCAGGGGATGTCTCTACCTTTTCTGCTGCCCTTGGTATCTCCTCATTTCAAATACTGGCCTGGCCTGCTTTACCGGGAACTTCCATGAATATTCAACTTCCTAAGACCCAAAGGCGTAGGCGGAAAGGTGCCAATGCTGCAGGCACCGAGCATTCGGAGCATGGAGCTCCTACTCCCTGGCATCTGGAACTCCCACACCTGGCATTACATGGTTTTGTTTTCTCCTAGCATATGCACTATACTGGCTGTCCCCCCTGGGTGCTGTGGGCTGTTTTCACCTTGCAGCCTGAAGGGGCTCTAGTTTGCCCCCTGCATCCCTCATCGCCTTGTGGAGACATCCTTCTTCCTCAATTTTGCCTTCTTCTGGCTGTTGATTTTTTCCTTTTTATCGCTCCATACCACATCTATTCTACTCATGTTTTCCTAGTTCAGTTAGCTGCTTATGTTACTTGTACTCGCTGCTTTCTGTGTTAGTTTGGTGCCTGGGGGCTCCGGGGAATGGGGGGGGGGGCAGCTCTGTCATTGGTGACCTTGTTCTGTATAATGTGACTTTTTGGCTTATTAGCCAACCTCCCCACCTTTTCTTAGAGAGGATCTCTTCCTCTCCCCCTTAGTGGTTTTCTGGTTTACCCCTATATCTTACTTACCTCTATTGACTTTGTTGGTCAGTTTAATTGGTCTCTCTTCCCTGTCTCTGTTCCCTGATTGTTTTTCCCCTTTCCCGCCTGTTCCCCATACTTCAATATGGGTTTTGTTCTCTCAGTGCTAGGGGCCTTAATTACCTCAAAAGAGGAACAAGATCAGTTGCATAAGAATCGCTCACACATTTTGATCTCGCAGGAATCTCACTTCAGAGAAGGCCATGTTCTGGACATCCGCAACAGTCACTACCCCTCCTGGTACCACAGCGTCAACCCATCCGCAAAGTCTAAAGGAGTTGTTCTACATAGATCTCTACAGCACGAGGTAGTGGACACAATGACTGACACTGATGGTAGATTTGTTTTCCTGAAGTTGCGCATTAGTGACAATGTGGTAACAGTGGCTGGCACCTACCTCCCCAATCAGCAGCAGATGTCCTATTGTAATACTACGTTAACTGTCTGAGTTCATGAGGGTATTGTGATCCTGGAGGGCGTCTTTAACTTTGTGCTCGACCCGACTATAGACTCTGCTCCCCCTCCCAACTCCGTAAACTGAAACATGCACTCTATCACCACTGCCTTATAGACGTCTGGCAGGTTCTTAACCCCCAGGGTCATGAATACAACTACCATTCCCCTGCTTACGGTTCCTATGGTTGTCATTTATTATTTCATAATCAGTCACCACACCCTTTCCTGGTCCCCAGCGGCTCAGATCAGTTCTGCCATCTGGTCCAATCATGCGCCGGTTTTTCTGTCCCTTGAGGTGCCTGGCCTCGCATTGCGCCCTTTTACGTGGCGTTTGAATGATGGCCTCCTTAAGGATTCTGCTTGTAAAACTGACATTGTCTCCACGATTCGTGAGTCTGCATCACACCACATCAACGACCCGACCCCATTAGCTATCTGCTGGGAGGCGCCTAAATGCGTCATCCACAGCGTCTTTAACAAACACTGCTTGAGACTTAAGAAGGATTGCTCAGCATGGATCTCTCCGTGCCTAGCTGCCATCCACACCTTGGAATCTGGCCACAAGATTACCCAAGACCACTCAACACTTAAACTCCTCAACGCTATAGAAGAGCTGTGGTCCTTATTAGATGAAATGTACATCCATTACAGAGACAAATATGAGAAACACTACTCAAAATTTGCTGATAAATGCAGTCACTCACTTGCCCGGCATCTCCACTTCCCACACCTACATCTCTCGGATGCAGATCAGGAAGGGGAGAGTGGTCCATAATCTTGTTGATATTGCAGAGACCTTACGTGTCTACTATCACAACTTTAATATGAACCTGAAGCTGGAAATAGTACCTGAATTATGGAAATCTTCTTGTGTGGTGCCAAAGAAACCTCATCCTATGGACCTTAATGACTACAGACCCGTAGCATTGACATCCCACCTGATGAAGATCTTAGAGAGACTGGTTCTCACACATCTCCACCCTCTAGTGAGTCCGAATATGGATCCTCTCCAGTTTGCTTATCGGCCGGGCATTGGGGTGGATGCCGCCATCATCCACCTTCTGCACAGGGCTCTCTCACTTGGAGAAACCAGGGAACACTGAGAATAATGTTCTTTGATTTCTCCAGTGTTTTTAACACCATACAGCTACTGAGAGACAAGCTGTCCCTTGTTGGAGTGGAGCACCACCTCTCCAATTGGATCCTACACTACCTCACAAATCGACCTCAGTATGTGAGAGCCCGGGACTGCGTGTCAGATACCGTGATCTGTAATATGGGGGCACCTCAGGGTACAGTTCTTGCCCCTTTCCTCTTCACACTGTAAACTGCAGATTTTAGGTGCAACTCACCTAGCTGCTACCTACAGAGGTATTCTGATGACTCTGCAATAGTAGGCCTCATCACAGACAATGATGACAGGGAGTACAGAAAATTGAACTGGGATTTTGTGGACTGGTGCCAGCGGAACCACTTTAGGATTAATGCTGGAAAGACCAATGAGATGGTGGTGGACTTTCGTAAAAGCAGATACTGTCTTAAACCAGTGGACATCCAGGGGACTGGCATTGAGATTGTCAACACCTATAAGTACATGGGTGTGCTCCTCAATAATAAGATGGACTGGGCAGATCACATGGATGTCCTGTACAGGAAGGGCCACAGCAGGCTCTACCTGCTTAGGAGGCTGAGAGCCTTTGGAGTCCAGGGGTCACTTTTTAGGACTTTTTTCAACTCAGTAGTGGCATCACCCATCTTCTTCGTAGTGGCCTGCTGGGGGAGTGGTATATCAACCAGGGATAGAAATAAACTCGACAAACTGATTAGAAGGCCCGCTCTGTCCTTGGGAGTCCCCTGGACCCTGTGCAGGTGGTGGGTGACAGAATGATACTGTCTGTGGGGAGTTCCATGCGGGAGAATAGCTCCCATCCCATGCATGAGACTGTGACAGCACTGGGCAGTACAGTCAGTGACTGACTACTTCACCCTAAGTGTGAGAAGAAGAGCTATCGGAAGTCTTTCCTCCCTGCTGTGGTTAGGCTGTACAACCAACACCGACGTAAGCGGAGATCAGGCCATACAGAGAACTGAAATATCTTTCTGTTGAGATACCCCCCTCTGCTACTTTTTACCTGTACCTTTCTATCTGTCTGTCTACTATCACTGGAATGCCTCTTTTTTGTATATATTGTATTTGTATTGTTTATCTTTGCATTTCATATCTTTGCTGCTGTAACACACAATTTCCCCATGGTGGGACTATTAAAGGATGATTAATTATTATTATTATTATAATATTCGCAGTTATTACGCGGACCTTGATCCAGACTCTCTACGGACAAAGATTCGGGACTACATCCTGGACACAGCCCTCCCAACTATCTCAGACGTGAATCAGGCTTCCTTAGATATTCTCTGAGGAAGACCTCTGCACGGTTATTCAAGCTTCTTCATTGGGCAAATTCCCTGACCCTGATGGCTTCACACCTCAGTTTTACAAAACTTTTAAGGACTTGTTTGTCCCTACCTTGACCCGGGTCTTTAACAATCTTGATAATCCCTCTTAGCCCTTATCATGGTTGTCCTGAAAACTGGTAAAGACCCCTCCACCTGTGCCAGTTATCGACCAATATTGCTTGTTAATGTAGACATCAAACTGCTTGCCGGCAGGCTCTCCACTTTGATGCCCGACCTGATCCATACTGACCAGGTCAGCTTTATCAAGGGACATGAGGCCAGGGATAACATATGCAGGACTTCATAGCAACTTAGATGGCGCATAGTCGAGACATTCCTCACATCTATCCGTTGATGCGGAGACTGCGTGCACTGGGGCTTCCTGTGAGCCGCACTGGAAGAGGTCGGGATTGGCCCTGGTTTCCTGGGTAAAGTCCTGTCTTTCTATGGCGACACCACTGCTAGGGTGCACGCTAATGGTATCCTCTCAGAATGGGATCATATGGGTACCCTTATCTCCTCTTCTTTACGATCTTGTCATGCAGCACCTGGCGGTGGCTTTGCGAAAGTGCCCCAGTGTACACGGCCTCCAAATAGGGACCTCACGACGGCGTTATACACTGATGATCTCCTGCTCTATGTTACCCAACCCCGCATTTCCTTCCCGTCCTCCTCTCCAAGAGCGAATCCCTTTATATTACCTTACCCTCAGCAGAAGTTGCCCACCTAGCCTCGCAATTCCCTTTCAAATGGCAGCCCCACACAATTAAATACCTTGGGATACAGATACTCTCAGACACCGATGACCTCTTCCACTGTAACTACCTCCCCCTACCAGACAGGACTGCATCGGATCCAGGGTCGGACTGGCCCACCGGGGAACCGGTGAATCCACCGGTGGGCCCTGAGCCCCGACTATTAGTCCTCATGTCATGGGGGCCCGATCGGGATCCTGACCATCCCGATCGGGCCCCTGACCAGTGGCGTAACGACCGGGCTCTGCGGGGTATGGGGCCCGTGGCCAGCTGGAGATGGCCGGGTCCCGGACCACTATGATAGCGGTCGGGGAAAGCCTGGTTCCCCGACCACTATACATACTGTTATTGGAAAGGGGCCCCGGCATATTACCAGGCCCCTTTCCAATAGATGGCAGGGCAGGGCACCCAGGGGAGGTGACTGAAAACAGTAAATACATATTCTCACCTCTCCTGGGCACAGCGTCCTCTCCGGCGCTCTTCCGTTATGTGACTGAGGCCTGTGATTAGGCCCCAGCGGTCACATGGGGGCGCGGCCGCGTAATGACGTCAGTGCGCCCCCACGTGACCGCTGAGGCCCAATCACAGGCCTCAGCAGCGACGTCGGAAAAGGTCCTCAAGATGCTGAAGACGACAGGATGGAGCGAGGATGCCAAGGAAAGGTAAGTCAAGGTGAGTATGAGAGTTTGTTATTTTTAATCACCTTCCCTGGGCCTCCAATTATTATACTCTGGGGTCTGAGGAGATCCCAGAGTATAATAATAGCACTGAAGCGGAGCGGAGGGGGGCTATTGGGCGCATATAATACTGTGTGGGGGCCACTGTGGGGAGTATATAATACTGTGTGGGGGACACTGTGGGGAGTATATAATACTGTGTGGGGGACACTGTGGGGAGTATATAATACTGTGTGGGGGACACTGTGGGGAGTATATAATACTGTGTGGGGGCCACTGTGGGGAGTATATAATACTGTGTGGGGGCCACTGTGGGGAGTATATAATACTGTGTGGGGGCCATTGTGGAGCTTATAATACTGTGTGGGGGCCACTGTGGGGAGTATATAATACTGTGTGGGGGCCACTGTGGGGAGTATAATAATACTGGGTGGGGGCCACTGTGGGGAGTATATAATACTGTGTGGGGGCCACTGTGGGGAGTATATAATACTGTGTGGGGGCCACTGTGGGGAGTATAATAATACTAGGTGGGGGCACACTGTGGGGAGTATATAATACTGTGTGGGGGCCACTGTGGGGAGTATATAATACTGGGTGGGGGCCACTGTGGGGAGTATAATAATACTGGGTGGGGGCCACTGTGGGGAGTATATAATACTGGGTGGGGGCCACTGTGGGGAGTATATAATACTGGGTGGGGGCCACTGTGGGGAGTATAATAATACTGGGTGGGGGCCACTGTGGGGAGTATATAATACTGGGTGGGGGCCACTGTGGGGAGTATATAATACTGGGTGGGGGCCACTGTGGGGAGTATATAATACTGGGTGGGGGCCACTGTGGGGAGTATATAATACTGGGTGGGGGCCACTGTGGGGAGTATATAATACTGGGTGGGGGCCACTGTGGGGAGTATATAATACTGGGTGGGGGCCACTGTGGGGAGTATATAATACTGGGTGGGGGCCACTGTGGGGAGTATAATAATACTGGGTGGTGGCCACTGTGGAGAGTATATAATACTGGGTGGGGGCCACTTTGGGGAGTATATAATACTGGGTGGGGGCCACTGTGCGGAGTATATAATACTGTGTGGGGACCACTGTGGAGCTTATAATACTGGGTGGGGGCCACTGTGGAGCTTATAATACTGGGTAGGGGCCACTGTGGAGCTTATAATACTGGGTAGGGGCCACTGTGGAGCTTATAATACTGTGTGGGGGCCACTGTGGAGCTTATAATACTGGGTGGGGGCCACTGTGGAGCTTATAATACTGGGTGGGGGCCACTGTGGAGCTTATACTCCATACAGTGGCTGCTCCATTTTTTTTTTTTTAATTACGCCGGGGCAGGTGAAAAAAAGCAAAACCAAAAAAAAAAAAACCCCAAACTTTCTCTCCTGTCCCCAGTGTCTCCCAGCGCGGTTCGGTCCTGCAGTTCTGTTGTTTTCTTCCAGCTGAAGTTCCCCCTGCACATGACTACCTGTGACGTCACGTGACCCCTGAGGCCAATCAGCGGCCTAAGGGAAGGGACCTGGGACGTCACAGCCAGTGAGAAATTCTGGCAAAAGAAGACAGCGGAGCTGCAGGACCGGACCATGCTGGGAGGACACTGGGTACAGGTGAGTACGTTTAGTATGTTTTTTTTTTTTTTTTTGGGAGGGTAGGGGGGATTCACCTTCCCCGGACTAATTATAAAAAAGAAAAAAATTATACTGGACAACCTCTTTAAAGTGTGGCACATTAGGGGGGCCCTGGGGGGTATATTAAAGGGATTGTCCAGGTTTAATTTGTTATGGTTTATCCTCAGGATAGGCCATAGATACCTGATCTGTAGGGGGCTGACCCCGAACCGATCAGCTGTACAGAGCCACTTCTGATGCCTGTACTGTACACAATACAGGGCCAGAAGAAGAAAGCTCTGTCCACTGTGTATTAGCCGGGCACCTTCACTGTATCTCAGCACTTATTGAAGTCAGTAGGAGCTGAGCTGCAGTGAAGGCGCTGGGCTGCTATACAGCGGATGGAGCTTTCTGCTTTCAGCCCTGTGTTGATTACAGAACGGGCTCCGGAAGTGGCTCCGAACAGCTGATGGGGCCGTGTGTCAGCCCCCTACCGATCAGGTATTTATGGCCTATCCTGAGCATAGGCCATAAAAAAGATTAACCCTGGACAACCCCTTTAATATGCATCACACATTTTAATGTCCCTCCCCCCACAGGATGTCAGCCCCCATCACTGCTCCCACACAATATAATGACCCAATCACTGTTCCCCTACAGTATGGGGGACCAGTGAAGAGGCCACTATGTGGGGGGGACCAGTGACGTGACCATAGAAAAATTTGGCCCAGACAACCCCCTAAAAGAGGTTGTCCATAAACTGGAGCGACCACTGTGTTGGCCGCCAGGGAGGTGTAAAAATAAGAAAATTTAAAAAAAAAAGCATACTCACCTGTCCCCAGCACCCCGTTGTCCCCTGCCTGTGTCTGTTCGGTCTCATGGCGGCGCCTCATTTCTGGAAATCCTCTACCTAATTGGTCTTAGCGGTCACATGAGGTGCAGGACTCCCAGCAAGGAGTCGCTGGCACGAGACTGAATGGACACTGACAGCAGACAACGGAGCACTGGGGACAGGTGAGTATGCTTTTTAATTTACTTATTTTTTACTTTACACCTCCCGCCAGCTACATGGGTTGCTCCAATTCCTGGACAACCTCTTTAAAGGATTTATCCATCTTTCTAATATTGATGGCCTGTCCTTAGGATAGGCCATCAATATTACATCTGCGATGATACAACAGCCAGGACCTCTGCAGATCAGCTTTTCCAGGACAGTGTGGCTACAGGTAAAGGTAGCAATTCTTGGAGCCACGCTGTTCACTTGCCATACAAGGTGTAGCAGTAGGTTTAGGTAGTGCAGTGGTGCACATGGTATAGTGGGTGAGCAGCATGGCTCCCGACATGTTATTACCTTTAGCCGCCCTGTCTCGGTACCGCAGATCTGCAGGGGTCCTGATGGTGGGCCCCTAGAAACAATTCCACTGGTGGGCCCTAGACATCCCAGTCCGACAATGAGCGGATCTGCGGAATTACGGTGCCTTAGCCTTATCCTGGTTTGGTCGCAATAAATGCCCTGAAAATGGACGTTTTCTGCGATTCCTGTATCAGCTCCAAGCCCTACCCATACGTGTCCCATGTCATTTCTTCTCCCGCCTTCAGTCGCTTTTTGGTCACTTCATCTGGGGTTCCTCCCATAGCCGCTTGCAGTTCCGTAAATGCAAGGGGGGGGAGGGCAGGCCTTCCGGACCCTTATCTATACTACCAGTCCACGGTCCTTCTGCGATTATTTAACTGGTGATATAGGAGCCCAGACAAACAGTGGGTGTCCATTGAAGCAGATTTGCTCTCTGTATATCTCACCTCCCTGCCGTGGATTCCACCTCACTTCCGCCTGAAATCTTCTGGACGTATGTTTCTTGTGTGATATCCCAGAGGATGCAGGTGTTATAGTAGGACCTAATGGTGGTAATAGTCCCTCTGGTAGCTGATGCTATTGAAATGGTCACGAAATGGTCAAGACAGAAACAATAGCCAGCAACCATGTGAGGGCTGACAACCTGTTTATAGAAAGTCTGGATCAGCCCCAGACTGGATTGGTAGACAGGCTGTCAATCACACAGGCAAGGCTGAGATTAACTATTAGTGGAGCAGAAGAAAACCAAGGTGAAGGAGATGGGTGTGGCAAAAAATCAATTACATAGTCTAGGACAGTGTTCAGACTGAGCAACAAGAATCAAACTGAGCACGCCTCCTGCGCCGCCCCATGCGGGTGGAGGGTGGTGCAGAGACCTGAACAGGTAGAGACGTTACCCCTTTCTTTTTCTTTTACTGCCTCCTCTCACAGTATGCATGGTGAGACCTCGATACGAGTCCCTTACTTGTGGTTGTGATATACTGTGCACCCTTCTCGAGTGTCACATCTGTTTGTTGTCTATCCTTCCTGCCCTACCGGTCTTTTTGTCTGAGACATACTGTGATGGGGTACCCCCGATATCACCTTGTTCTTTTTGCTTATACCCCGTTAAGTAGGTTGTCAGTCTGCCTTTAACTGTTTGTTGCACTTGTTACATTCTTATATGTGTTACCTTTTAAAAATTAATAAACATTGATTAACCACTTCCATATCAGATGCTTTACCCTCCTTCCAGACCAGATACATTTTTGGGTTTTTTTGAATGTGCGATTTTGAGGGCTGTAACATTTTCATCATATGTGTTATTCAACTAATTTCTGCGTCTTTTTTAAGTGACACATAGGGCTTTATTTTTATGTTGTTTTTATTTTTGCATGCGTTTTTATTTGTTTTATTTAAATATAAACAAAAGAGGGAAAATGTGTCTGTTTTTTGTATGGTGTCGTCAGGGGTGGGGCTATAACCTTTAATAAGGGCGTGTTATCGGCATATTATTTTTTTTTTTTTTTTTTTTTTTACATTATGTCCCCATAAGGTCATAATAGACCTTTGGGGATAACTGATGACTTTTTTTTTTTTTTGGGGAGGCTGATTTCCCCTGTAACTGGGGCTGGTACATTTAGTCCCAGTTGCAGGAGGAATACAGTCTCCTGCACGTTGCTTTCACATTACAATAGAGCTGAACTGGGCCCTGTAGGATCCAGCAGCTCTTACAGACGCTGATTCTGGCGGTGCCCATAGCAGTGTATAAAGCACTCATTCAGCGCTGTATACACAGCGATTGGGAAGGCAGGGAAGGTAATAAACCTTCCCTGCCTTGTCTTTGGAAGCTCCGGCTGAAGTTACAGCCGGCTCCCCGTTTCAGCAGCTGCACGATTTTGCGCAGCTGCTTTATTCTGCATGGACGTAACGGTACGTCCTTGCAGAAATAGACAACCACCTTCCAGACGTATATAGTCTATGGCCAGTACGGAAGTGGTTAAACATAAAAACAGTGTCACATCTATATATAGTTTGTGTTATTGCAGATCATCCCTATTCACTTCAGTGGAAGTGAGCTACAACACCGGATACAACCCATGCTCATGTGTATAGTTTTTTATGAAAGAAAGCTACCATGTTTTTCTAATCCTGTACAATGCCTTTAAAAAATTTGTCTAGTTTCAAACATAACACACCTAACCTAATAAGAGGGAATCCTGTAAAATAACAAAAGAATATATACTCAACTCTTTACTCCCCCGCTGCAACAGCTTGGAAGTGCCCAACAATTTTTTTATACAGGGTTACAGTGATGACATCATGTCAAGCACTACTGAGGCCAATAGACGAGTTTGCTTTTTTAGGCTGTTCTACAAAATGATCCCGTGTTTTTGCAGGTTTTATTCAAAACTAGACAAATCTCTATAAATGGTCTCTGTTGTTCCAATAAACTTGGCATAGCACAACCCCAATTCCAATGAAGTTGGGACGTTGTGTAAAACATAAATAAAAACAGAATATGATGATTTGCAAATCCTTTTCAACCTATATTCAATTGAATACACTACAAAGTCAAGATATTTAATGTCAAACGGATAAACTTTATTGTTTTTTTGCAAATATTCACTCATTTTGAATTTGATGCCTGCAACACGTTCCAAAAAAGCTGGGACATGGGCAACAAAAAGCAGGGACAGGGGCCTGTTTACCACTGTGTTACATCACCTTTCCTTTTAACAACACTCAATAAGCTTTTGGAACTGAACACATGAATTGTTGAAGCTTTGTAGGTGGAAATAAACAGGGACGTCCCTGAAAAAGACGTTACTTGAACAGCAGTATATGTTGCTCCAAAACCTGATGTAGTACTGCTGTTCTCAGTATACTGCATGTATGTACTATTATCCTTTTGATTCTTATAAAGCTACTGTTATAACCTTATGTTGTATATCTATGTATTATTCACACTGCGAGATTAGTACAGTAATTCTTGTTAAGGCTACTAACTGTACTTCATGGGTAAGTCCCAGGAAGATATCCTCTCTGTAATACCGAGTCTCTATCCTCGGTGGAGGCACTGATATACTTCATACAGTGCTGGCCAAAAGTATTAGCACCCCTGCAATTCTGTCAGATAATACTCAATTTCTTCCAGAAAATGATTGCAATCACAAATGCTTTGGTAATAATATCTTCATTTAATTTGTCGTCAATGGAAAACCACAAAAAGAATTGTCAAAAAGCCAAATTGGATATAATTCCACACCAAACATAAAAAAGGGGGTGGACAAAAGTATTGGCACCCTTTGAAAAATCATGTGATGCTTCTCTAATTTTTGTAATTAACAGTACCTGTTACTTACCTGGGGCACATAACAGGTGGTGGCAATAACTAAATCACACTTGCAGCCAGTTGAAATGGATTAAAGTTGACTCAACCTCTGTCCTGTGTCCTTGTGTGTACCACATTGAGCATGGAGAAAAGAAAGAAGACCAAAGAACTGCCTGAGGACTTGAGAAGCAAAATTGTGAGGAAGCATGAGCAATCTCAAGGCTACAAGTCCATCTCCAAAGACCTGAATGTTCCTGTGTCTACCGTGCGCAGTGTCATCAAGATGTTTAAAGCCCGTGGCACAGGGTACAACAGTGTCAACCCGTACTATCCGTCGGCGTCTGAATGAAAAGGGACTCTATGGTAGGATACCCAGGAAGACCCCACCTCTGACCCAGAGACATAAAAAAGCCAGGCTGGAGTTTGCCAAAACTTACCTGAGAAAGCCAAAAACTTTTTGGAAGAATGTTCTCTGGTCAGATGAGACAAAAGTAGAGCTTTTTGGGAAAAGGCATCAACATAGAGTTTACAGGAAAAAAAAAGAGGCCTTCAAAGAAAAGAACACGGTCCCCACAGTCAAACATGGCAGAGGTTCCCTGATGTTTTGGGGTTGCTTTGCTGCCTCTGGCACTGGACTGCTTGACCGTGTGCATGGCATTATGAAGTCTGAAGACTACCAACAAATTTTGCAGCATAATGTAGGGCCCAGTGTGAGAAAGCTGGGTCTCCCTCAGAGGTCATGGGTCTTCCAGCAGGACAATGACCCAAAACACACTTCAAAAAGCACTAGAAAATGGTTTGAGGGAAAGCACTGGAGACTTCTAAAGTGGCCAGCAATGAGTCCAGACCTGAATCCCATAGAACACCTGTGGAGAGATCTCAAAATGGCAGTTTGGAGAAGGCACCCTTCAAATCTCAGGGACCTGGAGAAATTTGCCAAAGAAGAATGGTCTAAAATTCCAGCAGAGCATTGTAAGAAACTCATTGATGGTTACCGGAAGCGGTTGTTCGCAGTTATTTTGTCTAAAGGTTGTGCTACCAAGTATTAGGCTGAGGGTGCCAATACTTTTGTCCGGCCCATTTTTGGAGTTTTGTGTAAAATGATCAATGATTTGCCTTTTTTTTTCATTCTCTTTTGTGTTTTTTCATTGCAAGCAAAATAAATGAAGATATTATTACCAAAGCATTTGTGATTGCAATCATTTTCTGGAATAAATTGAGTATTATCTGACAGAATTGCAGGGGTGTCAATACTTTTGGCATGGGTTTTAAACTTCTTGATGACACTGCGCACGGTAGACACAGGAACATTCATGTCTTTGGAGATGGACTTGTAGCCTTGAGATTGCTCATGCTTCCTCACAATTTTGCTTCTCAAGTCCTCAGACAGTTCTTTGGTCTTCTTAATTTTCTCCATGCTCAATGTGGTACACACAAGGACACAGGACAGAGGTTGAGTCAACTTTAATCCATTTCAACTGGCTGCAAGTGTGATTTAGTTATTGCCACCACCTGTTATGTGCCACAGGTAAGTAACAGGTGCTGTTAATTACACAAATTAGAGAAACATCACCTGATTTTTCAAAGGGTGCCAATACTTTTGTCCACCCCCTTTTTTATGTTTGGTGTGGAATTATATCCAATTTGGCTTTTTGACAATTCTTTTTGTGGTTTTCCATTGAAGACAAATTAAATGAAGATATTATTACCAAAGCATTTGTGATTGCAATCATTTTCTGGAAGAAATTGAGTATTATCTGACAGAATTGCAGGGGTGCCAATACTTTTGGACAGCACTGTAAGTCAGGTACACGTAGGCACCAATTCACATGTCTAGTTTTATTGGATACAGTTCATACATGGCAACTTAAAACAGCTTACTTCAGCTGAAAAGAAAAGGTAACATAAACTGTCCTTAACTTCAGGGGCACAGAAAAAGTTCCAAGCAACTCCTCACCAGTGCAGTTGGTTTGGTTTGTCCGCCACACAGTGCAGTGTCCCTAACAGCTGAACAGGCTCTGTTCCAGGAGTCAGCCATACCACTCTGTCCTCTGGCAGCTTTAACTTCATGAATGGCTGAACACACCTGGGGCACCAAGTTCAGGTTAGTAACACCAGGACTGGAGTATAGGAGTGGACCTGCAGTAACTCCCAAATCCCACACCCATACTCCAGCCACTTACCTCACTGATACTAGCCACCTCAGTGGCAGATACCTTCCATCCACAATCTTACCTCTGCCTGCTTACATATCCCCCCCCCTCTGCCCAAAGCTGATGGGCTGGGCATCTACAGAAGAGAGACAGCGGACCCTTGACAGGGCATCTGCATTTAAATGAGTCTGAGGCATGGTCTGAGACAAGCCTGAACTTTCAACACAGCAGGTAATACCTCAGAGAGTCTAGCGCTCACTTTACTGCCAGACACTCTCTTTCCTCAATAGAGTAGTTTTTCTCAGATGCGTTTTCGGCTTAGGTACATGAGTGGATGTTCTTCACCATTAACCTCCTGAGAGATGACAGCCCCTAACCTGATCTCTGATGCATCTGTCTGAACTACAAACTCCTTTGAGAAATCTGGGGTCATTAGCACTGGCTGTCTACACAACGCCATTTTCAGGTTTCCAAATGCTTTTTCGGCCTCTGGTGACCATTGAATCATTACCAACTTTTTCCCTTTTGTGAGGTCAGATAAAGGTGCTGCCATACTGGCAAAGTTAGGCAGAAACCGTCGGTAATACCCAACAATCCCAGGAAAGCCCTCACTTGTTTTTTTGTGAGAGGACGTGGCCAGTTTTGTATTCTCTTGACTCTACCTTATTGTTCTGGGGCTTAATCATTCCTCTCCCTACAACGTATCCCAAGTATCTGGCCTGTTCCATGCCTATAGTACACTTTTCTGGGTTGGAAGTAAACCCAGCTTCTCTAAAGGAGTCCAAGACAGCCTGAACTTTACTTAAATGGCTGTTCCAGTCTAGGCTAAAGATGATCATGTCATCTCAATAGGCTGCTGCATAATCCTTATGTGGGATCACTATTTCATCAATTGCTCTTTGGAATGTGGCAGGGGCTCCTTTCAAACCAAAGGGCATTCTAACGTAGTAAAAACAGCCCTCGGGAGTAGAAAAGGCAGTTTTCTCTCGGGCGTCTTTCGTCAAAGATATTTGCCAATACCCTTTTGTGAGGTCCAGAGTGGTTATGTATCTGTCTGGACCTAACCTTTCAATGAGTTCATCCACCTGGGGCATAGGGTAGGCATCCATTTTTGAAACCTCATTAAGTTTCCGAAAATCACTACAGAAGCGCCAAGTAACATTTGGTTTGGGAACTAGTGCAATTGGGCTAGACCATTCACTTTTTTATTTTTCAATCACTCCTAAAGACGACATTCTCTGGACCTCTTCTGAGACAACCTGTCTACGGGCCTGTAAGGAATCCTGTAAGGTTTCACCTTCACTTTTACCTGCGGCTCAGTAATTTTATCATGTTCAATAACATTAGTACAACCTGGCAAGCTAGAAAACATATCTCCTTAGTCTCTTGTTTTTGTGAACAAGATAAAGTTTCATCAATTGTCACCTTATGGAACTCTGGTTCAGTAACTGCAAGAGGGCAGACTAGTGCCGCCAATGATTCCCTCTCTCTCCATGGCTTAATCAAATTTACGTGATATATTTGCACTGGCTTTCTTTTGCCTAGTTTGTGCACTTTATAATTTACCTCCACAACTTTTTCCAGGATTTCAAAGGGTCCCTGCCACTTAGCCAAGAACTTGCTCTCCACAGTTGGTACTAGTAGCAAAACCCTATCACCTGGACTGAATTCCCTAATTCTAGTAGAAAGGTTGTAAACATTTCTTTAACCCCTTAAGGACCAGCCCAAAAGTGCGTTAAGGATCAGGCCTCATTTTTTAAAACTGACATGTGTCACTTTATGTGGCAATAACTTTGAGATGCCTTAATTTACACAAGTGATTTTGAGACTGTTTTTTCGTGACACATTGTACTTCATGTTAGTGGTAAACACTAATGAATATTTTTGTATTTATTTATAAAAAATAGGAAATTTGATGGAAATTTGGGGAAAAAAAAATGCAATTTTCAAAATGTGAAATGCTCTGCTTTTCAGATAGATAGTCATACCACCCAAATACATTAATACATATTAAATACCATATCTCTACTATATATCGGCATCATCTTTTAATCGTCCTGTCATTTATTTTGGACGTTAGAAGGCTTACAAGTGTAACAGCGATTTTCCAGATTTACAAGAAAATTTCCCAAACTAATTTTTTAGGGACTACTTCAGTTCTGAAGAGGATTATAAAGGCCTATATATTAGAAACCCCCATAAATCACCCCATTTTCAAAACTGCACCCCTCACATAATTCAAAATAGCATTTGGGAAGTTTGTTAACCCAAATGTGGAAAAAACTATAAAATATAACTTTTAATATAAATATCTCATAAAAGGGTACCTCAATAATGACATGTCTATAAATGAAAAGACTAACACAGATAAATATTTGTGCGATCAGGGATTATATCAATCCAATACAATGCAGATATAAATCACACAAATCAACAAAAAATAAAGAGTTAATGTTAAAACTCTAAATCACAGACTTCCAAATATATGAAAAGGTAAGAAAAATCAGATAGATCTCACCAAATCACTGGCCATGCGTCTGATAATAATTCATGATCCATCATTAGCTCTGTGGGAATCGCCATCCTGGTCATTAAGTTCTGACCCTATATATCAAAAATGGCCCTACTCCATATAAGGGACCAATCGTTAGTCGAGATGGGTGTCCCCAAATAGGTCTCCCACCGTGACATATAAGTATGTTGAGGCAAAACATCTGGGGTGGGATTCGAAAGAAGGTGGTATATATCAGAAATAAGCCCTGTTGTCCCAACACCCGTTTTACAAAGTTTCTCAAAAAGCGTAGGGATGGGTGCTGTGGGACCTTGAAACATAGAGGAGGCCAGATGGGAGACCTGGATATACGTGAACTCACTGGACCGGGGCAGGCCAAATCCGGACTGGAGATTAGCAAATGGTAAAAGAGCCCGGAACCTATAATCAATGATGTCAGCGTACCGAAAAGGGCTCGCTCTCAGCCAAGGACCCGCTACCGGCCCAGTGAGTCCAGGCGGATAATTAGGGTGAAGAAGGAAAGCGGTCATGTAGGAACACGGGGAGGAGAGGGGAAAACGGGAGGCACATGTGCGCCAAACATCTCTCGTGAGTGCCATAGGGCCTAAGGCCAAGGCACTCCCTGGGGGGGAATGTGGACCAGTCCAAAGCAGGGAATTAGGATGTTGTGGAGCAAGCCACAGCTTCTCGATCTCCATCCACTTAGAGTAAGCCTGGAGAGTAGACAAAACCAGGACCCTGCGTAGATGGGCCGCCCAGTAGTATAAAACTAAATTGGGAAGAGAAAGGCCACCTCTCTCCCTAGGGGTCATCATAAGCTGCCTAGAAAGCCTGTGTCTCCCTCCAGCCCAGACAAATCGGAGGATTGAGCCCTGCAGCGCCAGGAGGTCCCGAAGGGGCACTGGGACCGGGAGGGTCTCAAAATAATAAAGTAGCTTAGGCAAGATAGCCATCTTTACTGCGGTGATCCGGCCAAAGAGAGACAGAGGCAGTACCAACCACTTAGTAAGGAGGGCCCGAATATGTCTAAAAAGGGAAGGGAAATTTGCTTGGTATAATTGGGAAAAGGATCCAGTTAAATATATGCCCAAGTATTTTAGCCAGGAGGACTGCCATCTATACCGAAAGGTGGCCTGAAGGCCAGCCAAGCTAGACGGGGAGATTCGAATAGGTAGGGCCTCTGTCTTTGAAGTATTGACCTTATAACCAGACAGACGGCCAAAGCGGGAAAGGAGGTCATGGAGGTTGGAGAAGGATACATGGGGGTTAGTAAGGGTCAGGAGGATATCATCAGTGAACAAGGAAAGCTTGAATTCTCGATTGCGTACACGAACCCCCACGATATCGGGGCTCAGACGGATGGCCGCTGCCAGTGGCTCAATACAGAGTACAAAAAGAAGAGGGGATAGAGGGCAACCCTGTCTAGTGCCGTTGTGTAAACGAAACGGGGGAGACGAGGCGTGAGGAAGCTTGACAGTGGCCGATGGGGAGTAGTAAAGACTCCTGATTGCTATCAAGAAGGGACCCGTAAAGCCAAACGTGGCCAGGGCCTCAAATAAAAAGGGCCATCCCAGACGATCAAACGCCTTTTCCGCGTCCAAGCTAAGTACCAAGAGTTCGGAGCCAGAGCGAGATGCCACAACTATAAGATCGATGGTTCTCCTGGTATTATCACCTCCCTGGCGGCAAGGTACAAAGCTCACCTGATCTTTATGGATCAGAGAGGGGAGGCACATGTTAAGTCTAGACGCCAGAATCTTGGTAAACAGCTTGAGATCCGTATTCAGAAGTGATATGGGCCTATAATTCCTGCAATCAAGGTGGTCCTTATCAGGTTTCGGGATGAGGGTGAGAAAAGAGTGTGAAATAGAATCAGGGATTGGTTCGCCTGACAAAAAGGCCGTGAATAGGGAAACAAGATGCGGGACCAATTCCACCCCAAATACCTTATAGTATAGGTAGGTGAGGCCATCAGGGCCAGGCGATTTCCCATTGGGGAGTTCCTGGAGCATTTGGGAGACCGCATCCGTCGTGATAGGTTTGTTAAGAAGAGCAAGGTCTTCCGGGGAAAGAACAGGCAAATTACAGGAAGACAGGAAGTCCTGTAATAATGCTGAGCGCGTCGCAGGGTCAGGGAGTAAGTCCGATGGGAGGGAGTACAGGTCTGACTACAGGGTCATATACAACGGCCCCGTCAGATCGTCGCAGCGCATAAGCCGAACCCCTTTCCGTTCGGTCTCGCAGTTGACTAGCCAAAAGATTATGCGGTTTGTTGGCCCTATCATAGTACCGCTGTCTGGTGTAAAGCAGTAACTTGGTGGTCTTTTGAAGAAGGGTCTCCCTAATCTGGGCCCGAAGATCTATCAAGGTTTTAAGGAGGGCCCGCGACGGACTAGACGCCATGCGAGTCTCTGCATATTGTAGACGGAGCCGAAGCTCCTCAAGCCGTGCGTTAGCGTCCCGTTTTAGCCGGGTGCCCAAGGCAATAAATGTCCCCTCATCACAGCTTTATGGGCCTCCCACAATGTCGCCACGGAAGATACAGATCCCAGATTAAGTTCGAAAAACCTTTTTAGGTGAGTGCAGAGCTCCTCACGAGTCTGCGCCCTCTGAAGGAGACTCTCATTAAGTCGCCAATGGCATATTCTGGTGCGGACCGAACCAGCACGCAATTCTAAGGAGATTGGTGCATGGTCAGACCAGGTGATGGAGCCGATCGAGGCATCCCGAAGAAGGCGCAGAGCCGGAGCATTCCCAAAAAAGTAATCTATTCTGGAATGGGTCTGATGAGGGGCCGAATAGAACGTGTAAGACCGGTCAGTCGGATAGTTAATCCTCCAGAGGTCATAGAGAGAATACTGACGGATTAAGCGATGGAAGTGAGCTGAAAGTCTACGCCGGGAGAGGCGACGGGAAGTACCTGACAGGGAATGGTAATCCATAGAGTCCGAAAAAGACATGTTAAATTAGGGGCATAGAGGTTACAGAAAGTGATTGCCTAGCCCTCAAGCCTACCGTGGAGAATCACAAACCGTCCCAAGGGGTCGAGGACGGAGGTAGTAACCTCCAGGGGGCATGATGAGGAGATAAGAATGGCAGTCCCCGATCGCTTTTTAGAGTGAGTGGCCGAATAAATTGATGGGAAAAAACGCAAGGCAAAGTTAAAATTACAGGTGCTGTCAAAATGGGTCTCCTGGAGAAATGCTATATCAGCCTTAAGGGCATGCAATTCCGTCAGGGCTAACCTACACTTCACATTGGAGTTAAGGCCTTTAACATTAAGGGATACAATTTTAGCCATAACTCAGGATAAGGGGAGGGGCGCAAGGGGGATGAGGCCTACCACAAGGAGTCAATAAGAGTGCAAAGTCTCAGAGGGAGTAGAGTCTCATCCAGAAGGCTTGCCGACGCCTCGTCAGGATGAGTGAGGACCACACCTGGAGTACACAGAAAAGAACAAGAGGGGAGGGGGAAAGACAAGACAGAAAGCAAAACAAGGAAGGTAAATTACAATAAAACAACACCATTACCGGGAAAAAGATCTCCCGGTAGGGACAAGGAGGGTATGCAAGGGTTTAAGACCAATGCAAATCCGCCTATAACAAAGTGCTGTGTAAGCAGTTAAAAACCACGGCAATGTACCCCTAAGGGGTGGGAGGCGAGGCTGAGGGGCCAGCTAGCAGCAGAGAGCCAGTCAACCAAGCCAGGAGAGACTCCTGTCAGCCTCCCCTGCCACACATATAAAATAAACATTAGCAATAATAATAAATCAAGCCAATAAGATAATTGAGGGGAAAAACCAACCACACTTAACAAATGTACTGGAACCAGCATTAACTAACGCAGCATCAATCCTGTATGGAAGCAAAGAAGAAAGTCATCAAAGGACCAGGTTAAATCAAGGGGGGAAACCCGGCGTGACAGACGGGATGACCCAGCGCCAGAAGCTGAGTCCGGATATGGCAAGCGTCGTCTTCTCGGCTGGACAGTAGTCCAGACCGGGGCCGGAGGGGGGGGGAGGGCAGCAGAGTCCCAATCTTCAAGCATAGGCAGGGAAACATCTAGGGCAGCACAGAAATCCTTCAGGTCGGCGTGAGATTTCAAAGTGATAGTGCGACCATTTCTCCTGACAATGAGAGCAAAAGGGAAGCCGATACTGAAGCTGGTGTTCCCTTAGGGTTGAAAGGAGAGGTCGGAGCACTCGCCGCTTTTGCAAGGTGATCCAGGACAGGTCAGGGTAAAGCTGGACCTTGGCACCGTCAAAGTCAAAATCTTTGTTAGAGCGGGCCTGGGCCATAATAACTTCTTTGAGTTCAAAGTCCTGCACACAGCAAATAACATCCCTTGGTGCAGCGGTAGCGCCTTTGGGACAAAGGGCCCTATGTGCTCTGTCCAATTTGATACGGTGTTCAGGTGGCTTACCCAAAAGCATGTTAAAGATGGCCTCCAGGGTAACCTTTAAATCCTCCTCCCCCGTGGCCTCCGGGAGACCGTGGACTCTGATGTTGTGCCTTCTACCGCGGTTGTCCAGGTCCTCTAGGTGGCGAGTGGTTGCTTTAAGAATCTCGGACTGGGTAGAGACCACATCAGGCATTTGGGAGACATAGTTGCGGGTCTCATCCTGGGAAGACTCCAGTGTATCCACTCTGACAGCTAATTGGCGCAGGTCAGCGTGCACCACGGCAAGTTCTTGCTTAAAGGTGTGTTTAACCTCATCAATGAGAAGTTTGTAGTCTTGCTGAAAGTCCTGCCTGGTAGGCAATTGCTGTAGTATAGATTACCACTGTAGAGGAGGTTCCTGGGCAAATTGAGGAAGGGGGTGGGGGACCGGTGTGGGACCTGATGACAGCGTGCCCCCTGGGCTCTCCACCACCGCCGGCCCCACCACCCCTTGAGCACGCAGAGGGAGGTGTACAGACGGCATGGTAGGCAGGGGCGTAGGGCCAGGGGGGGCCCCCAGGGGGGAGGAAAGTCCAATTTGGTGGTCCCGGCCACTCTGGGACATGGTAGTGTTCTGCTGGGTTGTGAAGGTGGGGGGGAGGGCTGCAGCAGACAGTACCTGAGAGTTGGCATCCCGCCTGCAGGATGCATCTGTAGATGATGCTCAGGACAGACAAGGAGGAGTCCTGAAGATGGCGGCCCGCTATCCTGAAGGGAGCGCCGGTCCGGGGAGCGGGGAGACAGGTCAGGAGGAGTTGCGGATGAATCAGCTGACGGGACTACGTGGAGGAGAGCAGGAGTCCCGGTGAGTGCGGGGGAGGGAGACAGTGCGCGCGGTCCCCTGTGCTGTCAGGACCCGTGCTGAGGCCTTGGGCTGCCGCTGCAGGAACGGTTCCATAGTGGAGGGACCCCCGCTAGCTGCTGGTACCACCGGGGGCTTTTTCACGGGGAGCTTCTTCCCCATATAGGTTAAATGTAGTGGACTCGGTGAGCAGTAAGGCAGGGGAGACAGGAGCTCGCAATTATGCGACCGTCTCCATGAGCGTTCAGGCCACGACCCCTGGCATTGCGTTTTACCTTTTAAATTTTTCGCCATGCAGTGTACAGCATAAGTAACATATTACCTTTATTCTGCGGGTCGGTATGATTACAGCGATACCTCATTTATATTGTTTTTTTATGCGATACTAATTTTGCAGAACAAAAACCCATTTGGGGACATAAATGAATTTTTTTTGCATCGCGTAACATTTTTATTTTGCAGTTTACAGAGATGGTTTAGGGATTTTTTTTTGTGGGACAATCTGTGCTTTTTATTGGTACTATTTTGGGTTACATATGACTTTTTGATCACTTTTTATGGCATATTTTGTAAGGTGAGAGGGCGAAAAATCATTACTTCCGGCGTTTTTTTTTCCGTTTTTTTTTCCCTGACGTTCACCGTCTACGTTAAAAATTGTTTCAGTTTTATTGTACAGGTTGTTACGGATGAGGCGATACCAAATATGTATTGTTTTTATAAATTTTTAGGTTTATTTTTTATATAATTCATTTTATATAGGAAAAGGAAATTTTTGGGGCTTTATTCTTTTATTCATTTTTTTCACAGACTTTTTTTTTTTTTTCACTTTTTTTTACATTTTCATGTGTCCCATTAGGACACCTGAGCCAGAGATGCTTTGATCTCAGTCTCAGTACTATAGACTGCAAGACACGAGCATACAAGTGTCTTGCAGTCTACAGTATACAGGAAGTCAGTGCTATGGAGATGGAGAGTTCCCGGCAGGATCAACCAGGTAGTGGGGTCTCCAGGCAGCCTGGGGTCACTGGGCAGACCCTGGGCTGCAGATTATAGATATCAGCACCCCTTGATCTCGCTGCGGGGGGTTCCGAGGGGGGCGGCAACATGGCGGAACCCCTTGGATGCCGCGGTCATGTTTGACCATGGCATTCAAGGGTTTAAATCCTCTGATCGGAACTCAGGGGGTTATGGAGCAGGGTGTTAGCTGTCAGTTACAGCTAACACCCGGTTCCGATGCTGCCCGCTCAGATAGTAGTATTACGCCCTGGTGCGCGAAGTACCTAGCGCCCAGGACGTAATAGTACATCCAAGGTCGTTAAGGGGTTAAGCTTCTTGTACCCTCTGTAAATGTTCTTTCACTATTGGCATCACCTTGGAGATTCTTTCCTGCATGTGTGCAGTATGATCAATTACACTTTTATATGGGGTTGCTTTGGATACCTATGTCTCTTTAGCCATGTCTAGCAGACCACGGGGATGTCTACAATATAACAGCTCAAATGGGGAAAACCCTGTAGAGGCCTGTGGTACTTCCCTAATTGAGAACAACAGATATGGTAACAAACAATCCCAATCTTTTCCATTCTTTTCAACAACCTTTTTCAACATTACTTTCAATGTCTTATTAAACCTTTCTACAATCTCATCAGTTTGTGGATGGTATACAGACGTTCTCAGCTGCATAATCTTCAATATTTTACATAATTCTTTCATCACCTTAGACATAAATGGTGTTGTTAAGATTCAGATGCAAGGTAAGTAATGTACTGGTCTACAGGAGAGCAGCAGCAGAAATGGGCTGACAACTGCGAGCAGTAGAAAATGCTACTTAAAGGCAAAACACTACTGCGAGCCAAGACCGGCCTCAGACGCCTTCACCAGAGCTCCTCGCAAGAAGAGATGGATTTTCGCTGAATCTGAAGACCGGAATTGTCACCAGAGCAGAAAGTGTATTACAAATAAATACAATGCCGCAGAAGCCTACACCAAATCCACACACTACTCACAAGGACAGTGAAAACAGAATGGTCGACAATCGCAGGTCAGCAGCTGAGGAGGGCAACACAGATCCAAATTACGAGACGAAGACAAATCCGGGAAACAAGCCAATAGTCGGAACCGATCAGGAATGCCAGAACAAAATCACAAGACAAAAGAGGAATCCAGGTACACAGCCAAAAGTCAGGTATAGGAGCAGTCAAATCAAAGCCAGACGCTTAGCAGGAGTTAGGAAACTGATAGCCAGCAAAGCTGAGTGATGAGGGAATGGTTTAAATAGGCCTGCTCAGGAAGCTTCCCTATGTTGTCATGGCAACCTTAAATCAGCAACAACCAATCCTAACAGAAAGCTTTCTTATGTTCACATGGCATCCTTAAAGTGGCAATAACAGATGTCACATCACCTGACAAGTGTACCTTGGTCTGTCAAGACTTCTTTGGGAATTCCCACCCTAGTGCATATATGAAACAATTCTTTAGCCGTTCACTTAGCTGTGGGGTTTCTAGAACTACCAAGATGTACTGATGTCCTCTGGCGGACTTTACCAACGGTTCAAATATATACATTTCAATCGGCTCAAATGGGACTTCAATGATGGTAGGGGCATCAAAGGGCTCCTGAAATGAGACATATGAGCATTTGCCTTGCAAGCAGGACAAGATTTACAGTAATTTTCAATGTCTTTATAGCATCCTGGCCAATAGAACCTCTGAAAGACCCGTTCCCTGGTCTTATCTGTAGTTAGGTGTCCCCTAACACAAGAGAATGTGCCATATCTAATACCATTTTCCTGTAGGGCCTGGAAACCACTAACTGTTCCACAATTTCATTATTAGCTTTGGTAACCCGATATAACACATACTTCAAAGAAAGTATACCGCTGATTGCCCCTGGCTCCTGGGGAACACCATTTAGAACAGTCACATTTTCTAGTGCAGTTTTTAAGGTGGGATCTTGCAACTGTGCAGTCCCAAAATTAACCCTCCACACCTTAAGGTCTGATAAGGCTTGTTCCTACCATAACTGCTAGAGGAAAATTATCAGACACATGAGTGTTTTCCCCAACCACTTTACAGTGCAGACCATTTTGCACAGGTTCACCCCCTGGAGACACACTATCGACCTTGGTAGGCTTATTAACATGGGAAGATGTCACTCTATCCCACAGCTCCCAAAACAGAGGAAAGTCCTGTCCTATTATAACTTCATACAACAGGTTTTTTACAAGACCCACTTTGTGGGAGACATTACCACACATAGTCTCTATGTTCCCTTGAGCAATGGGATAGTCCTTAACATTCCCATGTACACACATAACTCCCATGCCTTTTCTAGGGATACATAATACATAGGAAAGTTCATCTCTAACAAGAGTTACCAGACTTGTAAGAGACAGCCAATGTTGTCCTAAGCTTCATTTGTCTGTATAAACTGTTAATGTTGAATGTGTTTCTGTGATTCTGTTCCTTTAAGACAGCAGCCATTGTAATTGTGACATGATGCTGGAGTGACACACCCCCCTTTGATGTTAGCCTGCCTGTTCTGCAGACAGAGTGTGAGCAGAGAAGCAGGAAGTGACGAGAACAGAGAGCAGCAGCCATCTTGGCAAGAGGGAAGACAGGTGTCTGTGCTGTATTGAAATGGTGTGGAGATTTTTCTGTGCAGCGAAGCTGTATCTTGATCCAGAGACAAACAGAGTGTAAAGAGACAACAGGACTAGTGAGTCCACGTGAAAGCAACTGTGCTCAGTGGCTGATCAGTGAGACTGACATTGTGACTGTGTATATGGATACCACAGATAGAGACTTGCAGTGCTGTTGAAGTATTGGACAGTAACTGCTAAATCCCGGCTTACATCCCAGCTCAGTGTATGGATTCGGCAGGACTGTCAGTGTGCTGAGTGGAATCTGCTGTTGAATTACATTGCATTCATTTGGTTTCCCTGTCTGTTAAAGAGGACCCCATTACTCCCGAGATCTTGATAACCGTGAGGAGAGGACGCGTCACTATAAAAGAAAGGAACGACTTTGGGCGCCCACCGCGCGCTTCTACGGACTGTAAGCGGTCCACCTGGACCACTGGAGAAAAGGGGGTGCATCCACATGTGAAGTCAGGGTAAGTTAGGGATAGTTTTAGGTATATTGCTCATTCAGTGTCCATACTGCAGAAGTGGACATAAAAGTAGAAACCATTGTAAAATTTGCCTTGAAATTGTTCATGCTATATTGCATATTTTGCTTGTCTTTATCCCTGTTTTTTTACCTTTAACTAGTCTTTATTAATTTGGATTACATTGCATTCATTTGGTTTCCCTGTCTGTTAAAGAGGACCCCATTACTCCCAAGATCTTGATAACCGTGAGGAGAGGACGCTTCACTATAAAAGAAAGGAACGACTTTGGGCGCCCACCGCGCGTTTCTACGGACTGTAAGCGGTCCACCTGGACCACTGGAGAAAAGGGGTGCATCCACATGTGAAGTCAGGGTAAGTTAGGGATAGTTTTAGGTATATTGCTCATTCAGTGTCCATACTGCAGAAGTGGACATAAAAGTAGAAACCATTGTAGAATTTGCCTTGAAATTGTTCATGCTATATTGCATATTTTGCTTGTCTTTATCCCTGTTATTTTACCTTTAACTAGCCTTTATTAATTTATAGTAAATATATTTTTCTTGAACTTAACTACCGCGTGTGCGTTCATTTCCGGTTGCGGAGTCTAAACCACCTGCCTTGCTCTCGGATCACACTTCCTGAGTCCAGAAGCGCAGTCACAATGATGCCATTGATGGACACCTGACACATCTGTGGTCTGCCAGGATGAGATGGCACGGCACTGCAGACAGGGTGTGCAAGCAAGGAACACCAGCGATCCACACTAAACTCCATGGGCTCTGCCTTCATAGAACAATGTGCTGCTATGTTTCCCAAGGTATAACACCTCCAGCAGACTATTTAGTGCGGCTGAATTTTTTAACTAGTATTCAGCTCCTCCATTTCCTTGTCCACAGGCACTTGTCTCTGCTCTCCCCCAGGTTTATACCACCTTTTATTGGGTTCAGCATGAACTTTGGGGTTTACCAGAGGAGATTTCTCCTTAGTTGGTCGCAAGACGAAGTTCTCAGCTGTGAAATACCTCTCCACAAGGTTCACCAGACTGTCTGCATTTTGTGGGTCTCCCTGGACAACCCAACTCTGCACTGGCATAGGAAGAGCACGTACAGTATATAGCGATCCATCGACACTCTTTCTATCATCTGCTCTGGCGTAACAGTCTCTGGTTGCAACCATTTACAAGCACAGATCATACATCTGTGACTGTTAGGTTTTTCTTAGTAGAAAGTGTTGGCAGCGGATTAATCTTTGACTGTCCAGACGTTCAACAGTAAACAGGTATTTATTGAGGAACAAGAATAATACACTGTATTCTGTAACTTATGATCTCAGCTACTTGTCTGTGAGCTCCATGTGCTCTGCTCTATGCTGTAGCTACAAAAAAAACCAAAAAAAAAAACCAGAGAGGAACTTCCAGGTTTTGTTACTCTAGCCCCCACCATTTTAACAGAGCTTTATTAACAACTTAACACTATGCCTAGAGACAGAAGCCTATGCAGTTATAAACATATAATCAGTAGTTGTTGCAATACAGGCAATAATAAACATTATTCCAACTCCCCCACTCAACAACTACTTATCTAGTTAGTCCCATTGAGGTTCTGAACTCTTCGAACTTGGTTCTTGGCAATGGCTTTGTCATAATATCAGCCACCATCTTGTCAGTTTCGCAATAAACACATTTGATGATACCACGTTCTATCAAATCATGCAGGTGCTGATGTTTAACGTCAATGTGCTTGGTTCTTGCATTGATCTTTTCACTACTTGCAAGTTTAATGCATCCTTGGTTATCTTCATACATAGTCGTTGGCTGAGTTGACGGCTTGCCAAGATCCTTCAACAACTGGTTTAGCCAAATGATCTCTTGACTTGCGTAGGTCGCAGACACATATTCTGCTTCTGTAGATGATAAGGCAACAGATACCTGTTTTCTGCTGGACCAAGAGATAGAACTTTCTCCAAGCTTGAACAAGTACCCACTTGTTGACTTACGATCACTTGAATCATTAGCCCAGTCTGCATCCACATAGCCTGTGAGTTTTAGATCTCCTGTTGAAGACATTCTTAAACTTACAACATTATACTACTATTCTTAAACTTAAGTCTTGAGTTTCTTTCAAATATTGGAGAATTCTCTTAACAGCATTCCAGTCTCTTTGGCGCGGTTTTTCCACATGTCTGCAGAGAATACCCACTGCTGCTGCGATATCTGGTCCAGTCATAGTTGTTATGTATAGAAGTGTCCTCACTACCTGTCTGTATTTCTCATTGTTTGGTAACAAATCATCTTCTCCTTCCAATCTTAGGTAGGATGACTCCATTGGGGTTGATATACCTTCTGACATTCCAAACTGGTTGAGGATTGAGTTGATTTTTGCACTTTGGTTTAGAAGAAAACTTCCATCTTCTTCTCTCTGGATCCGGATGCCTAAATAATATGTAACAATTCCAAGGTCTTTTGTTTCAAAATGCTGATTCAGAATTTCAGTTATCTTCTTCACGTACGACAATCACATCGTCTACATATAAGAGAATATACATCCACTTTCCATCTGTACACTTTGTGTATAGGCATGGGTCTGCTTGACCTCTCTTAAATCCTTCTTCCAATAAGACTTTGTTTATTTTGGTATTCCATGCTCTTGCCGATTGCTTAAGACCATAGAGAGATTTTTGTAATTTACAAACGAGGTTTTCTTCACCTTTTCTGATATAACCCTCAGGTTGAGTCATGTACAAATCCTCCTCAATGTCACCTAAACCAGTGGACATCCTAAGGACGGGCATCAAGATTGTGAGCACCTATAAGTACCTGGGTTTACTCCTTAATAAAAGCTGGACTGGGCAGATCATATGGAGGCCCTGTACAGGAAGGGCCACAGCAGGCTCTACCTGCTTAGGAAGCTGAGAGCCTTTGGAATTCGGGGGGCACTTCTTAGAACTTTCTTCAACTCGGTAGTGGCATCAGCCATCTTCTTTGGAGTGGCCTGCTGGGGGAGCAGTATATCAACCAGGGACAGAAATAAACTTGACAAGCTGATTAGAAGGGCCAGCTCTGTCCTGGGGAGCCCCCTGGACCCAGTGCAGGTGGTGGGTGACAGAAGGATACTGTCCGTGGTGAGCTCCATGCAGAAGAAGAAGTCCCATCCCATGCATGAGACTGTGATCGCGCTGGGCAGTACTGTCAGTGACCGACTGCTCCACCCTAGGTGTGAGAAGGAGCGCTATCGGAAGTCTTTCCTCCCCACCGCGGTTAGGCTGTACAACCAACACCGACCTAAGCGGAGATCAATACACACAGAGAATTGAAATATCTCTCTGCCTGCTAAATCCCCCCCCCCCCTGCTAATTCCTATCTGTCTGTCTACTATCAATGTAATGCCTCTCACCTTGGAACATTCCTGTACATGTTGTATTTGTATTTGTATCTGCTTATCTTTGCTGCTGTAACACACTGAATTTCCCCATTGTGGGACTATTAAAGGACTATTATTATTATTATTATTATCATTTAGAAAGGCAGTTTTGATATCCAAATGTCTGACAGACATCCTTTGTATAGCAGATACAGCTAATAGAGTCCTAAACGTGGTCTGCTTAGCAACTGGAGAAAATGTAGCATCATAATCTTCATATTTCTGAGAATATCCATTTGCAACTAATCTTGCTTTAAATCTGTGAACTTTGCCTTCAGAATCCTATTTGGTCTTAAACACCCAATTACACTTAATTGCTTTCTTGCCTTGTGGTAGTTTGGTGAGTTTCCAGGTTTGAAGTTGATGAAGCGATTTCATTTCCTCATTAGCAGCATTAATTTACTTCATTTTTTCATGGGCAGGTAGTCGTTGCATCTCATCCCATGACTGTGGCTCTAGTTCGGGTAGTGTTTTAGCAATGTAGGATAGACGTAGGATAGAGCTGGTATACCCTTGTTTGATCTTGACGATCTTCTTATTTCAGGTTCACTTGATGTTTCCATTGCTTCTTCAATGGTTGAAGAATCTAACCAAACTTCTACATCTTTCTCTTTGTCATTTTGTAACTGTGACTTAGGTTGTTGTTGCTTCATCTGGACTACTGGTACGATGTCATAAAACTTGAGCGAGACGAAGTTCTCATCAATCATTACATTTCTGCTTATTGTGACCTTGTTCGTTTCTGGGTGCAGGATTCTATATCCTTTCTGGGTTTCACTGTAGCCCACCAGGATACCTTCTTTGGCATGGGATTCCCACTTGGTACGTTTTTCCTTAGGGACATGCACAAATACTTTACTTCCAAATACTCTTATGTGTTGTAGATTAGGCTTTTTGCTGTTCCATATCGCAAATGGAGTTTTCTCTGTAACTTTACCTGGTAACCTGTTTTGAAGATAGCATGCTGTCATGATTGCTTCACCCCAATATGTTGTAGGCAAAACTGCGTCAAATAGCATACTTCTTCCACTTTCACAGAGTGTCTGGTTTCTTCTTTCCGCTACACCATTTTGTTCAGGATTGTATGGTACAGCGGTCTGAAACACGATTCCATTTTTCTTTAAAATGCTTTGTGTCTCACTGCTTGTATATTCAGTTCCATTATCTGCATGCAGGATTTTTGGCATTCTCCCAAATTTGTTATATACTTCAGCTAGATATGTTTCAAGTTTCCCTGGGACTTCGTCTTTGCTGTGAAGTAGATTGACAACCGTATATCTTGAATAGTCATCGATAAATGTGAGAAAATATCTCTTCTTTCCAGGAGTTAGAGTATTCATTGGACCACAAACATCAGTATGTATTAAATCCAGTGGCTCTTCTGATTTTGTAGTACTGTTCGTAGGAAAAGATTTTCGGGACATTTTTCCTTTAAAACAGCTTGTACACTTCATTGTCTGATTACACTGATCAATTGTAATGCCTTCAGCAAGTTGTTTTTGAACTAACTTTCTTATTGCTTCTGGGTCTCTATGTGCAAGACGCCTGTGCCATAGATGGATACAATTTGTGTGTTATTCTTGTTTAGCAGTATATGCATTTTCTTTGCAATTTAACTGATATAGCTCATCTTTGATCTTTCCTTCTGCTAATATACGGCCCCTTTTTTGAGATGATGCAGCCGTTACCTTTAAATGTAACTTCATTTCCTTGTCTTGTGAGTTTCTTCACAGATATCATATTGCTTTCAAGGCTAGGTACATACAGCACGTCTTTTACTGGGATCTTTCTGCTTTGTGTTGGGGAGACTTGACAATCAATGTAACCATCCCCTATTCCCTCTGTATTCATATACTGACCATTAGGCAAAATCACTTTCTCTGACTTACTTTGGTTAAGGGTAGAAAAGAAGTTTCTGTCATTGGTCATATGACTATTTGCTCCAGAGTCTATACACCATGCATGCTTGGATGTACTTGCATTAATGGTAAAAGCAGTTTCAGTACTTGAATTGTGTTTTTCTTCAGTGATGGCACTTTTAACCCTTTGATGATTTTGCTTTTTCAGATGATTCATCCTAGCTTTCCAGACTCTGCAGTCAGCTTTTAGGTGCCCTGTTTTCTTGCATACAAAACACTCACATGTTTCTTTCAAATGACTTTTATTTTCGGGTAGAGCTTGGGCTTTTAAAACGGATTCTGCTTTAGATACCCCAGCGCTGCATACACTCTCTGTCTTCCGCTTGTATTCATCTATAAGCTTTCCTCTGACATACTCCAGTGTGAGCTCATTATCTGGGTGCACATCTAGTGCGGTTACAAGCGTGTCATATTTTTCTGGAAGACAGCTTAATAGTAGTGCAGCAATATGTAAATCTTTGAGATCTTCTCCAATGCAACGTAAGTGCTCCACAATTTCTGAAGTGTTTCTTATATAGTCCTGCATATCACTGTTCCTATTTAGCTTAGACTGGTACAGCTTTCTCATTAGATATAGCTTATTGCTGAGATTTATCCTTTCATGCACTTTCTGCAGCTGCTGCCACATTTCTTTTGCAGTGTCACATTTGCATACATGTCCAATCTGATCATCATCTATGCTGAGGGATATAGTGCTTTGTGTTTTCTGATCCTTCTCTATCCAGTCATCTGTTACTGGGTCAGGTTTAGACTCCTGTGTGTATTTCCACGTCCCTTCTCTTATCAGCAGCATCTTTATCTTGAATTTCCAGGATTGATAGTTCTGATTATTCAGGTTTGGCACTGTGAACTTCATAGAGTTACTGCTGGTGGCCATCTTGGATCACTGTTGTTTTCCTTTTCTTTCTGTGTCTCTGGGTATCTGGGGGTATCTGGGCCCATAATCTGTTGGCAGCGGATTGATCTTTGACTGTTCAGGCGTTCAACAGTAAACAGATATTTATTGAGGAGCAAGAATAATACACTGTATTCTGTAACTTATGATCTCAGCTACTTGTCTGTGAGCTCCATGTGCTCTGCTCTATGCTGTAGCTACAAAAAAAAAAAAAACAGAGAGGAACTTCCAGGTTTTGTTACTCTAGCCCCCACCTTTTTAACAGAGCTTTATTAACAACTTAACACTATGCCTAGAGACATAAGTTTATGCAGTTATAAACATATAATCAGTAGTTGTTACAATACAGGCAATAATAAACATTATTCCAACAGAAAGTCCACTGATGTAGTCGCTGGGCCTGGAATGCTAAACTGACCCCCAAGCGAGCTAGTATTTCAGCCTTTAGTTTGCTGTAATCCTTGGAATCCTGCAAAGTGAGATCATAATATGCCTTTTGTGGCTCACCTGTCAGGTATGGAGCCAGCACTTCAGCCCACTGTTCCTATGGCAACTTTTCTCTGTCTGCAATCCGTTCAAAGACAGTTAAATAAGCCTCTACATCATCCTCAGTAGTCATTTTCTGTAGTGAAGTCTGTGTTTTCCTCCGGACATCACCCACAGAACTTGGAGCAGTTACAGGCACAACTTGCCATGTTGGTTTTAGGGATGATTTTCAAATCCTGTTTACATACATTATTGTTTATCCACATTTTAAAAATTTGCATTCAGTGTATGAGTTTCCAGTGGTGGTCATGGATAAGTTGGAAAAAGAGATTGCTCTGGGAAGGATTGCAGGTCCATTTGTGGAACCCCTTTGCCTAACCTTAGGGTGTCGCCACTGGGGGTAGTGCCCAAGAAGGAACCAAACAAATTCTGCCTAATTCACCACCTCTCCTTTCCAAAGGGGTCATCAGTGAATGATTGGATGATCCAGAATTATGTTTGGTGGTTTACACCTCCTTTGATGTGACTCTCAGTTGGGTGAGATCTTACAGTCAGGGCGTTCTCATGGCAAAGACTGACGTTGAATCGGTATTTTGCCTTCTGAAGGTTCATCCGAACAGTATGCTTTTAGGAGGGCAAGTTTTTGGTGGACTGCTGCTTACCCATGGGCTGCTCCCTATCCTGCGCATACTTTGAGACCTTTAGCACGTTTGTCGAGTGGGTGGTAAGGAAGGAGGTGGACTGGGCGTCCTGTATCCACTATCTCAATGACTATCAATGACTATCGGCCCAGCAGGGTCGAATGTTTGTTCCCTCCTGTTGCACACCATAGAGAACTTGGCTAGTCGTTTTGGGATTCCATTGGTGGCCCATAAAACGGAGGGACCAGTTCTATCCCTAAGTTTTTTGGGAATTAAGATAAGACACATCGGTCATGGAAAGCAGCTGGTAGTCGGATAAATTGGAGGTGAGGGGTGAAGTTTTTTGGGCGCAGTGGCTTAAGAAATTTATGTTGACGGAGCTCCAATCCCTTATTGGGAACCTTAACTTTGCCTGTAGGATCATGCCAATGATCATGCATATTCTCCAGGCGTCTGGCTGCAGCATCAGCAGGCATCACAGTGCTGCATCATTTCATTCGCCTGCATCGTGAATTACAGGATGACCTGGCGGTTTGGGCAACTTTTTTGGAGAATTATAACAGGAGTTCCCTCATGATGGAGGATGCAGTGGCGGCCACAGATTTAGACCTGTTCACAGATGCAGCAAGGGACCTGGGTTTCGGAGCGTACTTTAGAGGGAAATGGTGTGTTGGTCAATGGATGGAGACTTGGACAACCTCAGGTTTGGTTAAAAAAGTTTCTTTACTCGAACTGTTCCCAATTGTTGTTTCGTAAACCATTTGGGGGGACAGGTTCAGGAACAACATAATATGTTTCCATTGTGATGGCATGAGTGTAGTAACAGCCATTAATCAGTTGTCTGCTTCAACACTGCCGATGGTGCGGCTACTGTATCATTTAGTCCTTCTTTGTCTTTCTCTTAACGCATGGGTGATGGAGGTTCATGTTCCCGGGTTGGAGACCCGTATTGCTGATGCATTATCTCACATACAGTGGGACCGTTTTCGCCATTTGGCCCCAGGGGTAGACAAGGAGGGAGTTCCTTGTCTGTCAAAGCTATGGAATCTGCCATTCGGCCACAGGGAGACTGACTGCTACATCACTGGCGAAAGGTACATGGTCTGTGTATGGGGATGCTTGGTCTCAATGGAATTACTGGGCGGAAGGAATGCGCAATAGCCATATGGATGACGAATCTATGCTCTTGTTGTTATTCAGACATTGTGAGGTAATGGTTGATCAGTTCATAAAATGAATACTTTGATGGTGGGCCTTGCTTTTGGGTGATGTAACACGTTTTTGGTTAGACAGGCCCTAAAAGGATAGAGGCACAAGCAGGGTGAGATGGATCGACACAAACCGGCGTCCTTCTCTCTACTGGAAGTCCTGGGCATGCACTTAGATTCTGTGTGGCGGTCTGGAAATGAGATGCGCCATTTCCGGCTGGCATTTTCATTTGCCTTTTTCGGGGAGGTTGCACTTGGGGGAATTGGTATGCCCTAGCACCTCTAGATTGGGCTGTGGCATGATGACGTTAACTTATATCCTGATCGAGTTGAGTTCGTGATTCGGAGATCTAAGACCGACAAGGAGGGTCGTGGGAAAAAAGTGGTATTATTTCAAGTCCTGGGCTACCGAAGTTCAGGTCTTACGTTCACCCGGATGGGCTTTAAGCATTCATTGCTTCGCCACAGGTTTTAGTATTTAGTAGGGTTAAGATGTTGTACCGTTAATATGATGTTTTTACTTTGTCCAGTTCTCTCCAGTTTTCTTGCAGGTGCTGCACCCTGTTTAATTTGGATCCTGGGCCACTTCTTTGTCTTCTGGGGGCTCTGAGGGCGGTGGTTCACCCTGATGGAAAACCAATTGGTGTTCTCTAAAGATCAGGTAGTGTTACGATGGTTGGGTCACAGGGGAATGGGTGAGGGTGCTGACCCAGTTCCACCACTTTGCTCGGTTGGATAGGACGCCATGTTTTAATCTTGCATGTGGGCGGAAAAGACCTGGGGATACAACCCTTTCGGGATTTAATCAGAGACATTAAGTTTGACATTTATGGCTATGGGCTTTGTTTCCCGGGATCATAACAGTTTGGTCTGACATTGTGTTCCGGCAGGTATGGAGAGAAGCGCATTCATTATTTAGGATCAACAAAGCGCGGATAAAGGTTGGTCGATCTGTGTGGTGGAATGGGGGCATGGGGGTGCAGCACTGGTAACTGGAGTCAGGGGAAGGTAATTTTTGGAGGAGCGATGGCGTGCACCTCAGTGCCATAGGAACTGATTTGTGGTGTCTGGCGTTGTAGGGCGGGATTGAGGTGGCACTGGGGGTGTGGCAGGATTCAAGGGCTTGAGGTCATCAAGCACTCACGTCAGTGGTGACAGGGTCCTGGGAGTTGGTTGGTGGAATAAGGAAGAAGTCTCCAAGAAGAAAAAAACCACATGTATTTATAACTTGTTTGTATTTATGTTAATAAAATAGCTGCGGTGGCCAATACAATCCACCTATGGAGTTGTGTGTTTATTTGGGTGAAAAGAGTGTGGAAATAAAGATTGGGCCGGAAGGAGTCGACAGTACCTCATCATATATGTATATTGGCCTCATCATCTCATTTTTATATATTGTATAATGGTCTCATCTTCTCAGTCACACTGCAGGGGTCCCAATAACCAATCATCGTGCAGTATCTTGCTGGTACCTGACACCTGCTGCTGTGTAGGCACATATGCTCGGCTCAAAGAGCTAAAAGGGACTTAGTTCAAGGCAAGAGCCAGGCAGCAGACTACTGACACCACCCCAAGATAGAAACAATCAGAGGCAATGGCTAGGCAGCAAATTACTACTGGAAAAATATCGTGGACATTTTAGGAATTGGCAAACAAATGTCAAGTTATATTTACGTGTAGTTGTATAGTGGTACCCAAGTATGAATTTCACTGCTGGACCCTAGGCACACCAGTCCGACACTGGCAGATAATCTAAATTCATCAACTCAAGGAGTACTGCAAGCTTCAAACAGAGACTGCAGAGGGGAAAACTGATACAAAAGTGCAAAATGCAGGTCTTATAATGGACAGAAATAGTCTTACTCCTCATTGACACACACATGCAGCATACCCTGAAATGACAGGTGCACTCTAAGTGTTCAGTCCCCTGAAAGGTGTTGTCCAGGCAAACTGGACATTAAATTTAATCTTTAATTAGGCCGTGGGCAGTGAAACAAATAAATAAAAATTATACTCACCTTTTCCCAATGCTCCGGTGCATCCCAGAGCGGTCCGGTCTTCTCGGTCCAGCGTTGACGTGTGGAAGTCCCAGCCACACATGACCACTGAAGCCAATCAGTGGCTTGAGCAGAAGGGATCCATGACGTCACAGTCGGCGAGCAGTTTCACTTTGAGAAGACACTGGATCAGCAGGATCGGACCGCGCTGGTAGGACACCGGAGCACTGGGGACAAGTGCTTATAATTTTTAAAAAAATTCTTTCACCTCCCCCCCGGCCTATATAAAAATGATCAATTTGTCTGGACAACGTCTTTAAAAAAGCTGTCTGTTTTTAAAGGGATTCTGTCACCAGAACCTGTCATCAACCCACTCCTGGAGATAGATAGGCTAGAATCACCACTATATGGTCATCAATATTTAAGACTGGAAAACTCCATTAAGGATCTGCCACATAAGGAGCTCCATATTCATACATATTTTCCTGTATTGCCCTGCATCCTCAGTGATATATACTGTTCATTTCTGTTCTGATCCTTGCAGGATGGAAGTGTTAAACTCTATGCCTGGAGCTTTACTTCAAATCAACATAAAGCTGCACTAACCTTTAATGACATAATGTAAATAGTGGAATGCAAGGCTGGAGGCGAGACAACCATAAATCATGTTTTCTGCTACAATGTTTGCGCTCTCTTCTCACTTTCCATGCAGATTTTTAACATTTGCTCACATACTCCAGTGTTTTTTTTTTCATCTTGCTGCAGAACAAATAAAAAACTTATTGATTTTTCAGAACTAAAGTTTATTGTACAAGTGCTACAATGTTTCCATTCAGTCTTGTGTGGTGCAGAGCAGATCACTGATATATTCAGGCAATCCCTTCGGTTGGCCAGTTCATACTCTTACAGAAATCTCCCTTGAGGTGCTGGGTTCTGCCATAACATTCCAGTTGCAGGGCCGGGACAGTTGATCTCCAGCCTATTAGGCCTTGGGTTGTTTGAGGAAGGACAGGAGATGGCTTAACCTGAAGGGAAAATTAAATTTTAAGAGGGTTTATATAAATTGAGCTTAATCAATGTGGAGTTCTACAACTTTATAGTTTATTTTGTGTTTCAGCTGTAAACATTTTAAGAATATCAACTTACTGAGTGAGAACATTCTTATTTACTTTCAGGGACTAAAAATCCTATACAAACCTAATACTAGCTAATGGTTTGTTATAGTCTGTACAATCCCCTGTCAGCTCAGTGACATATACAGTGGGTACGGAAAGTATTCAGACCCCTTTAAATTTTTCACTCTTTGTTTCATTGCAGCCATTTGCTAAAAGCAAAAAAGATCATTTTATTTCTCATTAATGTACACTCAGCACCCCATCTTGACAGAAAAAAAACAGAAATGTAGATATTTTTGCAAATTTATTAAAAAATGAAAACTGAAATATCACATGGTCATAAGTATTCAGACCCTTTGCTCAGTACACACTGTATCTCTTTCCTGTCCTAATAGATAGAATGTATATCCTGTACACACAGGTGAATGTATCAGTGTCACTAGTCTTGATAACCCCTGCTTCGGCAGAGAATTTACCTAATTTATGACAAGGCGCAGACCTCCTGAAGTCTTTGTGCTCATACTGCAATCTGTGCCAGCTGGCATAAATTTCAGACATCACTTATGCCAGAAAACTGGTGTGTGATGATGAATCTGGCTAGGCTGATGGCCATGCCCACAGCACACCACCACCATGCCCCACTTTTTGCAGCAAGTGATGTTTAAAAAGTTGCAAGTTCAAGGTTTGTAACTTTATTATGCCAGGAAACTGCCATATAATAATTCTGCCCCAATGTGTAGTTCACAGAGGATTTTCTAGACCAGTGATGGCGAACCTATGACACGCGTGTCACAGGTGACACGCCAAGACATTTTGGGTGACACGCATCGGTAGCTATGTATTGTGTAATTGCAATAAGCAGCTGTCGGTACTTTTACTCACCTGTCCACACTCCTGTCCTGGCCGCCCTCCACTGCCTCCTTTAGGCAGCGCTACACTGATGTCATGACGCTGAAGAACGCCGGGACGCTACGGCAACAACGCATCTAGGAGGTGGCAGCGGAGGGCGTCCAGGTCTGGAGCGTGGTCATGTGAGTAAAAATTATCGGCCACTACTAAGTGGGGGTGGGGAGATAACAGGGGGTCATATACTGTGGGTTGGCTTTAAAAAAGGGGTCATATACTGTGTGGGGGGGTATAAAAGGTGTCATAAACTGTGTGAGGGCCATAAATAGGGGGATCATATGCTGTGTGGGGGGGGGGTAAAAAATAAAATAAAAAAAATAATAATAATACATTTTATTTATATAGTGCCAACATATTCCACAGCACTGTACAATTTGTAGGGTTCAAGTACTGACAAAAAAGATACATTACAAAGAAATAGTCATTTCACACACTGGGACTAAGGGCCCTGCTTGCAAGAGCTTACAATCTATGAGGTAGAGGGGGTGACACAAGAGGTAGCAGGGGCGGCAACAGACGTAGCATTGCTTCTACAATGGTCAGACAATTCTGTAATAGAGGTTACTGTCATTACACATATATAAAGCTATATGAGCCGTCACCAGTTGTGTCCTTTAATGTGCAGATGGTGCCTGGGCATATAAAGTTAGTCTGATATGGCATCATATCCTGTGAGGTAATGTTGGAGCATCAACAGAGGAGGGTATGTTTTAGGGATTCTAACTACGGAAAGGTTTACATTAGGAGTTGTGATAGGCCTGTCTGAAAAGATATGTCTTTAGTTTACGCTTAAAGCTGTGGAAATTGGGGGTTAATCTAATAGTCCGGGATAGAGCATTCCAGAGAAGTGGGGCAACTTGGGAGAAGTCTTGTATACGAGCGTGGGAGGTTCTGATAATAGAGGATGTTAGTCTTAGGTCATTGAGTGAACGGAGAGTACGGGTTGGGCGATAGACAGAGATGAGGGAGGAAATGTAGGGAGGTGCAGCATTATGGAGAGCCTTGTGGATGAGGGTGATAAGTTTATATTGTATTCTGTATTGAATAGGCAGCCAATGTAGTGACAGACACAGACCGGAGGCATCGCTGTAGCGTCTAGACTGATATATGAGCCTGGCCGCCGCATTCAGAATAGATTGTAGAGGGGAGAGTTTAGTAAGGGGAAGACCGATTAGTAAGGAGTTACAGTAGTCAAGGCGAGAGTGAATCAGGGCAACAATAAGTGTGTTTAGTGTATCTATGGTAAGGAAGGGACGGATTTTGGAGATATTTTTGAGGTGGAGATGACATGAGCGTGCGAGTGATTGGATATGGGGGGGGGGTGAAGGAAAGGTCTGAGTCAAACAAAACCCTGAGGCAGCGGGCATACTGCCTAGGAGTTATGGTAAGGCCAGAGACTGCAATGGAGATATCAGGGACAGATCTATTAGATGGTGGAAACAGCAGTAGTTCAGTCTTTGAGAGATTCAGTTTCAGATGGAGCGAAGACATGATATTTGAGACAGCAGAGAGACAGTCACTGGTGTCCTGTATTAGTGCAGGGGTGATGTCACGGGATGACGTATATAATTGGGTGTCATCAGCATAAAGATGGTACCGGAAGCCAAATCTAGTGATGGTTTGTCCAATGGGGGCTGTGTAGAGGGAGAAGAGCAGGGGACCTAGGACCGAGCCCTGAGGAACCCCAACGGCAAGGGGAAGAGGGGGAAGAAACAGAGCCCGCAAATGATACACAGAAAGTGCGGTCAGAGAGATAAGAGGAGAACCAGGAGAGAGCAGTGTCTGTGAGGCCGACAGAATGGAGCATAGTGAGGAGGAGTTGATGGTCAACAGTGTCAAATGCTGTTGAGAGATCCAGAAGAATAAGAAGAGAGAAGTCACCTTTGGATTTAACCGTCAGGAGATCATTGGAGACTTTTGTGAGGGCCATTTCAGTAGGGTGCAGAGTGCGGAAGCCAGATTGTAAGGGGTCAAGAAGAGAGTTAGCAGAAAGATAGCGGATTAAACAAGAATAGACTAAACGTTCAAAGATTTTGGAGATAAAAGGGAGGTTAGAGACAGGTCGATAGTTAGCAGCACAGGACGGGTCAAGGGAGGATTTCTTCAGTAGTGGGGTTATCACAGCATGTTTGAAAGAGGATGGGAAAATTCCAGAAAAGAGAGAGAGGTTAAATATTTTAGTAAGGTAAGTCGTGACGGTAGGCAACATAGACTGGAGAAGGTGTGAGGGGAAAGGGTCACTACTACAGGTTGTAGGGCGAGAATAAGAAAGTAGCTGAGATACTTCCTCCTCTGTAACAGGATCAAAAGATGAGAATGAACAGTCTGAAGTGCGGCTGGTGAGAGGGTCAGTGCCACCTGGGGATTGGGCAGTTATTTCCTGACGGATCTTATCAATTTTATCATGGAACTAAGTGGCCAGGTCATTTGCGCTAAGGTCTGTGAATGGCATCTGCACCTTGGCAGTGAGTAAGGAGTGAAAAGTTTCAAATAGCCTTTTAGGGTAACAGGAGAGAGAAGAGATGAGAGCGGTAAAATAGGCTTGTTTGGCTAAGTGAAGGGCAGAATTATAGGTTTTAAGCATAAATTTAAAGTGGAGGAAGTCTGCAGGTGTACGTGATTTTCTCCACAGACGTTCAGCACACCTAGAGCACCGCTGAAGAAAACGCGTCTGTGGCGTATGCCAGGGTTGCTGCCTCCTGCATCTAACTTTTCGAGTGGAGGGGGAGCTGCCTCATCCAATGCACTCTTAAGGGTTTCATTATAATGACTGGTGGCCAGATTGGGGCAGGAGAGTGAAGACATGGGGGACAGAGAGGACTGTAGAGTATCTGAGAGGTGCTGGGTGTTAATAGCATGTAAATTCCTATATGTATGATGGGTAGGTGTGTCCTGTAAAGGAGAGAAAGCACTGATGAAGAGAGACATAAGGTTATGATCAGAGAGTGGCAGAGAAGAGTTAGTAAATTTAGAAACTGTGAGGAATCGATGGAAGACAAGATCAATGGTGTTGCCATCTACATTTGTGGCGGAAGAGGAAAGTTGTGATAGACCAAAAGACGTGGTTATTGAGAGAAACTGTGAGGCAGCTGGGGAGATAGGGGTGTCAGTGGGGATGTTAAAGTCACCCATGATGAGGGGGTTATATACTGTGTGATTGGCCAGAAAAAGGGGGTCATATACTGTGTGATGGGCCAGGAAAAGGGGGTTGTATACTGTGTGATTGGCCAGGAAAAGGGGGTCATATAATATGTGATGGGCCAGAAAAAGGGGGTCATATACTGTGTGATGGGCCAGAAATACATATAATATAAATGCATACAGTTGTGCTAAAAAGTTTACATACCCCGGCAGATTTTTTGTTTTTTTGGCCTTTTTTTCAGAGAATATGAATGATAACACAAAAACTTTTTCTCCACTCATGGTTAGTGGTTGGTTGAAGCCATTTAATGTCAAACTTCTGTGTTTTCTCTTTTTAAATCATAATGGCAACCAAAAACATCAAAATGACCCTGTTCAAAAGTTCACATACCCCAGTTCTTAATACTGTGTATTGCCCCCTATAACATCTATGACAGCTTGAAGTCTTTTGTGGTAGTTGTGGATGAGGCTCTTTATTTTCTCAGATGGTAAAACTGCCCATTCTTCTTGGCAAAAAGTCTCCAGTTCCTGTAAATTCCTGGGCTGTCTTGCATGTACTGCGCGCTTGAGATCTCCCCAGAGTGGCTCAATGATATTGAGGTCAGGAGACTGAGATGGCCACTCCAGAACCTTCACTTTCTTCTACTGCAGCCAATGACAGGTGGACTTGGCCTTGTGTTTTGGATCCTTGTCATGTTGGAATGTCCAAGTACGTCCCATGTGCAGCTTCCTGGCTGATGAGTGCAAATTTGCCTTCAGTATTTGCTGATAATGTGCTACATTCATCTTTCTTTCCACTTTGACCAAGTTTCCTGTGCCTTTGAAGCTCACGCATCCCCACATCATCAGTGCTCCACCTCCGTGCTTTACAGTAGGAATGGTGTTCCTTTCATCATAGGCCTTGTTGACACCTCTCCAAAAGTTAAATTTTTGTCTCATCACTCCAAATTACCTTGTTCCAGAAGTTTTGAGGCTTGTCTCTGTGCTGTTTGGCGTATTGAATGCGAGATTATTTATGGCATTTGCACAGTAATGGCTTTCTTCTGGCAACTCAACCATGCAGCCCATTTTTCCTCAAGTGACTCCTTATTGTGTATCTTGAACCAGCCACACTGATAGTTTTCAGAGAGTCCTATATTTCAGCTGATGTTATGTGTGGGTTTTTCTTTGCATCCTGAACAATTTTCCGGGCAGTTGTGGCCGAAATTTTGGTTGGTCTGACTAACCGTGGTTTGGTTTCTGGGCATGTTATCAGGCCAAAATCACCAGGGTATGTGAACTTTTGAACAGGGTCATTTTGATGTTTTTGGTTGTCATTATGATTTAAAAAGAGAAAACACAGAAGTTTGACAATAAATGGCTTCAACCAACCACTAACCATGAGTGGAGAAAAAGTTTTTGTGTTATCATTCATATTCTCTGAAAAAAGGCCAAAAAACCAAAAAAGTTGCTGGGGTATGTAAACTTTTTAGCACAACTGTATATCAAAAATATAAATTTTTTTACTAGAGCTACAAATATCACAACATTATGGATATTTCTGGATGTGACATGTCACCCGAGTTAAACTAGGTTTTTTTTCACAAATTTTGACACACCGAGCTTAAAAGGTTAGCTATCACTGGTTTAGACCATAAGAAACCCTAAGCTGTGAAAAGTAAGAACAGGTTCCAATTCATTAAATCAACCAGAGATTGTAAAAAAGAGATTTGGGTTGTTTGTGCCACCACCCTTAATGTCAATAACTATTCCACTGCTTGTATATTCTATATTAGGGTTCTAACCTTTATGTATTGCTCTAGCGGGGTTACTGTCCGAACCTTCATATGGCCAGGGACTTTTATTTGTTGTGTCACCTTCTTTGCTTCCATGACAGTTTCAGTTCTCTGCTGTGGAAAGAAGACAGAGATTTATATATGGTGACTGTTTCTTGGAGATTGAATTTTGAGGTTAAGTTTTAAGGATTTTAATACTATTATCTTTCCTTAGGATAGGCCATCAATATTTGGGAGGAGTCTGGCTTCCGATACACCCAACAATCAGTTGTTTGAGGCGTTCAGGCAAGCACTGTTTGTTATTCTTTAGTCTGCCACATCATATTCATGTTTCGAATTACCTTTTTGCAGTTTAGTCCCATCCAAGTGAATAAGATGAAGCTGCAGCAACAGGCACATTCGCTACACAATGTACAGGGCTGTGCCTGGTATTGAAGGAAAAGGCTACAGTCTCTCAGTCAGTTGATTGGCAGGATGCCATGAGACGGATCCTCACAGATCTAATATTGATGACCTAACCCTAAGAGTAGAGTCACATTTCTTTTTATTTTTTATTTTCTTGGCAGCCCTTCAACCTTCCAAACAGGAAATGCTCTGATTCTAAGGAATTATGGGTCAGAGCTCACTTTTCTTATTTATTTCTTTGAGTGATACATTCAGTAACAAAAAAATAACTCCAAGGAGTTGGAATAGAATGAAACAATATATGTCTGAATGTAACAGATTACAATATTAGAGTGAATGGATACGTTTCTTGGGGGAAACGGTACAATTGAAAGGAAGCTCTAGTAACTGTTGGGCCACCTATATCCTGGATACAAGATGAGATATGATGGGGTAAGGAGGCATACAGGTTCTGTATACTATCCTGCAGCACATTTCCCTCTAATGTTGCTGCTGAGCCTGTAGATCTTGGACACTTGGTTGCCAAAGCTGGTGTCCCAACTTGTCCCATAAATGGTCAAATGGTGAGAAATCTGGCAACCAGGCAGACCAAGGAATTAATACAACCTGGCGGAGACATTCCTGAGAAACCCTTGCTGTGTGTCTGAGCCTTAACCTGCTGAAAAATGACAGTTGGAAGCTTTGTTATGAGAGTCAGCACATGTGACCGCAGGATGTCCTGCAAATTTTGCTGAGCTGTTAGTATACCTCATATTACTACTAGGAGTAACGACTGCTGTATGCAGGGTCGGACTGGCCCACCGGGGAACCGGTGAATCCACCGTTGGGCCCCGAGCCCCGACTATTAGTCCTCATGTCATGGGGGCCCGATCGGGATCCTGACCATCCCGATCGGGCCCCTGACCAGAGGCGTAACGATCGCGGTTGCAGGGGGTGCGACCGCGACCGGGCTCAGCGGGGTATGGGACCCGCGGCCAGCTGGAGATGGCCGGACCCCGGACCATTATGATAGCGGTTGGGGAAACCTGGTTCCCCGACCGCTATACATACTGTTATTGGAAAGGGGCCCTAGCATATTGCAGGCCCCTTTCCAATAGATGGCAGGGCAGGGGAGGTGACTCAAAATAATAAACACATATTCTCACCTCTCCTGGGCACAGCGTCCTCTCCGGCGCTCCTCCGTCATGACTGAGGCCTGTGATTAGGCCCCAGCGGTCACATGGGGCGCGGCTGCGTAATGACGTCAGTGCGCCCCCACGTGACCACTGAGGCCCAATCACAGGCCTCAGCAGAGACGTCGGAAAAGGGCCTGAAGACGCTGAAGACAGCAGGATGGAGCGAGGATGCCAAGGAAAGGTAAAGCAAGGTGAGTATGAATGTTTGTTATTTTTAGTCACTTCCCCTGGGCCTCCGATTATTATACTCTGGGGTCTGAGGAGACCCCAGAGTATAATAATAGCACTGAAGCAGAGGGGGGCTATTGGACGCATATAATACAGGGTGGGGGCCACTGTAGAGCTTATAATACTGGGTGGGGGCCACTGTAGAGCTTATAATACTGGGTGGGGGCCACTGTAGAGAGCATATAATACTGGGTGGGGGCCACTGTAGAGCTTATAATACTGGGTGGGGGTCACTGTGGAGTTTATACTCCATACAGTGGCTCCTTCATTTTTTTTTAAATTACGCCGGAGCAGGTGAAAAAAACAAAACAAAACAAAAAAAAACCCCAAACTTTCTCTCCTGTCCCCAGTGTCTCCCAGAGCAGTTCGGTCCTGCAGTTCTGTTGTTTTCTTCCAGCTGAAGTTCCCTCTGCACGTGACTACCTGTGACGTCACGTGACCCCTGAGGCCAATCAGCGGCCTAAGGGAAGGGACCTGGGACGTCACAGCCAGTGAGGACTTCCGGCAAAAAGAAGACAGCGTAGCTGCAGGACCGGACCGTGCTGGGAGGACACCGGAGACAGGTGAATATGTTTAGTGTGTTTTTTTTTGTTTTGTTTTTTTTGGGGGGGGGGGGAGTAGGGGGGATTCACCTCCCCCCGGACTAATTATTAAAAAAGAAAAATATTATACTGGACAACCTCTTTAAAGTGTGGCGCATTAGGGGGGCCCTGGGGGGTATATTAAAGGGATTGTCCAGGCATAATTTGTTATGGTTTATCCTCAGGATAGGCCATAGATACCTGATCTGTAGGGGGCTGATCCCGGATCGATCAGCTGTACGGAGCCACTTCTGATGCCCGTCCTGTACACAATACAGGACCAGAAGCAGAAAGCTCTGTCCACTGTATATTAGCCGGGCACCTTCACTGCATCTCAGCACTTATTGAAGTCAGTAGTAGCTGAGCTGCAGTGAAGGCGCCGGGCTGCTATACAGTGGATGGAGCTTTCTGCTTCCGGCCCTGTGTTGTGTACAGAACGGGCTCCGGAAGTGGCTCCGAACAGCTGATGGAGCCATGTGTCAGCGCCCTACCAATCAGGTATTTATGGCCTATTCTGAGCATAGGCCATAAAAAAGATTAACCCTGGACAACCCCTTTAATATGCCCCACACAGTTTCATGTCCCTCCCACAGGATGTTAGCTCCCATCACTGCTCCCACACAATATAATGACCACATCACTGTTCCCCATACAGTATGGGGGACCAGTGAAGAGGCCACTATGTGGGGGGACCAGTGAAGTGACCATAGAAATATTTGGCCCAGACAACCCCTTAAAATAGGTTGTCCATAAACTGGAGCGACCACTGTGTCAGTCGCCAGGGAGGTGTAAAAATAAGAAAATTTAAAAAAAAAAAAGCATACTCACCTGTCCCCAGCACCCCGATGTCCCCTGCCTGTGTCTGTTCGGTCTCATGGCGGCGCCTCATTTCTGGAAATCCTGTACCTAATTGGTCTTAGCGATCACATGAGGTGCAGGACTCCCAGCAAGGAGTCGCCGGCACGAGACTGAATAGACACTGACAGCGAACAACGGAGCGCCGGGGACAGGTGAGTATGCTATTTAATTTACTTATTTTTTACTTTACACCTCCCGCCACCTACATTGGTTGCTCCAATGCCTGGACAACCTCTTTAAAGGATTTATCCATCTTTCTAATATTGATGGCCTGTCCTTAGGATAGGCCATCAATATTACATCTGCTATAATACAACAGCCAGGACCTCTGCAGATCAGCTTTTCCAGGACAGTGCGGCTACAGGTAAAGGTAACAATTCTTGGAGCCACTCTGCTTACTTGCCATACAAGGTGTAGCAGTAGGTTTAGGTAGTGCAGTGGTGCACATGGTATAGTGGTTGAGCAGCGTGGCTCCCAACATGTTATTACCTTTAGCCGCCCTGTCTCAGTACCGCTGATCTGCAGGGGTCCTGATGGTGGGCCCCTAGAAACAATTCCACTGGTGGGCCCTAGACATCCCAGTCCGACACTGGCTGTATGTAATGGCTTCCGCGATCATCATACCAGCAGTTGAGGCAGTGTCCCTCCGCAGCAAAAGCAGGACTGAAGCACTCATCAAAAGGCCTCCATACTCGAACCTGACTTAATCGAAAAGGACATACAAGTGGTGAGAAGTGTAGATCAGTTTCCTTTTCATTGTTACAATGCTTGATTGAGATAATTTTTTTCCATTTGCCTCTTGGAGCAGAAAATATTGCTTTTTAGAGAGGTTTTCTACTTGGCCTTCTTTTGTGCCCTCCTGCCAGTGCAATTGATTGGGGGGATTTGCTAATTCTGATGTAGTACCGATTCAAGATAGGGTCCATGTCCAGGATTCTTGATCAAGGTTGGATGTGTACGGCATGGCACTTGGTTGGCAGATTTTCATCTCCAATCTGAATTCTGTGCAGTGGAATTAATCTCAGCATATTGTAAGTCTAGGCAGGGGCGCACCTCTAATGAGGCGAAGTGACCCCAGAGTATAATAATTGGAGGCCCAGGGGAGGTGAGGGAACATAAAAAACATTGTTACTCACCTCTCCTGCGATCCGGTGTTACTCCCAGCGGGCTTCGGCCCTCTAGTGACGTCATCAAGTCGTGATGCCGGCCTGCTCCACATGATGTCTGTGCGCAATTAAACAGGGCCGAAAGCTGCAGGGAGAACACCGGTGCTCAGGATAGGTAAGCAACACTGGTTTTTACGTTTGTCACCACCTGGGTCTCCGATCATTATACTCTGGGGTCTGTAAAGACCCCAGAGTATAATAATAGCTCATGGGTCGGCCACTTTGGGGCATAATACCGTGTGCAGGGTCCCCTGTGGAGCATAATACCAGTGCAGGGGCCACTATGGAGCATAATACCGTATGCAGGGGCCACTATGGAGCATAACACCATGTGCAGGGGCCGCTGTGGGGCATAATAATATGTGCAGGGGTTGCTGTGGAACATAATACCGTTTGCTGGGGTCACTATGGAGCATAATGCCGTGTGCAGGGGCCACTATGGAGCATAATACCGTGTGCAGGGACCACTATGGAGCATAATACCGTGTACAGAGGCCACTATGGAGCATAATACCGTGTGCAGGGGCCACTATGGAGCATAATACCGTGTGCAGGCGCCACTATGGAGCATAATACCGTGTGCAGAGGCCACTATGGAGCATAATACCGTGTGCAGGGGCCACTATGGAGCATAATACTGTGTTCAGGGGCCACTGCGGGGGAATAATACCGTGTGCAGGAGCCACTATGGAGCATAATACCGTGTTCAGGGGCCGCTGCGGGGCATAATACCATGTGCAGGGGTCACTATGGAGCATAATACCATGTGCAGGGGCTGCTGCTGAGCATAATACCGTGTGCAGGGGCCGCTGTGAGGCATAATACCGTGTGCAGGGTCCGCTGCGGGCCATAATACCGTGTGCAGGGTCTGCTGCGGGCCATAATACCGTGTGCAGGGGCCGCTGCGGGCCATAATACCAATACCGTGTGCAGGGGCCACTGTGGGACATAATACTGTGTAATACTGTGTGCAGGGGCTGCTGTGGAACATTATAATGTGTGTAAATGGGGCGTTATAAACAGGGGCTATGGCGCCTGTTTACTGTATATCATACGCTGTCTGTTTATAGTGACCGTGTGATGTAATTACAGCCTTGTCACATAGACATGTATAGGACAAGGCTGTAGTTACATTACATGGTCACTATGAGATGAATGACACTATGTAAACAGCAAAACGGTCACGGCGCTTATACAGGTACCATTCAAACAGCTGATAAGTAGGGGTCCTGGGTTTTTGAGCCCCAGTGATTAGTCTATAATTAGTTAACACCTGGGGCATTATTAATAAGGGGCACTATTTACACAGGGTACACACGGACGTTATTAATATAAAGATGCACTTGGGGGTATTATTCATTATGGGGGGGTTATATCATATATTTAATAATTGGGGGTAGGAGCAGGATGGGTGTGCAGGTGAGGACAATGTGGGTTGGATGCCTGGAAAAGTGAGGAGCCAAAGATATCTGTGTTGCAAATTTTACAGAGACAAGTCACAGCTGGAAGAAGTAGTCATGGCCGTCCAAAGGGAAGAGAAGGGAAATGTGAAGGATTAGTTAGAGACGTCACCTGTAAGTCGCAAAATGTTACTGCACTGTATTCACCTAAATGATAGAGGATAAATACCTGATTGATGGGGGCTGTCTACTGAGACCCCCACTGAGCATGAGAATTGGGTTTTTTACCCCCATTGGGTGGGAATTCAGCCTGACCGCAGCCAGGCTGAATATAGGTGTGTTGCCTGGTCAATGGATGAACCCGCGTGGCTCTCATTCACTTCAATGCGGGGCTCTTATTATAGAGAATGGGGGCCATGCGGGTTCATCCATCCACCAAGCAGATGATGTGTGAAGTTACTTTCATTGTTAATGCCGTGTTGTTGATCTGATACTTAAGTAGTGCAGTAAGAAGAATTCTTAAAAACTGTTTTATAACTTTGTGTATTGTGTATATTGTGCGACGATAACAGCGTGTGAAGCTAGTAGCATGTAAACTCAAATTTTTTTTTGGTGGGGAGGGGACGTTTTTCTATAATCCAGTATGATATTGATAGAGTATTCACCTTTTTCTGAGATGTGATCGTGGTATGGTCCGAAACAGTTCTCAGACTGGTGTGGCAAGGAGTCAGGATGCCGACAGCGGTTGAGAGGGCACAGCACATCCTGAACTGTATGATATCATGTTTTTTCTGTGCCAAAGAAGGCGTGTTGGTTGGGGATAATTGTCCTCTGTTGTGTTCAGATGGTCTTCATCTGAAAAACATAGGGCTCGATATATTCCTTTCACACCAAGCTGCTTGCCTATTGCAGATTCAGTCTTCCCAGCCTGATGCAGATCTACAATTTTGTTTCTGGTGTCCTTCCACAGCTCTTTGGTCTTCACCATAGTGGAGTTTGGAGTGTGACTGTTTGAGGTTGTGGACAGGTGTCTTTTATACTGATAACAATTAAAAACAGGTGCCATTACTACAGGTAATGAGTGGAGGACAGAGGAGTCTCTTAAAGAAGAAGTTACAGGTCTGTGAGCCAGAAATCTTGCTTGTTTGTAGGTGACCAAATACTTATTTTCCACCATAATTTGCAAATAAATTCTTAAAAATTCAGACAATGTGATTTTCTAGATATGTTTTCTCATTTTGGAAAGTACACCTAAGAAGGAATTTATCCAGGTGTACAGTGAGCATTTTTAACCCCCAAGTGTTGCTATAATTTAAGTTCCAGAAATGAATACGCAGATGATGATGAATTTTTCCAAGAATACTTAATTTCAGTGTGTAATATGTTGTGCCCAGCTTGTATCAGGGATGAATGCTCCAAAAGCTGTTGAGCCTGGGATACCTACTTACCAGTTTTTGTAGTGTGTGTCTCACGGGACACAAGCTTACAAGATGGTTTTAAGCAGGCTTGGTCTGTCCTGGAAGGGAGCTGGAGCGGCTAAGGAGCAAGCCCTATGGGTGGTGCTCCTCCATGGCAGAAGGGAGAGCCTTGCCTGGAAAACATGTCATCAGTAATGATCAAGTGCATGTCCAGCCACAAAAGGCTGGCTGGTGTTCAGGATGACGTTGTCATGAACGGACATGATAAGAAGTAGAATTATAAGAATTTGCTTTACATCAGGCAAAGCCTCCCAAAAAACAGTTTTTTCACTGTTTTGTTAAATAAAGCTGTGGCTATCTCTCCCATCCACAAAAATAGAGTCATGTGGTAGTAGTCATGATGTGTTTTATTCAAGCTTAAAAGGTGACTTAAAGTAATAGTTTTTCAAGGAAAATCCGAGAAAGTGACAGGTACATTCAGTCTACTATCCATTGTTATATTTTACCTCATTGTAGGGTGCGGTAAGGAAACCCCATTTCTCCGGCCACATCTTGGTGGTTTCCAGCTCTTTTTTCACATGTGCTTTCCTGAACACACACAAAGTAGAATGTTAATGAGTTTTTTTTTTGTGTGTGTGTGTGGGGGGGGGGGGAGGATTAAGGGACTCTGTCACTAGGAAACTCACTGTCAAACCAGTCGCAGTGGGACTAAAAGTGCTGGGGCCCTGAGCTCCCAGGGGGCCAACTCGGCTCCAGGTGCTGACTGCCTCGCTTTGTCTCTTCCCGCAGAGTCTTATTTTACAACCAAAGGTGTCCGCACAGGATGACAGCTCCCTCCTCCTCACAGAGTCTTGAACTGCAGGAGTTGATAGGCTGATCGATTACACTGACTCGGCTCCAGGTACATGTTCTGTCTTCTATGTGTGGGTATTTACATGATTTATCTTCTGTGTGTGTACATGTTCAGTCTTCTGCTGTGCGTGTGTAATACAGAGAGAGACATACACATATATACAGTTGTGCTAAAAAGTTTACATACTCCGGCAGATTTTTGGGTTTTTTGGCCTTTTTTCAGAGAATATGAATGATAACACAACAACTTTTTCTCCACTCATGGTTAGTGGTTGGATAAAGCCATTTATTGTCAAACTTCTGTGTTTTCTCTTTTTAAATCATAATGACAACCAAAAACATCAAAATGACCCTGTTCAAAAGTTCACATACCCTGGTGATTTTGGCCTGATAACATGCCCAGAAACCAAACCACGGTCAGGTAGACCAACCAAAATTTCGGCCATAACTGCCCGGAAAATTGTTCAAGATGCAAAGAAAAACCCACACATGATATCAGCTGAAATACAGGACCCTCTGAAAACTATTGGTGTGGCTGTTTCAAGATGCGCAATAAGGAGTCACTTGAGGAAAAATGGGCTGCATGGTCGAGTTGCCAGAAGAAAGCCATTACTGTGCAAATGCAACAAAGAATCTTGCCTTTGATATGCCAAACAGCACAGAGACAAGCCTCAAAACTTCTGGAACAAGGTAATTTGGAGTTATGAGACAAAAATTTAACTTTTGGAGAGGTGTCAACAAGGCCTATGATGAAAGGAACACCATTCGTACTGTAAAGCACGGAGGTGGATCACTGATGATGTGGGGATGCGTGAGCTTCAAAGGCACAGGAAACTTGGTCAAAGTTGAAGGAAAGATGAATGTAGCACGTTATCAGCAAATAGTGGAGGCAAATTTGCACTCATCAGCCAGGAAGCTGCGCATGGGATGTACTTGGACATTCCAACATGACAACGATTCAAAACACAAGGCCAAGTCAACCTGTGATTGGCTACAGCAGAAGAAAGTGAAGGTTCTGGAGTAGCCATCTCAGTCTCCTGACCTCAATATATGGAGCCACTCTGGGGAGATCTCAAGCGCGCAGTACATGCAAGACAGCCCAGGAATTTACAGGAACTGGAGACTTTTTGCCAAGAAGAATGGGCAGTTTTACCATCTGAGAAAATAAAGAGCCTCATCCACAACTACCACAAAAGACTTCAAGCTGTCATAGATGTTATAGGGGGCAATACACAGTATTAAGAATTGGGGTATGTGAACTTTTGAATAGGGTCATTTTGATGTTTTTGGTTGTCATTATGATTTAAAAAGAGGAAACACAGAAGTTTGACAATAAATGGCTTCAACCAGCCACTAACCATGAGTGGAGAAAAAGTTTTTGTGTTATCATTCATATTCTCTGAAAAAAGGCCCAAAAAACAAAAAATCTGCCAGGGTATGTAAACTTTTTAGCACAACTGTATCTATACAGGTAGGGTGTGTGTGTGTGTACAGTATATAATATATATATATATATATATATATATATATATATATATATATATACACACACACAGTATATGTGTATGTATTGCTCAGCATAATTTCCCCTACAATGGCTGGTTTGAGACCGAGTTTCCTGGTGACATACTCCCTTTAAGCTGGCCATACACATACTGTAATATAACTGCCATCTGATCTATCATACACGTGCATGCTCCGTCGAGCTGAATAAACTGAATTATGGTATTCAATGCCAGTCTGCTGCATCCAAAGTCAACAAATATATTGCCCTGTATTAGAACAGGCAAGAATTCCATAGAAGACAGTATAAATTTATGCAATAGTTGTAATCATGGCACTTCTAAAGCAGGTGTTAGTTGGTGTGCCAGAAGGGTTTCGCCCCAATATGTAAGAAATTATAATCCAGGCACTCAGCAATTTAGTTGTGCTTAATTTATTCCGTGAGAAGTGCAATCCATATAACAGATAAACGGTTTTCACCACTTATGTTCCTCCATGCTCTATTCTACATTTCATCTCAGCCTCTCTTTTGTTTCAACCTGACCAGATGAAGGTCTTGCATGATCGAAAACGTTTATCTGTTACATGGATTGCCTTGAGTGCCTGGATTATAATTTCTTCTCTAGTATAAATTTATGAGTCTATAAAGCACTAGTGTAACTGAATCTTGAGTAAAGCATACAGTTTTGGGCACCAGTTCATTAAGAACACGTCAGAGAAATAAAAAGAGACACAGAGAAGGGCAACCAAATGAATATGTGGTATGGAAGATCTCACTCATGAAAACAGGATCTCAAAGTATCAAAACTAAATTTATTTTGCATAGAGCAAAGAACGTTTATACAGTGGGTACGGAAAGTATTCAGACCCCTTTAAATTTTTCACTCTGTTTCATTGCAGTCATTTTCTAAAAGCAAAAAAAGTTCATTTTATTTCTCATTAATGTACACTCAGCACCCCATCTTGACAGAAAAAAAAACAGAAATGTAGATATTTTTGCAAATTTATTAAAAAAGAAAAACTGAAATATCACATAGTCATAAGTATTCAGACCCTTTGCTGTGACACTCATTTAACTCACATGCTGTCCATTTCCTTCTGATCCTCCTTGAGATGGTTCTACTCCTTCATTGGAGTCCAGCTGTGTTTAATTAAACTGATTGGACTTGATTAGGAAAGGCACACACCTGTCTATATAAGACCTCACATCTCACAGTGCATGTCAGAGCAAATGAGAATCATGTGGTCAAAGGAACTGCCCAAGGAGCTCAGAGACAGAATTGTGGCAAGGCAGAGATCTGGCCAAAGTTACAAAAGAATTTCTGCAGCACTCAAGGTTCCGAAGAGCACAGTGGCCTCCATAATCCTTAAATGGAAGAAGTTTGGGTCGACCAGAACTCTTCCTAGACCTGGCCGTCCAACCAAACTGAGCAATCGTGGGAGAAGAGCCTTGGTGAGAGAGGTAAAGAAAAACCCAAAGATCACTGTGGCTGAGCTCCAGAGATGCAGTAGGGAGATGGGAGAAAGTTCCACAAAGTCAACTATCACTGCAGCCCTCCAGCAGTCGGGGCTTTATGGCAGAGTGGCCCGAAGGAAGCCTCTCCTCAGTGCAAGACATATGAAAGCCCACATAGAGTTTGCCAAAAGCACATGAAGGACTCCCAGACTATCAGAAATAAGATTCTCTGGTCTGATGAGACGAAGATTGAACTTTTTGGCGTTAATTCTAAGCGGTATTTGTGGAGAAAACCAAGCACTGCTCATCACCTGCCCAATACAATCCCAACAGTGAAACATGGTGGTGGCAGCATCATGCTATGGGGGTGTTTTTCAGCTGCAGGGACAGGACAACTGGCTGCAATTGAAGGAAAGATGAATGCGGCCAAGTACAGAGATATCCTGGAAGAAAACCTCTTCCAGGGTGCTCTGGACCTCAGACTGGGCCGAAGGTTCACCTTCCAACAAGACAATGACCCTAAGCACACAACTAAAATAACAAAGAAGTGGCTTCAGAACAACTCTGTGACCATTCTTGACTGGCCCAGCCAGAGCCCTGACCTCAACCCAATTGAGCATCTCTGGAGAGACCTGAAAAAGGCTGTCCATCAACGTTCACCATCCAACCTGACGGAACTGGAGAGGATCTGCAAGGAAGAATAGCAGAGGATCCCCAAATCCAGATGTGAAAAACTTGTTGCATCATTCCCAAGAAGACTCATGGCTGTACTAGCTCAAAAGGGTGCTTCTACTCAATACTGAGCAAAGGGTCTGAATACTTATGACTATGTGATATTTCAGTTTTTCTTTTTTAATAAATTTGCAAAAATATCTACATTTCTGTTTTTTTTCTGTCAAGATGGGGTGCTGAGTGTACATTAATGAGAAATAAAATGAACTTTTTTGCTTTTAGCAAATGGCTGCAATGAAACAAAGAGTGAAAAATTTAAAGGGGTCTGAATACTTTCCGTACCCACTGTATATATATCTGATGATGGCAGAAAAGGTGGAGAGCTTTAACATGTTTTGTGACCAAGCAGCAACATACATGTATGGAGTTTGGTGCGGGGCATTATGCTGACACCATTGTAAATGTATGTCGCTTCCTTAACCCATTCCCGCTCTGCGCTGCACTATTATAGCATATAGTTAATTCTCAGCTCTGTAATAGTACGGTGCTTTCATGCCACAGACACAGGAGTTACATCAAGTTTTCCAGGTCTCAGCTGTATTACATAATCCCCCTTCAGCCCCTCAGATCTCGCAGCATGAGATTGTGGGGTCTGAGGGGTTGCAATGATAGTCAAAAGACCAATCAATGGACTCCTTGCTGTCTTTCCCTATTGCACATAGAGTGCCTATGTGCAATTTACTGCAATACAGAAATATTGAAAGGCGTAACATTTTTATTTTTCGGTTAACAGAGTTGGTTGAGGGCTTATTTTTTGTGGGGTGAACTGTGCTTTTTATTGGTACTGTTTTTGGGTACATGACTTTTTGATCACATTTTATACCATAGTTTGTTAGGTAAGATGCTGAAAAATCTTTTTTTTTTTTTTTTTTTTTTCATGATGTTCACCATGCAAGTTTATTAATAATAATATTTCAGTTTTATTGTATGGGTTGTTATGGATGCAGCGATACCAAATATGTATTGTTTTTATTAATTTTTTGTTTTTTTTATATAATTCATTTCATATAAGGGCATTTTGGGGGCTTTATTCATTATTTTGATTTTTCTGACATTTTTTTTTTTTTTATGTCCGACTAGGGGACTTAAACCAGCAATCGTCTGAACACTGGTTCAGTAGTATACACTGCAACACATATGAATTGCATCAGTCAGCGAGAGAAAAGATTTCTCCAGTTGAATTCAACGTGGATCCGGGCAGCCATCAAAATATATTGAAATAATTTGAATTGAGCAAATTTAAGTCCGGTAGGTTTGAGATTAAGGAGAAAATTGTGGCTGACAACGGGAATGACTGACCAAAGAGTCGCTGGGTCATTCTATGTATGGCTATCCAAAAGTGATGGGCATGTGGGCAAGATCACCCAACTTGGAATGTAGTGCCTAAAGCGTTCCATCTCCTAAAACATTGAGGGGAGGGACTAAGAAAGTCCTATGGAGCATCTTTGGAGAGGATTCCATGAGGGTGACCTGCCAACTGCCTTTGCTAATCGATGAACAACAGTCAGACCACTGGGCTGGTGTTAAAGTAGCATCGAGAACTTGCTCACAGGCCGCCACGGGGCGTTCAACAAGTTATATATAAATGAGAGCCTTTGTCTGCAGCTCAATATAGGCATAGCCTCTCACAATAAGTGGATGAAATCTCAGTATTAGGTGGGGCAAGAGAATGAAAAAAATGGAAGACCTGTACAGTCCGAAATACCTCTGAAAGGGACGGGGCGAATGTAGTAGAAAATAGTCTTTGGTGAAGATCTGCCGGTTACAGAGGAAGTCATTAAGACAGCGAAACCGAGCGTGCCTCCACCAAACAAACACCTCAGGGGAAAGGCCTGGAGAGAAAAGGGAGCTATTAAAAAATGGGACTTAGGGCGATATCGGGTTTTGAAACTTATATTTAAAGCGGATTCTGCACCACAATTGCAACACGTAATTGGTCACCTTGGCAACCGCAGGGATTGTGTGGGTCGCCGATCTCAGGGCCCAGAGTAAAGCCTGTAGAGAAGCTGGGGCTAACAGTGCTGATTCTAATGTAACCCATTCTGGGCGGTCGGTGTCATTATGTATAGAGCTTAGCTAAGAAAGCCTATCTGCGATATAGTATTTGTAAAGATAAGGAACCAACAGCCCTCCCATTCTCTTATGGTAATACATAATATGCCACAAACTAAATGGGATTTTAAAGGCCTATATATTAGAAACCCTTTAAAGCATAACTAAAATTTTGGATCTTTTCTGTGAAATCCTGCATTTTTTCACTTTTCTCTTGCTTCTGTACTGGATTTTATTTAATGGTATCAGAGTACAGGGGGCTGAATACTTCTGCACGTCATGCAAAGCACTATGTGTGGTGGAAAACTCACACTGCTCATCACCCTGAACACACCATCCCCACTGTGACACATGGTGGTGGCAGCATCATGCTATGCGGATGCTTTTCTTCAGCAGGGACAGGGAAGCTGATCAAAGTTGATGGGAAGATGGATGGAGCTAAATATAGGGCAATCCTGGAAGAAAACCTGTTGGAGGCTGCAAAAGACTTGAGACTGGGAAGGAGATTCACCTTCCAGCAAGACAATAACCCTAAACATATAGCCAGAACTACAGTGGAATGGTTTAGATCAAAGACTATTCATGTGTTAGAAGGCCCAGCCATAGTCCAGACCTAAATCCCATTGAGCATCTGTGGCAAGACATGAAGATTGCTGCTCACAGACGCTCTCCATCCAATCTGGCTGAGTTTGAGTTATTTTGCAAAGAAGAATGGGCAAAAATCTCAGTCTCTAGATGCGCAAAGCTGGTAGAGACATACCCCAAAAGACTTGCAGCTGTAATTGCAGCGAAAGGTGGCTCTACAAAGTACTGATATAGGGGGGTCTGAATACTTTTGCACGTCACACTTTTCATATTTTTATTTAATTAAAACTTTGAAAATCATGTATCATTTTCGTTCCACTTCACAATTATCTGCTACTTTGTGTTGGTCTATCACTTAAAATCTCAATAAAATACATTTAAGTTTGTGGTTGTAAGGTGACAAAATGTGAAAAAAATACTTTTGCAAGGCACTGTAACTATTTGAAGTGACCCTCCCCTACCCTTATTTTCTCTACATATTACACAGCTCTGTACTCTTGTACACAGTAACATTCAGGTGAGAGGCAGAAACAGCTCTCAATACAGAAACAAGGTAAGAATAAAGAGATGCAGGATTTCAAAGAAAGGATTCAAAATTTGTTAATAAAGTATATTACATTTATTTATGACACAAATACTGCCAGAAAATCAAAAGTTGTTTGAAAGTTTAGTTACACTTTAAGCATTTCACAGGAATTAAAACAATATGGAGGTGAAATATAGACATTTCATTTTTTTTCAGTAATAGTTTAATTTTGCCCTAAAATTTACACATTCACAAGGTTATAAGAGAATATGCATCCCACAATTTGTTATGCGATTTCTCCCTAGCAAAGAAATTCCCCAAATGTAAACTGCTGTTGAAAAGCAGATTTTGCTGGAATAGTTTTCGGGTGTCATGTCTCATTTGCAAACCCCATAAACTACCAGTACAGTGGAAACCCCCCAAAAGTGACCCCATTTTGGAAACTACAACCCCTCACAGAATTTATCAAGTGGTATAGGGAAAATTATGACCCCACGGCTATTTCACAGATTTTATTAAAATAGGGACATGAAAATGAAAAATTACTAAAATGTCACTTTATCCCCAAACGGGTTAAAAGATCAAAAGCCCCCACAATTCGTTACACAATCTCTCCTGAACACAGCAATACCCCATTTGGCATGCTCAACCAGGTATGTGTCTCTGGCAGACCTGGGATCACTGACCAGAAAATAGGTACCCACCAAACAGTAGAATGTCAAAACCCCTGAAGCAGGGTGTTAGTATGCACGGTTTGCCTTTAGACCTTAGTGGCTGCACCATACTATTATGGCACGTTTCAACCCATGTGTTTAATACAGAGTGAATGCCGTAAAAACAAAAAATTTCACACTGAATAGGCACTGTACTGAATGAGGAAAGTGTCATGGACTGTGGGAATGGGATTGGGGGGGGGGGTAACCTAGGAAATTTAAAGGGTTTTGCAGGGTGGCAACTTAATTTAGCTTTTTCACTCCCCCCCCTGCCCCTGCTATTGGGGATATTGGTAGCTCCAGAGGGAAAGGTGAGTTTTTTGGTGATGTCGGGAATATATAACCTTCAGATGCAGGTGCAGCCCCCTTGTGGGACATGAACCAGCACACTTTGATAGCATGCTGCTATCATGGTGGTGCCTAATTAGTTGACTCACCTGATTCTTGAGAGGGTAGCCCATGAGGGCTCGGCCTGTCAGGAGATTGCCCTGCAGCTTTGACCGGTGTCAGGTGAGTGTGCCCTGATGGCCAACAATGACTCTCCTGGGGCAGACCTGGGCAAAATTAAAAGTGGGGCCCCAAATGCTGATATACAAACATCACAATCGTCTTCCAGTGGCAACTCCTTTAATAATGCCTGTGAATTCTGGTGGCAGGAGCACTGGGGTGGTCTCTGGACACTGCCACTGTCAGTGGCATCTTCGTTCAGGTCCCCGGTATGGCAGTTAAGGGGGCTCTGAGGTGGACACTTGTGGTTCCCTATGGAGGAGACCGCGTTCTGGGAGGGGTAGCAGCGTGGTCAGTGCCATGCCATTTTGCCTGGCACTTCCAGGGCTAATTCCAGGGGTTCATCACTCCATGGAGGGCTGGCCCATTACTATAAACATCACTGGCATTCCCTTGCTCACCACCATTCTCTAGTTTCTCGTTCCAAGTTCAGAAGTGGCAATTCCTCATACATCTGCTTGCCCACTTCCTCCACATGCATGTGTTCTTTAGCATCTGGCAGTTGGTGTGGAAATGGTGGCCACCAACAGGGGAAGCCTTCACGTACTATTTAGCCTATGGCAGACCGGGATGGATAGCAGCCCAAACCATGGCAGCATGCCACCTAGGAGTCGATGGCACCCCCCCCAGCGCAGCTAACTCTCCCTTCATCTGGAGCCGCTGAGTTGTCCCTAGCTAGCCCTTGGCAGGCACAGGTTGGGGTCTTGGGTGAGGGTGGTTTAGTACAAGCTCTGAAAGTTATACTTGATAAATTTGAATCTGTGGCTTTGTTGGATTTGGTGGAGCATTCAGCCATAGTGGTGTTGACGTTTTGGGATTTGTTTTTTTGTGGAGTCTCTCCTCTCAACACTCACCTGTCAGCGGACACCAGGGATAAAATTGAAAGAGGTGAATTTGTTGATATCTGGTCCCTGGTTTTGCCAAAACAGGTATTGGTAGACAAGGAGCCTGTTTTTGAGAGGGGTGTTGAGCATAAAGTATGGGTAGTCAAGACTTTTAGTAAATGGCTGCAATGTTTCTCGGTTTTAGCTCATGCCATTATTTGCTTATTTGGATATCATATATAGTGCTTATGATGCCAAACTTCGACGGTGTTTGGTGTTGAGTCCGTCAGTGGGTTGGCTGACTAAGGCAACTGACGTTTGGATACAACTCGTCAAAGTGGTCAGTGTGTTCCTTTCAGCCTGTGGGTGCTGGATCAAGAGCCCCCCTCCGGGCCAGCAGTGCACAGACCGAATGGGGCTTGTTGGCAATATAACAGGGGGCATTGCCAAATCTATGTCACTTGCACGTTCTGGCACAAAAGTTACCTCTGCCGTGCCACTTGTGATGCATGCATACACTGTGTTTTTGTCAGTGGTGTACTGTACTTATTTGGGTAGATCCCCCATTCCCTGCTGTCTCCAGGTGGGAGGGACGTCCAAATATGTGCGCAGCAATAGTGTTGCGTGATTGTGGCTGTGCTGGTGACTCACATGACCGATGTGATTGAGATGAAGTAATAAGATACAAACAGGTCACTCTGCAGCTTGCAATCCTTGACCTGAATAATTCATGACAGTAAATCACACAGTCCTGTGTCCCACTCCTCCACTTCATATACACTATTGTGCATGCAGTAAATCAGTATGTGTTTGTATATACAATAGATAACATACCCTGTGCAGACATGTTCTACCAGGAACCTATACTATAAACATACAGTACGTTGCATGTATCATCTCCACCATACACTCAGATATGTGTGTATGTATATACTGTATAAATGTGCACATTTACATATATTAAATATAGTATACATTAAATTCATTATTCAGAGACATTACATTGTATGCATACTGCCTGCTATATATTTCATATACATATCACTATGTATACGAAGCCCATTATATATATATTGTAGGGATCAGCACGCACGGTGGGGCGGCAATGACCAAGTTCACACACAGCAGGTTACTTAAAACGGTGATAGAGCTTTATTTGTGGTAATTCCAGCACAAAACAAAAGTGTCCAAACAAAATAAATGTCTAGGCCTGTCCGGCGCTAGATAACAACAGCGTACCTCACTGTCCTCATGCAGGTAACAACAACATAGTGAGCACAGCAGTCCAGTGTAAACGCTCACCTCCAGGAGCGTTTGGTCTTTCTCTCTCCTGCAGTATACCAGAGCTCGCCTTTTGTGTTTGAACTTCCTTCCTCAATCAAAAACCCACAGGAAACCTCACCTGGGGTTAGGGGAGGCAAATCCCGAAGTGGACTGGGGTGTGGACTGGAGAGTACCCACTACCAATCCTGCCCTCCAGTCCAGAAAAACCAACCCATATATTATAATGAAAAACGCTAGCAGACTATGGTCTGCTAGAGCAAGCTAAACCCTGGGTTTCCTCTATCTCACCTGGCTGAGGAAACCAGGCGAGATATACACCCCATCCAGGACTTTGCCGTACACTTTACCACAATATATATATATATATATATATATATATATATATATATATATATATACTGTATGTAGTTGTGTACACAATCCTATCTCACTTCCAACTAATTATATACATATTACATGTACTGTGCACACATTATACAATATGTTCTTAATACACATTCTATGTACTTGTCATTCAGTCAATATATGCACAATATACAGTACCTGCACATACCTGCACATACTGTACTTGCACACAATATATACCTTGTTTACAGACACACTATATCCTTATTGTATATCCTATGCACACACATTAAATACTTATTATACTACCCATGTACACCCATATAATAATAATAATAATAATAATAATAATAATAATAATAATAATAATAAAAAAAATACTATATGTGTGTGTATATATAGAGGGAAAGAGAGGGAAACATAATGAAATATACAAAATCTATGGAATCCCTCCACATTATGTACACAGGTAAAAGACAGTAGTATGTTACCAGATCATGTCCTGTGCCACAAGGTTGCAGTGTTTGCCCTGGCTTGGGCCGTGCTGTGGGGCAGCTGCCATTTCTCTGTATACACTGCTTCCCTGCAGAATCAGACCACAACTGATTGATGTTTACCTGTAGCTAGGTAACCTCAGAGTGGAGATGACATCACACAGGAGGGCCAGTCCCTCCACATTATTACACAAGAAGCATTATTACATTGCTACTTCACCTAATACTTTTGCACAGTACTATATATGTGTGTATGTATAAATATGTATAGGTCATGAGAAAAGCAAGTATACTAAATCAACATTAATGAGATAAAGTAAGGGCAATAATACATGCCACTGTGAGGATTGAAAAAATATCACAGATGTACGCTGTAAAATATAATATAATGTATATGGTGTTGCCCATGCAAGAAAATCTTCTTGATTCTGTCTGGCATCTGAAGATCCCAATGTTCAGCTGTGTCACTGGGAAAGCAACATTTATATGGGAAAATATAATATTACACTAGGCAAAAACAATCGATTGAAGTCCCTGAAGTAGAAGACAAAATCATCTACACTGAGCCCTGTTTGTTGCCATTTCTCTCTGCACCAAGTAATAGAGGAGGATTATAAACATATCTACAAGGGGCGCCTGAAAAGTTTGTAGCCCACCCATGAAATCTTTTTCACATGGTCTTGTTTTACAATGCAATATGTTATTTAGTTATTTGAAAGGTCTCATGAGTAATCTGGATTTATTTAGATTTTTTTTTATTTCAGGTACAGCATTTTAAAGTTAGGTAGTGAAGCTGAAATATGGAAATTTCACACATTCACACAGTTCACACATCGGCTGTTGCAATGGCTGCAATTCACTCCTGTGGTTTCCAACTGCTTCAGCACCCACCCTATTCCCCTGATTTGGCTCCCTTGGACTACCACCTACACATGTGGACAAAATTGTTGGTACCCCTCGTTTAATGAAAGAAAAACCCACAATGGTCACAGAAATAACTTAAAAAAGCCAGACTGGAGTTTGCCAAACTACATGTTGACAAGCCACAAAGCTTCTGGGAGAATGTCCTATGGACAGATGAGACAAAAATCGAAATTTTTGGCAAGGCAAATCAGCTCTATGTTCGCAGACAGAAAAATGAAGCATATCTTGAAAATAACGGGGCATGGCCTGGCTATGGCAGAGTGAGGTTGCTGTCTCCTCTGCTCCTTTCCCCGACTCACCCGAGCCAGCGCTGAAATCTGCTGACCGGCACCTCTGCAGCCCACCGGACTATGGGCAAATCCCGGCGGTACCCTCCTAGGTCCTCCTCCACTCCTCCGCGGACATCCAAGGGGCCCACTATGGATAAATTCCTCCGGGCCCGGGCGCCTCCGAATCTCAGTCTGCGCCCTCCAAAATGGCGCCCGACATCACCGCTTCACAGCGCGGCTCATCCATAAGCGCCTCGCCAGCGCACGCAGCCGATGCAGCAACGGAGGCGCCCCTGTCCCCTCTGGTGTCTGGGGCCTGCTCCCTTAGCTCCCCGGAGCCATGGATCCTACAGGAGTCTGGGCCCCGCTCGGCTCCTGTGTCGCCGGGGTCGGCGGCGGCGCATGAGCAGGACTGGCCGTCGCTGCCGCCGTCCCCCTTGCCGCCCAGGTGCCAGCGACCAGCGGAGGCTACCCCTGCACTGCAGCCCAAGGGACCACCAGAAGGTGAGGAGACCCCCATCATGTCCTTGCCCCTGGCTACCTCCACTCCCACTGCAGCCCTGCGCCCCTTATTGAGGGCCCCTCTATTAGCTCCTGGCACTGGACTAAGGCCAGATGCACCTGCACCTGGTACTTCCTCCACCTGTGGTATCCATCCAGCACCTATCTCAACACCACCATTACGCCAACTGAGCGCTCATCTCCGTGCCATCTCTACAAAGTCTGACATGGAAGAATATGTGGCACGCCTGGAACAGTCCTACAAATCTGAACTGTCCGCTGTCCGTTCCACTGTACAATTACTGGAAGGGAGGGTGGATACCCTGGAGGCCGCTTCTACCTCACTTTCCAACCAGTTGTCCTCCCATGACTCCGTACTGCTGTCCCACACCCACCAATTACAGGTACATCAACTGACGGACCTTATGGATGACCTGGAGAACAGAAACAGACGGAACAACATCAGGGTACGGGGACTCCCTGAAGTCATCGAACCCCAGCAACTAGACGCTACTCTGCGTACCATCTTTAACAACCTCCTGGGGGTCTCCCCTGCCTCTCCACTTGAACTAGACCGGGCGCATCGCTCCCTAGGCCCACGCCCTCTGGACTCTGCCAGCCCTAGAGACGTCATCTGCCGAGTTCACAGGTACCAGATCAAAGAGGCTATCATGCGAAAGGCCAGGGAAGCCCGCCAAGTCGAATTCCAGGACTCTTCTATCAGCCTACTCCCAGACCTGTCCAGACTCACCCTCGCCAGACGACGCGCCCTGAAGCCTCTCCTGGACCTCCTGATCCACCACCAGATCCCGTACTCTTGAGGATTTCCTTTCCGATTGCAGGTCCGGCAAGATGGCCGATTCCTCTCCTTGTCTCGTCCAGACGACGTCCCTGCCTTCACAGCTGCCCTTGGACTTCCGGCGGTGCAGATCTCGAGCTGGCCGCTACTACCTGGCGCTCCAGAACCTGCCCAGCTCGCGCGGCCGCAGCACCGCTCCAGACGATGTCGCCGTGATAGAGCTTCCTCCCCTGCAGCTCAGCAACGGGACCACCAAGCCTCCCCAACCTGAGGACTGGAACTCTCCACTCGCACGCCAGCGAGATTGCCACTCCGCAACCTTTAGGGGTTCTCATCCGCCTCATGCGGGGCTGTGAAATTCTGCTTTCCTCTCCTCTCTTTTCCATATAATTTCTCTTCTTTTCTTTCTTCCTCCTTTTTTTTTTTTCTCTCTATCCCTCTACTTTGTCCTCTTCTTTTATATGCCCTGGTCTTTCGAGTTTCACATTGATCGTGTATTTTGGTCAGCATATCTTGTTGTTACAGTTTGTTTCATAGTGGCGGGCTCGGGGGTCCGGGGGGGGGCGGCTCCTCTTCGGAAAGCTTGTTCCCCACTGGGGTCTCCGTGCTGCGTTGTAGCACGTGTCTTGGCATTGTTTGCCTTTTCCCCACCTGTTTTGGTGGTGGCTTGCCCCATCACCTTGCTGCTTAGTCAGTTAAACATTTGGTTCTATAGTTGTGTTAGTTGTGTTGGATTACGTTTGTCTCCCTCTTTCCTAAGTGTGTGCCCCTTTTGTGTCTTCCCTCCTCCTACCTTGTCTAAATATGTCCACTATGAATGTTTGCACCTTAAATGCAAGAGGACTTAACGTCCCACAGAAGCGCAGCCAGATATTGTACCAACTTCATAAGAAGCGCTCTCATGTCCTTATTTTACAGGAGACCCACTTCAAGGAAGGCCATGTCCCGGATATTCGCAGCCGCCACTTCCCTGTCTGGTTCCACAGCGTCAACCCGGCCGCCAAGTCCAAGGGAGTATCTATTGCTTTGCATAGATCTCTGCACCACGAGGTAATAGACACCCTGATAGACCCTGAGGGTAGATTTGTCTTTCTCAAACTGTGCATCGCGGGCACTGTCCTCACTATAGCCGGTTGCTATCTCACTAATCAGGGGCAGTTGAGTTACTGCAGGAACCTAGTCAGCAAACTTTCTGACTTTGGCGAGGGGGCCACGATTCTTGGGGGCGATTTTAATTTTGTAACGGACCCTATGACTGACTCTACCCCCCCGCCCCCCCACTCTCAGTCCCAGCTGCGCAGGCTTAAGACTGCCCTCCACAATTCCCAATTGGTCGACGTGTGGCGCATTCTGCATCCCAATGAGCGCAACTACACATACCACTCCCCTGCGCACAACTCATACAGCCGCATCGATTTTTTTCCTGATCAGTCACCACGCCCTCTCCTGGGCCCCTACCGGACAGATCGGCTCTGCCCTTTGGTCAGACCATTCACCCGTATTTTTATCAATGGAGGTACCGGGCCTTGCACGCCGTCCTTTCACCTGGCGTCTGAACGACAGCCTGTTGAAGGATACTACTTGCCGGACAGACGTTAGCGACGTGATCAGGAACTTCGGTCTCGATCACGCCCGGGATTCCACATTGTCTCCGCTACAGTGGGAGGCATTAAAATGCGTGGTTAGGATTGTCCTGATCAAGCATGGAGCGCGCCTCAAAAAGAGCGAGCAGCGTGGGTTTCCTCACGGTTGGCCAGGATCCATTCTCTTGAGGTGAAGCATAAGCAGTCTTGTTCTCAGGCGGACTTAAACGAGCTCCTCAATGCTAGAGAGGAGCTTCGAGCCCATCTAGATGAAACATCCTTGCTTTTCCGAGACCGTGTCCGGAAACACTATTACGAGTTTGCGGATAAGTGTGTTAGTTCCCTCGCGCGTCGCTTGCATCCCTGTGGCTCCCCCGTGTACATCCCTCGGAACAACAGAGGCAATGGGCGATCAGTCCATAACCCAATAGACGTTGCAGAGGCGTTCTGCTCCTACTACCACGATCTGTACAATATTCGTGGACAGTATGCCGATCTTGCCCCGGGTTCTCTAGAAGAGAAAATCTGGGAATACGTTGTTGAGACCTCTCTCCCCACCATTGCCCCCTCAGATAGGGCGCTTCTCGAGGACCCCTTCTCCGAGGAGGAGGTCTCCCTCGCCATTCAATCTTCACCTTTGGGCAAATCCCCTGGCCCTATTGTGTTCACTCCTAGATTCTACAAGACCCTCCGAGGCCTCCTCTCCCCAGTAATGTCCCGTGTCTTTAACAGCGTCAATGATTCCACTCCATTTGCCTCTCAATCTCTATCAGCCCTCATTACAGTTCTTCCCAAGCCAGGGAAAGACCCATCCTCCTGTGCCAGTTATCGCCCGATCTCCTTGCTCAATATCGACATCAAATTATTTGCCAAATTGCTGGCCAATCGCTTGTCCCCCCCTGATGCCGGGCCTGGTCCATACTAACCAGGTTGGCTTCATCTCGGGTCGAGAGGCCAGGGACAACGTATGCAAGACGCTGCTGGCGATCTCCTCGGCCCGCAAAACCAATTCCCCCGTGTGCTTGCTTTCTGTGGATGCTGAAAAGGCGTTCGACCGTGTACACTGGGGCTTTCTACGGGCCACACTCCAACAAATTGGGGTTGGCCCAGGGTACTTGGGCAAAGTGCTTTCTCTTTATGGTGATGCGTCGGCACGGGTACGGGTCAATGGGCTCCTCTCCAACTCTTTCCCGATCCGGAATGGCACACGACAGGGCTGCCCATTGTCTCCTCTTTTATACGCCCTGGTCATGGAACACCTAGCGACGGCCATACGGAGCTGTCCTGGTATCCATGGCCTTCAGCTGGGTAACCGTCAGGTCAAAGCGGCCCTATACGCCGACGACCTCCTCCTGTATGTCTCACAGCCTCTTGTTTCTTTCCCGTCTATCCTACATGAATTTTGTCGCTTTGGCAACTTGAGTAACTTCAAGGTGAACCTCTCTAAGTGCGAGGCCCTCAATATCACCTTGCCTTCAGCAGAGGCAGCCTGCCTTGTGAATGACTTCCCCTTTAAATGGCATCCTACCTCCATCAAATACCTCGGGATTCATATCCCCTCGGACCCCTCTCTTCTCTACCACCTTAATTACCTCCCGATCCTTGAATCACTCCAGATGGATCTATGGAAATATAACTCGCTCATGCTCTCCTGGTTTGGTCGCATTAACGTGCTGAAAATGGATGTTATGCCCCAATTACTATATGTGTTCCAAGCCCTACCCATCCCTGTTCCACGCCCCTTTTTTGCCTGCGTTCAGACCTTGTTTGGGAGGTTCGTGTGGGGAGCGGCACGGAGCAGGCTACATTTTCGGACGCTGTCGCGCCGTAAGTGTCGCAGTGGCGCGGTCCTGCCAGACCCCAGGCTATACTACCGCGCGACAGTACTGTTGCGCCTTTTTGATTGGCGCTATCGCGGGGTGGACAAGCAGTGGGTCTCCATAGAGGCCGATTTACTTTCGGCTCATCTTCCCTCACTGCCATGGATCCCGCCTCATTTTCGCCCCTAGCACTACCGAACATTCTTTTTTATCCTCCCATTTCCTCAAGATTTGGGACTCTACAAGCACGGGCGGTCGCGTTGCTAGGGTCCCTGGCCCTCTCAGCCCTCTGTTCCAAAACCCCATGTTCCTCCCGGGTTGTTCGGCTCACAAATTCCTTTGCTGGCAAGCGGTGGATGACATTCGCCTACATCAGGTCACAGATAGTTCTTCTCTTCCCTCTCTGTCGCAGCGACAAGCCTCCCACCCCAACTTTCGATTGTCTTGGTTGGAATATGGCCAGCTTACGGCCTTCTTTCGTAAATTTTCCCTGCTCTCCATGCTCTCATCTCCTTTAACCGACCTGGAGTCTGCCCTCTCACATACTGACACCACCCCACGTGCCCTCTCTCTTCTCTAAAGCATCCTTCTCCAGGACTCCACGCCTGGGCTCCCCTCCTATACTGGCCCCTGGGAGTCTGACCTTGGTAATAGCCTCTCCATTGCCGACTGGGATAAGTCCTTCCTGTACACGCATAAACTCCCGATGCCCTGCGGTGCGCAGGAAAAGAACTACAAAATTCTGACCCGCTGGTACCGCTGCCCCGACCTTCTGCATAGGATCTACCCTGGTGTCTCGGATCGGTGTTGGCGCTGTGGCTCCGAAAGAGGCTCTTTGTATCATATCTGGTGGGATTGCGCCATCATCAGGCCTTTCTGGGAGGCAGTCTTCACGCTATATGCAAAAGTGAGTGGCAGATCTGTTACGCCCTCACCCCATCTTGCTCTCCTTTCCGTTATACCGGGAAGGGTTTCCGCTGTTAAGGGGGACCTCCTGCGACATTTCCTCACCGCTGCCAGAACAGTCATTCCCAGGCACTGGCGCAGCACTGCCATGCCCACTCTTGTCGAGCTGATTCAGGAGCTTCTCCTTATTAGGAGAATGGAGGCCCTGGTGACTGAGGACTCGCCTAACTTCTCTAAATTTGAGTCTCTCTGGCGGCCGTGGGTGATGTTTCAGGACTCTCCGGAGTTTTCTTCCCTCTTTGTCTGACTGGGACACTGTTCCCCCGTTGGTACGGTGTCTGGATGCTTTTTACTGCCAACTTTCTCTTTCCCTCCCCATCTCCCCTTGTGTGTCCCTTTCCGTTCTTTTATGTCTGTGTCTTAGCAGGTCTTCAAGTATCCGTGTATTCCTTGTGACCCTCCCTCCCCTTCATGTTTGTCTTTCACACTGATAGGTGGGTGGTATTGTGGTGGCTTTTTACAGTTTGACATTTGTTTTCCTGGCTACCACTTCCCTAATACTATAGTTTTTATGTAGTTATACTACACCACCCACTGCTGATTTTCTAGTTGTGGGCCTTAATAGCCCTTTATTCTAACTTACTTTGGTGTCTCATCTATGTTTTGGGCGGCTCATGTGGCCCCCTATGTTTTATTTGATGTTTTTATCTTAGCATTGTTCCCTCCCTTTCTTTTTTTTCTGTTCCCTAATTTAAAAACCTTAATAAACTCGATTAAACATATCTTGAAAATAACACTGTCCCTCCTGTGAAACAGGGAGGGGGCTCTGTTATGTTCTGGGGCTGCTTTGCTGCATCTGGCACAGGATGTCTTGAATCTGTGCAGGGTACAATGAAATCTCAAGACTATCAAGGGATTCTAGAGAGAAATGTGGTGCCCAGTATCAGAAAGCTTGGTCTCAGTCACAGGTCATGGGTCTTGCAACAGGATAATGACCCAAAACACACAGCTAAAAACACCCAAGAATGGCTAAGAGGAAAACATTGGACTATTCTGAAGTGGCCTTCTATGAGCCCTGACCTAAATCCTATTGAGCATCTTTGGAAGGAGCTGAAACATGCCGTCTGGAAAAGGCACCCTTCAAACCCGAGACAACTGGAGCAGTTTGCTCATGAGGAGTGGTCCAAAATACCTGTTGAGAGGTGCAGAAGTCTCATTGACAGTTACAGGAATCGTTTGATTGCAGTGATTGCCTCAAAAGTTTGTGCAACAAAACATTAAGTTAAGGGAACCATCATTTCTGTCCAGGCCTGTTTCATGAGTTTTCTTTTTTAAAAAATTCTGTTGAAGCATGGTTGAAAAGCAATGTCTGACTTTCATTTGTTCATTTTCATAGAATTTTTATATATTATTACTTTTGTCAGATTCAAGTTATTTCTGTGACCATTCTGGGTTTTTCTTTCATTAAACGAGGGGTACCAACAATTTTGTCCACGTGTGTATTCCCACAGATGAAAAGGCACCTTGGCGGAAGTCGTTTTTCTTCTGATAAAGCCTCATGGATGCCTTAAAGGACTTTTTGGAGGAGCAGGACGGAACATTCTACCACAGTGGAATAATGAAACTCCAAGAGCGATGGCATACATGTGTGACCCTCAAAGGAGACTATGTTGAGAACTGACTGCAAAATTTCGACCCACAGTCACTACTTCTGGGTCGGGCCAAAAATGTTTCAGGCGCCCCTCGTATCTCCCCTCAAAACCAAAACTGAGTGAGGGATTAACAAAACTGATAAAATATAACTTTTATTAAATATAATAAAAGAATGGTAGTGTGACCAGTCCAATAAACCTACATAGATATCATTGCGATGCTATCAACATTAATAACCAAGTTGTCCACTCAATCTTAGTCATTCCTGATGTAAAAACCCCTCGAAAGTTGTCTCAGTTTGTTGGGAGTCGGGACAAGTGTAACTAAAGACCTTCCCGGTAAATGTGAGGACATAGACGGAGGGAAATTCTATCTCAGTGGCCACAAAGAAAGTAAAATCCACTAATCATATCAAAGCTGTGAATACCACTAACAGAGATAAATGAATCAGAAGATCATAGAACCATGAACATAATCATATCCATATTTGTAGAAAATGAAAAGTTAAACATTTTTGCAAATATAAGTAGTCGAAAATTCTGCAGAGGTTTAAAGATTTTCTCTAACAATGTTTATGGTGACAGTCTGTTGTCTTGATTGGTTGCCAATGGATACAACCACAAATACAGAAACTTTCTATGGTCTGGGAACCCAGTCATGATTTTCTTATTGCAGCTGGATTATCAGGCAGGGACACCACATGTATCAGAAGATATCCTGGCCTCAATTATGAAATCTTGGCTGATTTTCTGACCTTCGAAAGGTCCTGCATTCATGGTCTTATCCACTGGCAACCTATCAAGACAACAACCACTTATGGCCACAAGATATTTGAAGACAATCTTTAAAACTCTACAAAATGTTTAATTACTTATATTTGCAAAAAATGTTTAACTTTTAATTATCTACACATTTAAAAATGGTTATGCTTGTGGGAATACCCCTTTAAGGACCAGGCTTCATTTTTCAAATCTGACATGTGTCACTTTGTGGTAATAACTTTGAGACACTTAACTTAAGTTATCAAAGTGATTCTGAGACTGTTTTTCGTGACACATTGTACTTCATGTCAATGGTAAATTTTGGTCGATATTTTTTTTTTTTTTACTTTAATTATCAAAAAATAGGTCATTTGGAGAAAGTTTTGAAAAAAATGCAGTTTTCAAACTTTGAAATTGCATGCCTTTCATATAGAAAGTCATACTACCGAAATGACTTCATAAATATAATTTACCATATCTCTGCTTTATGTTGCAATCAAACTTTAATCACCCTTTCATTTTTTTCAGATATTATAAGGCTTACAAGTTAAACAGTAATTTTCCAAATTTTCAAGAATATTTCCAAAACTATTTTTAAAGGAACCAGTTTAGTTCTGAAATCACCCCATTCTCAAAACTGCACTTCTGAAAGAATTCAAAACAGTATTTAGGAAGTTTCTTAATCTTTCAGCATTTCACAGCAATTAGAGGTGAAATTTACACTTTTCAATTTCTGTTACTAATATATTTATTTAGCCCTAGAATTTACACATTCACAAGGGTTAAAGGCCAAAATGCATTCCACAATCTGTTATGTAATTTCTCCCGAGCATGAAAAGTGGAACCCCCCCCCCCCAAATGAGCCCATTTTGTAAACTAGACCCCTCAAGGAATTTATCAAGGGGCATAGTGAGTGCTTTGACCCTACATATGTTTCACAGATTTTTTTTATCATTGAGACGTGAAAATGAAAAATTATTTTTTTTTATTTTACAATAAAGTGTCACTTTAGCCCCAAATTTTTAATTTTAACATGGGGTTAAAGGAGAAATTGCATCCCACATTTTGTTACACAATTTCTCCTTAATACGACAATACCCCATATGTGCTGGTACAAAAGATCACTAATTGGCTTTTGGAGCACAGATTTTGCTGAAATAGTTTTCAGGCACCATGTCCCATTTGCAGAGCCCTTAAGGTGTCAAAACTGTGGAAACCCTCCAAATGTGACCCCATTTTGTAAACTAGACCCCTCAAGGAATCAAGGGGTATCAATGGGTATAGTGAGTACTTTGACCTTTCTTGTGTTACTTTTCAAGGTATACAAATTTGTTTGGGCCACCATAAAATCTATTAACTCATGAGAGAAAAAGACTTTGAAATAGTCACTTTCTTTAAAGTCTTCAGGACCTCACGTAGTGGAAACGCCGCAACAAAAACCGTGGTGTTTTACAGTACCTGCAAAGTGGATAGGATTCTGACTATTCAGCAATTTTTCTGGGGCACCTCCTTTGTGGTCGCTCATCACTGGAGGAGGAGGAGGAGGAGAGGAAAAATAGATGAATGGAGAATTTTCCACTTTTCCCTCGGTGGCCGTATCAGTGTCAGAGGCCAGTAAGACATATGCCTCTTCTGCTGAATATCTTCTTTGGGACAATTGGGATGTTTGGGACCATTGGGACATTTTGCGTATGTGTAGTTTTTTTGACACGTGTATAGAAACTTTATACACTACCGTTCAAAAGTTTGTGGTCACCCAGACAATTTTGTGTTTTCCATGAAAACTCACACTTTTATTTCTCAAATGAGTTGCTAAATGAATAGAAAATATAGTCATGACATTGACAAGGTTAGAAATAATGATTCTTATTTGAAATAATAATTTTCTCCTTCAAACTTTACTTTCGTCAAAGAATGATCCATTTGCAGCAATTACAGCATTACAGACCTTTGGCATTCTAGCTGTTAATTTGCTGAGGTAATCTGGAGAAATTTCACCCCATGCTTCCAGAAGCCCCTCCCACAAGTTGGATTGGCTTGATGGGCACTTTTTGCGTACCATACGGTCAAGCTGCTCCCACAACAGCTCAATGGGGTTGAGATCTGGTGACTTCGCTGGCCACTCCATTACAAATAGAATACCAGCTGCCTGCTTCTTCCCTAAATAGTTCTTGCATAATTTGAAGGTGTGCTTTGGGTCATTGTCCTGTTGTAGGATGAAAGTGGCTCCAATCAAGCGCTGTCCACAGGGTATGGCATGGGGTTGCAAAATGGAGTGATAGCCTTCCTTATTCAAAATCCATTCTACCTTGTACAAATCTCCCACTTTACCAGCACCAAAGCAACCCCAGACCATCAGACTACCTCCACCATGCTTGACAGATGGCGTCAGGCACTCTTCCAGCATCTTTTCAGTTGTTCTGCGTCTCACAAATGTTCTTCTGTGTGATCCAAACAACTCAAACTTCGATTTGTCTGTTCATAACACTTTTTTCCAATCTTCCTCTGTCCAATGTCTGTGTTCTTTTGCCCATATTAATCTTTTCCTTTTATTAGCCAGTCTCAGATATGGCTTTTTCTTGGCCACTCTGCCCTGAAGGCCAGCATCCCTGAGTCGCCTTTTCACTGTAGACGTTGACACTGGCGTTTTGTGGGTACTATTTAATGAAGCTGCCAGTTGAGGACCTGTGAGGCGTCGATTTCTCAAACTAGAGACTCTAATGTACTTGTCTTGTTGCTCAGTTGTGCAGCGGGGCCTCCCACTTCTCTCTCTACTCTGGTTAGAGCCT